>OY804584.1:38321533-39003646 GCA_963680875.1 Bathymodiolus brooksi
TGTACAGGCATGTATTAATAGAGAAGGACAATAACATACTGCTAGATATCTTAGTGTTTCTTCTGACAATATCATATTGTACAGTTATGCATTGATGAAAAGGACAGCAATATACTGCTGGATATCTTAGTGTTTCTTCTGACAATATCATATTGTAGAGGTATGTATTAAAGGAGAAGGAAAATACTATGCTGCTGGATATCTTAGTGTTTCTTCTGACAATATCATATTGTACAAGTTTGTTTTAATGTAGAAGGACAATAATAAGGTGTTGGATATCTTTGTGTTTCTTTTCACAGGTATGTATTAATTGAGGACAATAGCATGTTGCTGGATATTCTAGTGTTTCTTCCGACAATATCATATTGTCCAGGAATGCATTGATGGAGAAGGACAGCAATATGCTGCTGGATATTTTAGTGTTTCTTCTGACAATATCATATTGTACAGGTATGCATTAATGGAGGACAATAATATACTATTAGATATCTTGGTGTTTCTTCTGACAATTTCATATTGTAGAGGTATGTATTAAAGGAGAAGGACAATACTATGCTGCTGGATATCTTAGTGTTTCTTCTGACAATATCATATTGTACAAGTATGTATTAATGGAGAAGGACAATAATAAGGTGCTGGATATCTTAGTGTTTCTTCTGACAATATCATAATGTATATGTAGGTATTAATAGAGAAGGACAATGATATGCTGCTGGATATCTTAGTGTTTCTTCTGACAATATCATATTGTACAGGTATGCATTAATGGAGGACAATAACATGCTGCTGGATATCTTAGTGTTTCTTTTGACAATATCATATTGTACAGGTATGTATTAAAGGAGAGGGACAATACTATACTGCTGGATATATTAGTGATTCTTCTGACAATATCATATTGTACAGATATGCATTAATGGAGGACAATAACATGCTGTTGAATATCTTAATGTTTCTTCTGACAATATCATGTTGTACAGGTTTGTATTAAAGGAGAGTGACAATGCTATACTGCTGGATATATTAGTGTTTCTTCTGAAAATATCATATTGTACAGATATGCATTAAAGGAAGTCTACACCATGATGCTGGATATCTTAGTGTTTCTTCTGACAATATCATATTGTACAGGTATGTATTAATGAAGGACAACAACACACTGTTAGATATCTTAGTGTTTCTTCTGACAATATCATATTGTACATGTATGTATAAATAGAGAAGGACAATAATAAGCTGTTGGATATCTTAGTGTTTGTTCTGACAATATATTATTGTATAGGTATGTAGTAATGGAAGACAATAACATGCGGCTGGATATTCTAGTGTTTCTTCTGACAATATCATATTGTACAGGTATGTGATAATGGAGAAGGACAATGATATGCTGCTGGATATCTTAGTGTTTCTTCTGACAATATCATATTGTACAGGTATGCATTAATGGAGGACAATAACATACTACTAGATATCTTGGTGTTTCTTCTGACAATATCAAATTGTACAAGTATGCATTAATGGAGAGGGACAATAATAAGCTACTGTATATCTAAGTGTTTCTTCTGACAATATCTTATTGTACAGGTATGGAATAATGGAGGACAATAACATGCTGCTTGATATTCTAGTGTTTCTTCTGAAAATATCATATTGTACAGGTATGTATTAATGGAGAAGGACAATGCTATGCTGCTGGATATCTTAGTGTTTCTTCTCACTATATCATATTGTACAGGTAAGCATTAATGGAGGACAATAACATGCTGCTGGATATTCTAGTGTTTCTTCTGAGAATATCATATTGTACAAGTATGCATTAATGGAGAAGAACAATAATAAGCGTTGGATATCCTAGTGTTTCTTCTGAGAATATCCTATTGTACAGGTATGTATTAATAGAGGACAATAACATGCTGCTGGCTATTTTAGTGTTTCTTCTGACAATATCATATTGTACAAGTTTGTTTTAATGTAGAAGGACAATAATAAGGTGTTGGATATCTTTGTGTTTCTTTTCACAGGTATGTATTAATTGAGGACAATAGCATGTTGCTGGATATTCTAGTGTTTCTTCCGACAATATCATATTGTCCAGGAATGCATTGATGGAGAAGGACAGCAATATGCTGCTGGATATTTTAGTGTTTCTTCTGACAATATCATATTGTACAGGTATGCATTAATGGAGGACAATAATATACTATTAGATATCTTGGTGTTTCTTCTGACAATTTCATATTGTAGAGGTATGTATTAAAGGAGAAGGACAATACTATGCTGCTGGATATCTTAGTGTTACTTCTGACAATATCATATTGTACAAGTATGTATTAATGGAGAAGGACAATAATAAGGTGCTGGATATCTTAGTGTTTCTTCTGACAATATCATAATGTATATGTAGGTATTAATAGAGAAGGACAATGATATGCTGCTGGATATCTTAGTGTTTCTTCTGACAATATCATATTGTACAGGTATGCATTAATGGAGGACAATAACATGCTGCTGGATATCTTAGTGTTTCTTTTGACAATATCATATTGTACAGGTATGTATTAAAGGAGAGGGACAATACTATACTGCTGGATATATTAGTGATTCTTCTGACAATATCATATTGTACAGATATGCATTAATGGAGGACAATAACATGCTGTTGAATATCTTAATGTTTCTTCTGACAATATCATGTTGTACAGGTTTGTATTAAAGGAGAGTGACAATGCTATACTGCTGGATATATTAGTGTTTCTTCTGAAAATATCATATTGTACAGATATGCATTAAAGGAAGTCTACACCATGATGCTGGATATCTTAGTGTTTCTTCTGACAATATCATATTGTACAGGTATGTATTAATGAAGGACAACAACACACTGTTAGATATCTTAGTGTTTCTTCTGACAATATCATATTGTACATGTATGTATAAATAGAGAAGGACAATAATAAGCTGTTGGATATCTTAGTGTTTGTTCTGACAATATATTATTGTATAGGTATGTAGTAATGGAAGACAATAACATGCGGCTGGATATTCTAGTGTTTCTTCTGACAATATCATATTGTACAGGTATGTGATAATGGAGAAGGACAATGATATGCTGCTGGATATCTTAGTGTTTCTTCTGACAATATCATATTGTACAGGTATGCATTAATGGAGGACAATAACATACTACTAGATATCTTGGTGTTTCTTCTGACAATATCAAATTGTACAAGTATGCATTAATGGAGAGGGACAATAATAAGCTACTGTATATCTAAGTGTTTCTTCTGACAATATCTTATTGTACAGGTATGGAATAATGGAGGACAATAACATGCTGCTTGATATTCTAGTGTTTCTTCTGAAAATATCATATTGTACAGGTATGTATTAATGGAGAAGGACAATGCTATGCTGCTGGATATCTTAGTGTTTCTTCTCACTATATCATATTGTACAGGTAAGCATTAATGGAGGACAATAACATGCTGCTGGATATTCTAGTGTTTCTTCTGAGAATATCATATTGTACAAGTATGCATTAATGGAGAAGAACAATAATAAGCGTTGGATATCCTAGTGTTTCTTCTGAGAATATCCTATTGTACAGGTATGTATTAATAGAGGACAATAACATGCTGCTGGCTATTTTAGTGTTTCTTCTGACAATATCATATTGTACAAGTATGTATTAATGGAGACGGACAATGGTATGCTGCTGGATATCTTAGTGTTTCTTCTGACAATATCATATTGTACAGGTATGCATTAATGGAGAAGGACAATGATATGTTGCTGGATATCTTAGTATTTCTTCTGACAATATCATATTGTACCGGTATGCATTAATGGAGAAGGACAATGATATGCTGCTGGACCTCTTAGTGTTTCTTCTGACAATATCATATTGTACAGGTATTCATTAATGGAGAAGGACAATGATATGCTGCTGGAGATCTTAGTGTTTCTTCTAACAATATCATATTGTACAGGTATGTATTCATGGAGAAGGACAATGATATGCTGCTGGATATCTTAGCGTTTCTTCAGACAATATCCTATAATACAGGTATGTATTAATGGAGAAGGACAATGATAAGCTGCTGGATATTTTAATGTTTCTTCAGACAATATCATATTGTACAGGTATGCATTAATGGAGAATGACAATGATATGCTGCTGGATATCTTAGTGTTTCTTCTGACAATATCATATTGTACAGGTATGCATTAATGGAGGACAATAACATGCTGCTGGATATCTTAGTGTTTCTTCTGACAATATTATATTGTTCAGGTATGTATTAATGGAGAAGGACAATATTATGCTGCTGGATATCTTAGTGTTTCATCTGACAATATCATATTGTATAGGTATGTATTAATGGAGAAGGACAATAATAAGCTGCTGGATATCTTAGTGTTTCTTCTGACAATATCATATTGTACAGGCATGTATTAATAGAGAAGGACAATAACATACTGCTAGATATCTTAGTGTTTCTTCTGACAATATCATATTGTACAGTTATGCATTGATGAAAAGGACAGCGATATACTGCTGGATATCTTAGTGTTTCTTCTGACAATATCATATTGTAGAGGTATGTATTAAAGGAGAAGGAAAATACTATGCTGCTGGATATCTTAGTGTTTCTTCTGACAATATCATATTGTACAAGTTTGTTTTAATGTAGAAAGACAATAATAAGCTGTTGGATATCTTAGTGTTTCTTTTCACAGGTATGTATTAATTGAGGACAATAGAATGTTGCTGGATATTCTAGTGTTTCTTCCGACAATATCATATTGGACAGGTATGCATTGATGGAGAAGGACAGCAATATGCTGCTGGATATTTTAGTGTTTCTTCTGACAATATCATATTGTACAGGTATCCATTAATGGAGGACAATAATATACTACTAGATATCTTGGTGTTTCTTCTGACAATTTCATATTGTAGAGGTATGTATTAAAGGAGAAGGACAATACTATGCTGCTGGATATCTTAGTGTTTCATCTGACAATATCATAATGTACATGTATGTATTAATGGAGAAGGACAATGATATGCTGCTGGATATCTTAGTGTTTCTTCTGACAATATCATATTGTACAGGTATGCATTAATGGAGGACAATAACATGCTGCTGGATATCTTAGTGTTTCATTTGACAATATCATATTGTACAGGTATGTATTAAAGGAGAGGAACAATACTATACTGCTGGATATATTAGTGATTCTTCTGACAATATCATATTGTACAGATATGCATTAATGGAGGACAATAACATGCTGCTGGATATCTTAATGTTTCTTCTGACAGTATCATGTTGTACAGGTTTGTATTAAAGGAGAGTGACAATGCTATACTGCTGGATATATTAGTGTTTCTTCTGAAAATATCATATTGTACAGATATGCATTAATGGCAGTCTACACCATGATGCTGGATATCTTAGTGTTTCTTCTGACAATATCATATTGTACAGGTATGTATTAATGGAGGACAACAACATACTGTTAGATATCTTAGTGTTTCTTCTGACAATATATTATTGTATAGGTATGTAGTAATGGAAGACAATAACATGCGCTGGATATTCTAGTGTTTCTTCTGACAATATCATATTGTACAGGTATGTGATAATGGAGAAGGCCAATAATATGCTGCTGGATATCTTAGTGTTTCTTCTGACAATATCATATTGTACAGGTATGCATTAATGGAGGACAAAAAAATACTACTAGATATCTTGGTGTTTCTTCTGACAATATCATATTGTACAAGTATGCATTAATGGAGATGGACAATAATAAGCTACTGGATATCTGAGTGTTTCTTCTGACAATATCTTATTGTACAGGTATGGAATAATGGAGGACAATAACATGCTGCTTGATATTCTAGTGTTTCTTCTGAAAATATCATATTGTACAGGTATGTATTAATGGAGAAGGACAATGATATGCTGCTGGATATCTTAGTGTTTCTTCTCACAATATCATATTGTACAGATAAGCATTAATGGAGGACAATAACATGCTGCTGGATATTCTAGTGTTTCTTCTGAGAATATCATATTGTACAAGTATCCATTAATGGAGAAGAACAATAATAAGCTGTTGGATATCCTAGTGTTTCTTCTGAGAATATCCTATTGTACATGTATGTATTAATAGAGGACAATAACATGCTGCTGGCTATTTTAGTGTTTCCTCTGACAATATCATATTGTACAAGTATGTATTAATGGAGACGGACAATGGTATGCTGCTGGATATCTTAGTGTTTCTTCTGACAATGTCATATTGTACAGGTATGCATTAATGGAGAAGGACAATGATATGCTGCTGGATATCTTAGTATTTCTTCTTACAATATCATATTGTACCGGTATGCATTAATGGAGAAGGACAATGATATGCTGCTGGACCTCTTAATGTTTCTTCTGACAATATCATATTGTAGAGGTATGTATTAAAGGAGAAGGAAAATACTATGCTGCTGGATATCTTAGTGTTTCTTCTGACAATATCATATTGTACAAGTTTGTTTTAATGTAGAAGGACAATAATAAGCTGTTGGATATCTTAGTGTTTCTTTTCACAGGTATGTATTAATTGAGGACAATAGAATGTTGCAGGATATTCTAGTGTTTCTTCCGACAATATCATATTGGACAGGTATGCATTGATGGAGAAGGACAGCAATATGCTGCTGGATATTTTAGTGTTTCTTCTGACAATATCATATTGTACAGGTATGCATTAATGGAGGACAATAATATACTACTAGATATCTTGGTGTTTCTTCTGACAATTTCATATTGTAGAGGTATGTATTAAAGGAGAAGGACAATACTATGCTGCTGGATATCTTAGTGTTTCATCTGACAATATCATAATGTACATGTATGTATTAATGGAGAAGGACAATGATATGCTGCTGGATATCTTAGTGTTTCTTCTGACAATATCATATTGTACAGGTATGCATTAATGGAGGACAATAACATGCTGCTGGATATCTTAGTGTTTCTTTTGACAATATCATATTGTACAGGTATGTATTAAAGGAGAGGAACAATACTATACTGCTGGATATATTAGTGATTCTTCTGACAATATCATATTGTACAGATATGCATTAATGGAGGACAATAACATGCTGCTGGATATCTTTATGTTTCTTCTGACAGTATCATGTTGTACAGGTTTGTATTAAAGGAGAGTGACAATGCTATACTGCTGGATATATTAGTGTTTCTTCTGAAAATATCATATTGTACAGATATGCATTAATGGCAGTCTACACCATGATGCTGGATATCTTAGTGTTTCTTCTGACAATATCATATTGTACAGGTATGTATTAATGGAGGACAACAACATACTGTTAGATATCATAGTGTTTCTTCTGACAATATCATATTGTACATGTAGGTATAAATAGAGAAGGACAATAATAAGCTGTTGGATATCTTAGTGTTTGTTCTGACAATATATTATTGTATAGGTATGTAGTAATGTAAGACAATAACATGCGCTGGATATTCTAGTGTTTCTTCTGACAATATCATATTGTACAGGTATGTGATAATGGAGAAGGCCAATAATATGCTGCTGGATATCTTAGTGTTTCTTCTTACAATATCATATTGTACAGGTATGCATTAATGGAGGACAAAAAAATACTACTAGATATCTTGGTGTTTCTTCTGACAATATCATATTGTACAAGTATGCATTAATGGAGATGGACAATAATAAGCTACTGGATATCTGAGTGTTTCTTCTGACAATATCTTATTGTACAGGTATGGAATAATGGAGGACAATAACATGCTGCTTGATATTCTAGTGTTTCTTCTGAAAATATCATATTGTACAGGTATGCATTAATGGAGAAGGACAATGATATGCTGCTGGATATCTTAGTGTTTCTTCTCACAATATCATATTGTACAGATAAGCATTAATGGAGGACAATAACATGCTGCTGGATATTCTAGTGTTTCTTCTGAGAATATCATATTGTACAAGTATCAATTAATGGAGAAGAACAATAATAAGCTGTTGGATATCCTAGTGTTTCTTCTGAGAATATCCTATTGTACATGTATGTATTAATAGAGGACAATAACATGCTGCTGGCTATTTTAGTGTTTCCTCTGACAATATCATATTGTACAAGTATGTATTAATGGAGACGGACAATGGTATGCTGCTGGATATTTTAGTGTTTCTTCTGACAATGTCATATTGTACAGGTATGCATTAATGGAGAAGGACAATGATATGCTGCTGGATATCTTAGTATTTCTTCTGACAATATCATATTGTACCGGTATGCATTAATGGAGAAGGACAATGATATGCTGCTGGACCTCTTAATGTTTCTTCTGACAATATCATATTGTAGAGGTATGTATTAAAGGAGAAGGAAAATACTATGCTGCTGGATATCTTAGTGTTTCTTCTGACAATATCATATTGTACAAGTTTGTGTTAATGTAGAAGGACAATAATAAGCTGTTGGATATCTTAGTGTTTCTTTTCACAGGTATGTATTAATTGAGGACAATAGAATGTTGCTGGATATTCTAGTGTTTCTTCCGACAATATCATATTGTACAGGTATGCATTGATGGAGAAGGACAGCAATATGCTGCTGGATATTTTAGTGTTTCTTCTGACAATATCATATTGTACAGGTATGCATTAATGGAGGACAATAATATACTACTAGATATCTTGGTGTTTCTTCTGACAATTTCATATTGTAGAGGTATGTATTAAAGGAGAAGGACAATACTATGCTGCTGGATATCTTAGTGTTTCTTCTGACAATATCATAATGTACATGTATGTATTAATGGAGAAGGACAATGATATGCTGCTGGATATCTTAGTGTTTCTTCTGACAATATCATATTGTACAGGTATGCATTAATGGAGGACAATAACATGCTGCTGGATATCTTAGTGTTTCTTTTGACAATATCATATTGTACAGGTATGTATTAAAGGAGAGGAACAATACTATACTGCTGGATATATTAGTGATTCTTCTGACAATATCATATTGTACAGATATGCATTAATGGAGGACAATAACATGCTGCTGGATATCTTAATGTTTCTTCTGACAATATAATGTTGTACAGGTTTGTATTAAAGGAGAGTGACAATGCTATACTGCTGGATATATTAGTGTTTCTTCTGAAAATATCATATTGTACAGATATGCATTAATGGCAGTCTACACCATGATGCTGGATATCTTAGTGTTTCTTCTGACAATATCATATTGTACAGGTATGTATTAATGGAGGACAACAACATACTGTTAGATATCTTAGTGTTTCTTCTGACAATATCATATTGTACATGTATGTATAAATAGAGAAGGACAATAATAAGCTGTTGGATATCTTAGTGTTTGTTCTGACAATATATTATTGTATAGGTATGTAGTAATGGAAGACAATAACATGCGGCTGGATATTCTAGTGTTTCTTCTGACAATATCATATTGTACAGGTATGTGATAATGGAGAAGGACAATGATATGCTGCTGGATATCTTAGTGTTTCTTCTGACAATATCATATTGTACAGGTATGCATTAATGGAGGACAATAACATACTACTAGATATCTTGGTGTTTCTTCTGACAATATCATATTGTACAAGTATGCATTAATGGAGATGGACAATAATAAGCTACTGGATATCTAAGTGTTTCTTCTGACAATATCTTATGGTACAGGTATGGAATAATGGAGGACAATAACATGCTGCTTGATATTCTAGTGTTTCCTCTGAAAATATCATATTGTACAGGTATGTATTAATGGAGAAGGACAATGATATGCTGCTGGATATCCTAGTGTTTCTTCTCACAATATCATATTGTACAGATAAGCATTAATGGAGGACAATAACATGCTGCTGGATATTCTAGTGTTTCTTCTGAGAATATCATATTGTACAAGTATGCATTAATGGAGAAGAACAATAATAAGCTGTTGGATATCTTAGTGTTTCTTCTGAGAATATCCTATTGTACATGTATGTATTAATAGAGGACAATAACATGCTGCTGGCTATTTTAGTGTTTCCTCTGACAATATCATATTGTACAAGTATGTATTAATGGAGACGGACAATGGTATGCTGCTGGATATCTTAGTGTTTCTTCTGACAATATCATATTGTACAGGTATGCATTAATGGAGAAGGACAATGATATGCTGCTGGATATCTTAGTATTTCGTCTGACAATATCATATTGTACCGGTATGCATTAATGGAGAAGGACAATGATATGCTGCTGGACCTCTTAGTGTTTCTTCTGACAATATCATATTGTACAGGTATTCATTAATGGAGAAGGACAATGATATGCTGCTGGAGGTCTTAGTGTTTCTTCTAACAATATCATATTGTACAGGTATGCATTAATGGAGGACAATAACATGCTGCTGGATATCTTAGTGTTTCTTCTGACAATATTATATTGTACAGGTATGGATTAAGGGAGGACAATACCATGCTGCTGGATATTTTAATGTTTCTTCTGACAATATCATACTGTACAGGTATGTATTAATGGAGAAGGACAATAATAAGTTGCTGGATATCTTAGTGTTTCATCTGACAATATCATATTGTACAGGTATGCATTAATGGAGGACAATAACATGCTGCTGGATATCTTAGTGTTTCTTCTGACAATATTATATTGTACAGGTATGGATTAAGGGAGGACAATACTATGCTGCTGGATATCTTAGTGTTTCTTCTGACAATATCATATTGTACAGGTATGTATTAATGGAGAAGGGCAATAATAAGCTGCTGGCTATCTTAGTGTTTCTTCTGACAATATTATATTGCACAGGTATATAGTAATGGAGAAGGACAATACTATGATGCTGGCTATCTTAGTGTTTCTTCTGGCAATACCATATTGTACAGGTATGTATTAAAGGAGAAGGACAATATCATACTGCTGGATATCTTAGTGTTTCTTCTGGCAATATCATATTGTACAGGCATGTTTTAATAGAGAAGGACAATAACATACTACTAAAAACTGTCTAGATATGTTAGTGTTTCTTCTGACAATATTATATTGTACAGGTATGTATTAAAGGAGAAGGACAATAATAAGCTGCTGGATATCTTAGTGTTTCTTCTGACAATATCATATTTTACAGGTATGTATTAATGGAGAAGGACAATAATATGCTGCTGGATATCTTAATGTTTCTTCTGACAATATTATATTGCACAGATATGTAGTAATGGAGAAGGACAATACTATGATGCTGGATATCTTAGTGTTTCTTCTGACAATATCATATTGTACAGGTATGTATTAATGGAGAAGGACAATAATAAACTGCTAGATATCTTAGTGTTTCTTCTGACAATATCATATTGTACAGGTATGTATTAATGGAGAAGGGCAATAATAAGCTGCCGGATATCTTAGTGTTTCTTCTGACAATATCATATTGTACAGGTATGTATTAATGGAGAAGGACAATAATATGCTGCTAGATATCTTAGGGTTTCTTCTGACAATATTATATTGCACTGGTATATAGTAATGGAGAAGGACAATACTATGATGCTGGATATCTTAGTGTTTCTTCTGACAATATCATATTGTACGGGTATGTATTAATGGAGAAGGACAATAATATGCTGCTGGATATCTTAGGGTTTCTTCTGACAATATTATATTGCACAGGTATATAGTAATGGAGAAGGACAATACTATGATGCTGGATATCTTTGTGTTTCTTCAGACAATATCATATTGTACAGGTATGTATTAATGGAGAAGGACAATAATAAACTGCTGGATATCTTAGTGTTTCTTCTGACAATATCATATTGTACAGGTATGTATTAATGGAGAAGGACAATAATAAGCTGCTGGATATCTTAGTGTTTCTTCTGACAATATCATATTGTACAGGTATGGATTAATGGAGGACAATACCATGCTGCTGGATATTTTAGTGTTTCTTCAGACAATATCATACTGTACGGTATGTATTAATGGAGAAGGACAATACTATGCTGCTGGATATCTTAGTGTTTCTTCTGACAATATCATATTGTACAGGTATGTATTAATGGAGAAGGACAATAATATGCTGCTGGATATCTTAGTGTTTCTTCTGACAATATTATATTGCACAGGTATATAGTAATGGAGAAGGACAATACTATGATGCTGTATATCTTAGTGTTTCTTCTGACAATATCATATTGTACAGGTATGTATTAATGGAGAAGAACAATAATATGCTGCTGGATATATTATTGTTCCTTCTGACAATGACTAAGTCGTTGTGGTCATTTATATATAAGTTCGCCATGAAGAGATCTTTAATCTTATTTTTATTGCAATAACAAGTACAAGTTTAAAACAAAAAGATTAGCGCTATCGTTATTGTGTATTTATATATGACTTGTTAACCATCTAATCAATATCATATTGTACAGGTATGTTTTAATAGAGTAGAACAATGATATACTGCTTGATATATTAGTGTTCCTTTTGACAATATCATAGTGTACCGGTATGTATTAATGGAGAAGGACAATGATATGCTGCTGGACATCGTAGTGTTTCTTCTGACAATATCCTATTGTACAGGTATGTATTTTGGGTATTAAATCGTTATATTATACTTTCATTTTATATGTACCATTATTCTATAGTACATATGCATGTACGTACACTGCCGTCGGATGATGAAATTTTCGCTTCAGTAACACGACGGGAGCAACAATTGGAACAAACCTGCTTGACCATCTGTTTTTTGTTGTTGTTTTGTTTTGATGTGGTTTTATTTTGCTTTTATTTTGTTTGTTTGTGTATGATTCTAGTTGGTCAATCATTATTTGTATGTGTGGTGGATGTTTTTTCTTGTTTATCATTGCATTGCCTTTCTTTTGATTTACGGCTTCGGATTACCCCTTTGGTATCTTCAAACTTTTCTTATATTCATCATGTTGTTTTATAGTGACATAATTAAAATAATACAGTTAGCCGATCAATTCATAACATAAATAATTAACTTTACATCTGAACATATTTATGGTGGGTTTATTTTCTCAATCCAGAATTAGCTGTGTAATTTAATTGTTTAACTTATATGTAGAGGCCATTGTAGAACGACCCACACAATCCATGAAAAAGTAAATCGCCCAAGCCGAAGAGACATGAATAAGGAATCAAACAACCACACCAATAATAAAGGAATATCTGGGTTTATTACTGAAATACACACATCCACATACGACATGATTTATTAAGCATGTACCTTCCAAATAATTTTAAATTAATAAAATAAGACATTTTTTCTTTTTTTTCTTTTTTTTTTCTTCATAATATAGTTTATTCAAAATCTCCTGTTTACAATAACCTTAATGGCCCAGGAGTGATCATTAAGGGTCCCTGTTTTACATAAATCTCACTTGTCCAGGGGTAGCAAGTAAACATAAAAATAAAAAGTCCACTTAAACTGACATATTTCATATTCATTTGTTTTTACATTTCATTATAATATACACAATTAGACGATACAATTATTACCATGCATTAGCTTTATGTTCATAAATAATAAATACTCATATGTTATTCCGAAAAAGTTCTGATTTGTTTTTATCATTTTCATTAATATGCGAAGTTTGTAATGTGCAATGTAAATGTTTTTTAAAATTATTTTTCCAAGTGTTGAAAATTGTTTGATCTCCAATTCGGGATTGGTTATATTTCACCTTATTACGTATTTTCCATATTTCCCACTTTGAGATAAATATTACGGTATTAAAAATGACATCTAAATCCTCACCCCCATATAGCCCTAACATTATATTTAATTCCTTGATTTCTATATTAGCTGTTACTCCAGATCTGTTAAATATTGCTTCTGTTTCTTTTATAATTTTATTCACAGAAGGATATTTAAAAAATAGATGCTGCATCGTTTCATCATTGTCTCTAATTTGGCTGAGATGGCATCTTCCGTTTGACAAATTAATTTTTTTCAATCTATGTTCTGTATAATTTATATTATGGAGACATTTCCACTGGAATTCTTTGACCTTATTAATAACTTTGATTTTCTTTAATTTTGTCCAAATTTGTGTCCAATCAATATTACCCCCGTACTGTTCTTCCCACTTAATCTGGCATTTTGGTTTTATATTTTGTTTAAAGATTCCCTGAATTACTTTTATTTTCAATTTATCAGGTGATATAGTTGTATTTGACTCATTTAAAAATTGTAGCTTATCGTTGATATTTAAGGTAACTCTACGTTCTGGTACTATTGTAGTTTCACCTTTTAAGACTTTTATGAACTTTTCGGGGATTGCTTTTTTTATCTTAGAAAACTCTGAAATACAGTTCCTCCTATCTATTAATAAATTGTATATATCATGACAACTTTTAAAATTTGTATTATTTGAATCCCAAATATCGTCTATAGTTCGTAAGTTACTTTGCAGAAACGAGGTAAACCCTAATGGTTTGTTTTTAAAAGTTATTGAAGAGTTACAAAATATTCTGGTTTTTAGAATGGAATCAATGTCATTATTACACAATTGAATAAGTTCCTGTAATTTTGACCATGATTGGATACATATTTTGTAAAAAATTGGGAACATATTTAAATTTAGAGTTGATACATTAGAGCACTTACATACAAAATATTTTTCATTAAACTTGATGTCTAACTTACGAAGCCAATACTTACCAATTGCATTCCAACTTTCTAATGGTTCATGTAAAATTCGGTATAGAAGCTTAATTCTTTTGCTGTCAATAAACTCTTGTATGTTAATCATACCCATGCCTCCATTTTCTACTCCCAAGCAGCAAACTTTCCTATCTATTTGATTAATACCCCCTCCCCAGATAAAACCCCATACCAAAGTTGTTATTTCTTTTACGTTTTTTCTGGTATTCCCCGCATTTCAATTTCGTAACCACAAAGAGAGATCAAGAGATTTTTCACTATTAAAGTTTTTCCTGTATATGTCAAGTTTCTACTTTTCCAAAAGTGGACACAATTTTTCATTTTATCTATTATTGATTTCCATATCTCATCATTTTGTATATTATAACCATGATGAATGCCAATAGTTTTAACATTATCCTTTGTCCAAACTATTTTTGTAAACTTGGGTCTGTTATTTTTAGCCGATCCAATATACATACCTTTTGTCTTTTCATAATTGACTTTTGAACCAGAGGCTTTTTCATATATAGTTAAAATATCAAAAGATTTTTTGACAGATTCATCATTTTTATTAAATAGCTGAGTGTCATCTGCAAATATGCAGAGCTTAGTCTCGATATATTCCCCATCTTTTCCCCCAGGTAATTTGATTCCTTGTAATTCACTGTCCCCCCTTATAGCACAGGCTACAGGTTCGGCCTGTAGTATGTAAACAAAAGGCGATATTGGACATCTTTGTCTACAGGACCTTGAAATATTGAAATATTTAGACACAAAACCATTGGTTTTGATACAAGTTTGTGCATATTTGAATAACATTTGAACCCATTCCCTAATTTTTTCACCAAAGTTAATTTGCTTAATACATGATCCACCCATCCCCATTCTACCCGGTCGAAGGCCTTTTGTTGATCTAAAAATATTATGATACCGTCATCATCTTCACGATCAGTATATTATATTACATCTTGTATTAGACGGTTAGCTTCACTGATATTACGACCTTTTACAAATCCCTTCTGGTCCGAATGTATTAATTTTGGTAAAACAACTTTTAATCTTTCTGCAAGAATTTTTGCAATTATTTTGTAGTCACTGTTTAATAGAGTCAGTGGTCGCCAGTTCCGTATATCTTCCCGTTCCCCACTTTTATGTAATAGAGTAAGAACCCCCTTATATTGTGAAGGAGTTAGTTCTTTTTTTTCGAAAGTATCATTTACAAGCAGAAAGAATTCGTCTTTCATTTGTTCCCAGTGAGTTATATAAAACTCAGAAAGTATTCCATCCTCTCCGGGTGATTTATTTGGTTTCAAAATTTTTAAAACATTTTTAATTTCTTCAATACTTACATCCAATTCGATAATTTCTTTTTCATCCCCATTTAACTTACTTTCAATATGTTGCGTTAATTTATTAGCACTGTTTTCATCTCATCCCTCGGTTGTAAATAGCATGGAGTAAAATTGTATCTGTTCGTCAATTATTGAATCTATATCATATTTATACTTACCTTCTGTGTTTTTAATTCGATTCCACATTTTATTTTCTCCCTGTTTTTTTTCAAGTTCAAAGAAATATCGAGTTGACCTTTCCCCTTCTTCCGCCCATTTTATTCTTGAACGAATTTTTGCGGCTTCCGCTTTTTGTGTATAATATTTCTTAATTAAATTTTCTAATTCTAGTATCTTACCTTTGATGATATCGCCGTCATCTGTACTAGATTTAAGATCTTCTAACTGTTTCTCAAATTTTTCTATGTCTTTTTTATTTTGACCTTTTTTTAATTGCTTACTTATTTGCATTGTCAAATATTTAATTTTAGTCTTTGTAACATCCACCATTCTTTAATATTTCGGAATCTTTCTATCTCGTTCTTCCATATACCCCACCAAGTATTAAATGCTTTTGTAAATAGTTCACTAGTTATAGTGTTTAGATTTATTGCCCAAATTCCCGGGCCCCTCTCAATGTCATCTAATTTTAATTTAGTGGATACTAAGTCGTGATCGCTGAATGGAAAGTGTTTTATATTGGTATCAAACACTTTACTACATAAACCATTTGAACATAAAATAAAATCAATACGTGATTTTGATTTCCCTCCTTGAAAAGAATATCGTTTTTTATTTGGGTGAAGCTTTCTCCATGCATCATATAAATCATACCTAGTAATAAGATTTTGTAGTTCTATTTTGCCTATGTCGTCCGTCCGTCTATTGGGATATCTATCAATCTTTTTAATTTTTAATTTTAAATTAATAAATTGAATAAGACATTTTAGTTTCTTTAAGAAACTGACCTGCGACAGGACCCCGCTCCCTCTTGGTAATACTTTAAAAGCAAGTATAGTGTTTTTTTGTAAACATTTAATTTAGACACATTATGTGAATATGGATTGTGATAAAAACGTTATTATATATAATCATGAAATCCACAGCTAAGGCGTTGCGATATTTTGCTTACCACCGCGTTTGCCAAATATACATGTAGTTTATGTTTGCTAGATTACAAAATATGTAGCTTCAATAATTTAAATAATTTGGGTTCTACTCAATCTTCTTGTATAGTATACATTTTTGTAAGTATTTGTCAAACATGAAACCTACGTTACTATTAAGAAAAGCTTTGTCTTGTATATACAAGTTTATGTAGGTAAAATTAATCCAAAAAATAACAAAATTCCCGTCTGTTGTCGTCTACTTCCATCACACAATATTCGTGACTCAAGTCGCAATACACATTGATTAAACAAAGAAGTTTCATCAAGCTCATTTACATATGTTGTTTATGGAATACTAACATGTGATGCTTTTATATTAAGGTGTACATAATTAAAACTTTTCCAAAGTTTCTTTCTGTGGGTAAATTGTTACCTCCAGTCGTCATAATAATCAAACATAGACATACTTTGTTGAATTTATATCATTTATCCTGAAGAAAAATATTCATATGATTTAAGTAACTGACAACGAGGTACCTTTATAAATGAGCCAAAACATATTTTATTTATCAAATATAGAACAAAATGGATTAAACACAAGTGAATCTAACTTATGGCGTCTTCTCCATAGAAATCATTGCATATAATAAACTAGATAGGCATGTATTATATAAATATATATATATATAACAGTGACGAATCTAATTTACCAGAAAATACTTATAAAATATAGACAACGGAAAGACAATTGAGAGGTTTTACATGAGGTGTGTGATTTTCAAAAACCATAGTTAAAACTGTCAACATTTAGGTCATCCGTTAATTTATCATTGCCACATGCTAAGAGCCTGGAATCTACTTTACAGTCCGTAGGTAACCAAATAAGATTATTGAAAAATGTAGTTGTTATATTTAGATATTGCGAACATTCGCAAAAGTAATGGTTTAAGTTTTCAAAATCAGCCCCAAAATGACAAGGTGGATTTGATTAATATATTAACTCTGTACAAATCATTATTCATTAACTATATAAATACAAACATATATATTCTTATTGATAAGAGTCTGTTAGTTTCAGGCATCATACTAACAACGTCATCAGATAATGCTACTGTTGGACTAGATTTTACATTCACATGTGTTACTACAGAGACTGTGATAATATTCAAAAGAGATAGTAATCGTGTATGTATCATTAGTGGTAGTAATACAGATGGTACATGTGTATTGCAAGGAAATTACAACACAAATTATACATACACATGTAGTCCTACAACTAACACCTACACCGTAACTATACCAGGATCGTATCTGACAGAAAGTTTACATGGAACAGCATGGAGGTGTAAATATCTACTCGGACCAGAAACATCAACTACTAAGATACTTTATGTTAATGGTGAGTTGTTTTTCTTTTTTCATCTTTTTTGTAGTTAGAGCTCTTGTAAATGTTATTATTCTCCGGCACATGACTAAGTTGTTGTGGTCATTTATATCTATGGTATTTTTCATTGGGTGTATGTAAAAATTCGCCATGAAGAAAAATAAACATAACATGGAACTGTCAAGGTGTGTGTACTAAATCGATCATGTCTTAATTTTATTGATACACACTCTATTATTGTAGAAGCTATATTTCATGGAACGGTTATCGTTTTAAAATTAATAATTAAAATTGACAAAAGTTGAAGATTCTATGAAAGATTGCTGGATCTTGACTTTAGGGAATAGTAGTACTGGAAGAATATATATATTATAGTTCACTATTGATACATGTAGGCAGATACTTTCCTTCCCTCATTGATTTTATACTCAATTGGCATTCCCAGTGTAATACATCTTCGACAAACGTTGTGTATGATTATTGTTGTTTCCTCTGGTGAAATATGTCTTTTCTCTAGGGGAGCGTCTACCTCACAGTAGGAATAGTCAAAAAACACTTGCGATTTTTGAATAACAATAATTGTAGCAGCCAAATATGACAACTGTCTTTGTTTATTGTTGACGTTCACCGCAATGCTACAATTTGTTTGTTTTTGTATACTCAGTAATTATATACTATCATGATGATAACAACACATTGCTACAGAATGAACTTTCCATCTTCATATAAATGTAGCGAATATATATACCTTTACTTAATGTATAATTAAAATTACTCTTATGTCAGCAGTAAATTCATAAGAACATGCATAAAAACATTTGTAGAACATTAGAACAGATATATCACAAGCAAGCTTTAACCGAAAAGAACAAATGTATGCAAAAGAAACTCTGAATATGCTCTATCCAAATCTACATAAATCGCTTGCTTTGAAGGAAACATGATTGGACATTAATGAATAACATAATGTTTTCGTCAGCTAACACAATATTGCAATCAAACAGTAATATATTTGAGCTAATGCGTTCAGGAATAATGAACTGTAATGAAAATGTAAATTGTTGTCTAATTGCACTATATTGATCAGTGTAATACAAATTAGTTGTCGACTCTATTGCGTAACATGTGCAACTTGGGTTATCTATAGTGTTTTTCAAGAACAAGTTGCTTCGTTGTCTTCGCAGAAACACTCACCAATCAAAACTACAATTTGTATATGTTATTTTGGTAAGTGTTAGCTTATCGCGATGATTGTAGCGTCATCAATGAAATACTTCGTTTGACAAAACAGTCATGGCTAAACATATATTTTATTTGTTTGTAGTGTTTTCAAGATGTCGAACTTTACTTATTACCAGAAGTTATATATATATATTAACAATTTTAAATGATGAAAATAAACAACAAAAAGTATCAAATGTTTTCCAAAACATATTTTAATAAATAATGCGAACATTCAGTATTTTCGAGACCCCATCTGAGAGCAAAGACCACTCCACACCCTACTAAAGCTAGCAGGTCTTCGCGATATAACCCCTCCCCATTTTAAGCAAAGATATCATTTTTTTAAATTTCTGAAATATGCGACGTCATTGTGAGTTGTAAATGAAGCGAAATTGATAGATCATGTCTTTTTATTCATATTCTGTCATTTTCATTGAACTTCCGACAGTGTGTCCATTTATGATCAGTGGCCTTCCATGGTGATTCATACAGACGCATGAAACTCTCCTTGTTTATGATATCCTTCTGTATCAATAGCGATTTCACCGTCAACAAAAGATTCTACCAAGGCTGAAAATAAAACTTGACTCTTTTCAGTTCATTCTGTCATTTTTTATAATCTTTAAGCAAGCAATTTTGACATTTTGCGTTCATATATGAAATGACTGAATTTTACGGGCAAGCATGTTTTCTCATATTTCTGCTGATAACTGAACATTGGCATGCGGTAGTTATAATCCCAAATACACAGCTTTGGAATAGTTTATTATCCTCTTTCCTTATACAATTTGGCTGTTGTTGATATACCAATAAGTTTATTGCGTCAGTTATTAAACATGATGTTTGAAAATGTTTCTAAAAACAAATTTTAGTTAGTTTTGAAATAGAACTGCTTCGCAATCCGGTTCGTTCATTGTTTTATTAAAGGATTAATATAACATTTCATTAGCGGTATACCTATACATCGATTTATGATTGACCACCGCAATGAAAGATATGTACCTGCTGAGATAACAAAATAATCGTTTGTTACTAAGATGTGTGTAGAATCTCTGGGAGCATTGAAAAAAACAAATGTTATATACTTTAAATGATTCGTTATGAGAGGGTTAAATTTATGGTGTTTAACGTTACTTTAAAAAATATTTGAGGTATATTGTGACTCTCAGTTTTATTGGTGGAGGACCTGCCGCAGCAAGTAACTGACACGCTTTATCACATAAAGTTCCACCGAATACACCTCGCAATTACCAAGATTCGGACATTCAACTGATGAAAGGCATTGATTGCACATGAAGTTGCAACCATTCGATCACGACTACGACGGCACCTTTCTTTATGACAAGTAATTGAAAATGTTAATGAAATAAATACTCAATGAATTTTCCTATTTACAATAAAGCTCCTATGTGTATGATAATATTATGGTGATTGACAAGCAACTTGAAAAGCTTTGATGTTTAACACACAATCAATAATTTTTGTGATTTCACCGGATGGGATTATCAGAGGAGATAATGTATCTGTGATCAAATCATCAATTACAGGTGAAGTTGTAGATAAATGACGAACTAACTGCTTTGTATTTTATGATAACATTGTTTAAACCCCATCCTATAGGCGGATTTAGAGGGGGCGTGCGGTGGGTGCGCCCCCCTAAAATTCGCAAAGCATATGGTATACAACGTTAATTAAGCAGTTCAACAAACTACTTTTCATGAATGGTTAACTTGTGACCTGCAAATCTAAATGAATAGTAATGATATTAGGAGTAAATTTGGGATATCATTCTAAAAGGTTTTACCCATTGATAAAAATCAGTATACTGTCCGTCCGGATGAAGCTTTTCGTTTCGCCATTGGTTCATTCATTGAAAACGTATGATTCGTTCTTGTTTATAGACAAACAAAGGCGAATATGTTAACATTAATGCTGCATGAAACGATTCTGATCATCTAATTTAGTTACGTTAGTTTGTCAGAAATCAATAACAAGTTCATGTATTGACAATTTCCGCTTTTGTTTGTCTATAAACAAGAACGGCTGAATCATACGTTTTCAATGAATGAATCAAACGATGAAAAGAAAACTCCATCCGGACGGGCAGTATTAACTAGAACCACCCGGAAGGACAAGCACCGAAAGTACAGACCAATTAGTGAAATGTGGAATGCGCTAAAACTAAACCAATGGTTCTTTGAAGGGTTAACATATCGTGAACAATTCGCATCACGGTTGTTAAAGAATAATAGGTTCTTACATACGTTCTAGGGAAAGACCGGATGATCTTCCACGAGTGATAGAAATTTTATGTCTTTTCGCGAGTGGAGCGCTGCGAAAGGAGCGAAAATAATTTTTTTTTTATCACGAGTGGAAGATCACGCGGGCTTTCCCAACAACGCATGTAAGTACCTATTTCTTCCATAAACCAACAACTTTCACTATCGCGAACTCCTAGAGACCCCCGCCATTGATCAGTAACTAATTTGCATAAATTATCAGATCAATATCATAAAATTGAGCGTTATGAAATACACATCACATTATCACATACAATTGACTTTTGTGACACCGATTGATAAACTAAGTAGCTTTCTACTGATATTTGAGCTTTTCTCACTAACATTTTATTGAAAGTACAGTATTTTCCTTCATGAGACACCCCATACATGAAGAATGACGTCAAAGGTACGGAAAAGGACATCTAGAAATACGAAAAAATGAAAATAAAAGACACAAATATATTTAATACGGTTGGAGTCTGTATTTGAAAAAAAATAATGGTTAAATCCGTAATATATCTGTTATTCAGCTATCAGACAGGGTATATAATGTGACATTCCCGGCTTAGGATATATATCTAAACGATTTTGTTCTTGTTAGAGGCGTTCTGATTGGATGTCACAACGAGTAAAGACGAGTGCACTTAACTCGGTCGTCTCAACCCGAAAATGACCATTTACGGAAGAAAAGTTTTACTTTAGGTTCTTTTAATCTGACAAAAACATACTGTTAACAATTATCCGACAAAATTAAGACTCTAAGTCAAGTTTCTTTGGTCTGATTAAAATGGTGTGGTTAGTTCAAAATTGTCGTTCAAATAAATGTCTGTAATTTCTTAAACCCCCAGAGCTTCGGGGGGCTTAGCCCCACTGGGCCCTCTACCAGGGCTCTGCTTTGGACCAGATGGGGACCTTAAGCGGTCCCCAGACCCCTCCCCTACTCACGCCCCCCACATACCACAAATCCTGGATCGGCCCCTGCATCCTGAATAGCTCGTGATTCAAAACCCCATTGTGCATTAAGTATCTTAGTTATCATATAATTATTTTCATTTCTGTTATATTTTGTATCCGATTATCTAATTGTTTAAAATAGGAGGTTATTTGACAGGATTCGCATGAACAGAAATTGGATAAATTAGTCCATGCTTCCCACGGATCAGGGTAATTGCCCTTCCAAGTTAGTGTTTCTGTCCACTCATCCATTTTCTTCAAGGGATTGCATCGACAAGAAACCACATATTTGTATCTCCTCATTTTCCGAGTCTAGTTTGTCTTATTCGCCCTCAGATTCATCTGTAGATTTAGATTGATTGTCTGTCAGGCCATGATCGTCCTCGTGTTGTGAAGTCTCTTTTGGAACCAATGGTTAATATCTATTATCATTTGGTTGTGGTCTTGTAACTCTTCTCTTAGATCATGCAAGTGATTTAGTCGTGAATCGTTTACATGGCTCCTTTTTTGTCATTCAAGTTTAATGCTGTTATCATTATGTATATGTTCTGACCCATTTAACATTTAAATTTTCTGTCGACCAGGTGTTATATACACTGTACATGTAATAATACACTGCATGATATGAAATTTTGAGTACTGGGCTGTTTGGTCGTATTTCTGTCATGCTTTGGTGAAAACGTTACATATTGTTGCAATCGTAACTTCAGGTTTTCTTTGATACGTCTTACATTATTTAATGTATTTGAGGTCATAGTTTATTCCTGGTCTTTTGTTTCGTCTTTTGGCGTCATCTGCCTTATCAATTCCCATGTGACACTCGGGAAATTTTGGTCATGGTTTTATTTTGGCCTATGTTGGTCCCTAAATACGAAGTGTCAAACTTAAGCACACCAAAATATGTCACATTCCTAAAATTAACCGCTAAAATTGAACACTGCCTTAATATCTTTTTATATTTATATTCCCTAGTCTGTACCTTTTTGTCTTACTTCTATCCTAAGTAAACTTTGTCAATTACCGTTATACATGTATATACACAAACAAGTCAAACTGAAAAGTGTTCACGATGTGAGTTTTGGTCCCAGGCATTGATAAAAACCATGCAATACCAAATAAAATGTATTCAATCAACAAAATGTCAAATATCATTAAAATAACAATTACCTATAAAAAAAAGAAGGATCAATAAACACGTATTTAGTGTCTTATCGGTTTTATTGATAACAGCATAAAATTCACAGTCAATAATCAAATAGATTTACAGGTACAAAATCCAATTGTAAAGGTGTGATCTGTCAGATAACCTTTGATCTGTTTATTATGTATACTTGTTGTGTAAACAAATACATGTACCGACCGTTATAATAAGACTGCTTACCTGTAAAAGCGATGATTAATACCAGTGCAAAATTACTATTTGTTGCTTTTATATTAAATGCATTTTACTTTTTGTTGCTTAAATATTTTAATAGTAGTTGATATTTACCACTTTGTATATATGTTAATAACATATCTGTAGAATTTTATTGATTTAACAATATACTAGATCCGGACTTATCCATAATCGATTTAGTTTTTAGTACAACATATCCGGTAAGTAACAGTAAAAACGTAGTATCGCTGGTTTGAAATAACTGACAAAAAAATTAAACAAATGGGAACCAAGAGTTGCCAAAATTAAACGCACTAGAACCTAAAATGGCAAAAATTCCACACACCAAAATAAAACAACCCTCTTTTGGAGAAAAAAGGCCAAAATCAACCTATGCCAAAATTTCCCGATTTACGGTAATGTATTCCTGGTCTTTTGTTTCGTCTTTTGGCGTCATCTGTCTTTTCAATTCCCATGTGACACTCACCTGCTTTGGAGTCATGAAACGACATCTAGATGTGAAGGTGTATTTGAGATAGAGACAGCAACAATCGTACAGTGTCATCTTCTTTAACAATTTTCCTTTTTATCGTTGGCATAAATGATATAAAATTCCATCCAATTTTACATACCGGTTTGCTTTTTAGAATACAATGTGCCCTATTTGGTTCGTCTGAGAATGTGTCGTCATATAATGCGTTGTACATGTATATAGCGTTTGGAGATTTTCTGTGAAATCTAATTACATGTATATCCCTTTTCTTGTTCAGTGTGATACATATGCCCGGCATTTACTGACATGCTGCTTGCATGATTTCTCTGCGAGTACATATTTCATCTTCTGCTACTCGTGGTATATCTTTAAGCCCGTTATCCTTTATCCTGCTCAGTTGGTGGGTACGATATTTATCATGAACAATCTACCACTGTGTTTTTCTTACCCTCTTTATTAATGTTTATTGTTGTTATCGCCATGGCAGCATAGAAGTCTATTATCTAATGTTTGAAATTGGGTAGCCAAGCAATTGTTTTGTGATACGTGTGAATCGTGAAGCCTTCAATAGCCAAATAAATGTGAAATTATGTTACCTCCTCTGTGATGCTAAATCATGATGCTGCAATGATGACTATTTTAATGATACTTGCAAAATTGATGGAGGATCTTTTACAAAATACCGGATTGATATGTCGATTAGTTTCCATGGGATACTACAGTTACCCCAGAATTAATCTGTAGCATCGAAAACCAGTCATCATTTCGGTTCATTTCCAGTGTCATAAGCTACACTTGTATTGACGCCAACAGATAAAAATCCAGTAGAAGTTGTTTCAAATAGAGATCAGACATTTTCTTGTACAACGAACGCTGCGCGGCCACCAAGTAGGATACAGTGGTATTTATCTACCAAAAATATAACTACGTCAGCAACACCACAGCCTGATGTTTGTAACACCGACTGTAATGATGACAAAGTTATATCATCTAGTGTACTAACGTATACAGGGAACATAAATGATGACGGCAAGATATTATACTGTACAGCTATTAACATAGAGGGGCGGAGTGTGGTTAGATCTTCTGACAAGACGATAGTCATATGGTGTAAGTATTATTTTGCAATTAAGGTTTGATTCCCATTCCTTTGAAATTAACTGTATTTTATTCTGCGCATAATGTCTAGTAGTAGGCGAACAATGAAATGTATCTGAGTCCACCAAGAAATGATATCATGAATGATGTAGACAATACAACTGACTTTATCCTGTTAATGTGACCTGAAAAATAGGTAAGCTGCTTCCATTTACTTGTATGTTCTCTACCAAGACGGATAGCAAACGCCTGTCATAACGTCTTCTCAATCAAGCCAAGGAGACTCAATCGGTAGTAATTCTATAGGACCGTGACGTTAAGGACGTTACATCTGCCTTAAGGTTAATTTCACGAACTGTTATGTTTATAAAGCAATACATTTCAGTGTGTTGCTTGTTCAAACATGATATACAAGACACAAATATAAGCGTACATACAAATCTATTGCTTTGTTTTATTTTAACTTAACAGATTGCAGATATTTATTATCTATCAATCGGTCACTTTTTCGCACGTCATTTTTTCAAAGGTTTTTTTCGTATATGGATTATATTTTACCTTCCAGGCGTTACGCACAATGCTCATGTAAAAAATCAGTTATTTTCTTGAAAAAAATTACATTTTTATCAAATGAAATAATATTTCATATATTTTTTGATAGAATTTCACGTTGAGCATTATATATGTTGTACCTGTCCATTCTGTTAAGATGTTGTACACATTTGGAAAAGGTCCGTCTCGCATTGAGCAAGCGCCGACCTTTTAACTGAACATAGTTCTCTCGCAAATTAACACAAATCGACGTCCAAAAATACCTACAACGTCGACATGTTACTTTACACGTAATACCTCATTTCCATTTCGCAAAGTTGAATATTTCTGTCGTTAATTAATTCCCAGTGTGGAAAAAATGATGCCGAGTGACGATACAATTGATCAACATGGAATTTGATTTTAATTAAGTTCGGGAAATTATTATTTCTTAATACATTCTAAATATAAATTGCCTAAAACATAAACTGATATTGCATACATATGTCCCTTCTCGAGATCCTACCTTTTTGCTTAAGCTATATTTTGTGCAGTAGATTATACTTCTACTTTAATTCAAGGAATATATAATTATATATTGACATTTCATTCAAATTCAAAAGGTTTTCCAAAATATATTTCGAAGTTGCAAAATATATGACCTGTTATGAAAACTATAAACTGAAACATAAGTATAAAATTGTAAATTAATTAAAGATATGGAGATTTCAGAATTGAACTTTTTTAGTGATTCAAAATAAAAATAATCTTTAAAATTGGCGTGAACCCAAATGTACATCTTAAAATCATATGCAAAGAAGTTTGTTGTATTATCAATCAACAGCTGATGTGGTGTGATATGTATCTACGTATGTATATTCATCACATAATTATAATGTACACATAGCATATTTGCCTCCAATGGAAAAACAAAAACCCAATCCGTCAGAGTGAAAATTGTGAGTTCGAATCTCGCTCAGGGCGAGGTGTGCTACATTATACAATAAAGTTTGTTATTACATAAGGCTCTATTTAACTGTTTTTCTATTGGCCAGAAGCAATACACGTGACATTCCATTTTCTAGCATATTGATTAGCAAAAAGCAATAAATAATCATATTGCAAAATAAATGAATGAAATTACGTGGCACGAGAGTGCAATATGATTTTTTATTGCACATAAATTGTTTTTTGCTATTGTCCATTTGATTGCTATAGACCACTTGATTTTTTTTTATTACAAATTCATTTTAATTTTTTCTCTTCTTTTTTCTTCAAATATATATTTCAAATGTGTCTACGAATTCTGAATTTCAGAATTTTTCGTCAATAGATAAAAAAGTTGCCCGTTATGTGTCTATATTAAATATTTGCACTTATATGTGTAATTTCCAGTGGAGTAAGCATGCTTTAAAGTACAGCACTCATGCTGTAAACAAAAATAAAAACATGTGCTTGACGAATTCTCATGGACATATTCTCTAGTTTAATTATATATTGAAGAATGCATAGAGCTTGACTTGCCTGCTTTTTATTCAAGCAAGAGGCACTGTTGGTATATAAAATTCACCTTGATTTCACAAGGCTATTTTCCATTGTTATTTCCAATCATCCTTTACATGTCATCTTCTTTGATATTTAAATGACAAGTCACATGCCAATAGTATATTTGCATGGGGAGCACATGTTCTTATTTTTGTTTACAGTTTTAGGCTGTTCTTTCACTCCCCTAGAAATTACACATATAAAAAAACATATTTAACATAGACACCTAACGGGCAACTTTTTTTTATGTATGGATGAAACATTCTAAAAGTTACTGTCAGAGTTCGTAGAAACATATAAATACAGTCCGACAAAAGTTAAGCACCACCTGACGTGTTTCAATAATATATTTTCTAATAATAAACTTATTTCAAATCGGTTTGCTGTTTTCGCTACCTGTACACACATACTTATGTACCCGTGTAACATGTTATTGATCGATTTTTATTTATGTGTATATGACAGGGTGTGTAAAGTGCCACGTGTACTTTTCAACATTTGTGCTTGCGAACGAAAGCTGATTTCTTTGGTGTAGAGTTTTAAGTTTCATTTTCTATTGGTTTGGTATGGCGGGACAAAAAATAACCATACCAGAAAGGTTGCAAGCTGTTGGCATGCATAACGGTGGTTTTAGCCATAGAAGGGTGGCAGACCATTTCAGGGTTAACCATTCCATCATTGTACGACTGATGCAGCGTTTTCGTCAAACGGGGAATGTTACTGACCGTCCACGTGCAGGTAGACCTCGCAAGACGACGCCGAGAGAGGACCGGCTCATATCCAGACGGGCGCGGCAACGGCCGTTCAGTAAAGCTGGTACACTTCGTGGTAATTTAGCGTTTGGAGGCCACATTAGCACACGCACTGTAATCAGACGCCTCCACCATCAGGGAATGCGATCGCGACGACCCATAAAACGTCCACAGTTGACAATACGTCATCGCCATGCTCGATTTGACTGGTCACATGATCGTTTGGGGTGGACTATTCGCACATGGAGACGGGTCCACTGGTCTGATGAAAGTTGTTTACGCCCTACCGACGGTCGTACAAGGGTTTAGCGCCAACGAAACACTTCATTTCAGGACCACATTGTGGGCACAACTGCTTTTGGGGGTGGGGTGGGGATGTAACTGTCTGGGGTTGTTTTTCCTTTGACTGTAAGTTGGACTTGTACGTTCTTGATGGTAATCTGACAGGCCAAACATACCGTGACAATGTGCTCCCTCCACGCGTAGTCCCCCTTTTCGACAATCATGCGTGGGCTGACAGGCCAATGTTCATGAACGACAACGCTAGGCCACATAGAGCCCGAATTGTACATGTTTTACAGGAAAAGGCTGTTCAGACAATTACATGGCCTGCGATGTCGCCATACATGAACCCTATAGAGCATGTATGGGACTTTATTGGCCGAAAAATTACCCAACGCAATCCAAAATGTCAAAATATTGACGAATTAAGAACTGCTATATTACAGGAGTGGCAACAGTTCCCCAAAAACGGATTAAGGGTCTTGTGCGAAGCATGACGAGGCGTGTTACAGAGCTTCACAATAAATGCGGTGGACATACCTGTTATTGATTTGTATGCCTTACACATACGCGCAATAGATGCATTTAAAAGTTCTTAAAATCTGAAGACTCTGCATTTTAATGCAATGTTAAAAACTTCAATCAAAGACAAACTGGTTTTACGTTTTTCCAGCGCCTGTTTTGAACCCCATGCTTGCCACGTCATAGTCACGTTTTTCAGGATGATAAATACTTGGTAGATTTGTAATTTTAGAGCCCTTGGCGTAGTCTTTTAAGAAGTGTAAGAAAAATGGTGATATCTATTTTATTGTTTTAACAGTATTGATGTAAAAAAATATATCGAGTGTATATGTGAAGAAGAAAGAAAAGAAAACATTAAAATGGATTTTTAATTAATTCATTGTGGGTGCTCTATAGCATTCAAATGGATTATAATCAATGTTAGAAAATTTCATAAAATTTCTAAATTTTCAAAAAATTTCTAAAATTAAAAAAAAATCAATTTAAAGTTCATTTTTTTTTAAAACATTTCTTAAAATTTTCGTAAAATTTCAAAACTCAAAAATTTAATAAGATTTCAACAAAATTCAAAATGAATTTTTTTCTCAAAAAGTTTCAAAAATTTCAAAATTAGAGTAAAATAGAGCCGTATGTAATAAAACAATTACCACACTTGAACTTGATCAATATGAGGTTTTATGGAGCAGCTGAAGCCGAGTTCAATATTGTTGTACTCTGCTCCATAAAACCTCATATTGATCTCGTTCAAGTGCAGTAATTGTATATTACTTGCGGCAGGCCGGTGGTTTTCTCTGGGTACTCCAGTTTCCTCCACCAACAAAACTGAACGCCACGATATAACTGAAATATTGTTGAAAGTGGCGTTAAGCACCAAAAAAACCTAAAACCAAACACATTCATATATATATATTTTGTTGGTGATCCATTCATATAGTAGACCAAAATCCAAAATAAACACATAAATCAGTTTTGAACCTTATCGTGTTGAATACTAACATTATTATAGAAGAATGTTTCTTGTCAATAAAGTAGCTACATCGGCTTGTAGAAATCACAAGCGCTCGTTGCACGGAATTATCCCTGTTTTTAACTTTCTGTTTACATATTATTACACCCCTTTTTTCCTTTTTTTATCGTGTTCGTGTCCATATATCCATACAAGTCTATGGTAACACCAACTTTCACATGTCGGCCCAATATACTCTTATTATCTTGTAATAGAAATATGACATATTGATAATATACATGTATTATAGTTTAGAAATCCCCACCCATTAATGTTGAAGTGGAAAATTTACGCCCGAATCATATACATATTTGAAAACTGATTAATTCAAGCAATCCCAGTGTTAAACGTATATCTGATGTACATATGTAGGTGCACTGTGTGTATGACTTCTAGGAGGGATGAAGATTTGAATAAGTCAGCTTATGAATTTATTAAACAAGCATGACATAATAACTTATTTTTTCAATATTACAACACGGTTTGTTTTCGACATAAATCTGATATTATTTTAAATTAAAGAGATTTTCTTTGGCTTTCGTTTTTATTTCATTGTGTTGTGGATATTGCAGCAAGTGGCCATTTGCTGTTTAGACACTATTACCCACAGCAACATGTTCACTAACTAATAATTTACAGTACACCACGTTTTTCAAAGAAAGCATTTATTCACGAAATAACACATTTTAAAGGCATACAGGCTGTCAGAATTGATTTTTTTACATTAAAAGTTGCCAATATTCGATTTTTCATACTAATTGCAGTTGAAATTTTCCATAATACATGTATCATACGTAAATATCCTAGAACGAAGGCAATACGTCGCTGTTTGATTTTATTGCATCCAGTAAAACATTCAATATTTACCCGCACAATATTCGTACGACCAGACAGTGAACTCATTCGGGAAAGCGTTTACACATGTGCGAAATTGTTTGTTGATGAGGAAACTGTGCACATGGCACAAATCGAATTGTGGAAGAACAAAAATATTGAAGGATTCTACACGAAAACGACACAAAAAGGAGGATTCAGCAAGTTTTGTGTAAAAGTTAAAAAAAGATGTTATATCAACACGTAAGCATAATTTAGTATCTTTTTTCGGCCGAATCGTATTTTGATAGTATAATTGCATCGTACTCATAGTTTTTTTTATATATTCTGTTTTTTTCAGGAGAATACGCTAGGTGATATCTCTTCTAAATTAGAGACTAAAATAATGAACTTCATGTCTGTTTGTCTGTTTTTTTCTAACAAAATATAATCAAGTCAACTCAAGTGTTGTCAATAATATGCAATGCAATTTGTTTACAATTTTCCCTTCATCGGGCCCCTTTGCAGTGTTTGGGTTTTTTTTTTGTTGAATTCATCACGTATTTTCGATTGTAAGTGTCATTCTTATTAAATACAATGATATAATATTCTCTTAAATTATATTAATTCTAACGAATTTACATGCAACATGCTTACTCGGTTATTCATAGCAGTTATCAGTGTTCGGCAACCTTCGGAAAAGCAGCCGACTTATAATTAGGTCGTGGTAATGACGATTCCACCAACAGATATTCAAATTCTTTTCACTAATTACGACATTATAACATATGTTTTTTAAACCTGGCTTCTCGTTCAGAACATTTTATTAGTATAAAGCATCGAATATTGGCAACTTTTAATATAAACAAAAACATTCAATTCTGACAGTCTGTATGCCTTCAAGGAAAGAATAATTGCACATCAGCGACAAATACCAAATATATTTTAGAATTTCGGTACATCTAAATATTTTATTGTGTGGTTATTTGCATTATCTTAAGACTTCATGCGCTAATTGGATAGGGTAGTTCTGTGGTATATATCCTTCGCTATGCAAAGCATATGCTAATGGATATTAGTTACAAGAAACATGCATATATCAGGAAATACTATTAAATTATAGTTTGTGAAATATATCAATATATAAAAAGAAATCTTAACCGACATCCTGATGCATCCCTTGAAAATTCGCTAAACAACTACCGTAATTTACGGTACACCACCATCCATTTCCGGTGTACGTGGATACACGGTGGTCGATGTCCATTTCGTAACAAACAATTCGTAATAAAACATTTTCCATGGGTACTTTGAGAACAAAAAAACAGGTTTATCTTTTCTATCTCTAACAGAACTTGTAGATACAGAACTTGGTCCGGGAGATGTTGCTAGATAAGTATGCAGTAGTGCAGCATTTTCAGACTCGGTTGTCGCGAATCCAGTCTGTAGCCCTCAAGCCTTGAAGTTTCATATTTTTATCTTCAGGCTTGGAAAACTGTTCAAGTTTGTTTCGAACCTATGACAAGACAAAATAAGCACATCATGTGGTAAAGTTTGTCAGTGATATACGGCAGGTCGGTGTTTTTCTCTAGGTCCTCCAGTTTCCTCTACCAATAAAACTGACTGCCTCGATATGACTGAAATATTGTTGAAAGTGGCGTAAAATAATATAATCCTAACCATTACCATAATGTCAAACAAGTTAATATTATATGGTAGTGGCCACCCTTCATTTTTTATGAATTGAAAAATGGTAATTTTTAATATCTTAGCCTTTTTCTTTCATTGATAGCACTACATACTATTATTATTAATTGTTTAAATTATTTATCAATTTTAAAAGTTATAGATGGATATTATAATATGCTTACATTTTTGTAAAAGGAATATTATGAATATACCATTTGTGGAGATATTAAAGTACAAGTAACGATAATCTAAAGCAACAATTTAATGCAAAGTGGAATCCAAAGGTGAATGTTGTTCCATGCTCCTCCTTTGACTATATCAATAAACGTTAAGACAGGAATGTTAGTTTCTACCTACTCTCTCGGGTCAATTTCGTATCCTATCTTTTGTGTACTTACATACAATCTTAATAAATTGCTACATATGATTTCATAGATTTTTTTTTAAAGTAAAACATCACTTGAACAAGTATGCCAGTGCCTTTAAATATAACAGTGCATGACAAAATAAGGAAAGAAGATATCCAAAGATGTGTATTCAACAGTCTATAGAAAATTTCAAACTCAATGCTATTTCTACCTAATAATCTTACAGAAAAGCATAATCGCCATTATCTTATTTGCTTAAATGGGTAGGGCATTTGACTGGAAAAGACCTTCCTTTATCCAAAAAAAAAATGTATCATGGGAACTCTCTGCAATTTAATTGAGCCATCCACCATCTACTCTCAGAATGATCTTGTTTTATCAAGAAAAGGAACAATAATTTAAGCTCAAACACTATACAATTAGTATTTGTTGTTTTCCCCGCTAAGAACACAACATTAAGGAATTAGAGCAAAGACTGGCTGACCCCGAATAGAGATCATGTGTCCAAGTGGAGCAACATTAGACAGTGTACGTGCGGACTGTTGTTTCTCTCAGTTAGTTTAACACCATACAAATCCAGCTAAACGTGTTGGTCTAGTACAAAGCGGATATCACCATCATCTCATCAAATGCAACTTATTCTCACCATGATATAGCTAGCAAAGCTGTTTGTTTGATGTTAAACAACAATCATTCAATCATCTATTACTTTAAGGATATACAATGTAAATGTATATATAGCCTTCCTATTGCTTAAAAGAAGCTTTACTTTAAATATGGTCAGTGACAGGGTTTCTACCACATAAAACAAAATTGAAATATAAACTATAACAATAGTATATCGAATTTCTAAGTATGGTTAATAATTGATAAACAATATCCAATTCTCAAAATTTGAGACTTTTAAGGAAAAATTATACTTTCTTTAAACGAAATGACATTGTCTTCGTGTTTGAACTCATCAAAAATATTACCCTGTTTAGCCTTCCTGGAAACTAATTTATAAATCTGACTTAATAGTGATTTTGCAAATTATTGAACAATGTCTAATTCTCAATATCTGTTATTCCAAATATCAAAACAGGTTTTTTTTCTAAACACAACAAGTCCTATTTCGTTCTTATTTCTAATTATTAAAGCCACAATGCATTACCTTGATTAGTCTTCCTGTAAAATATTTGTAAAATCTTACAATTATTTTTCAAGATAGTGGACAAAACAGAATTTGTTACAGACGGAGAGATGAACGCAAGGACATTATACTAATATATCCCTCGCCCCTCCCATCACTGGAAGGCGGTGGAAGAGTAAGGGAAGGGAGTAAAATCATTAGTAATAAAACTAATTCAATGAACATTCAGTCTAATTTAAATATAGAATATAATATTGATGTTCATTGTACAGACAGCATGCAATTGATTTCTATAAGGAAAGTGGCAGATAAAAAATTGCAGAAAAAGGGGAAGTAACCCTCAAAATGTCAGCATAGTCACGTGACCTAACACTAACATTTGCATATTTTGATTTCTTGTCCAAAGACCTTTACAACGATATTATATGACTTGGGGGTACTATACAATTTTTAAAATACGACAGAATCCCTACTAAATGTCAAATATTCATTATTTTGTCTAGTGTGGGTACGTCTCATGTTTCGTTATTGCCTTCACATACCCGCGGAAAATATCCCATCAAATCTCGAGATAAATATATTTTCCCAAAATATATATATTTTTAGTATTATTCAAACATTTAAAAAATCCGATTGAAGTGTAAAGTAAAAAAAACACAACTACACAGTGGATACTTAGGCGAAAGGTTTTATTGACCAAACACTACAACCGCACAATAATTCAAATGGATATCAATACACATCAACGATCTATATCCAAACCATACACTCTACACAGTATGTGGCTTACATTGTTTCTGCAACTAATGACATTGGCAATTTCAGTACAGCCTTTTCTGTTATTCAACCTGGTAGGTATATGTTTTATCCATACATGTATTGCTTCATCTGTGTAATTAAATAATATTAATTATATTCCTTCAATTGTGATATGCCCGATGTTCAAAAATAAATATGCTTTTATCTTTGTTATTGTAAATAATATAGTACTTAAAAAGACAATCTTTGATCCAATGAATCTAAAATTCATTGTAGACCAACCTACTATTCCAGTCGTTGTTTATGTTGTGTGTAAAATAACATCAGCTGTTGTCCTGTGGAAATCAGAGTTTAGCGGTGGATCAAATAAGGAGTTTTATGTACAACATTGGAAAATATCACAGTCGTCACACTCAATGTTATCATCATCTATACCTGATCCTGGTGTAACAGCTGACCTACAGTACACAGTCAACAACTTGGTACCAGAAACATTGTATATATTTCAAATAATCACAAGGAATGATTATGGGGATGCGTTCACAAATTCAGTGAATTGTACTACTGACCACAGTATGTATGACGTAGTATATATACTAATGGAAAAAAGAAACTGTGCATTATTAAAAACTAACTTAAATATCAATATCAAAACAAAATTATTGTGTAGATTATATTGTTAAATTTTTCATCACACAATTATACAAATAACATTCAACGTCACAATAATTCATTGGGTAGATGTTTTGAACAACACATGGGGTCTTTTGGACATTACCAAAGTCAGTAGCGTGTGTGTCCACCATTTTCATTGATGCAGGCTTGCCAACGGCGACGCATGGATCTAATCAATGTGTAAAAAAATACCTCTGGGATATTGTTCCAGATACGGATCAATGCCGGACCCATATCCGCTAACGTCATTGGTTGATTTTGCAGATGACGTAACGGTCGTTCCATTTCATCCCAGACGTCCTCAATGGGTGAACTATCGGATGAAACCGCTGTCCACGGTAACACATCAACATTCTGCTGTGTCAGGTAGTCACGTACAACACGCGCAATATGTGGTCTAGCGTTGTCCTGCTGGAATGCTACGTTGTTGGCCTGAGCTTGGATGAACGGAATAACATAGCGCCTTCCAGTCAGATATTCGGCTTCAACAACTAATAGTGATCTGCCACGTTCTTTTACTCCTCCCCACACCATAACACTGCATCCACTAAAATATCGACGTTGAATAAGGCAAGCGTATGGATAACGTTCACCTACGCGGCGGTATACTTGGGATCGGCCATCTCTCATGTCTAAGTGGAAATGGGATTCATCTGTGAACAGGATATTGGCCCAATCCTGTTTTCTGAATACCAAATGACGTCTACGCCACGTCAGTCTAGATGCACGGTGCATAGACAGCACAATTGGACATATTGTTGGACGTCGTGGCCTGATGTGACGATCACGAAGTCTATTGCGTACTGTTCTAGAGCTAATTGGTCGTAATTCGGGAATGCTTCTTGCAGTGAGACTTGACGTCTGGAATCGATACCGCAGATGCACAAGTATTATGTGGTTATCTTGATGATATGACGTCACACGTGGACGACCTGAACGTTGGCCGTCCTTAGTGTTGCCAGATTGTCTAAAACGCCTCAACAATGATTGTATCGAGTTGCGATGAAAACCAAAATACTTAGCGACAATGTGTTGTGCCAATCCAGCTTGGAGGATACCAATAGCATGACGACGCTGGTTTTCGGTGAAACGTGGCATAACACTGAAATCGATGTCATTCAAGCAAAAATGTTTTTTTTCTGGTTTGTAGAGGTCAAAGCAAACCTTCTGTAAACCATAAAGGTGTGAAACCACTAATTAATTTCTTTAAGGTTTTCTACTAAATTTGTGTTTTTTTCGAGCCTATCTGACCATTATATCTAAAGTTTAATCTTTCCAAGGCCATATATTTTCTGAATCAAACATGATTCCTCTACGTTCTGTCTTTCAAAGTACCAGGGCATGCTTAAAATCTTGCAGTGAAATGCCCGGCTGTGGAAACCACCTACTCTAAAAATAGCTCGGTCATCCCACGAAAATTCAGTATTTATAGGTCATGCATCAAATCCTCCATAAAGGTATCAAAATACAACTAAGTCCATCAAATTTGGGCTCAAAATAACCCTTCAATATTTAACTTCTATTATCAGTTTTAATACTTCCATTCCATTCAGTAGTTTTCACAATACTACAAAGTGAAAGGAACCTTTTTCTTGAAAAGGGACTACTTTTGTATATGTTCTAAGCTCTGAATGGTGAATTAGTGGTTTTACACCTAAACAGTCACAAATCCTTAAAAGAGAATGAAGAACAAACGAAGGCCAAAACACGAGGAGTACTCACAGAGCGTGAAAAAATCCGTGCAATTTTCCCGCCACTAATTGATAGCATAGCAATCAATATCCTAATTATTCACGCTTAATTAGAAAATTAAATACCCAGTGATAGAAAACAGTTATATAACTTTTTAGAATGCGCAATTTCTTTTTTCCATTAGTATATTATATTTTAGTACATTATTTGAAGATTTTTATTATTTATCAACTTATATTTACTCTTTTGTTTCATGTGCTCCAATTTGTTGAACTTAAATCCATTAAATAACCATTCCAAAAGAGAAGCAGAAGAAAGGTAAACAATACAATGGCCAAGATAAAAAGGACAAACAACGATCTTACACAGAAACCTGTAAATAATACAATGGCCAAGATTAAAAGGACAAACAACGATCTTACATAGAAACCTATAAACAATACAATGGCCAAGATAAAAAGGACAAACAACGATCCTACACAGAAACCTGTAAACAATACAATGGCCAAGATGAAAAGGACAAACAACGATCTTACACAGAAACCTGTAAACAATACAATTGCCAAGATAAAAAGGACACACAACGATCTTACACAGAAACCTGTAAACAATACAATGGCCAAGATAAAAAGGACAAACAACGATCTTACACAGAAACCTGTAAACCATACAATGGCCAAGATAAAAAGGACAAACAACAATCTTACACAGAAATCTGTAAACAATACAATGGCCAAGATAAAAAGGACAAACAACGATCTTACACAGACACATGTAAACAATACAATGGCCAAGATAAAAAGTACAAACAACAATCTTACACAGAAACCTGTAAACAATACAATGGCCAAGATAAAAAGGACAACCAACGATCTAACACAGAAACCTGTAAACAATACAATGGCCAATATAAAAAGGACAAACAACAATCTTACACAGAAACCTGTAAACATTACAATGGCCAAGATAAAAAGGACAAACAACGATCCTACACAGAAACCTGTAAACAATACAATGGCCAAGATAAAAAGGACAAGCAACGATCTAGCACAGAAACCTGTAAACAATACAATGGCCAAGATAAAAAGGACAAACAACGATCCTACACAGAAACCTGTAAACAATACAATGGCCAAGATAAAAAGGACAAACAACTATCATACACAGAATCCTGTAAACAATACAATGGCCAAGATAAAAAGGACAAACAACAATCTTACACAGAAACCTGTAAACAATACAATGGCCAAGTTGAAAAGGACAAACAACGATCCTACACAGAAACCTGTAAACAATACAATGGCCAAGATAAAAAGGACAAACAACTATCTTACACAGAAACCTGTAAACAATACAATGGCCAAGATAAAAAGGACAAACAACGATCTTACACAGAAACCTGTAAACTATACAATGGCCAAGATAAAAAGGACAAACAACGATCTTACACAGAAATCTGTAAACAATACAATGGCCAAGATAAAAAGGACAAACAACGATCTTACACAGAAACCTATAAACAATAAAATGGCCAAGATAAAAAGGACAAACAACGATCTTACACAGAAACCTGTAAACAATACAATGGCCAAAATAAAAAGGACAAATAACGATCTTACATAGAAACCTGTAAACAATACAATGGCCAAGATAAAAAGGACAAACAACGATCTTACACAGCAATCTGTAAACAATACAATGGCGAAGATAAAAAGGACAAACAACGATCTTACACAGAAACCTGTAAACAATACAATGGCCAAGATAAAAAGGACAAACAACGAACTTACATAGAAACCTGTAAAAAATACAATGGACAAGATAAAAGGGACAAACAACGATCCTACACAGAAACCTGTAAACAATACAATGGCCAAGATAAAAAGGACAAAGAACAATCTTACACAGAAACCTCTAAACAATACAATGGCCAAGATAAAAAGGACAAACAACAATCTTACACAGAAACCTGTAAACAATACATTGTCCAAGATAAAAAGGACAAACAACGATCTTACATAGAAACCTGTAAACAATACAATGGCCAAGATTAAAAGGACAAACAACGATCATACACAGAAACCTGTAAACATTACACTAGCCAAGATAAAAAGGACAAAAAACGATCTTACACAGAAACCTGAAAACAATACAATGGCCAAGATAAAAAGGACAGACAACGATCTTACATAGAAACCTGTAAACAATACAATGGCCAAGATAAAAAGGACAAACAACAATCTTACACAGAAACCTGTAAACAATACAATGGCCAAGATAAAAGGGACAAACAACGATCTTACATAGAAACTTGTAAACAATACAATGGCCAAGATAAAAAGGACAAACAACGATCTTACACAGAAATCTGTAAACAATACAATGACCAAGATAAAAAGGATAAACAACGATCTTACACAGAAACCTGTAAACAATACAATAGCCAAGATAAAAAGGAAAAACAACGATCTTACACAGAAACCTGTAAACAATACAATGGCCAAGATAAAAAGGACAACCAACGATCTTACACAGAAACCTGTAAACAATACAATGGCCAAGATAAAAAGGACAAACAACGATCCTACACAGAAACCTGTAAACAATACAATGGCCAAGATAAAGAGGACAACCAACGATCTTACACAGAAACCTGTAAACAATACAATGGCCAAGATAAAAAGGACAAACAACGATCTTACACAGAAACCTATAAACAATACAATGGCCAAGATAAAAAGGACAACCAACGATCTTACACAGAAACCTGTAAACAATACAATGGCCGAGATAAAAAGGACAAACAACGATCTTACACAGAAACCTGTAAACAATACAATGGCCAAGATAAAAAGGACAAACAACGATCTTACACAGAAACCTGTAAACAATACAATGACCAAGATAAAACGGACAACCAACGATCTTACACAGAAACCTGTAAACAATACAATGGCCGAGATAAAAAGGACAAACAACGATCCTACACAGAAACCTGTAAACAATACAATGGCCAAGATAAAAAGGACAACCAACGATCTTACACAGAAACCTGTAAACAATACAATGGCCAAGATAAAAAGGACAAACAACGATCTTACACAGAAACCTGTAAACAATACAATGGCCAAGATAAAAAGGACAAACAACGATCTTACACAGAAACCTGTAAACAATACAATGGCCAAGATAAAAAGGACAAACAACGATCTTACACAGAAACCTGTAAACAATAAAATGGCCAAGATAAAAAGGACAAATAACGATCTTACATAGAAACCTGTAAACAATACAATGGCCAAGATAAAAAGGACAAACAACGATCTTACACAGCAATCTGTAAACAATACAATGGCCAAGATAAAAAGGATAAACAACGATCTTACACAGAAACCTGTAAACAATAAAATGGCCAAGATAAAAAGGACAAATAACGATCTTACATAGAAACCTGTAAACAATAAAATGGCCAAGATAAAAAGGACAAACAACGATCCTACACAGAAACCTTTAAACAATACAATGGCCAAGATAAAAAGGACAAACAACTATCTTACACAGAAACCTGTAAACAATACAATGGCCAAGATAAAAAAGGACAAACAACGATCTTACACAGAAACCTGTAAACAATACAATGGCCAAGATAAAAAGGACAAACAACGATCTTACACAGAAACCTGTAAACAATACAATGGCCAAGATAAAAAGGACAAACAACGATCTTACACAGAAACCTATAAACAATAAAATGGCCAAGATAAAAAGGACAAACAACGATCTTACACAGAAACCTGTAAACAATACAATGGCCAAAATAAAAAGGACAAATAACGATCTTACATAGAAACCTGTAAACAATACAATGGCCAAGATAAAAAGGACAAACAACGATCTTACACAGCAATCTGTAAACAATACAATGGCCAAGATATAAAGGACAAACAACGATCTTACACAGAAACCTGTAAACAATACAATGGCCAAGATAAAAAGGACAAACAACGATCTTACATAGAAACCTGTAAACAATACAATGGACAAGATAAAAAGGACAAACAACGATCCTACACAGAAACCTGTAAACAATACAATGGCCAAGATAAAAAGGACAAACAACAATCTTACACAGAAACCTCTAAACAATACAATGGCCAAGATAAAAAGGACAAACAACAATCTTACACAGAAACCTGTAAACAATACATTGTCCAAGATAAAAAGGACAAACAACGATCTTACACAGAAACCTGTAAACAATACAATGGCCAAGATTAAAAGGACAAACAACGATGATACACAGAAACCTGTAAACATTACACTAGCCAAGATAAAAAGGACAAAAAACGATCTTACACAGAAACCTGAAAACAATACAATGGCCAAGATAAAAAGGACAGACAACGATCTTACATAGAAACCTGTAAACAATACAATGGCCAAGATAAAAAGGACAAACAACGATCTTACACAGCAATCTGTAAACAATAAAATGGCCAAGATAAAAAGGACAAATAACGATCTTACATAGAAACCTGTAAACAATAAAATGGCCAAGATAAAAAGGACAAATAACGATCTTACATAGAAACCTGTAAACAATACAATGGCCAAGATAAAAAGGACAAACAACGATCTTACACAGCAATCTGTAAACAATACAATGGCCAAGATAAAAAGGACAAACAACGATCTTACACAGAAACCTGTAAACAATAAAATGGCCAAGATAAAAAGGACAAATAACGATCTTACATAGAAACCTGTAAACAATACAATGGCCAAGATAAAAAGGACAAACAACGATCTTACACAGCAATCTGTAAACAATACAATGGCCAAGATAAAAAGGATAAACAACGATCTTACACAGAAACCTGTAAACAATACAATGGCCAAGATAAAAAGGACAAACAACGATCTTACACAGAAACCTGTAAACAATACAATGGCCAAGATAAAAAGGAATAACAACGATCCTACACAGAAACCTGTAAACAATACAATGGCCAAAATAAAAAGGACAAACAACGATCTTACACAGAAACCTGTAAACAATACAATGGCCAAGATAAAAAGGACAAACAACGATCTTACACGGAAACCTGTAAACAATACAATGGCCAAGATGAAAAGGACAAACAACGATCTTACACAGGAACCTGTAAACAATACAATGGCCAAGATAAAAAGGTCAAACAACTATCTTACACAGAAACCTGTAAACAATACAATGGCCAAGTCAAAAAGGACAAACAACGATCTTACACAGAAACCTGTAAACAATACAATGGCCAAGATAAAAAGGACAAACAACGATCTTACACAGAAACCTGTAAACAATACAATGGCCAAGATAAAAAGGACAAACAACGACCTTACACAGAAACCTGTAAACAATACAATGACCAAGATAAAAATGACAAACAACGATCTTACATAGAAACCTATAAACACTACAATGGCCAATATAAAAAGGACAAACAAAGATCTTACACAGAAACCTGTAAACAATACAATGGCCAAGATAAAAAGGACAAACAACGATCCTACACAGAAACCTGTAAACAATACAATGGCCAAGATAAAAAGGACAAACAACGATCTTACACAGAAACCTGTAAACAATACAATGGCCAAGATAAAAAGGACAAACAACGATCTTACACAGAAACCTGTAAACAATACAATGGCCAAGATAAAAAGGACAAACAACAATCTTACACAGAAACCTGTAAACAATACAATGGCCAAGATAAAAAGGACAACCAACGATCTAGCACAGAAACCTGTAAACAATACAATGGCCAATATAAAAAGGACAAACAACAATCTTACACAGAAACCTGTAAGCATTACAATGGCCAAGATAAAAAGGACAAACAACGATCCTACACAGAAACCTGTAAACAATACATTGGCCAAGATAAAAAGGACAAGCAACGATCTAGCACAGAAACCTGTAAACAATACAATGGCCAAGATAAAAAGGACAAACAACGATCCTACACAGAAACCTGTAAACAATACAATGGCCAAGATAAAAAGGACAAACAACTATCATACACAGAAACCTGTAAACAATACAATGGCCAAGTTGAAAAGGACAAACAACGATCCTACACAGAAACCTTTAAACAATACAATGGCCAAGATAAAAAGGACAAACAACTATCTTACACAGAAACCTGTAAACAATACAATGGCCAAGATAAAAAAGGACAAACAACGATCTTACACAGAAACCTGTAAACAATACAATGGCCAAGATAAAAAGGACAAACAACGATCTTACACAGAAACCTGTAAACAATACAATGGCCAAGATAAAAAGGACAAACAACGATCTTACACAGAAACCTATAAACAATAAAATGGCCAAGATAAAAAGGACAAACAACGATCTTACACAGAAACCTGTAAACAATACAATGGCCAAAATAAAAAGGACAAATAACGATCTTACATAGAAACCTGTAAACAATACAATGGCCAAGATAAAAAGGACAAACAACGATCTTACACAGCAATCTGTAAACAATACAATGGCCAAGATATAAAGGACAAACAACGATCTTACACAGAAACCTGTAAACAATACAATGGCCAAGATAAAAAGGACAAACAACGATCTTACATAGAAACCTGTAAACAATACAATGGACAAGATAAAAAGGACAAACAACGATCCTACACAGAAACCTGTAAACAATACAATGGCCAAGATAAAAAGGACAAACAACAATCTTACACAGAAACCTCTAAACAATACAATGGCCAAGATAAAAAGGACAAACAACAATCTTACACAGAAACCTGTAAACAATACATTGTCCAAGATAAAAAGGACAAACAACGATCTTACACAGAAACCTGTAAACAATACAATGGCCAAGATTAAAAGGACAAACAACGATGATACACAGAAACCTGTAAACATTACACTAGCCAAGATAAAAAGGACAAAAAACGATCTTACACAGAAACCTGAAAACAATACAATGGCCAAGATAAAAAGGACAGACAACGATCTTACATAGAAACCTGTAAACAATACAATGGCCAAGATAAAAAGGACAAACAACAATCTTACACAGAAACCTGTAAACAATACAATGGCCAAGATAAAAAGGACAAACAACGATCTTACACAGAAACCTGTAAACAATACAATGACCAAGATAAAAAGGACAACCAACGATCTTACACAGAAACCTGTAAACAATACAATGGCCGAGATAAAAAGGACAAACAACGATCCTACACAGAAACCTGTAAACAATACAATGGCCAAGATAAAAAGGACAACCAACGATCTTACACAGAAACCTGTAAACAATACAATGGCCAAGATAAAAAGGACAAACAACGATCTTACACAGAAACCTGTAAACAATACAATGGCCAAGATAAAAAGGACAAACAACGATCTTACACAGAAACCTGTAAACAATACAATGGCCAAGATAAAAAGGACAAACAACGATCTTACACAGAAACCTGTAAACAATAAAATGGCCAAGATAAAAAGGACAAATAACGATCTTACATAGAAACCTGTAAACAATACAATGGCCAAGATAAAAAGGACAAACAACGATCTTACACAGCAATCTGTAAACAATACAATGGCCAAGATAAAAAGGATAAACAACGATCTTACACAGAAACCTGTAAACAATAAAATGGCCAAGATAAAAAGGACAAATAACGATCTTACATAGAAACCTGTAAACAATAAAATGGCCAAGATAAAAAGGACAAATAACGATCTTACATAGAAACCTGTAAACAATACAATGGCCAAGATAAAAAGGACAAACAACGATCTTACACAGCAATCTGTAAACAATACAATGGCCAAGATAAAAAGGACAAACAACGATCTTACACAGAAACCTGTAAACAATAAAATGGCCAAGATAAAAAGGACAAATAACGATCTTACATAGAAACCTGTAAACAATACAATGGCCAAGATAAAAAGGACAAACAACGATCTTACACAGCAATCTGTAAACAATACAATGGCCAAGATAAAAAGGATAAACAACGATCTTACACAGAAACCTGTAAACAATACAATGGCCAAGATAAAAAGGACAAACAACGATCTTACACAGAAACCTGTAAACAATACAATGGCCAAGATAAAAAGGAATAACAACGATCCTACACAGAAACCTGTAAACAATACAATGGCCAAAATAAAAAGGACAAACAACGATCTTACACAGAAACCTGTAAACAATACAATGGCCAAGATAAAAAGGACAAACAAAGATCTTACACAGAAACCTGTAAACAATACAATGGCCAAGATAAAAAGGACAAACAACGATCTTACACGGAAACCTGTAAACAATACAATGGCCAAGATGAAAAGGACAAACAACGATCTTACACAGGAACCTGTAAACAATACAATGTCCAAGATAAAAAGGTCAAACAACTATCTTACACAGAAACCTGTAAACAATACAATGGCCAAGTCAAAAAGGACAAACAACGATCTTACACAGAAACCTGTAAACAATACAATGGCCAAGATAAAAAGGACAAACAACGATCTTACACAGAAACCTGTAAACAATACAATGGCCAAGATAAAAAGGACAAACAACGACCTTACACAGAAACCTGTAAACAATACAATGACCAAGATAAAAATGACAAACAACGATCTTACATAGAAACCTATAAACACTACAATGGCCAATATAAAAAGGACAAACAAAGATCTTACACAGAAACCTGTAAACAATACAATGGCCAAGATAAAAAGGACAAACAACGATCCTACACAGAAACCTGTAAACAATACAATGGCCAAGATAAAAAGGACAAACAACGATCTTACACAGAAACCTGTAAACAATACAATGGCCAAGATAAAAAGGACAAACAACGATCTTACACAGAAACCTGTAAACAATACAATGGCCAAGATAAAAAGGACAAACAACAATCTTACACAGAAACCTGTAAACAATACAATGGCCAAGATAAAAAGGACAACCAACGATCTAACACAGAAACCTGTAAACAATACAATGGCCAATATAAAAAGGACAAACAACAATCTTACACAGAAACCTGTAAGCATTACAATGGCCAAGATAAAAAGGACAAACAACGATCCTACACAGAAACCTGTAAACAATACATTGGCCAAGATAAAAAGGACAAGCAACGATCTAGCACAGAAACCTGTAAACAATACAATGGCCAAGATAAAAAGGACAAACAACGATCCTACACAGAAACCTGTAAACAATACAATGGCCAAGATAAAAAGGACAAACAACTATCATACACAGAAACCTGTAAACAATACAATGGCCAAGATAAAAAGGACAAACAACAATCTTACACAGAAACCTGTAAACAATACAATGGCCAAGTTGAAAAGGACAAACAACGATCCTACACAGAAACCTTTAAACAATACAATGGCCAAGATAAAAAGGACAAACAACTATCTTACACAGAAACCTGTAAACAATACAATGGCCAAGATAAAAAAGGACAAACAACGATCTTACACAGAAACCTGTAAACAATACAATGGCCAAGATAAAAAGGACAAACAACGATCTTACACAGAAACCTGTAAACAATACAATGGCCAAGATAAAAAGGACAAACAACGATCTTACACAGAAACCTATAAACAATAAAATGGCCAAGATAAAAAGGACAAACAACGATCTTACACAGAAACCTGTAAACAATACAATGGCCAAAATAAAAAGGACAAATAACGATCTTACATAGAAACCTGTAAACAATACAATGGCCAAGATAAAAAGGACAAACAACGATCTTACACAGCAATCTGTAAACAATACAATGGCCAAGATATAAAGGACAAACAACGATCTTACACAGAAACCTGTAAACAATACAATGGCCAAGATAAAAAGGACAAACAACGATCTTACATAGAAACCTGTAAACAATACAATGGACAAGATAAAAAGGACAAACAACGATCCTACACAGAAACCTGTAAACAATACAATGGCCAAGATAAAAAGGACAAACAACAATCTTACACAGAAACCTCTAAACAATACAATGGCCAAGATAAAAAGGACAAACAACAATCTTACACAGAAACCTGTAAACAATACATTGTCCAAGATAAAAAGGACAAACAACGATCTTACACAGAAACCTGTAAACAATACAATGGCCAAGATTAAAAGGACAAACAACGATGATACACAGAAACCTGTAAACATTACACTAGCCAAGATAAAAAGGACAAAAAACGATCTTACACAGAAACCTGAAAACAATACAATGGCCAAGATAAAAAGGACAGACAACGATCTTACATAGAAACCTGTAAACAATACAATGGCCAAGATAAAAAGGACAAACAGCAATCTTACACAGAAACCTGTAAACAATACAATGGCCAAGATAAAAGGGACAAACAACGATCTTACATAGAAACTTGTAAACAATACAATGGCCAAGATAAAAAGGACAAACAACGATCTTACACAGAAATCTGTAAACAATACAATGACCAAGATAAAAAGGATAAACAACGATCTTACACAGAAACCTGTAAACAATACAATAGCCAAGATAAAAAGGAAAAACAACGATCTTACACAGAAACCTGTAAACAATACAATGGCCAAGATAAAAAGGACAACCAACGATCTTACACAGAAACCTGCAAACAATACAATGGCCGAGATAAAAAGGACAAACAACGATCTTACACAGCAATCTGTAAACAATACAATGGCCAAGATAAAAAGGACAAACAACGATCTTACACAGAAACCTGTAAACAATACAATGGCCAAGATAAAAAGGACAAACAACGATCTTACACAGAAACCTGTAAACAATACAATGGCCAAGATAAAAAGGACAAACAACGATCCTACACAGAAACCTGTAAACAATACAATGGCCAAGATAAAAAGGATAAACAACAATCTTACACAGAAACCTGTAAACAATACAATGGCCAAGATAAAAAGGACAAACAACAATCTTACACAGAAACCTGTAAACAATACATTGTCCAAGATAAAAAGGACAAACAACGATCTTACACAGAAACTTGTAAACAATACAATGGCCAAGATTAAAAGGACAAACAACGATCTTACACAGAAACCTACAAACAATACACTAGCCAAGATAAAAAGGACAAACAACGATCTTACACAGAAACCTGTAAGCAATACAATGGCCAAGATAAAAAGGACAGACAACGATCGTACATAGAAACCTGTAAACAATACAATGGCCAAGATAAAAAGGACAAACAACAATCTGACACAGAAACCTGCAAGCAATACAATGGCCAAGATAAAAGGGACAAACAACGATCTTACATAGAAACCTGTAAACAATACAATGGCCCAGATAAAAAGGACAAACAACGATCTTACACAGAAACCTGTAAACAATACAATGGCCAAGATAAAAAGGACAAACAACGATCTTACACAGAAACCTATAAACAATAAAATGGCCAAGATAAAAAGGACAAACAACGATCTTACACAGAAACCTGTAAACAATACAATGGCCAAAATAAAAAGGACAAATAACGATCTTACATAGAAACCTGTAAACAATACAAAGGCCAAGATAAAAAGGACAAACAACGATCTTACACAGCAATCTGTAAACAATACAATGGCCAAGATATAAAGGACAAACAACGATCTTACACAGAAACCTGTAAACAATACAATGGCCAAGATAAAAAGGACAAACAACGATCTTACATAGAAACCTGTAAACAATACAATGGACAAGATAAAAAGGACAAACAACGATCCTACACAGAAACCTGTAAACAATACAATGGCCAAGATAAAAAGGACAAACAACAATCTTACACAGAAACCTCTAAACAATACAATGGCCAAGATAAAAAGGACAAACAACAATCTTACACAGAAACCTGTAAACAATACATTGTCCAAGATAAAAAGGACAAACAACGATCTTACACAGAAACCTGTAAACAATACAATGGCCAAGATTAAGAGGACAAACAACGATCATACACAGAAACCTGTAAACATTACACTAGCCAAGATAAAAAGGACAAAAAACGATCTTACACAGAAACCTGTAAACAATACAATGGCCAAGATAAAAAGGACAAACAACGATCTTACACAGAAACCTATAAACAATAAAATGGCCAAGATAAAAAGGACAAACAACGATCTTACACAGAAACCTGTAAACAATACAATGGCCAAGATAAAAAGGACAGACAACGATCTTACATAGAAACCTGTAAACAATACAATGGCCAAGATAGAAAGGACAAACAACAATCTTACACAGAAACCTGTAAACAATACAATGGCCAAGATAAAAGGGACAAACAACGATCTTACATAGAAACTTGTAAACAATACAATGGCCAAGATAGAAAGGACAAACAACAATCTTACACAGAAACCTGTAAACAATGCAATGGCCAAGATAAAAAGGACAAACAACGATCTTACATAGAAACTTGTAAACAATACAATGGCCAAGATAAAAAGGACAAACAACGATCTTACACAGAAATCTGTAAACAATACAATGACCAAGATAAAAAGGATAAACAACGATCTTACACAGAAACCTGTAAACAATACAATAGCCAAGATAAAAAGGAAAAACAACGATCTTACACAGAAACCTGTAAACAATACAATGGCCAAGATAAAAAGGACAAACAACGATCTTACACAGAAACCTATAAACAATAAAATGGCCAAGATAAAAAGGACAAACAACGATCTTACACAGAAACCTGTAAACAATACAATGGCCAAAATAAAAAGGACAAATAACGATCTTACATAGAAACCTGTAAACAATACAATGGCCAAGATAAAAAGGACAAACAACGATCTTACACAGCAATCTGTAAACAATACAATGGCCAAGATATAAAGGACAAACAACGATCTTACACAGAAACCTGTAAACAATACAATGGCCAAGATAAAAAGGACAAACAACGATCTTACATAGAAACCTGTAAACAATACAATGGACAAGATAAAAAGGACAAACAACGATCCTACACAGAAACCTGTAAACAATACAATGGCCAAGATAAAAAGGACAAACAACAATCTTACACAGAAACCTCTAAACAATACAATGGCCAAGATAAAAAGGACAAACAACAATCTTACACAGAAACCTGTAAACAATACATTGTCCAAGATAAAAAGGACAAGCAACGATCTTACACAGAAACCTGTAAACAATACAATGGCCAAGATTAAAAGGACAAACAACGATGATACACAGAAACCTGTAAACATTACACTAGCCAAGATAAAAAGGACAAAAAACGATCTTACACAGAAACCTGAAAACAATACAATGGCCAAGATAAAAAGGACAGACAACGATCTTACATAGAAACCTGTAAACAATACAATGGCCAAGATAAAAAGGACAAACAACAATCTTACACAGAAACCTGTAAACAATACAATGGCCAAGATAAAAGGGACAAACAACGATCTTACATAGAAACTTGTAAACAATACAATGGCCAAGATAAAAAGGACAAACAACGATCTTACACAGAAATCTGTAAACAATACAATGACCAAGATAAAAAGGATAAACAACGATCTTACACAGAAACCTGTAAACAATACAATAGCCAAGATAAAAAGGAAAAACAACGATCTTACACAGAAACCTGTAAACAATACAATGGCCAAGATAAAAAGGACAACCAACGATCTTACACAGAAACCTGCAAACAATACAATGGCCGAGATAAAAAGGACAAACAACAATCTTACACAGCAATCTGTAAACAATACAATGGCCAAGATAAAAAGGACAAACAACGATCTTACACAGAAACCTGTAAACAATACAATGGCCAAGATAAAAAGGACAAACAACGATCTTACACAGAAACCTGTAAACAATACAATGGCCAAGATAAAAAGGACAAACAACGATCCTACACAGAAACCTGTAAACAATACAATGGCCAAGATAAAAAGGACAAACAACAATCTTACACAGAAACCTGTAAACAATACAATGGCCAAGATAAAAAGGACAAACAACAATCTTACACAGAAACCTGTAAACAATACATTGTCCAAGATAAAAAGGACAAACAACGATCTTACACAGAAACTTGTAAACAATACAATGGCCAAGATTAAAAGGACAAACAACGATCTTACACAGAAACCTACAAACAATACACTAGCCAAGATAAAAAGGACAAACAACGATCTTACACAGAAACCTGTAAGCAATACAATGGCCAAGATAAAAAGGACAGACAACGATCTTACATAGAAACCTGTAAACAATACAATGGCCAAGATAAAAAGGACAAACAACAATCTGACACAGAAACCTGTAAGCAATACAATGGCCAAGATAAAAGGGACAAACAACGATCTTACATAGAAACCTGTAAACAATACAATGGCCCAGATAAAAAGGACAAACAACGATCTTACACAGAAACCTGTAAACAATACAATGGCCAAGATAAAAAGGACAAACAACGATCTTACACAGAAACCTATAAACAATAAAATGGCCAAGATAAAAAGGACAAACAACGATCTTACACAGAAACCTGTAAACAATACAATGGCCAAAATAAAAAGGACAAATAACGATCTTACATAGAAACCTGTAAACAATACAAAGGCCAAGATAAAAAGGACAAACAACGATCTTACACAGCAATCTGTAAACAATGCAATGGCCAAGATATAAAGGACAAACAACGATCTTACACAGAAACCTGTAAACAATACAATGGCCAAGATAAAAAGGACAAACAACGATCTTACATAGAAACCTGTAAACAATACAATGGACAAGATAAAAAGGACAAACAACGATCCTACACAGAAACCTGTAAACAATACAATGGCCAAGATAAAAAGGACAAACAACAATCTTACACAGAAACCTGTAAACAATACAATGGCCAAGATAAAAAGGACAAACAACAATCTTACACAGAAACCTGTAAACAATACATTGTCCAAGATAAAAAGGACAAACAACGATCTTACACAGAAACCTGTAAACAATACAATGGCCAAGATTAAGAGGACAAACAACGATCATACACAGAAACCTGTAAACATTACACTAGCCAAGATAAAAAGGACAAAAAACGATCTTACACAGAAACCTGAAAACAATACAATGGCCAAGATAAAAAGGACAGACAACGATCTTACATAGAAACCTGTAAACAATACAATGGCCAAGATAAAAAGGACAAACAACAATCTTACACAGAAACCTGTAAACAATACAATGACCAAGATAAAAAGGATAAACAACGATCTTACACAGAAACCTGTAAACAATACAATAGCCAAGATAAAAAGGAAAAACAACGATCTTACACAGAAACCTGTAAACAATACAATGGCCAAGATAAAAAGGACAACCAACGATCTTACACAGAAACCTGCAAACAATACAATGGCCGAGATAAAAAGGACAAACAACGATCTTACACAGCAATCTTTAAACAATACAATGGCCAAGATAAAAAGGACAAACAACGATCTTACACAGAAACCTGTAAACAATACAATGGCCAAGATAAAAAGGACAAACAACGATCTTACACAGAAACCTGTAAACAATACAATGGCCAAGATAAAAAGGACAAACAACGATCCTACACAGAAACCTGTAAACAATACAATGGCCAAGATAAAAAGGACAAACAACAATCTTACACAGAAACCTGTAAACAATACAATGGCCAAGATAAAAAGGACAAACAACAATCTTACACAGAAACCTGTAAACAATACATTATCCAAGATAAAAAGGATAAACAACGATCTTACACAGAAACTTGTAAACAATACAATGGCCAAGATTAAAAGGACAAACAACGATCTTACACAGAAACCTACAAACAATACACTAGCCAAGATAAAAAGGACAAACAACGATCTTACACAGAAACCTGTAAACAATACAATGGCCAAGATAAAAAGGACAGACAACGATCTTACATAGAAACCTGTAAACAATACAATGGCCAAGATAAAAAGGACAAACAACAATCTGACACAGAAACCTGTAAGCAATACAATGGCCAAGATAAAAGGGAGAAAAAACGATCTTACATAGAAACCTGTAAACAATACAATGGCCCAGATAAAAAGGACAGACAACGATCTTACACAGAAACCTGTAAACAATACAATAGCCAAGATAAAAAGGACAAACAACGATCTTACACAGAAACCTGTAAACAATACAATGGCCAAGATAAAAAGGATAAACAACGATCTTACACAGAAACCTGTAAACAATACAATGGCCAAGATAAAAAGGACAAACAACGATCTTACACAGAAACCTGTAAACAATACAATGGCCAAGATAAAAAGGACAAATAACGATCTTACATAGAAACCTGTAAACAATACATTGGCCAAGACAGAAAGGACAAACTACGATCTTACACAGCAATCTGTAAACAATACAATGGCCAAGATAAAAAGGACAAACAACTGTCTTACACAGAAACCTGTAAACAATACAATGGCCAAGATAAAAAGGACAAACAACGATCTTACACAGAAACCTGTAAACAATACAATGGCCAAGATAAAAAGGACAAACAACGATCCAACACAGAAACCTGTAAACAATACAATGGCCAAGATAAAAAGGACAAACAACAATCTTACACAGAAACCTGTAAACAATACAATGGCCAAGATAAAAAGGACAAACAACAATCTTACACAGAAACCTGTAAACAATACATTGTCCAAGATAAAAAGGACAAACAACGATCTTACACAGAAACCTACAAACAATACACTAGCCAAGATAAAAAGGACAAACAACGATCTTACACAGAAACCTGTAAACAATACAATGGCCAAGATAAAAAGGACAGACAACGATCTTACATAGAAACCTGTAAACAATACAATGGCCAAGATAAAAAGGACAAACTACAATCTGACACAGAAACCTGTAAGCAATACAATGGCCAAGATAAAAGGGACAAACAACGATCTTACATAGAAACCTGTAAACAATACAATGGCCAAGATAAAAAGGACAGACAACGATCTTACACAGAAATCTGTAAACAATGCAATGGCCAAGATAAAAAGGACAAACAACGATCTTACACAGAAACCTGTAAACAATACAATAGCCAAGATAAAAAGGACAAACAACGACCTTACACAGAAACCTGTAAACAATACAATGACCAAGATAAAAAGGACAAACAACGACCTTACACAGAAACCTGTAAACAATACAATGGCCAAGATAAAAAGGACAAACAACGATCTTACACAGAAACCTGTAAACAATACAATGGCCAAGATTAAAAGGACAAATAACGATCTTACATAGAAACCTTTAAACAATACAATGGCCAAGATAAAAATGACAAACAACGATCTTACACAGCAATCTGTAAACAATACAATGGCCAAGATAAAAAGGACAAACAACGATCTTACACAGAAACCTGTAAACAATACAATGGCCAAGAAAAAAGGACAAAAAACGATCTTACACAGAAACCTGTAAACAATACAATGGCCAAGATAAAAAGGACAAATAACGATCCTACACAGAAACCTGTAAACAATACAATGGCCAAGATAAAAAGGTCAAATAACGATCTTACATAGAAACCTGTAAACAATACAATGGCCAAGATAAAAAGGACAAATAACGATCTTACATAGAAACCTGTAAACAATACAATGGCCAAGATAAAAAGGACAAACAACGATCTTACACAGCATTCTGTAAACAATACAATGGCCAAGATAAAAAGGACAAACAACGATCTTACACAGAAACCTGTAAATAATACATTGTCCAAGATAAAAAGGACAAACAACGATCTTACACAGAAACCTGTAAACAATACAATGGCAAAGATTAAAAGGACAAACAACGATCTTACCCAGAAACCTGTAAACAATACATTACCCAAGATAAAAAGGACAAACAACGATCTTACACAGAAACCTGTAAACAATACAATGGCCAAGATAAAAAGGACAGACAACGATCTTACATAGAAACCTGTAAACAATACAATGGCCAAGATAAAAAGGACAAACAACAATCTTACACAGAAACCTGTAAACAATACAATGGCCAAGATAAAAGTGACAAACAACGATCTTACATAGAAACCTGTAAACAATACAATGGCCAAGATACAAAGGACAAACAACAATCTTACACAGAAACCTGTAAACAATACATTGTCCTGATAAAAAGGACAAACAACGATCTTACACACAAACGTGTAAACAATACAATGGCCAAGATTAAAAGGACAAACAACGATCTTACACAGGAACCTGTAAACAATACACTAGCCAAGATAAAAAGGACAAACAACAATCTTACACAGAAACCTGTAAACAATACAATGGCCAAGATAAAAAGGACAGACAACGATCTTACATAGAAACCTGTAAACAATACAATGGCCAAGATAAAAAGGACAAACAACAATCTTACACAGAAACCTGTAAACAATACAATGGCCAAGATAAAAGGGACAAACAACGATCTTACATAGAAACCTGTAAACAATACAATGGCCAAGATAAAAAGGACAAACAACGATCTTACACAGAAACCTGTAAACAATACAATGGCCAAGATAAAAAGGACAAACAACGATCTTACACAGAAACATGTAAACAATACAATGGCCATGTTAAAAAGCACATACCACGATCTTACATAGAAACCTGTAAACAATACAATGGCCAAGATTAAAAGGACAAACAACGATCTTACACAGAAACCTGAAAACAATACAATGGCCAAGATAAAAAGGACAAACAACGATCTTACACAGAAACCTGTAAACAATATAATGGCCAAGATAAAAAGGACAAACAACGATCTAACACAGAAACCTGTAAACAATACAATGGCCAAGATAAAAAGGACAAACAACGATCTTACACAGAAACCTGTAAACAATATAATGGCCAAGATAAAAAGGACAAACAACAATCTTACACAGAAACCTTTAAACAATACAATGGCCAAGATAAAAAGGACAAACAACAATCTTACACAGAAACCTGTAAACAATACATTGACCAAGATAAAAAGGACAAACAACGATCCTACACAGAAACCTGTAAACAATACAATGGCCAAGATAAAAAGGACAAAAAACAATCTTACACAGAAACCTGTAAACAATACAATGGCCAAGATAAAAAGGACAAACAACGATCTTACACAGAAACCTGTAAACAATGCAATGGCCAAGATAAAAAGGACAAACAACGATCTTACATAGAAACCTATAAACAATACAATGGCCAAGATAAAAAGGACAAACAACGATCTTACACAGAAACCTGTAAACAATACAATGGCCAAGATAAAAAGGACAAACAACGATCCTACACAGAAACCTGTAAACAATACAATGGCAAGATAAAAAGGACAAACAACGATCCTACACAGAAACCTGTAAACAATACAATGGCCAAGATAAAAAGGACAAACAGCGACCTTACACAGAAACCTGTAAACAATACAATGGCCAAGATAAAAAGGACAAACAACGATCTTACACAGAAACCTGTAAACAATACAATGGCCAAGATTAAAAGGACAAATAACGATCTTACATAGAAACCTTTAAACAATACAATGGCCAAGATAAAAAGGACAAACAACGATCTTACACAGCAATCTGTAAACAATACAATGGCCAAGATAAAAAGGACAAACAACGATCTTACATAGAAACTTGTAAGCAAAACAATGGCCAAGATAAAAAGGACAAACAACGATCTTACACAGAAATCTGTAAACAATACAATGACCAAGATAAAAAGGATAAACAACGATCTTACACAGAAACCTGTAAACAATACAATAGCCAAGATAAAAAGGACAAACAACGATCTTACACAGAAACCTGTAAACAATACAATGGCCAAGATAAAAAGGACAACCAACGATCTTACACAGAAACCTGCAAACAATACAATGGCCGAGATAAAAAGGACAAACAACGATCTTACACAGCAATCTGTAAACAATACAATGGCCAAGATAAAAAGGACAAACAACAATCTTACACAGAAACCTGTAAACAATACAATGGCCAAGATAAAAAGGACAAACAACGATCTTACACAGAAACCTGTAAACAATACAATGGCCAAGATAAAAAGGACAAACAACGATCCTACACAGAAACCTGTAAACAATACAATGGCCAAGATAAAAAGGACAAACAACAATCTTACACAGAAACCTGTAAACAATACAATGGCCAAGATAAAAAGGACAAACAACAATCTTACACAGAAACCTGTAAACAATACATTATCCAAGATAAAAAGGACAAACAACGATCTTACACAGAAACTTGTAAACAATACAATGGCCAAGATTAAAAGGACAAACAACGATCTTACACAGAAACCTACAAACAATACACTAACCAAGATAAAAAGGACAAACAACGATCTTACACAGAAACCTGTAAACAATACAATGGCCAAGATTAAAAGGACAGACAACGATCTTACATAGAAACCTGTAAACAATACAATGGCCAAGATAAAAAGGACAAACAACAATCTGACACAGAAACCTGTAAGCAATACAATGGCCAAGATAAAAGGGACAAACAACGATCTTACATAGAAACCTGTAAACAATACAATGGCCCAGATAAAAAGGACAGACAACGATCTTACACAGAAACCTGTAAACAATACAATGGCCAAGATAAAAAGGACAAACAACGATCTTACACAGAAACCTGTAAACCATACAATGGCCAAGATAAAAAGGATAAACAACGATCTTACACAGAAACCTGTAAACAATACAATGGCCAAGATAAAAAGGACAAACAACGATCTTACACAGAAACCTGTAAACAATACAATGGCCAAGATAAAAAGGACAAATAACGATCTTACATAGAAACCTGTAAACAATACATTGGCCAAGACAGAAAGGACAAACTACGATCTTACACAGCAATCTGTAAACAATACAATGGCCAAGATAAAAAGGACAAACAACTATCTTACACAGAAACCTGTAAACAATACAATGGCCAAGTTAAAAAGGACAAACAACGATCTTACACAGAAACCTGTAAACAATACAATGGCCAAGATAAAAAGGACAAACAACGATCCTACACAGAAACCTGTAAACAATACAATGGCCAAGATAAAAAGGACAAACAACAATCTTACACAGAAACCTGTAAACAAAACAATGGCCAAGATAAAAAGGACAAACAACAATCTTACACAGAAACCTGTAAACAATACATTGTCCAAGATAAAAAGGACAAACAACGATCTTACACAGAAACCTACAAACAATACACTAGCCAAGATAAAAAGGACAAACAACGATCTTACACAGAAACCTGTAAACAATACAATGGCCAAGATAAAAAGGACAGACAACGATCTTACACAGAAACCTACAAACAATACACTAGCCAAGATAAAAAGGACAAACAACGATCTTACACAGAAACCTGTAAACAATACATTGTCCAAGATAAAAAGGACAAACAACGATCTTACACAGAAACCTACAAACAATACACTAGCCAAGATAAAAAGGACAAACAACGATCTTACACAGAAACCTGTAAACAATACAATGGCCAAGATTAAAAGGACAAACAACGATCTTACACAGGAACCTGTAAACAATACACTAGCCAAGATAAAAAGGACAAACAACAATCTTACACAGAAACCTGTAAACAATACAATGGCCAAGATAAAAAGGACAGACAACGATCTTACATAGAAACCTGTAAACAATACAATGGCCAAGATAAAAAGGACAGACAACGATCTTACACAGAAATCTGTAAACAATGCAATGGCCAAGATAAAAAGGACAAACAACGATCTTACACAGAAACCTGTAAACAATACAATAGCCAAGATAAAAAGGACAAACAACGACCTTACACAGAAACCTGTAAACAATACAATGACCAAGATAAAAAGGACAAACAACGATCTTACATAGAAACCTATAAACACTACAATGGCCAAGATAAAAAGGACAAACAACGATCTTACACAGAAACCTGTAAACAATACAATGGCCAAGATAAAAAGGACAAACAACGATCCTACACAGAAACCTGTAAACAATACAATGGCCAAGATAAAAAGGACAAACAACGATCCTACACAGAAACCTGTAAACAATACAATGGCCAAGATAAAAAGGACAAACAACGACCTTACACAGAAACCTGTAAACAATACAATGGCCAAGATAAAAAGGACAAACAACGATCTTACACAGAAACCTGTAAACAATACAATGGCCAAGATTAAAAGGACAAATAACGATCTTACATAGAAACCTTTAAACAATACAATGGCCAAGATAAAAAGGACAAACAACGATCTTACACAGCAATCTGTAAACAATACAATGGCCAAGATAAAAAGGACAAACAACGATCTTACACAGAAACCTGTAAACAATACAATGGCCAAGAAAAAAGGACAAAAAACGATCTTACACAGAAACCTGTAAACAATACAATGGCCAAGATAAAAAGGACAAATAACGATCCTACACAGAAACCTGTAAACAATACAATGGCCAAGATAAAAAGGACAAATAACGATCTTACATAGAAACCTGTAAACAATACAATGGCCAAGATAAAAAGGACAGACAACGATCTTACACAGAAATCTGTAAACAATGCAATGGCCAAGATAAAAAGGACAGACGACGATCTTACACAGAAATCTGTAAACAATGCAATGGCCAAGATAAAAAGGACAAACAACGATCTTACACAGAAACCTGTAAACAATACAATAGCCAAGATAAAAAGGACAAACAACGACCTTACACAGAAACCTGTAAACAATACAATGACCAAGATAAAAAAGACAAACAACGATCTTACATAGAAACCTATAAACACTACAATGGCCAAGATAAAAAGGACAAACAACGATCTTACACAGAAACCTGTAAACAATACAATGGCCAAGATAAAAAGGACAAATAACGATCCTACACAGAAACCTGTAAACAATACAATGGCCAAGATAAAAAGGACAAATAACGATCCTACACAGAAACCTGTAAACAATACAATGGCCAAGATAAAAAGGACAGACAACGATCTTACATAGAAACCTGTAAACAATACAATGGCCAAGATAAAAAGGACAAACAACAATCTTACACAGAAACCTGTAAACAATACAATGGCCAAGATAAAAGTGACAAACAACGATCTTACATAGAAACCTGTAAACAATACAATGGCCAAGATACAAAGGACAAACAACAATCTTACATAGAAACCTGTAAACAATACATTGTCCAGATAAAAAGGACAAACAACGATCTTACACACAAACGTGTAAACAATACAATGGCCAAGATTAAAAGGACAAACAACGATCTTACACAGGAACCTGTAAACAATACACTAGCCAAGATAAAAAGGACAAACAACAATCTTACACAGAAACCTGTAAACAATACAATGGCCAAGATAAAAAGGACAGACAACGATCTTACATAGAAACCTGTAAACAATACAATGGCCAAGATAAAAAGGACAAACAACAATCTTACACAGAAACCTGTAAACAATACAATGGCCAAGATAAAAGGGACAAACAACGATCTTACATAGAAACCTGTAAACAATACAATGGCCAAGATAAAAAGGACAAACAACGATCTTACACAGAAACCTGTAAACAATACAATGGCCAAGATAAAAAGGACAAACAACGATCTTACACAGAAACATGTAAACAATACAATGGCCATGTTAAAAAGCACATACCACGATCTTACATAGAAACCTGTAAACAATACAATGGCCAAGATTAAAAGGACAAACAACGATCTTACACAGAAACCTGAAAACAATACAATGGCCAAGATAAAAAGGACAAACAACGATCTTACACAGAAACCTGTAAACAATATAATGGCCAAGATAAAAAGGACAAACAACGATCTAACACAGAAACCTGTAAACAATACAATGGCCAAGATAAAAAGGACAAACAACGATCTTACACAGAAACCTGTAAACAATATAATGGCCAAGATAAAAAGGACAAACAACAATCTTACACAGAAACCTTTAAACAATACAATGGCCAAGATAAAAAGGACAAACAACAATCTTACACAGAAACCTGTAAACAATACATTGACCAAGATAAAAAGGACAAACAACGATCCTACACAGAAACCTGTAAACAATACAATGGCCAAGATAAAAAGGACAAAAAACAATCTTACACAGAAACCTGTAAACAATACAATGGCCAAGATAAAAAGGACAAACAACGATCTTACACAGAAACCTGTAAACAATGCAATGGCCAAGATAAAAAGGACAAACAACGATCTTACATAGAAACCTATAAACAATACAATGGCCAAGATAAAAAGGACAAACAACGATCTTACACAGAAACCTGTAAACAATACAATGGCCAAGATAAAAAGGACAAACAACGATCCTACACAGAAACCTGTAAACAATACAATGGCAAGATAAAAAGGACAAACAACGATCCTACACAGAAACCTGTAAACAATACAATGGCCAAGATAAAAAGGACAAACAGCGACCTTACACAGAAACCTGTAAACAATACAATGGCCAAGATAAAAAGGACAAACAACGATCTTACACAGAAACCTGTAAACAATACAATGGCCAAGATTAAAAGGACAAATAACGATCTTACATAGAAACCTTTAAACAATACAATGGCCAAGATAAAAAGGACAAACAACGATCTTACACAGCAATCTGTAAACAATACAATGGCCAAGATAAAAAGGACAAACAACGATCTTACATAGAAACTTGTAAGCAAAACAATGGCCAAGATAAAAAGGACAAACAACGATCTTACACAGAAATCTGTAAACAGTACAATGACCAAGATAAAAAGGATAAACAACGATCTTACACAGAAACCTGTAAACAATACAATAGCCAAGATAAAAAGGACAAACAACGATCTTACACAGAAACCTGTAAACAATACAATGGCCAAGATAAAAAGGACAACCAACGATCTTACACAGAAACCTGCAAACAATACAATGGCCGAGATAAAAAGGACAAACAACGATCTTACACAGCAATCTGTAAACAATACAATGGCCAAGATAAAAAGGACAAACAACGATCTTACACAGAAACCTGTAAACAATACAATGGCCAAGATAAAAAGGACAAACAACGATCTTACACAGAAACCTGTAAACAATACAATGGCCAAGATAAAAAGGACAGACAACGATCTTACATAGAAACCTGTAAACAATACAATGGCCAAGATAAAAAGGACAAACAACGATCTTACACAGAAACCTGTAAACAATACAATGGCCAAGAAAAAAGGACAAAAAACGATCTTACACAGAAACCTGTAAACAATACAATGGCCAAGATAAAAAGGACAAACAACGATCCTACACAGAAACCTGTAAACAATACAATGGCCAAGATAAAAAGGACAAACAACAATCTTACACAGAAACCTGTAAACAATACAATGGCCAAGATAAAAAGGACAAACAACAATCTTACACAGAAACCTGTAAACAATACATTATCCAAGATAAAAAGGACAAACAACGATCTTACACAGAAACTTGTAAACAATACAATGGCCAAGATTAAAAGGACAAACAACGATCTTACACAGAAACCTACAAACAATACACTAACCAAGATAAAAAGGACAAACAACGATCTTACACAGAAACCTGTAAACAAAACAATGGCCAAGATTAAAAGGACAGACAACGATCTTACATAGAAACCTGTAAACAATACAATGGCCAAGATAAAAAGGACAAACAACAATCTGACACAGAAACCTGTAAGCAATACAATGGCCAAGATAAAAGGGACAAACAACGATCTTACATAGAAACTTGTAAACAATACAATGGCCCAGATAAAAAGGACAGACAACGATCTTACACAGAAACCTGTAAACAATACAATGGCCAAGATAAAAAGGACAAACAACGATCTTACACAGAAACCTGTAAACCATACAATGGCCAAGATAAAAAGGATAAACAACGATCTTACACAGAAACCTGTAAACAATACAATGGCCAAGATAAAAAGGACAAACAACGATCTTACACAGAAACCTGTAAACAATACAATGGCCAAGATAAAAAGGACAAATAACGATCTTACATAGAAACATGTAAACAATACATTGGCCAAGACAGAAAGGACAAACTACGATCTTACACAGCAATCTGTAAACAATACAATGGCCAAGATAAAAAGGACAAACAACTATCTTACATAGAAACCTATAAACACTACAATGGCCAAGATAAAAAGGACAAACAACGATCTTACACAGAAACCTGTAAACAATACAATGGCCAAGATAAAAAGGACAAATAACGATCCTACACAGAAACCTGTAAACAATACAATGGCCAAGATAAAAAGGACAAATAACGATCCTACACAGAAACCTGTAAACAATACAATGGCCAAGATAAAAAGGACAGACAACGATCTTACATAGAAACCTGTAAACAATACAATGGCCAAGATAAAAAGGACAAACAACAATCTTACACAGAAACCTGTAAACAATACAATGGCCAAGATAAAAGTGACAAACAACGATCTTACATAGAAACCTGTAAACAATACAATGGCCAAGATACAAAGGACAAACAACAATCTTACACAGAAACCTGTAAACAATACATTGTCCAGATAAAAAGGACAAACAACGATCTTACACACAAACGTGTAAACAATACAATGGCCAAGATTAAAAGGACAAACAACGATCTTACACAGAAACCTGTAAACAATACACTAGCCAAGATAAAAAGGACAAACAACAATCTTACACAGAAACCTGTAAACAATACAATGGCCAAGATAAAAAGGACAGACAACGATCTTACATAGAAACCTGTAAACAATACAATGGCCAAGATAAAAAGGACAAACAACAATCTTACACAGAAACCTGTAAACAATACAATGGCCAAGATAAAAGGGACAAACAACGATCTTACATAGAAACCTGTAAACAATACAATGGCCAAGATAAAAAGGACAAACAACGATCTTACACAGAAACCTGTAAACAATACAATGGCCAAGATAAAAAGGACAAACAACGATCTTACACAGAAACATGTAAACAATACAATGGCCATGTTAAAAAGCACATACCACGATCTTACATAGAAACCTTTAAACAATACAATGGCCAAGATTAAAAGGACAAACAACGATCTTACACAGAAACCTGAAAACAATACAATGGCCAAGATAAAAAGGACAAACAACGATCTTACACAGAAACCTGTAAACAATATAATGGCCAAGATAAAAAGGACAAACAACGATCTAACACAGAAACCTGTAAACAATACAATGGCCAAGATAAAAAGGACAAACAACGATCTTACACAGAAACCTGTAAACAATATAATGGCCAAGATAAAAAGGACAAACAACAATCTTACACAGAAACCTTTAAACAATACAATGGCCAAGATAAAAAGGACAAACAACGATCCTACACAGAAACCTGTAAACAATACAATGGCCAAGATAAAAAGGACAAAAAACAATCTTACACAGAAACCTGTAAACAATACAATGGCCAAGATAAAAAGGACAAACAACGATCTTACACAGAAACCTGTAAACAATGCAATGGCCAAGATAAAAAGGACAAACAACGATCTTACATAGAAACCTATAAACAATACAATGGCCAAGATAAAAAGGACAAACAACGATCTTACACAGAAACCTGTAAACAATACAATGGCCAAGATAAAAAGGACAAACAACGATCCTACACAGAAACCTGTAAACAATACAATGGCAAGATAAAAAGGACAAACAACGATCCTACACAGAAACCTGTAAACAATACAATGGCCAAGATAAAAAGGACAAACAGCGACCTTACACAGAAACCTGTAAACAATACAATGGCCAAGATAAAAAGGACAAACAACGATCTTACACAGAAACCTGTAAACAATACAATGGCCAAGATTAAAAGGACAAATAACGATCTTACATAGAAACCTTTAAACAATACAATGGCCAAGATAAAAAGGACAAACAACGATCTTACACAGCAATCTGTAAACAATACAATGGCCAAGATAAAAAGGACAAACAACGATCTTACATAGAAACTTGTAAGCAAAACAATGGCCAAGATAAAAAGGACAAACAACGATCTTACACAGAAATCTGTAAACAGTACAATGACCAAGATAAAAAGGATAAACAACGATCTTACACAGAAACCTGTAAACAATACAATAGCCAAGATAAAAAGGACAAACAACGATCTTACACAGAAACCTGTAAACAATACAATGGCCAAGATAAAAAGGACAACCAACGATCTTACACAGAAACCTGCAAACAATACAATGGCCGAGATAAAAAGGACAAACAACGATCTTACACAGCAATCTGTAAACAATACAATGGCCAAGATAAAAAGGACAAACAACGATCTTACACAGAAACCTGTAAACAATACAATGGCCAAGATAAAAAGGACAAACAACGATCTTACACAGAAACCTGTAAACAATACAATGGCCAAGATAAAAAGGACAAACAACGATCCTACACAGAAACCTGTAAACAATACAATGGCCAAGATAAAAAGGACAAACAACAATCTTACACAGAAACCTGTAAACAATACAATGGCCAAGATAAAAAGGACAAACAACAATCTTACACAGAAACCTGTAAACAATACATTATCCAAGATAAAAAGGACAAACAACGATCTTACACAGAAACTTGTAAACAATACAATGGCCAAGATTAAAAGGACAAACAACGATCTTACACAGAAACCTACAAACAATACACTAACCAAGATAAAAAGGACAAACAACGATCTTACACAGAAACCTGTAAACAATACAATGGCCAAGATTAAAAGGACAGACAACGATCTTACATAGAAACCTGTAAACAATACAATGGCCAAGATAAAAAGGACAAACAACAATCTGACACAGAAACCTGTAAACAATACAATGGCCAAGATAAAAGGGACAAACAACGATCTTACATAGAAACTTGTAAACAATACAATGGCCCAGATAAAAAGGACAGACAACGATCTTACACAGAAACCTGTAAACAATACAATGGCCAAGATAAAAAGGACAAACAACGATCTTACACAGAAACCTGTAAACCATACAATGGCCAAGATAAAAAGGATAAACAACGATCTTACACAGAAACCTGTAAACAATACAATGGCCAAGATAAAAAGGACAAACAACGATCTTACACAGAAACCTGTAAACAATACAATGGCCAAGATAAAAAGGACAAATAACGATCTTACATAGAAACCTGTAAACAATACATTGGCCAAGACAGAAAGGACAAACTACGATCTTACACAGCAATCTGTAAACAATACAATGGCCAAGATAAAAAGGACAAACAACTATCTTACACAGAAACCTGTAAACAATACAATGGCCAAGCTAAAAAGGACAAACAACGATCTTACACAGAAACCTGTAAACAATACAATGGCCAAGATAAAAAGGACAAACAACGATCCTACACAGAAACCTGTAAACAATACAATGGCCAAGATAAAAAGGACAAACAACAATCTTACACAGAAACCTGTAAACAAAACAATGGCCAAGATAAAAAGGACAAACAACAATCTTACACAGAAACCTGTAAACAATACATTGTCCAAGATAAAAAGGACAAACAACGATCTTACACAGAAACCTACAAACAATACACTAGCCAAGATAAAAAGGACAAACAACGATCTTACACAGAAACCTGTAAACAATACAATGGCCAAGATAAAAAGGACAGACAACGATCTTACACAGAAACCTACAAACAATACACTAGCCAAGATAAAAAGGACAAACAACGATCTTACACAGAAACCTGTAAACAATACATTGTCCAAGATAAAAAGGACAAACAACGATCTTACACAGAAACCTACAAACAATACACTAGCCAAGATAAAAAGGACAAACAACGATCTTACACAGAAACTTGTAAACAATACAATGGCCAAGATTAAAGGGACAAACAACGATCTTACACAGGAACCTGTAAACATTACACTAGCCAAGATAAAAAGGACAAACAACAATCTTACACAGAAACCTGTAAACAATACAATGGCCAAGATAAAAAGGACAGACAACGATCTTACATAGAAACCTGTAAACAATACAATGGCCAAGATAAAAAGGACAGACAACGATCTTACACAGAAATCTGTAAACAATGCAATGGCCAAGATAAAAAGGACAAACAACGATCTTACACAGAAACCTGTAAACAATACAATAGCCAAGATAAAAAGGACAAACAACGACCTTACACAGAAACCTGTAAACAATACAATGACCAAGATAAAAAGGACAAACAACGATCTTACATAGAAACCTATAAACACTACAATGGCCAAGATAAAAAGGACAAACAACGATCTTACACAGAAACCTGTAAACAATACAATGGCCAAGATAAAAAGGACAAACAACGATCCTACACAGAAACCTGTAAACAATACAATGGCCAAGATAAAAAGGACAAACAACGATCCTACACAGAAACCTGTAAACAATACAATGGCCAAGATAAAAAGGACAAACAACGACCTTACACAGAAACCTGTAAACAATACAATGGCCAAGATAAAAAGGACAAACAACGATCTTACACAGAAACCTGTAAACAATACAATGGCCAAGATTAAAAGGACAAATAACGATCTTACATAGAAACCTTTAAACAATACAATGGCCAAGATAAAAAGGACAAACAACGATCTTACACAGCAATCTGTAAACAATACAATGGCCAAGATAAAAAGGACAAACAACGATCTTACACAGAAACCTGTAAACAATACAATGGCCAAGAAAAAAGGACAAAAAACGATCTTACACAGAAACCTGTAAACAATACAATGGCCAAGATAAAAAGGACAAATAACGATCCTACACAGAAACCTGTAAACAATACAATGGCCAAGATAAAAAGGACAAATAACGATCTTACATAGAAACCTGTAAACAATACAATGGCCAAGATAAAAAGGACAGACAACGATCTTACACAGAAATCTGTAAACAATGCAATGGCCAAGATAAAAAGGACAGACAACGATCTTACACAGAAATCTGTAAACAATGCAATGGCCAAGATAAAAAGGACAAACAACGATCTTACACAGAAACCTGTAAACAATACAATAGCCAAGATAAAAAGGACAAACAACGACCTTACACAGAAACCTGTAAACAATACAATGACCAAGATAAAAAAGACAAACAACGATCTTACATAGAAACCTATAAACACTACAATGGCCAAGATAAAAAGGACAAACAACGATCTTACACAGAAACCTGTAAACAATACAATGGCCAAGATAAAAAGGACAAATAACGATCCTACACAGAAACCTGTAAACAATACAATGGCCAAGATAAAAAGGACAAACAACGATCCTACACAGAAACCTGTAAACAATACAATGGCCAAGATAAAAAGGACAAACAACGACCTTACACAGAAACCTGTAAACAATACAATGGCCAAGATAAAAAGGACAAACAACGATCTTACACAGAAACCTGTAAACAATACAATGGCCAAGATTAAAAGGACAAATAACGATCTTACATAGAAACCTTTAAACAATACAATGGCCAAGATAAAAAGGACAAACAACGATCTTACACAGCAATCTGTAAACAATACAATGGCCAAGATAAAAAGGACAAACAACGATCTTACACAGAAACCTGTAAACAATACAATGGCCAAGAAAAAAGGACAAAAAACGATCTTACACAGAAACCTGTAAACAATACAATGGCCAAGATAAAAAGGACAAATAACGATCCTACACAGAAACCTGTAAACAATACAATGGCCAAGATAAAAAGGACAAATAACGATCTTACATAGAAACCTGTAAACAATACAATGGCCAAGATAAAAAGGATAAACAACGATCTTACACAGAAACCTGTAAACAATACAATGGCCAAGATAAAAAGGACAAACAACGATCTTACACAGAAACCTGTAAACAATACAATGGCCAAGATAAAAAGGGCAAATAACGATCTTACATAGAAACCTGTAAACAATACATTGGCCAAGACAGAAAGGACAAACTACGATCTTACACAGCAATCTGTAAACAATACAACGGCCAAGATAAAAAGGACAAACAACTATCTTACACAGAAACCTGTAAACAATACAATGGCCAAGTTAAAAAGGACAAACAACGATCTTACACAGAAACCTGTAAACAATACAATGGCCAAGATAAAAAGGACAAACAACGATCCTACACAGAAACCTGTAAACAATACAATGGCCAAGATAAAAAGGACAAACAACAATCTTACACAGAAACCTGTAAACAATACAATGGCCAAGATAAAAAGGACAAACAACAATCTTACACAGAAACCTGTAAACAATACATTGTCCAAGATAAAAAGGACAAACAACGATCTTACACAGAAACCTACAAACAATACACTAGCCAAGATAAAAAGGACAAACAACGATCTTACACAGAAACCTGTAAACAATACAATGGCCAAGATAAAAAGGACAGACAACGATCTTACATAGAAACCTGTAAACAATACAATGGCCAAGATAAAAAGGACAGACAACGATCTTACACAGAAATCTGTAAACAATGCAATGGCCAAGATAAAAAGGACAAACAACGATCTTACACAGAAACCTGTAAACAATACAATAGCCAAGATAAAAAGGACAAACAACGACCTTACACAGAAACCTGTAAACAATACAATGACCAAGATAAAAAGGACAAACAACGATCTTACATAAAAACCTATAAACACTACAATGGCCAAGATAAAAAGGACAAACAACGATCTTACACAGAAACCTGTAAACAATACAATGGCCAAGATAAAAAGGACAAACAACGATCCTACACAGAAACCTGTAAACAATACAATGGCCAAGATAAAAAGGACAAACAACGATCCTACACAGAAACCTGTAAACAATACAATGGCCAAGATAAAAAGGACAAACAACGACCTTACACAGAAACCTGTAAACAATACAATGGCCAAGATTAAAAGGACAAACAACGATCTTACACAGAAACCTGTAAACAATACAATGGCCAAGATTAAAAGGACAAATAACGATCTTACATAGAAACCTTTAAACAATACAATGGCCAAGATAAAAAGGACAAACAACGATCTTACACAGCAATCTGTAAACAATACAATGGCCAAGATAAAAAGGACAAACAACGATCTTACACAGAAACCTGTAAACAATACAATGGCCAAGAAAAAAGGACAAAAAACGATCTTACACAGAAACCTGTAAACAATACAATGGCCAAGATAAAAAGGACAAATAACGATCCTACACAGAAACCTGTAAACAATACAATGGCCAAGATAAAAAGGACAAATAACGATCTTACATAGAAACCTGTAAACAATACAATGGCCAAGATAAAAAGGACAAATAACGATCTTACATAGAAACCTGTAAACAATACAATGGCCAAGATAAAAAGGACAAACAACGATCTTACACAGCATTCTGTAAACAATACAATGGCCAAGATAAAAAGGACAAACAACGATCTTACACAGAAACCTGTAAATTATACATTGTCCAAGATAAAAAGGACAAACAACGATCTTACACAGAAACCTGTAAACAATACAATGGCAAAGATTAAAAGGACAAACAACGATCTTACCCAGAAACCTGTAAACAATACACTACCCAAGATAAAAAGGACAAACAACGATCTTACACAGAAACCTGTAAACAATACAATGGCCAAGATAAAAAGGACAGACAACGATCTTATATAGAAACCTGTAAACAATACAATGGCCAAGATAAAAAGGACAAACAACAATCTTACACAGAAACCTGTAAACAATACAATGGCGAAGATAAAAGGGACAAACAACGATCTTACATAGAAACCTGTAAACAATACAATGGCCAAGATACAAAGGACAAACAACAATCTTACACAGAAACCTGTAAACAATACATTGTCCAAGATAAAAAGGACAAACAACGATCTTACACACAAACGTGTAAACAATACAATGGCCAAGATTAAAAGGACAAACAACGATCTTACACAGGAACCTGTAAACAATACACTAGCCAAGATAAAAAGGACAAACAACAATCTTACACAGAAACCTGTAAACAATACAATGGCCAAGATAAAAAGGACAGACAACGATCTTACATAGAAACCTGTAAACAATACAATGGCCAAGATAAAAAGGACAAACAACAATCTTACACAGAAACCTGTAAACAATACAATGGCCAAGATAAAAGGGACAAACAACTATCTTACATAGAAACCTGTAAACAATACAATGGCCAAGATAAAAAGGACAAACAACGATCTTACACAGAAACCTGTAAACAATACAATGGCCAAGATAAAAAGGACAAACAACGATCTTACACAGAAACATGTAAACAATACAATGGCCATGTTAAAAAGGACATACCACGATCTTACATAGAAACCTGTAAACAATACAATGGCCAAGATTAAAAGGACAAACAACGATCTTACACAGAAACCTGAAAACAATACAATGGCCAAGATTAAAAGGACAAACAACGATCTTACACAGAAACCTGTAAACAATATAATGGCCAAGATAAAAAGGACAAACAACGATCTAACACAGAAACCTGTAAACAATACAATGGCCAAGATAAAAAGGACAAACAACGATCTTACACAGAAACCTGTAAACAATATAATGGCCAAGATAAAAAGGACAAACAACAATCTTACACAGAAACCTGTAAACAATACAATGGCCAAGATAAAAAGGACAAACAACGATCCTACACAGAAACCTGTAAACAATACAATGGCCAAGATAAAAAGGACAAAAAACAATCTTACACAGAAACCTGTAAACAATACAATGGCCAAGATAAAAAGGACAAACAACGATCTTACACAGAAACCTGTAAACAATGCAATGGCCAAGATAAAAAGGACAAACAACGATCTTACATAGAAACCTATAAACACTACAATGGCCAAGATAAAAAGGACAAACAACGATCTTACACAGAAACCTGTAAACAATACAATGGCCAAGATAAAAAGGACAAACAACGATCCTACACAGAAACCTGTAAACAATACAATGGCAAGATAAAAAGGACAAACAACGATCCTACACAGAAACCTGTAAACAATACAATGGCCAAGATAAAAAGGACAAACAACGACCTTACACAGAAACCTGTAAACAATACAATGGCCAAGATAAAAAGGACAAACAACGATCTTACACAGAAACCTGTAAACAATACAATGGCCAAGATTAAAAGGACAAATAACGATCTTACATAGAAACCTTTAAACAATACAATGGCCAAGATAAAAAGGACAAACAACGATCTTACACAGAAACCTGTAAACAATACAATGGCCAAGATAAAAAGGACAAATAACGATCCTACACAGAAACCTGTAAACAATACAATGGCCAAGATAAAAAGGACAAAAAACGATCTTACATAGAAACCTGTAAACAATACAATGGCCAAGATAAAAAGGACAAATAACGATCTTACATAGAAACCTGTAAACAATACAATGGCTAAGATAAAAAGGACAAACAACGATCTTACACAGCATTCTGTAAACAATACAATGGCCAAGATAAAAAGGACAAACAACGATCTTACACAGAAACCTGTAAACAATACATTGTCCAAGATAAAAAGGACAACAACGATCTTACACAGAAACCTGTAAACAATACAATGGCAAAGATTAAAAGGACAAACAACGATCTTACCCAGAAACCTGTAAACAATACACTACCCAAGATAAAAAGGACAAACAACGATCTTACACAGAAACCTGTAAACAATACAATGGCCAAGATAAAAAGGACAGACAACGATCTTACATAGAAACCTGTAAACAATACAATGGCCAAGATAAAAAGGACAAACAACAATCTTACACAGAAACCTGTAAACAATACAATGGCGAAGATAAAAGGGACAAACAACGATCTTACATAGAAACCTGTAAACAATACAATGGCCAAGATACAAAGGACAAACAACAATCTTACACAGAAACCTGTAAACAATACATTGTCCAAGATAAAAAGGACAAACAACGATCTTACACACAAACGTGTAAACAATACAATGGCCAAGATTAAAAGGACAAACAACGATCTTACACAGGAACCTGTAAACAATACACTAGCCAAGATAAAAAGGACAAACAACAATCTTACACAGAAACCTGTAAACAATACAATGGCCAAGATAAAAAGGACAGACAACGATCTTACATAGAAACCTGTAAACAATACAATGGCCAAGATAAAAAGGACAAACAACAATCTTACACAGAAACCTGTAAACAATACAATGGCCAAGATAAAAGGGACAAACAACGATCTTACATAGAAACCTGTAAACAATACAATGGCCAAGATAAAAAGGACAAACAACGATCTTACACAGAAACCTGTAAACAATACAATGGCCAAGATAAAAAGGACAAACAACGATCTTACACAGAAACATGTAAACAATACAATGGCCATGTTAAAAAGGACATATCACGATCTTACATAGAAACCTGTAAACAATACAATGGCCAAGATTAAAAGGACAAACAACGATCTTACACAGAAACTGAAAACAATACAATGGCCAAGATAAAAAGGACAAACAACGATCTTACACAGAAACCTGTAAACAATATAATGGCCAAGATAAAAAGGACAAACAACGATCTAACACAGAAACCTGTAAACAATACAATGGCCAAGATAAAAAGGACAAACAACGATCTTACACAGAAACCTGTAAACAATATAATGGCCAAGATAAAAAGGACAAACAACAATCTTACACAGAAACCTGTAAACAATACAATGGCCAAGATAAAAAGGACAAACAACAATCTTACACAGAAACCTGTAAACAATACATTGACCAAGATAAAAAGGACAAACAACGATCCTACACAGAAACCTGTAAACAATACAATGGCCAAGATAAAAAGGACAAAAAACAATCTTACACAGAAACCTGTAAACAATACAATGGCCAAGATAAAAAGGACAAACAACGATCTTACACAGAAACCTGTAAACAATGCAATGGCCAAGATAAAAAGGACAAACAACGATCTTACATAGAAACCTGTAAACAATACAATGACCAAGATAAAAAGGACAAACAACGATCTTACACAGAAACCTGTAAACAATTCAATGGCCAAGATAAAAAGGACAAACAACGATCTTACACAGAAACCTGTAAACAATACAATGGCCAAGATAAAAAGGACAAACAACAATCTTACACAGAAACTTGTAAACAATACAATGGCCAAGAAAAAAAGGACAAACAACGATCTTACACAGAAACCTGTAAACAATACAATGGCCAAGATAAAAAGGACAAACAACGATCCTACACAGAAACCTGTAAACAATACAATGGCCAAGATAAAAAGGACAAAAAACAATCTTACACAGAAACCTGTAAACAATACAATGGCCAAGATAAAAAGGACAAACAACGATCTTACACAGAAACCTGTAAACAATGCAATGGCCAAGATAAAAAGGACAAACAACGATCTTACATAGAAACCTGTAAACAATACAATGACCAAGATAAAAAGGACAAACAACGATCTTACACAGAAACCTGTAAACAATTCAATGGCCAAGATAAAAAGGACAAACAACGATCTTACACAGAAACCTGTAAACAATACAATGGCCAAGATAAAAAGGACAAACAACAATCTTACACAGAAACTTGTAAACAATACAATGGCCAAGAAAAAAAGGACAAACAACGATCTTATACAGAAACCTGTAAACAATACAATGGCCAAGATAAAAAGGACAAACAACGATATTACACAGCAATCTGTAAACAATACAATGGCCAAGATATAAAGGACAAACAACGATCTTACACAGAAACCTGTAAACAATACAATGGCCTAGATAAAAAGGACAAACAACGATCTTACATAGAAACCTGTAAACAATACAATGGACAAGATAAAAAGGACAAACAACGATCCTACACAGAAACCTGTAAACAATACAATGGCCAAGATAAAAAGGACAAACAACAATCTTACACAGAAACCTCTAAACAATACAATGGCCAAGATAAAAAGGACAAACAACAATCTTACACAGAAACCTGTAAACAATACATTGTCCAAGATAAAAAGGACAAACAACGATCTTACACAGAAACCTGTAAACAATACAATGGCCAAGATTAAAAGGACAAACAACGATCATACACAGAAACCTGTAAACATTACACTAGCCAAGATAAAAAGGACAAAAAAGATCTTACACAGAAACCTGAAAACAATACAATGGCCAAGATAAAAAGGACAGACAACGATCTTACATAGAAACCTGTAAACAATACAATGGCCAAGATAAAAAGGACAAACAACAATCTTACACAGAAACCTATAAACAATACAATGGCCAAGATAAAAGGGACAAACAACGATCTTACATAGAAACTTGTAAACAATACAATGGCCAAGATAAAAATGACAAACAACGATCTTACACAGAAATCTGTAAACAATACAATGACCAAGATAAAAAGGATAAACAACGATCTTACACAGAAACCTGTAAACAATACAATAGCCAAGATAAAAAGGAAAAACAACGATCTTACACAGAAACCTGTAAACAATACAATGGCCAAGATAAAAAGGACAACCAACGATCTTACACAGAAACCTGCAAACAATACAATGGCCGAGATAAAAAGGACAAACAACGATCTTACACAGCAATCTGTAAACAATACAATGGCCAAGATAAAAAGGACAAACAACGATCTTACACAGAAACCTGTAAACAATACAATGGCCAAGATAAAAAGGACAAACAACGATCTTACACAGAAACCTGTAAACAATACAATGGCCAAGATAAAAAGGACAAACAACGATCCTACACAGAAACCTGTAAACAATACAATGGCCAAGATAAAAAGGACAAACAACAATCTTACACAGAAACCTGTAAACAATACATTGTCCAAGATAAAAAGGACAAACAACGATCTTACACAGAAACTTGTAAACAATACAATGGCCAAGATAAAAAGGACAAACAACAATCTGACACAGAAACCTGTAAGCAATACAATGGCCAAGATAAAAGGGACAAACAACGATCTTACATAGAAACCTGTAAACAATACAATGGCCAAGATAAAAAGGACAAACAACAATCTTACACAGAAACCTGTAAACAATACATTGTCCAAGATAAAAAGGACAAACAACGATCTTACACAGAAACTTGTAAACAATACAATGGCCAAGATAAAAAGGACAAACAACAATCTGACACAGAAACCTGTAAGCAATACAATGGCCAAGATAAAAGGGACAAACAACGATCTTACATAGAAACCTGTAAACAATACAATGGCCCAGATAAAAAGGACAAACAACGATCTTACACAGAAACCTGTAAACAATACAATGGCCAAGATAAAAATGACAAACAACGATCTTACACAAAAACCTGTAAACAATACAATGGCCAAGACAAAAAGGACAAACAACGATCTTACACAGAATCCTGTAAACAATACAATGGCCAAGATAAAAAGGACAAACAACGATATTACACAGAATCCTGTAAACAATACAATGGCCAAGATAAAAAGGACAAACAACGATCTTACACAGACACCTGTAAACAATACAATGGCCATGATAAAAAGGACAAACAACGATCTTACACAGAAACCTGTAAACCATGCAATGGCCAAGACAAAAAGGACAAACAACGATCTTACACAGAAACCTGTAAACAATACAATGGCCATGATAAATAGGACAAACAACGATCTTACACAGAAACCTATAAACAATACAATGGCCAAGATAAAAAGGACAAACAACTATCCAACACAGAAACCTGTAATCAATACAATGGCCAAGATAAAAAGGACAAACAACGATCTTACATAGAAACCTGTAAACAATACAATGACCAAGATAAAAAGGACAAACAACGATCTTACACAGAAACCTGTAAACAATACAATGGCCAAGATAAAAAGGACAAACAACGATCTAACACAGAAACCTGTAAACAATACAATGGCCAAGATAAAAAGGACAAACAACGATCTTACACAGAAACCTGTAAACAATACAATGGCCAAGATAAAAAGGACAAACAACGATCTAACACAGAAACCTGTAAACAGTACAATGGACAAGATAAAAAGGACAAACAACGATCTTACATAGAAACCTGTAAACAATACAATGGACAAGACAAAAAGGACAAACAACGATCTTACACAGAAACCTGTAAACAATACAATGGCCAAGATAAAAAGGACATACAACGATCTTACACAGAAACCTGTAAACAATACAATGGCCAAGATAAAAATGACAAACAACGATCTTACACAGAAACCTGTAAACAATACAATGGCCAAGATAAAAAGGACAAACAACGATCTTACATAGAAACCTGTAAACAATACAATGACCAAGATAAAAAGGACAAACAACGATCTTACACAGAAACCTGTAAACAATACAATGGCCAAGATAAAAAGGACGAACAACGATCTAACACAGAAACCTGTAAACAGTACAATGGCCAAGATATAAAGGACAAACAACGATCTTACACAGAAACCTGTAAACAATACAATGGCCAAGATAAAAAGGACAAACAACGATCTAACACAGAAACCTGTAAACAGTACAATGGCCAAGATAAAAAGGACAAACAACGATCTTACATAGAAACCTGTAAACAATACAATGGCCAAGATAAAAGGACAAACAACGATCTTACACAGAAACCTAAAGATCGATAAAAAATATACGTTAACATAAGTAGCAACATCGAATAAACCAGCCTTATACGTTCCGCTGTTTTAATAGTATTTCATTTGTTAGCATAATCAATAGTGAGAAGAAAAGTTAAAAGATGACAAGATGCTTTAAATCGAAGGACACAACTGACCAAAGGAAAAAGGATAAGGCAATGGTAAAATATTGAGGATTAAGCAATACCCTCAAACAGCCACATCCGATAGTTGTGCGGGACAAATTAAATACTAAAATTGCCAATTATGGCTGGACGTATACGGATACCTCATTTGTAGAGCTTTTGCAAGCTCCCAGCACGTAAAATATAATTTACATCAGCCAGCTCCTAATGTGCAATAGATTGTTATTAGTGGTAGTTGGTGGCCCATTGTAAAATATATGATACTACACACTATTATATACTGGTTTCCCTGTGATAATATAAACTTTCTCCAATAGCTCATTCCACGTGACACCTTTCTACAGTAACTTTTTCTAACTTGTTATGAGTATAGCTGTCCAACTGCTCACTTCATGTTACACGACAATCAGTCAATCAATCACTATTAAAGCATTGAATGGTAATTCATACCAGACAATACTTCATAATTACATACATAAGTCAAGAAAATTAATTTAATCTTATCTATTTTATCTTTTAGGGCAAATCCTTTCCTCAAGTAATGGACTATTTGCAGCTGGAATCTCGGTATTGGTCATTGGTTTACTCTCTATCATTTTTGCCGTTTCACTTGTTGTCTTTATTCGTAAGTTGTGTCTTTAGTATACAGCAAGACATGTACATTTACGATTATTACAAAAGTAGCTAAAACATCAAACTGTATCTATGTCAATGTTAGCACCTTTATAAACATTATAGCTTAAACCAACAAAGGTGTTAGTTAAGTAACAGTGCCGCATTTAACAAAATGTTGTTATCCTAACTGGTTAGATTTACCTTACTGTAAATGTCATAACTTTCATGCTTTCGTGGATTGCTAAAATAAAGCAGTGCATATTTAACCATTACAGGATTTCGACTAAAGAAAAAGGAAGAAATGAGGTATTTATGTTTTTAGTTTTTATTTGGACATATTTTCTTTCATGTTGAATTAAATTCGGTAGTCAAAATCATATTAGGAATGATTAAACCTTCGGATTTCTGCTGAAGGACATCTTGTGCAGGTGCGCTATTTAGCTTGATGAATTTATATTACAAATCAGTAATGATCGACAACATAACAAACCATAGCAACCACTCTAACAAACCTCAATATATATACATCAGAGAAAACCGAGACGTATCGCTTGGGAAATTTTTAATTAAATTTATAAATTGTCAATATAATTTCATTGAAACAGTTATAGCAATCTTCTTCTTCTTTCCTTCGTATAAACTTCCAATTATGGAACACCTCCGGTTATATGTCGGAGTAATTAAAATCCAATCACAATACGAATATTTACACGCGAATCAATAATAAATCGCAAACGGACCAAAAATAATTATTGTTTCGCATTTCACATAATGAATACATTTTCGAACAACTCTGTGTAAAGAATATCATGTTTCTCCTATCTCTATTTAGTGTAATGCTGTTGGCCAATTTTAAATCTTCCATGTCAGACTATTTCTGGTTGGTTTCATTCTGATTATGATACAATGCATTTTATGGAAACTTTTTGATTTCAAACACTCTTAAATTGTACGTACACATTACTATAATATGATAATTTCTTTTTCTAGACTTATTTTATTGTTCTATTATACAATACTAGTATAAGGCGTATTTGTCACAACGATAATTCCATTATCTATTGCTAGGTCTAATAATTCTACAGAATTCAAACCATATGCTAGATGTAATCCTGTAGTGACAGATTCTTATGATAGTTTAGAAACGGCAGCCATTGGTATGTGTGTTGGTGGATAGTGATATATAAACACGATCTCGTATTTAAAGACAAAAATAGTTTTATGCATTTCTTCGAACTGTATTTTCAACAGTAATTCCCTAGTACATGGCTTAGTTTCGTTTATGGTATTTAACGCCACTTTCAACAATATTTCAGTTATATCGTAACGGTCAGTTTTTTTGGTGGAGGAAACCGAAGTACCAGGAGAATATTTTTATTACATAATGTTGTAACAAGATTACTTCGCCATGAACGGGGTTCGAATTCCCAGCAACATTAGTGGTGATATGCGCTGATTGAACAGATAGTTGTACATCCAAACACCATACGATTGACCACGACGGCCCCTTTCTAGTATATGGAAACCGCACAAGTAGTCGTTGGTCACTTTATGACTAATACGTGATTACAAATAATAAATATACTTAATTATAATATAACTATACAGTCATCAAGTTTCATTTTTCAACTACGCATCTAGCTTATAATAAGATGGGTGTGAAGATACCAAAGGGAGGTAATCAGAATCGGTATATCGAATAAGAACAGACAACGCAATGGTCAAAAGAAAAAGTACGAAAGGACAAACAACGATCTACAAAACATAAATATAAAACTAAAGATCGAGTAACACGAACTAATATTGTGTCCATTGTTAGGGAGGCTAAACAGTAATTTCGATGATAACCTGTATTTCATCAAAAGTGATAAAACCACAAGGCTGTGAAATCATGGGCAGAAATATGACTTTGTGGAGATGGTAAGCTTTTGTGAACAGACCAGGTCACTCCATATTGTACCGCGTATTTGTGTATGTTCTATAGTAGTGACAATGTAACTGTTGTCTATGTTCAACATTAACTCTTGTTGATGTGTATATGTCACGTTTACAGATAAAACAATTACATGCTTTTGTAGAAGTGAATATGAGTTTTTATTGACCTGTAAAATAATACTGAATGCTGAGGTCAATATTGTTTTTGCAGGTCAATAATAACTCATATTCACTGATACAAAAATATGTAATTGCTTTATTACATACTATGATGCTTTTGACGTCAATGACGTCATCCGGTGAATATTACTTCCAGCAGGTGAATACCATTATTTATTGACTTTACTTAGCTAAAGTACGAACATTTATAGTCATTATGTAATAATATATTTTATATTTACAATCCCTATAGTATACATGTAGTGTTTTTCAGCTATTGATTATCTTAAGGAAAACAGCCCATATAGAAAGCTGAAATAAAAATACAATGGTATAAGTACCACAATGTTCGTCATAGATACATAATGATTATTATACAATTGATGACTTTCGATGACGTGAATACAAGGATTGATCAACCCATGTAACATGGTATTCATCGAGGCATCCATATATGACATTAAATCAAATTTGAATTAGCACCAAACAGCGCCGACTTTGTTCCCCAGACACTTCTATCTGCCCAACGTCTGCCATTATTGATTTAATTGTGCACAGAAAGTAATTAGTAAGAACGCATCTGATTAGCCGATGACAAAGCTTAACCTGATGATGATTGGCTACTACTTTTCAGATAATTGAGAAACACCATTTCTATTTTAAGGTGTCTGGATGAGCGTTGAAATGTTATGTTCAACTGTCGTGACTTTTTGCGCGTTGAATATAACGTTTTATCAAAGAACGTTACTAGAGACGTCCGCCAATCAGAAAAAAAACATTATCTGAAGTCATATAATAAAATTGATGGTCTCAGTTTGCTATAAAGGTTATACATGACTCAGCAATTATAATGAAATACTAGAGAATATAATACTATATTGAAAATAAAAAAAAAACAGTTTCTATATGTTACTTGCTAATATTTATCGTTTACAGGAACAACTGAAGTAAACGAGAACCAAACAGACAGAATGTAAGCTTTTTCAGATCAATTAAATCACATTGACATGTTATTTTGTTTACACTACTCTATGATAAGAATTAATCAACTTATACAAGTTGTGAAAGTTTCAGTAAATATATTATACTGAATAAATGGAAGCAACCATTGCTCCCGAATATGTCCTGTCTACGTTGTTACAAACCCTTTTTACATAACATAGTCTTGTTATAACAGCGTTAGTTTTTATATTATTTAAACAGTCACCGACAGGCCCATAGAAATAGGAACATGTATATTGTTGTGTAAGACGTCAAAGAAAACTTTAATTGAAATAATAAATTAAAATTCTTATCCAATGTCACATGAAAGTTCACTACCCAAATCGGCATAATATACTATATATATGCTTAAGCGAAAAAAGTCCAGTGCATACTTGTTTTTTGTCGCAGCAATATAACAACTTCGAATTCGTATTAACGGTCAATACATCCACATTCATAATGAGTTAATAGCCTATTTATTCTACAAGAACAGTTTAATTATTCCTGCCTGATGTTGATGAGATATCAATACTAGAATGGCCATTGGCATATGTTTATATCACATTGGTCTTGATACTAGTGTTGTATTAATACTGGCCATTACGTCAATGCCACAAAGTATCTGAAGTTGCCATCTCAATGTTGTACTCATTTAGGATATATCTATTCCAAAGACACAACAGTGGCGATGGATATCTATACGCAGGTACACGAACATATCAAAGCAATGTAATTTTTTTAAAGTGCATTTTTAAAGGAATTTACAATAATGAAGAATAAAAAACAAGTTAGGCTATCATGTTATGCTCAATAGGTTCATAATGTATTTGTCTGTTTGTTCTAATCTAGTGTTGATACCTACGAGGATATTATGACAAGCGGGAATACTGCACACACTAACCAACATCAAACCAAACTACCAAAAGGTACTGTTATTGCTTTGTATTTTTTAGTTCTCATTCTTTGTTGATCAAAGTATTCTAATATAAATGATATGAAGCTTTGTCCCGCTGGATAGATAATTTCTATTAACGTTTTGGTCAATAGCATGGATACATCAATGTTAATATAAATATCAATATACATAAAACGGAATGTTAATAATAAATAATTTGTATTCTATCCGTGGTCAATTCAAGCTATTTATAATTATGAATTTCAGGTCACACTCTGAATAGGTTTAACTGACTATATATTGTTGTTTGTTTGATGGTGATTAACGTCACTTTCAACAATATTTTAGCTATATCATCACGGTCAGCCTAATTGGTGGAGGAAACAATGTAAAGGACAATGTAACTGTTGCCTATGTTCAACATTAACTCTTGTTGATGTATATATGTCCCGTTTACAGTTAAAACAATTACATGCTTTTGTAGAAGTGAATAAGAGTTTGTATTTACCTGTAAAATAATACTGAAGGCTGAGGTCAATATTGGTTTTGCAGGTCAATAATAACTCATATTCACTGATACAAAAACATGTAATTGCTTTATTACATACTATGATGCTTATGACGTCAATGACGTCATCCGGTGAATATTACTTCCAGCAGGTGAATACCATTATTTATTGACTTACTTAGCTAAAGTACGAACATGTATAGTCATTATGTAATAATATATTTTATATTTACAATCCCGATAGTATACATGTAGTGTTTTTCAGCTATTGATTATCTTAAGGAAAACAGCCCATAGAGAAAGCTGAAATAAATATACAATGGTATAAGTACCACAATGTTCGTCATAAATACGTAATGATTATTATACAATTGATGACTTTCGATGACGTGAATACAAGGATTGATCAACCCATGGAACATGATATTCATCAAGGCATCCATATATGACATTAAATCAAATTTGAATTAGCACCAAACAGCGCCGACTTTGTTCCCCAGACACTTCTATCTGCCCAACGTCTGCCATTATTGATTTAATTGTGCACAGAAAGTAATTAGTAAGAACGCATCTGATTAGCCGATGACAAAGCTTAACCTGATGATGATTGGCAACTACTTTTAAGATAATTGGGAAACATCATTTCTATTTTAAGGTGTCTGGATGAGCGTTGAAATGCTATGTTCAACTGTCGTGACTTTTTGCGCGTTGAATATAACGTTTTATCACAGAACGTTACTAGAGACGTCAGCCAATCAGAAAAAAACATTATCTGAAGTCATATAATAAAATTGATGGTCTAAGTTTGCTATAAAGGTTATACATGACTCAGCAATTATAATGAAATACTAGAGAATATAATACTATATTGAAAATAAAAAAAAAACAGTTTCTATATGTTACTTGCTAATATTTATCGTTTACAGGAACAACTGAAGTAAACGAGAACCAAACAGACAGAATGTAAGCTTTTTCAGATCAATTAAATCACATTGACATGTTATTTTGTTTACACTACTCTATGATAAGAATTAATCAACTTATACAAGTTGTGAAAGTTTCAGTAAATATATTATACTGAATAAATGGAAGCAACCATTGCTCCCGAATATGTCCTGTCTACGTTGTTACAAACCCTTTTTACATAACATAGTCTTGTTATAACAGCGTTAGTTTTTATATTATTTAAACAGTCACCGACAGGCCCATAGAAATAGGAACATGTATATTGTTGTGTAAGACGTCAAAGAAAACTTTAATTGAAATAATAAATTAAAATTCTTATCCAATGTCACATGAAAGTTCACTACCCAAATCGGCATAATATACTATATATATGCTTAAGCGAAAAAAGTCCAGTGCATACTTGTTTTTTGTCGCAGCAATATAACAACTTCGAATTCGTATTAACGGTCAATACATCCACATTCATAATGAGTTAATAGCCTATTTATTCTACAAGAACAGTTTAATTATTCCTGCCTGATGTTGATGAGATATCAATACTAGAATGGCCATTGGCATATGTTTATATCAAATTGGTCTTGATACTAGTGTTGTATTAATACTGGCCATTACGTCAATGCCACAAAGTATCTGAAGTTGCCATCTCAATGTTGTACTCATTTAGGATATATCTATTCCAAAGACACAACAGTGGCGATGGATATCTATACGCAGGTACACGAACATATCAAAGCAATGTAATTTTTTTAAAGTGCATTTTTAAAGGAATTTACAATAATGAAGAATAAAAAACAAGTTAGGCTATCATGTTATGCTCAATAGGTTCATAATGTATTTGTCTGTTTGTTCTAATCTAGTGTTGATACCTACGAGGATATTATGACAAGCGGGAATACTGCACACACTAACCAACATCAAACCAAACTACCAAAAGGTACTGTTATTGCTTTGTATTTTTTAGTTCTCATTCTTTGTTGATCAAAGTATTCTAATATAAATGATATGAAGCTTTGTCCCGCTGGATAGATAATTTCTATTAACGTTTTGGTCAATAGCATGGATACATCAATGTTAATATAAATATCAATATACATAAAACGGAATGTTAATAATAAATAATTTGTATTCTATCCGTGGTCAATTCAAGCTATTTATAATTATGAATTTCAGGTCACACTCTGAATAGGTTTAACTGACTATATATTGTTGTTTGTTTGATGGTGATTAACGTCACTTTCAACAATATTTTAGCTATATCATCACGGTCAGCCTAATTGGTGGAGGAAACAATGTAAAGGACAATGTAACTGTTGCCTATGTTCAACATTAACTCTTGTTGATGTATATATGTCCCGTTTACAGTTAAAACAATTACATGCTTTTGTAGAAGTGAATAAGAGTTTGTATTTACCTGTAAAATAATACTGAAGGCTGAGGTCAATATTGGTTTTGCAGGTCAATAATAACTCATATTCACTGATACAAAAACATGTAATTGCTTTATTACATACTATGATGCTTATGACGTCAATGACGTCATCCGGTGAATATTACTTCCAGCAGGTGAATACCATTATTTATTGACTTACTTAGCTAAAGTACGAACATGTATAGTCATTATGTAATAATATATTTTATATTTACAATCCCGATAGTATACATGTAGTGTTTTTCAGCTATTGATTATCTTAAGGAAAACAGCCCATAGAGAAAGCTGAAATAAATATACAATGGTATAAGTACCACAATGTTCGTCATAAATACGTAATGATTATTATACAATTGATGACTTTCGATGACGTGAATACAAGGATTGATCAACCCATGGAACATGATATTCATCAAGGCATCCATATATGACATTAAATCAAATTTGAATTAGCACCAAACAGCGCCGACTTTGTTCCCCAGACACTTCTATCTGCCCAACGTCTGCCATTATTGATTTAATTGTGCACAGAAAGTAATTAGTAAGAACGCATCTGATTAGCCGATGACAAAGCTTAACTTGATGATGATTGGCAACTACTTTTAAGATAATTGGGAAACATCATTTCTATTTTAAGGTGTCTGGATGAGCGTTGAAATGCTATGTTCAACTGTCGTGACTTTTTGCGCGTTGAATATAACGTTTTATCACAGAACGTTACTAGAGACGTCAGCCAATCAGAAAAAAACATTATCTGAAGTCATATAATAAAATTGATGGTCTAAGTTTGCTATAAAGGTTATACATGACTCAGCAATTATAATGAAATACTAGAGAATATAATACTATATTGAAAATAAAAAAAAACCAGTTTCTATATGTTACTTGCTAATATTTATCGTTTACAGGAACAACTGAAGTAAACGAGAACCAAACAGACAGAATGTAAGCTTTTTCAGATCAATTAAATCACATTGACATGTTATTTTGTTTACACTACTCTATGATAAGAATTAATCAACTTATACAAGTTGTGAAAGTTTCAGTAAATATATTATACTGAATAAATGGAAGCAACCATTGCTCCCGAATATGTCCTGTCTACGTTGTTACAAACCCTTTTTACATAACATAGTCTTGTTATAACAGCGTTAGTTTTTATATTATTTAAACAGTCACCGACAGGCCCATAGAAATAGGAACATGTATATTGTTGTGTAAGACGTCAAAGAAAACTTTAATTGAAATAATAAATTAAAATTCTTATCCAATGTCACATGAAAGTTCACTACCCAAATCGGCATAATATACTATATATATGCTTAAGCGAAAAAAGTCCAGTGCATACTTGTTTTTTGTCGCAGCAATATAACAACTTCGAATTCGTATTAACGGTCAATACATCCACATTCATAATGAGTTAATAGCCTATTTATTCTACAAGAACAGTTTAATTATTCCTGCCTGATGTTGATGAGATAGCAATACTAGAATGGCCATTGACATATGTTTATATCACATTGGTCTTGATACTAGTGTTGTATTAATACTGGCCATTACGTCAATGCCACAAAGTATCTGAAGTTGCCATCTCAATGTTGTACTCATTTAGGATATATCTATTCCAAAGACACAACAGTGGCGATGGATATCAATACGCAGGTACACGAACATATCAAAGCAATGTAATTTTTTTAAAGTGCATTTTTAAAGGAATTTACAATAATGAAGAATAAAAAACAAGTTAGGCTATCATGTTATGCTCAATAGGTTCATAATGTATTTGTCTGTTTGTTCTAATCTAGTGTTGATACCTACGAGGATATTATGACAAGCGGGAATACTGCACACACTAACCAACATCAAACCAAACTACCAAAAGGTACTGTTATTGCTTTGTATTTTTTAGTTCTCTTTCTTTGTTGATCAAAGTATTCTAATATAAATGATATGAAACTTTGTCCCGCAGGATAGATAATTTCTATTAACGTTTTGGTCAATATCATGGATACATCAATGTTAATACAAATATCTATATATATAAAACGGAATGTTAATAATAAATAATTTGTATTCTATTCGTGGTCAATTCAAGCTATTTATAATTATGAATTTCAGGTCACACTCTGAACAGGCTTAACTGACTTTATATTGTTGTTTGTTTGATTGTGATTAACGTCACTTTCAACAATATTTTAGCTATATCATGACGGTAAGTTTAATTGGTGGAGGAAACCAGAGGACCCGCAGAAAACCACCGACCTGTCGCAAGTCACTGACAAACTTTATCACATAATGTTGTACACCTCGTTCTGGTCGAGATTCGAACTCACAACATCAGTATTGATAGGCACTGATTATATAAATAGTTGTAAATCCAACTACCATACGATCATGGCCATGACGTCCCCCAGTTGACTTTATCCTTGCTAGGTTTATACATATAACGTTTAAACAGTGATAGTTAACAATTTGTCCTGTATTAAAACACGAGCAAAACCACTTCTCAATTGGAATTATTAAGCATAAAAAGACGCAAAGCTTGCCCATGGAAATATAGACCTGGCTTTGGACATACAAGAAAGTAGGAGGGGCTGACGTTATTAAAATGTTATAACTGTCACAGCAAGTAGGATAGATAATGGATGCCAAACTACAAAACAATGACATGACGAAAACATGTACCCAATGAATTTAAAGAACATGCAACAGCGTTAACTGACAATTTGTTTTCAATATATTTGATGGTGCATTGTCTTCATATAGACCACATTATGACAGAATGCAATGAGTAAATCTTCTGATGTATTTTCAGATGATATAAAGAAACAGGAGAGGATTTATGACAATATGAAAGTTTAGTTACTTTAGTTGTTTCTTGTCTTGTATTTAGTTGACCTGTTAAATCAGTTGTACTGTGAATGTTCTATAATGCATTTATTGTTTTGCCTCTGACTCTGATTGTGTTGAAGCTGATTAGTTAATCATCAACATTTATCAACGGTGAAGATGTTTTTTAACATTTGTATGATATTAAATAGTGATATAAATTTAACAAATTTAATATGCTTAATTACATGTATAATTGCTTTGTTGTAGTCGATAAATGTAATCTGCGCTACAATATGTAAACCTCAACCTATAAGATATATCTATATATATATATTGCCGTCAAATTATAATATTAAGTATATATGTACCATCTACACACGCTTAGACACATGTCTTATTTCTATCTCTAGATTTTCCTTACGAGACAAGGTAACACTTCGATTATTGAATCTCTATTTTTATGGAGCGGATGTGGTCGAGTGGTCTAGGGCGCTGGACATAAGGCTAATCGACTGATGCTGTCGTGTATCAATGGTGGGAGTTCAAATCCCGACGAGGGAAGAAAAAAAAATTGACAGCTCAAAAATCTAATTCTAACACTGTTTGGTTTAATTTTCAGACGTATATATATATATATAAATGTTATTCTAATACAATTTGTTCGTACCGTCGGATATGATCGGTTACTATTTTACGTAAAATTCTCAATCTAAAAATCGTAACTAAGAGCTTCAGCTGAAAGAATTCACCATCTTGAAAACGTGAAATACTACATGTCACATTTACAACAATACACAAAAATAATTAAAATCCCTACCTTGCAAACTTATTTTAGTTTAACATTTATCAAGATTGAAGCGTATGCGAAATCGAAAAAAAACCGTCTGATCTTTACGTTTTAGACTGAAAGTCTTCATATGGCGTCATGTTGTTTATGTGCTAAAGTCGTCAACAGCACTTCGCGGAATTTTAATTTGTGTGATTTATAGACCCACGATATGCAAGAATACTTTTTAATGTCCAGTATTGCATTAGAATAGAGATAACTGTATTGTATTTGAAAAATGATCGATTTAATGGTCGCAAATATCCATTTACTGGCTCCGCTAACGCATCGCCAGTAAACTCAATTTGCGACCATCAAATCTCCAATTGATGCCGTGAAATTATTTAATTAGTATTAACACTAATGATCATTATCCTCATGTAACCTTACCAGATTGTGGCTATTCCGTTTGGACCCTTTGGTTTACTGTCTTATAAAGATTTGAATTAATTGGTTTTCAAAAAGTTTGACATTTATGAATGTTATTCTAGAAACGCGTCGTGGGCACTAACTTTGATCTCTACTTTTTATTACACAGTTGTCATATATAAATTAATTACTCACATTTAGGTTCATGATGTGCTCATGTGACCATGTGTTTAATTGTAAACAGTGAAGGAATGTGGGAAGGCAATAACAGTTTCTTACTTTTGCCTAAACAATAAGTGTAAACATTGAATTAATGTAGCCAACTCTGTTATAAAAATACAGTTCCTTATTTTTGCTTATTTCATCTAAACAATATTTTAGTGCATCATATCTGTACAGGTTGAAATATTGTTCTAATTATAATTTACTTAATAAATTGCTACCGAAAATAATAACGAATGAGCTTTGTGTTTCATTTCACCAAAAGCCTTTCAACTGGTATTCCATCAATTAAGTTTGTTGTTCCTTGATATAAATCAAGGATATTTCTAATATCACAATGTGTATATGTTTGCTTAAAAAACAGTAAATATAATTTTAACAGCTTGAAGTTTTGTTTCCATTACCGCCTTTCTCCATTTTGGTTTTAAAGTATTTAATGGCTATCTCTATTTATGTATAAGAAGAGTTTGAAGATACCAAAGGGGCAATCAGAATCCATATACCGAACAGACAACACAATGACCAAAAGAAAAAAGTACAAAAGGACAAACAACGATCAACAAAAGATACACATAAAACTTGAGATCGAGTAACACGAACCCCACTAAAAACCGGCTTAGAACTCAGGTGCTCCGGAAGGATGTGCAGTTCCTAGTCCACTAGTAGCACCCGTCGTGTTTATCTTGTTACAAACCCGGTGATAAGTCGTGAATGAGGAAAGGACCGGGAAGTGTTTACGACAAGTGGAACATATCCATGGTCATTTGTGACACAGATATTCCATAACATTCAACCAAATTTTCGAAGTGGTGACTTCCACTTAACCAAGAGGAACCCTTGGTTCAGTAGCTTTCTTGTTATCAGCAACCCTCTATCAAGAAAATCCTGATAGGAACAACAAGCTCTGGAATATCGTTTCAACTGAGAGTTATATACTCCATATGCAGGTGCTGCTGGAAAGTTACTACATATAAAGGTTGCATATGTAACTCATAAATACATAGACCAACTCTTAGTACCATCATCATTGATTCGTGCATTATACACACCTTAAGTGTGATGGTGCTCCGAATTTCATCTAGGCTGTGAGTTCCACCTTGCCATTCATATCAACTGTTCATGTTGTCGTCTCCGATGTATGAGCGTCATTATAACGTTGATGATAATACATTAATAATCTTTGATGAACAACATTATTTCAATGTACTAATTTATTGATTACTAAGACATTCTCTTTCCAACACTATCTCATTCTGTTTGTTTGTATTGCTGTTAACAACAATACAATATTATTGTATTCAAATGCTTGTTACAACCAGTACCATAAGCCCCGGCCCCCGTTTCACAAAAGGTCGTATATCGTAAACCTGGTGGTACGACTGTCTCTACGATTTACGATCGTTTCACCGGTGGGTCTAATTGAAGAATAATGAAGAATAATCAAGAATAATAAAGATCAAAACCCAAAACTACTATTTGTGTTGTTTCACAAAACTTACCGACTTCCGATATACGACATTTCTTGGTCGCAAATTACCGACGGTGTCGGAGCAGTCGTAAATCGTAAATCGTTTAAAAACAAGCGTTCAATGTACATCATTACAATGAGGAATCATGCTATTCTATCACTTCTGCAGGTCAACAACTTGTAAATATCATACCCAAAATAAAATGTATCTCCCTTTATTGTGTGTATAATTTTCAAATCAATTGACGTATTGCAATTGCCGCATAGGTCATATTTACAAAACGGATATTTCTTTTGTGTTCATGTCGTTGCTAAAAAGAAACTATTGGTTATAAGAATCTTTGTAAATAAACAACAAAAATCAACATAAAAAATCTGCCTCTTTTTCTCTTTAATGCAAGGAAATCTATCCAGACAAAAAAAAAACGGAACCGCCGCGATATAGCTGACATATTGCTGAAACTGACATTGTAAACACCATCAAACAAACAAACAAGCATCAAAACGGCGGAAATGTGCGCTTCGTAAAACGTAATTATGAAATATTTTACAAGGAAAATCCTCAGTGACATGATACGTTTTGGCACGCATGTAAGTACATGCATGTAAATTTCGACTGACCAAGAAAAAAAACCACACTGAATTCATGCTACAGTGTTCAATTTTCAATTTCTTGACAGTATTTGACATCAAAATTACAAAAAGTCCAAGAATTCCAAATTTAAAGCGAAAAGTCGATATATCATCAAATTTTAACGGGCTTTTCCATTAGTTTAAGTTGGAACTATTTATAGACATTATATTCATTGAAAATACTGAGATGTGAAATAAATGTCCACGAAAATACGAACTACTGAAAAGTATCGTGGTTACTCACGGGTGCACGGGGCAGACGAGTATTTTGAAAGTGGGGGTAGGGGGCACAACATATATTTTACCACCAAATAAAGGGGACAACAACGTATTTTTTTCCTTTGTTATCTCAAAAACTTGGGGGGTTGCACCCAGTTCTTGCTGCATAGGAATAGTATCCGTCAAGTATATTCGTCTCAACTAGAAGTTACATAAAGCGAATAACTACATGTATTCACTAAGTATTAAAATTGGCTCTATGTTATGACCCAATATGGTGGTTTCAATTTTTGAAACTTATTGATATAGGAAAATATTTTTAAAAATTGCTTATATGCTATATCTATAACTATTTTGTTCAAGTCAACGTTTTGCCATATTAAAAACCTGTAATCAATTTTATTCAAAGAGTCGTGTAAAATAACTGGACCAGTGCTAAATACATGCATCTGTACAAATGTACATGTATGCTTAAACATTTGAAAAGTTTCATTTTAATTCGCTATAACAAGTCTTTCTTAGATAAATCATAGCTAAATCTGATCTAAGTTATGATATTATAAGGCTAAATATATGATGCCTGATGTGGTGCAAAGGGATGCATTGAACTTTCTCTTTATTATTATTGACTTTTCTGTTATTAGCCTTATCAAAGCGGATATTTTCTCCTTATTCCACTGCGGAGCTTTCCCTGGGAAAGCAGTCTCCACTTTGAAACTGTCGTCTTCTACTTTCTTACGGTGTCGCGTGATTTGTATCTACAAAGACCAATAAAATAACTATATTTAATATACGTATCTACATAGACCAATAAAATAACTATATTTAATATACGTATCTACAAAGACCAATAAAATAACTATGTTTAATATACGTATCTACATAGACCAATACAATAACTATATTTAATATACGTATCTACAAAGACCAATAAAATAACTATGTTTAATATACGTATCTACAAAGACCAATAAAATAACTATATTTAATATACGTATCTACATAGACCAATAAAATAACTATATTTAATATACGTATCTACAAAGACCAATAAAATAACTATGTTTAATATACGTATCTACAAAGACCAATAAAATAACTATATTTAATATACGTATCTACAAAGACCAATAAAATAACTATATTTAATATACGTATCTACAAAGACCAATAAAATAACTATTTTTAATATATGTATCTACAAAGACCAATAAAATAACTATATTTAATATACGTATCTACAAAGACCAATACAATAACTATATTTAATATACGTATCTGCAAAGACCAATACAATAACTATGTTTAATATACGTATCTACATAGACCAATAAAATAACTATATTTAATATACGTATCTACAAAGACCAATAAAATAACTATGTTTAATATACGTATCTACAAAGACCAATAAAATAACTATATTTAATATACGTATCTACAAAGACCAATAAAATAACTATGTTTAATATACGTATCTACATAGACCAATACAATAACTATATTTAATATACGTATCTACAAAGACCAATAAAATAACTATATTTAATATACGTATCTACATAGACCAATAAAATAACTATATTTAATATACGTATCAACAAAGACCAATAAAATAACTATGTTTAATATACGTATCTACATAGACCAATAAAATAACTATTTTTAATATACGTATCTACAAAGACCAATAAAATAACTATGTTTAATATACGTATCTACAAAGACCAATAAAATAACTATATTTAATATACGTATCTACAAAGACCAATAAAATAACTATTTTTAATATACGTATCTACATAGACCAATAAAATAACTATATTTAATATACGTATCTACAAAGACCAATAAAATAACTATATTTAATATACGTATCTACATAGACCAATAAAATAACTATATTTAATATACATATCTACAAAGACCAATAAAATAACTATATGTAATATACGTATCTACATAGACCAATAAAATAACTATATTTAATATAGGTATCTACAAAGACCAATAAAATAACTATATTTAATATACGTATCTACAACCACCAATAAAATAACTATATTTAATTTACGTATCTACATAGACTAATTAAATAACTATATTTAATATTTAATATTTTGTTTGAACGAATATATGAATTTATCTGATAGGTGCGCGGCCCGAGTAAATTGATAGATTTGCGTACCTCCGCACAAAGAAGACGTCATAACCACAAGTCGTAAATCGGAAATCGTAAAACATTCCGACAAGTTTTGTGAAACAGTCGCAAACTTAGTCGGTAAGTGGTCGTAAGATAGATCGGAAATCGTATGATTTACGAACTTTCGCGACATAATGATGCTACAATAAACAACTATCTCATGTTGTTGCCTGTTTGACAATAACCTTGTGTACAAACATACATATTGGTAAAAGCAAATAAATGAAAAGGTATTCGAACGAAAAGGTTTTAATCTATAATAGTTAATCAAATTGGGAATACATCTTTATTGTAAATCACGTTGGCTTAAATAGATCTAAGAAAAGTTTTAAGACACAAAAGGGGTATGCAGTAGCTGTAAATCGAAGGACAGGAAAAACAATGACCAATAAAAGGACAAACAATGATGCACAAAACTCTACACAAAAATCTTAAGAGTGAACAACACGAAGCTCACTAAGCACAAGGGGGTTATATCTGGTGCTCCGGAAGGGTAAGCAATTTCTCCTCCACATGTGCCATCAATGGGGTTACTCTTTTTGGAATCCAGGTGAAAACACGTGTATCAGGAAAGGATTGGATTGCGATTACCAAAAAACGAAACATGTGAACATGTCATCATCTGTGACACATATATTCCGCAACGACTAACCAGGTCAGGGTGACGACTGTAAAACTTTCCAGGTGGTGACGTCCACCTAACCACTAGGAACCTATGGTTCACTAGCTTCCTTGTTAGCAGTAACCATATATCAAGGAAATAATGATAGTAAGCCCAATCTCTAGAATATCGTGCCAACTGAGAGATATATAGTCACGATGGTATAAATTAACTTGGTTAGTTCGTAAATTTGTAATTGTTAGAGACAGGGACTGCTTACCATTCGCAAGAGCCTGTGTTCACCGTCAGAATATTGGTGGGGTGCGTGCTGGTCCTGTTTTCATTTTCTTTGCTGTGTTGTGTTTGTGTGTGTTGTTTTCTTTCGTGCTGTGTCGTGTGTACCCTATGTTGCCAATGTATCTAGAAAGTCCACTGTAGATAACCACTTCGGTTTTCTCTAATGTCTATTAAAATGATATTACATAGTCGAATAAAATAATGAGTGAAATATGCCCTTGAAAGCCAACAAGATGTTTTGTTTACAATCTTATGTTTGAAATTCATAGTTTATTCAAATTCAATAATCTCCACAGATGATAGTTTCATAGTGTTATAAATGAGAGAACATTTAATGAATCAAACCTAATGTGTACTAATTTAATCAAACCTAATGTGTACTAATTTAATCAAACCTAATGTGTACTAATGTAAATGTGCATACAATAACAATATCCCACATATGCTTAAAACGAAAGACTCGGTCGCCATTTATTGTTTATTATTTTAGCATGTTTTTTTCTTCATTTAAATGTTTTGTGCTTGCTAATGATCCACGTTTCTCACTACATCATTTCATATTTTGCAATGCTTAATGGGTATGTTTGGCCACTGAATATATTGACGAAATATACATCAATAGTTTTAAAGAGGAATTGTTAAAAAACAACAACATTTAAATATATATCAAAGTAAAATACTATCAACAAAGATCTTTATCCATACCATAAGTGTAACTGACCCATTTCTACTTCAGATATATATATAAATACTTTATTTTTAAGTATTTAATGATTCGATGTTTTTATTACTTCCTGTTTGATCACAATAACAATATACGATGTACAATGATTTTACACATTTTTCTACTTTTTAGCTGTAAGTATTATTTTTGTTATTTTGATCACGTCTTTGTACTTTCCGGCTACATTCAACTGAAGATTATGGTGACAAATGGCAATTCTCCCTTTTGATCAACTAACATATAAATTTGATGTGGGTTCAGAAAAGGCAATGTTTTTTGGTATATTTTCTTTCATGGCTATCAATGAAAACTAATCAATTTAGCAAAGCTGCAATATAAGACAGAACACCTGGCAAAATATCAGTTGAACAGTTTATGTTTTTATTATAAAGTGTGACCAACGTACGTAAGCCTTTCACAATATCGTCGGAAGTATATTAGCAAAACATGTCTGTACAGGTCTCTCTGTGGTCAAATTCAACTATATGTCTGACAGATCTGCCTCCATTCAAGATGGACAGTGCTACTGAAAACAGAAATGTCATGGAATGAGCATATATTCTATATATTTTACCCAGGAATAGCTGACATTTAAACTGTAGGATAATTTGAAGACCAATTATACATATATTTACATATGAGTTGTACAGTTATTGTTACTTAGTTATTTACAGCAACAAGTAACGATGTGATCCCAATCTTGTCGTGATAAATAAGGGTAAAAACAAAATTACCGAACTCCGAACAATCTAACAAAGGGAAAGCCAAACCTCATAAGTGTATAAACAGACAAAATCAGTCAACAACCGGAAAACTGTGAAAACCGTATTGACCCTGACTTGGTACAGGCATGTCTAAAGAAATGGTGGATTGAAACAGATGCGTGATTCTTAATTCAACATTTTTTTTAAATGGAACAGTTCTGAAGTTTGAAGATTATATGTCATTATTTGGAATTTCTACAATAATGTTAGAATTAAAAACATATTTCTTGGCCAGAAATTCCTTTGTTTTATATGTCAATATCCGATAAAAAAATATATCATCATCTGTTTAGGTTATATTCAGATTTAATACATTTCTCTGACGCCACACCATTGCTCAAGCAGTTGATTATTTTTCAGAATTCAGTTTTCCCTTTGTTGTTGCGTATTTGCACCTTTTTTCTTTGCTTTGAAATCGTCCGAATTTAAATAATTTCTAATCTAATATAAGGGCGAAATAAGAGACAAGACTTGGATTAGGCTTGCTTGCTCGCAGTGACTTTCTCATATTTTCTTTGGAACAATCTTTATTAAATAATACAAACAAAAGCATCAATATACATGTCATACAATTGTACCTAAAATATACCCTGTAATATACTAAGCAGAACAACACTTGAAGTTACTGAGAGCGTCTCGATAATGATTATACATGCATCACCTATTTATAGCTCAGTGACAACCTGCCCGTATTACCGCCAAAAACTTCCTCGTGCCTTAGTAATTCCCGAATCAAACAGACCTTAAAGACTTAACAAACCGGTTTTATTAAAAATAAAAACATTGAAACTATAAAGGGAAATCCCATATAACAGAAATAGAAATATATGAGTAATTTACCAATGTGTGCGAAACATACAATAAATCAAAAATGAAAATAATACACCTTTAGAACAGTTTTAAAATCTAATATGAAAAGACATTGAATTCCAACTTCCGCTATACAGATGATGTTCTGCTACTAAACAATTCTCGATTCGGTAGATACCACTGTCATTCAACATTCTGCTTCTTAACCTGACCTTTACCTAGACTTCGACAACGAAGGGTAAATAAAAACAAAACTCTACGGCAAACGTGACGACTTCACTTTCCAATAGTCAACTTCCCTTATATCAGTAGCAATATTCCAGCATCATCAGCGTATGGAGTTTACATTTCACAACTCATTCGTTATTTTAATGCAATTATAATGTAACGCGTATTTTCATTGGCTATCGAGAGTTGTAAGATCTGCAGTTGACCTGCCTGAAGGAATGCTATATTACTACGCCGAATGCACTTGTTTGTAAACAATATGGCTGACCCAGATATTTCCGACTATGAATTTGACGCTGACGACCTATTTAGGAGATAACTGTATTGTATTTGAAAATTTCAAGGCATCAATTGGAGATTTGATGGTCGCTAATCGAGTTTACTGTCCTTTCTAATGCATACTTAACATGAAAATGTACTCTTGTATATCCCTGAGTTTAAAAATCACAAAAATTAAAATTCCGAGAAATATTGTTGAACGACTTTGGCAAATAAACAACGTGACGTCATATGAAAACGTCCAGTTTAAAATGTAAAGACCAGACGTTATTTGGCTTCGTGTACACTTCAATTTAAATAGAATTTAACTGAATTAAGTTTACAGGGTAGGCATTTTAATTATTTTTGTGCATTGTTGTACATATGACATGTAGGATTTCACGTTTTCAAGATGGCGGATCCATAAACAACTACATTACTATTTTTTAACGAAAGGAATTTGAAAAGTGCATATATTTCGTCTTGTATTTGTATGTTTTCAAACTAGTGTGTACACGTTGGGAGAATTTCATAAGAATATGAATAACAGTACTGTATTTGAAAAGTTGTCGGTGTCAATTGTGGATTTGACTGTCGTAAATATCCGTCTTACTGCAATTCCGACCGTCGAATTCACAATTGACACCTCCAACTCTTCAAATACAGTACTGTTACTCCTTAACTGTACTGCTTGTAGGAGTCATTTTCTGGACAGAGCTCAGTTACTGGCACAAAAGCTACTGAAACAAGGCTACGTTTCTTCTAAGCTGAAGTCATCGGTACAAACATTCTATCGTCGTGATCACGATCTGGTTGACTGCTACGAAATATCCATATCTCAAATGACAATGGATCTTTTACTTTCTTACGTAATGTCTTTCTTTTCTTTCCTCTATAATTGCAAATACTTACTTCGTACTTGAATGTATCTGTGCGTAACACGCCGTTTGTCTTATAAGAAGCAGCAACTGCGTACACTTCGCGTGCACACGAGTTCACCCCCACATTTTTGGTGGGGTCCGTGTTGCTGATCTCTTTAGTTATTTTGTGTTGTCCTAGTATGTGTCTGAGTTCTGCGTTGCGATGTCCGTTACGATTTCAGCATAAAATGAAGTTCGGTTCGTCTTAATCTCCAGTTATTTGTAGGAGGGCGCATGTCGTATTTACGTTATATGTGTATCGTGGTGTCCAACACATATTGTGCTGTGTGTTTTGTTTTGCATTAAGAGAAATTATACTCTATTCCCTTTCCATTGTTCTTGCAGGGGGCCCGTAGTGGTCGTGATCGTATGGTAGTTGGATTTACAATTACCTATGTAATCAGTGCCTATCGCCACTGATGTTGTGGGTTCGAATCTCGATCAGGGCGAGGTGTACAAAGTGATAAAGTTTTTCAGTGACTTGCGACTGGTCGGTGGTTTTCACCGGGTATTCTGGTTTCCTACACCAATAAAACAGACCGCCACGATATAGCTGAAATATTGTTGAAAGCTAAACACCAAGACCCTAATCCTATCACGCATACAATTCTTGAAATAGACTATTTACATACTTCCGACTTTGATTCTAAAATCATGCGATTTACAGGAGTTATTTCCCTTTAAGACGCAAATCGTCAATAAAAATAACATATTTTTCCCATAATCTGTTCAATATTTGTTTTATTTTGAACATCTTCTGAATTTGCTATTGGCTATAGCATAATCCTCTGATCCTCTCAAATTCTAGACGTATCAGGTCACACCTGTTGTGTGAGGCAGGTTCACTACGAGGCGCAACAGCGACGAGTAGAAATGCGATTAGTTCACACGGCAGGTGGGACCTGATACAAAATATTGTACAAATACATGTTTATCTAATCTTTCAATACAGACAAATTTTTAACAAATAATTAAAATGAACAAGTTTACTGTGGTACTTTGATAGAAACTACATTTTATCTTGACGTTCATTCATAAATAACACGTTCGCCGTTCAATCACTTTATTAATAGAAATTACATTTAATATAGATAAATTGGACTTTAGTTATCACATTATTCTCAGTTGGAGTTTTTAAAACAAAGGTCACAAAATGTTTTAGAGTTGTCTCGCTTTGTCTACATAATTGAAACCCGTGCTGTCTAGAAAATCAATTCATTTTTAATCATTCATAATTGTAGTTTTATTTGGTTGTTATTTTGACGTATAATAGCATTATTTTTTTATGAAATACTTTTCAAAGAGTTCTTTTTCATTTTGCATGGTATAATATTGGTATGCATATTATGTATACTTTTGTTTCTTTAAAGGTATATGTGGGGGGAAAACGTTTTAGATCTATGTATTTGTTTTCTAATACTTTTCAGCGGGTGAGTGTACGTCATAATTGGAAACCATTTTATGCAGCTCCAATTTCCTACACCACGATATAACTAAAATATTGTTGAAAGTTGTGTTAAACACTATAGCCTATAAATCCACATACATTGAAACTGGAGTGAGAACCAATGATCATCATGTGATAGCATTCTTGTAGAATACAGGAACGATCATTTAACTGTGTTACTCTTTGATTTGCAGCTTCTGATTACCACTTGGTATTTGCAAACCTTTCTGCTATACTGTGTAGTTGTTGTTTTTAATTATCCATGTGATATTTATATGTAGTAAATGACAAATGTTTTTGTTTTCCACAGGCTCTTATATAAATTTAATTGCTATATTGCAATGTTAAATGGTGGAGTTCTTCTGTAAACAAAACTCACACAATGCAACTATGTTATTTAGATATTTATTATCTTTATTCATTTTGTTAACTTATTAGTGAGGACCCGGGTGGCTCAATGAGTTAGGTAGCTGTAGGACCCGGGTGGCTCAATGAGTTAGGTAGTTGTAGGGCCCGGATGGCTCAATGAGTTAGGTAGTTGTAGGGCCCGTGTAGTTTGATTACCTAACAATTCATACAAGCCTATCACCAATACGGCGTGGGTTCGCGCCTGGTTTTGTAAGTTACAAAAAAGGGTGCATTCGACTCGTAGCCGCAAGTGATGAAGATTACCAGTTGCTTGTCCATGGTCGGTGGTTCTCTCCGGGTACTCCGGCTTCTTCCACCACTGGAACTAGTCGCCATGATATAGCTGAAATATTGCTGAAAGTGGCGTTAACACACAAACAATAAATAAAATAAATATAGCTTATTAGTGAGGGCAGTCGTGGTCGAGATCGCATGGTATTTGGATTTACAATTGCAATCGGTACCACCACTAAAGTTGTGAGTACTCCGGTTTCCTCAACCAATAAAACTGATAGTTACGATATAGCTAAACTATTGTTGAAAGGGGCGTTAAATACCATATCCCCCTTTTCTTATTAATCAATAAAATATATACACATTAAGTTATTTCGCTAAGAAAAACAATTATATTGCGTTGTGTCTTTGTTTTGTGGTCTTCATCCTGTTTCTCTGGTTTGTCCATTTTTGATTGCCCCTTCGGTATTCTCTACCGTTTATATATTATTTTTTTCAATGATCACTTTTTAAATGCAACAGTTACGCTAAGCTTATCGTTGAAATTATAAATCAATAAATCTGCTGTCAGTTATTCCATGGTAATGCAAGGCAATTTAAATTGGCACTCCTTGTGTCAACATCACCGTTTATATGATTCATTCAATTTTCTTCCGGGTTGTGTTTACATCGTTAGAATTCACTTGTTGATTGCTCGAGTATCTTAATCTCTAATCAGCATGTCATTTTTTTTTGTCAGCCATCTTCAAGATAATACAACACAATTACTTCAATTTACAGAACCTTTAGCTACCGATTGTAATTTGTCTTCAATGAAGGGTTGCATGCAAGTCGTTACTATAAAATCGGCGTAGATCAACAGAAATTAACAAAGTGTTATCACAACGATCTCAAAGATGAATTTCACAGGAAAAGTAATCAGAAGCGGTATATCGAAAGACAGACAATACAATGGCCAAAGGACTAACAATGATTTACAAAACACTAGAGAACAAATCTGATTTCAGTATGTATAAGTGCCGACTACGAATGGATGATCTTTAATTCCTGGTCTGATTGATCTCAATGACTCAAAGCAATCTGTACGTGCAGACCAGATACTAAGCCTGACATCAGTATGCATAATAGTCGACCACGCTGTAATGATTGCTTATCATAATACGACATCAATGACACTGGAGGAAATCGGTACAGTGAGGACATCCGCTTGTATAATTTTCTTCCACGCTGTAAGGAGATGCAAGACAGTTATGTCTGACCCCATACAGGATGTTGTTAGATATTTGTTGATCGCCAAATCTAACTTTAATTAGATTATAATTTTTCAAGTAGGTGAGTGTTCGATGGTTCTTCAATGCCAAATCAGCAATTTTTCAGCTATATCATGACAAGAATACGTTATTTATAAATGAGATGATGATGAGGTCCATACTGTATACTAAACCAACACGCTGAGTTAGATTTGTGTAGTGCTATCTCACTGAAACAACAGTCCGCGGATAGATATTTCACCTCACTCGGATTCCGAGCCAACCAATATTTGCTCTTTTTCCTTAATGCTCTGTTCTTAGCGTAGAAGCAACAAATACCAAATGAGGACAAATCGGCCTTGTATTTATATAAAGTCGCGATTCTTCCACGTAAAAAAGGTAACTTACATCAGCTTCTTGTGGGCAGCTGCTTGCTAGGATTGTAGGATTGGTCGTTGATGTTTAGTTGCAAGGTAAAACTGTCCTACACTTTCCAATATATCATTTTTTTCTGTGGCAGTGTAAACTTCCTTCTACTAGCCCATCCCGATGCCATTTTTTTAGTTTTATGAATTGTTGTTTGTAATCCTATTTATGAATATAGGTTTATGGTGTTTAACGCCACTTTCATCAATATTTCAGTAATATCGCGGCGATCAGTTTTATTGGAGAAAATTACCCACCTGCAACAAGTCACCGATAGACTTTATTGCATAATGTTGTATCGAATACACCTCGCATGAGCAGTATTCGAACTCACAACGTTAGTGGTGATAGGCACTCATTGCATAGGTTGTAATAAATCCAACTACCATACGATCACGACCACGACGGTCCCTTATCATGCAAATAGCAAACACTGTTTGCTTGATATAAAAATTGGAGCAAGCTACCTGTCCTCAACTGGATGTTTGGGTAAGTGGATGTGCTGTCTAGTCGGATATTGCTGGATAAGTTTTTCACAATTATGTGCTACATATTTTACATATGATGTCATATTTAGTTGTAATTATTGTCAGTATCAAAAGTAAATTTTAATCACAAAAACTTTTGTTCAGGTCTTTTAAATGAATATTTCTACTCTGACACAAATCTAAATATCTAATGAAATACCACACCATTAGAAAAGTTTGAAAATTCAATCGTCTATTCGTAGATGTAGATAAATCTGATACCTCAACTAAGCCTATATTGCTCACCTGGTATTCATCAAGTAACTCAATCCATACAAGAAGTAACACAATAATAAAAAAGATGATATTCAAAGGAACAGAGTTTTTTTTTTTTGTAATTATTTATTTTATTTTTGCAAACATCAATCATTACAACATTAAGCATATATATTAACTATTAGAAAAGACAATATCAAAATTAATAGACATACAATGTATACATTTTATTGATCAATAAAAGCGAAGCATACAATTAAAGCTTAAACTACTGTGACATTGTGTAGTCCGGAATCCGAACCAATGAGTGCTTCTTATTTATGAAATATAATAAATAGACAATATACATAAATTGTTGGAAAATATATAATTTATTTGTACGAGATTTAGAAACAGATAGAAAGGAGATCCTTTGGCGAGCTGTTCTGTTCTGTTTCGCAGCGAGTGCAAATGCATTTTATATTTTCCGTAGGTACGTATATTGTGTTTATCCTGCAATGCTAAAAATTCCAAAACAACTGTCAATGTTTAAAAAGACGTCGTTCGCACCGTTTTTAATGTTGTCCGCGTTTATACTGTTAACGTTTCTTACCGTTGCTCAGCATGAATGAAGCACCAGAAAATGTATATCTTGGTCAGTGACTGCATACAGCAAAATATTATCAAGTCAATGTAATTTGACTGCTGAAATAGAACCAGTGCAGGATAATATGCACATATCTCACTCAGAAAATAACAACACTATTGAGCATATCGAGATAAGACAGACAATACAATGCCCAAAAGACAAAAAGATGAAAATGACAAACAATGATCAATAAAACAATACACCGAAAACAGAAGATTGAGCATCTAAAATCCGGGAGTTAACTCGGGTTCCCCGTAAGTGTAGGGAGTTGACTGTCGTATCAGTACAATCTAGATTGATACAATACTACTAATCGGTTTATCTGTTTAAAGAACAAAAATAAACATATTGACATTTTATTGGGGGGTTGGGATGGGTGGGGGGTTGGATTTAGTGAAATAATATAGGACATGAGCATTGTTTAAATGTTCTTAGATCTTAGCATGCTACGACACCAAAATATGACGATTTAAAATAGAATATAAATTGTAGATATTCGATTCTAATCAGGACCGGCCTTAGGAGGTACGGGGCCCAATGCTGTTCTCTGTAAACCCTACAGTGTGTTGTTGTGTGTACTTGAACTGTATATAACTCCAGCGCACGACTAAATTGGCTTTAGGCCGGCCCTGATTCTAATGATTTGAAGATGATATTGTACGGAAAACGCCAGAGATACACTACGACAATTCATTACTAACTAATAAAAAACAATTGACAGGAGCAACAAGTAGTAAATTATAATATTTAAGCTAAAATATATAGATATTTTAATTTTGACATACATACGTAACCTTACACAATCAATATATAATGTGGATTCATTATTTTTCTTGGATTTTATTATATCTGTCCCCATATATGTGTGTACTGACTATAGAAGAGAACCGACGAATATACACTTCCATGGCAATTCAAATTGTTCCTCAAACCGCGAAATTGGTGGTTAGCGAATATTTATCCCAATATATATGTGGTTATGGTGTTTCAACAATATTTGACAAGGTAATGGGACCAGACACAAATACCAGATTGGACAGGTAACCAGTAGGAAAACACACAGATCCAGAATAGTTCACTGCAAAATATGGAACTCTAAAGAAATCTTATAAAACTGGAGGTAATACCAACATTATCGGCAGGAATAGACCTAGACAGGTGAAGAGGCATTTACCTTTAAATACACTACCATCAATCGCATTGTACGTGTGCTACAGCTTGGGTTAGTGTATTACACATATACACAACAGATATTGACATAAATGCAAAAGCAACCAACCAAAGATAGTGTAGAAGAATTCCCAGAATATAACACAATGCTTGGTAATCGTTAACCCAAATGCCTATCATGAACAACACGTTTGATAAACCTAACGATACACACAAATGTTCAGGGTTATTTCCAGGAGTTGATTTTGTTAAACAGATTTTCCTGGATATTATGATAGATATCAGTAGTGCAATGGCGGATATAGAACATCCGGTGTGCGTAATAATTGGTTGTACAATATTGTTTGGTGTAACAAGCTTATCGTGTTCTAAGAACTCCATGCATGTTACCGTTTGTAGGAATAAGGTCTGATTGACAACCATTCCGTTTACAATTACATGTACACATACGTCATTTCTAACCGTGTCAGTCATCTCGACATTGTGTGATGTCATTTCCTGTTTTAATGTGGACTGAAGCGCTAAATATCGCCAAATTAAAACAGACTCTTTATCTTGATGTTCTAGATTCTTCTCTGTATTAATAAATATAGACTCGTTGGATGATTGTAGAAATATATGTGTCTTCCAATTTGGGTCGAGTTGGTAATCACACTAAGACATTTTGCGAACGTTGCAACAGTCTGGTCATCTACAGAAATCGATGACAGCAGGCTGACCATTACTTGCTTCAGTAATATGTTGTCTAAGGTGGCTGTTGACACGATTTGTGGACCCTCCCTTTTTTTTTTTTTTTTAATTCATCACTTGTGTGGGACGTTTTCATTATAAACAGTGTTAAACAACTTCAAACATGACCAAAAACTCAATCCGAGATCGATATAAGCCCATTTCTAAAAACACAAAAACCCTCGATCCTCTACTCTATTATATTAAAGGTAAACAACTCTGGAGCAGCGAAAGTTGAATATTTGACGAAAAAAAATATATAAAGAAAATATAACTATATGCTTACCCCGTGCTACTGGTTCCCGATCCTCTTCTCTCTATCTGTCATTCTGAAATATAAATTACCAGTACCAGTTTCAATCTTTTTCAGTTTGAAAACGGCGCGTTTTCTAAGATTAATAAACTGGTACTGGTAATTTGTATTTCAGAACGACAGATAAAGAGAAGAGGATCGGGAACCAGTAGATCGGGGTAAGCATATAGTTATATTTTCTTGATAACGTTGGCGATAATTGAAAGTGAAGCACCCGGTCGCGAAAACCTCGATGATTGCGCAAAAGACGACCGATTTGTATATAGTTTTGCATAGACACGCGAGATGAGTGATTGAGGAAGGCGTACATGCATGGATATTGGTGGTAATTGGATTTTTATATTTTTAATTATTTTTTTCGTCAAATATTCAACTTTCGCTGCTCCAGAGTTGTTTACCTTTAATATAATAGAGTAGAGGATCGAGGGTTTTTGTGTTTTTAGAAATGGGCTTATATCGATCTCGGATTGAGTTTTTGGTCATGTTTGAAGTTATTTAATACTGTTTATAATGATAACGTATCACGAAAGTGATGAATAAAAAAAATTAAAAAGGGGGCTCCACAAATCGGGTACCTATGATTGTGTCGATAAACTAAATTATTTATCTGTTTTATGTTTAATGATTTCACGATGATTCCCATTGATTCGGCGAGATCGTCTAACCACCAAAAAAGTTAATCTCACTGACAATCATTCCTGGGTGTACATTTGTTCAATTTTTTTTATCTGTGCGTGTGTTTTCCTCTTGTATATACCTGTGTTCAATTGTTTTGATCTGTGCTTGTGTTTTTCTCTTGTTTGTGCCTTTGTTCAGTTGTTTTAATCTGAGCGCGTGTTTTCCTCTTGTATGTACCTTTATTCTTTTGTTTTGATCTATGTGTATATGTTTAGCGTCTTGTATGTTCTATTGCTGTGATATCTGTCTACGCGTGTGTACTTGTTTTGATCTTTGCCTGTGTTTTCCCCTCTTGTTTGTACCTTTATCCTTTTGTTTTGATCTGTGTGTATATGTTTAGCGTCTTGTATGTTCTATTGCTGTGATATCTGTCTACGCGTGTGTACTTATTTTGATCTTTGCCTGTGTTTTCCCCTCTTGTTTGTACCTTTATCCTTTTGTTTTGATCTGTGTGTATATGTTTAGCGTCTTGTATGTTCTATTGCTGTGATATCTGTCTACGCGTGTGTACTTATTTTGATCTTTGCCTGTGTTTTCCACTATTGTTTGTACCTTTATCCTTTGTTTTGATCTGTGTGTATGTGTTTATCGTCTTGTATGTTCTATTGCTGTGATATCTGTCTACGCGTGTGTACTTGTTTTGATCTTTGCCTGTGTTTTCCACTATTGTTTGTACCTTTATTCTGTTGATTTGATCTGTGTGTGTGTTTATCGTCTTGTATGTGCCTTTCTTCTTTTGCTTTGATCGGTGTGTATGTGTTTATCGTATTGTTTGTACCTTTAATCTGTTGATTTGATCTGTGTGTATGTGTTTATTGTCTTATTTGTGCCTTTATTCTTTTGTTTTGATTTGTGTGTATGTGCTTATCGTTTTGCATGTGCCTTTATTCTGTTGATTTGATCTGTGTGTATGTGTTTATCGTCTTATTTGTGCCTTTATTCTGTTGATTTGATCTGTGTGTATGTGTTTATCGTCTTGTTTGTGCCTTTATTCTGTTGATTTGATCTGTGTTTATGTGTTTATCGTCTTATTTGTGCCTTTATTCTTTTGCTTTGATCTGTGTGTATGTGTTTATCGTCTTGTTTGTGCCTTTATTCTGTTGATTTGATCTGTGTTTATGTGTTTATCGTCTTATTTGTGCCTTTATTCTTTTGCTTTGATCTGTGTGTATGTGTTTATCGTTTTGCATGTGCCTTTATTCTTTTGTTTTGATCTGTGTGTATGTGTTTATCGTCTTATTTGTGCCTTTATTCTGTTGATGTGATCTGTTTGTATGTGTTTATCGTCTTGGTTGTGCCTTTATTCTTTTGCTTTGATCTGTGTGTATGTGTTTATCGTCTTGTATGCGCTAAATGATGTTTAGATTTAATTACATGATGTTGACTGTAATGACTGCCCTGTCTGTTCTCTTTTTATCAAGTTTGACTATTTCATCATGTGATCTGTGTACGACAGTGGTGGGTGGGTTGGGGCTTTGTGTAATATATAATAGCTTAGAGTCTGTTGCACACTCAGTGTACATGTTTGACCTAATATAGTGTAATATTTTAAATATTCCTAAATTTTCTGAGCATGTATGCCTGACTGCCTGTGTAGGCATACCGAATCTACCTCCTTCAGGGCACAAGTAAGTGGTCTCATGATTTAACTAGCCTCATTTGTTCTAAATTCGGCACTGACCATACTCTTTACTCTGTGTTTGTATCAGGATCACCAACTATTCTGTTTTCATGTGATGTTCTAATCTGCTGACTTTTTATATCTGGAGCATCACTTCTCCAACTCCTCTACTGTTTGTACCAGGACCATCGCCTCTTCATTCTCTCTAATATGTTTTATCCTGACAATCTCATCTTCGCTACCTCTACTTGGTTTTATTATACAGATAATCCCTTTGCTCCTCTGTTATGCACTTCTATCCTGACTACTCCCTGTTTGTTTCCCTCTACTCTAGATCTGTGTTTACACCCGGATAATCTCTTCTTGGTCCTTTCTTATCTCCATCCGGAGTATCACTACTTTGTCTGCTCTATCACTGCTAATAATTTACGGGACTTGTCTGTATATAAGAGTAACACGGCGGGTGTCTTATAAGAAACAGAAACTGCTTACAATTTGCTAGCACCTGAGTTAACGTTCGTATATCTTGGTGGGATCCGTGTTGCAGCTCTTTTTAGCTTTTTGTGTTGTCCTTTTCTGTTCCTTTATGTTCTGAGTTCCGAATTGTGAAGTCCGTTACGATTGCCGCATATACACGATGTTCGGGTTGTCTTTACCTCCAGTTGTTCGTATGAGGGTTCATGGCTTATTTACGTTATTTGTGTTTGCTTCCGTCTAGTGGTATCCAAAGCATATTGTGTTGTCTATTTGTTGTGTTTTTCGTCGTCTTGTGTACCCCATGTTGCCAGTTTCTCTGGAATGTTCTTTTTTGATTGTCCCATTCGGTATTCTCTAACATTTATTAGTAATCTGACCATTCTTTCGTCATCCGTAACCTTCTGTTTGTTTCTAGAACATCCCCTACGTGGTGTCTGTATTATAATCACACCCTTGTCGCTCCTTTACTCGCCCCATCTAAACAGACAACAGCAATCCTGCCTCCAGTAACTGACATATTACACACACCTATAGACTACCGCCCACCTGTCTCACGTAACTGACAGATAACCGCCATGTTGTCTCAGGTGACAGAGAGTATACATCTGTCACATGTAACTGAAAGAGTGCACAACACCGTGCAGACAACAGCCAACCTGTCTCAAGTAAATGACAGAGTACACACACTACCTGCAAGCAACCATCAACCTGTCTCATGTAACAGACAGACAACCGTCATCCCGCTTCTGGAGCTACAGAGTACACACACACACACTACAGACAATCGCCATCCTGCCTCATGTAACTGGCAGACAACGGCCTTCCTGCTTCAAGTTACAGAGAGGCAGAGTGATACACTCCATGCAGAAAACCGCTATCCTGCCTCATCTCATGTAGCTGACAGATAACCGCTATCCTACCTCAAGTAACTGACAGATTACACACACACTGTAGACAACCGCTATCCTGCCTCATGTAGCTGACAGATATCCGGCATCCTGACTCTTGCAGGTGACAGATAACCGCTATCCGCCCTCATGTAACTGACAAATAAACGCCATCCTGCCTAATGTAGCTGACAGATAACCGCTATCCTGTCTCTTGTAACTGAAAGATATCCGCCATTCTGCCTCATGTAACTGATAGATACCCACCAACCTGCCTCATGTAATTAACAAATAACCGCCATCCTGCCTCATGTGTCTGACAGATATCCAGCATCCTGCCTCATGCAGATAACAGATAACCGTTATCCGCCTTCGTGTAACTGACACATAAACGCCATCCTGCCTAATGTAGCTGACAGATAACCGCTATCCTGCCTCTTGAAACTGAAAGATATCCGCCATTATGCCTCATGTAACTGATAGATAACCGCCAACCTGCCTCATGTAAGTGACAGATAACCGCCATCCTGCCTCATCTAACTGACAGATAACCTGCCTCATATAACTGACGGATAACCATTATCCTGCCTCATGTAAATGACAGATAATCGTCATCATGCCTCATGTAACTGACAGATATCCGACAAACTGCCTCATGTAACTGACAGATAACCGCCATCCTGCCTCATGTAGCTGACAGATAACCGTTATCCTGTCCCAGGTAACTGGCAGATAACGTCATCTTGCCACATGTAGCTGACAGATAACCGCTAACCTGCCTCATGTAGTTGGCAGATCACCGTCAGCCTTCCTCGTGTAACTGACAAATAACCGTCATCCTGCCTCATGTAACTGACAGATAACCGCCATCCTGCCCCAATTATTTGAGAGTGTATGCACATCCCCTTACATACAACAACAAACCTGCCTCATTCAACTGACAGATAACCACCATGCTGCCTCAAGTAACAGACAGCGTACACACACCCTGCAGACAACCTCCAACCTGCCTCAAGTAACTGACATATTACACACCCACCTGATATGCAACCGCCAGTCCACCGTTATTAATTGACAGAGTTCACAAACCCATGCAAACCACCGCCAACCTGCCTCAAGTAACTGACAGGGTTCACATACCCCTGCAGACAATCGCCATCCTGCCCTAAGTAACACAGAGCGTACACTTCCTGCAGACATCCGCCATCTTGTCTTAAGTAACAAACAGAGTACACTCCCTGCAGGCATCCGCCATCCTGTCTTAAGTAACAGACAGAGTACCCTCCCTGCAGACATCCACCATCCTGTCTTATGTGACAGGCAGAGTACACTCTCTGCAGATACCCATCAATCTGCCTCATGTAACTGACAGCCTACACATCCCCTGTAGACAACCGTCAACCTGCATCAAATATCGGACAGAATTCACATACCCATGCAGACAACCCTCGATTTGTCTTAAGTATCTGACAGAGAATAATTCCAATGGAAACCCACAAGTAAATGACGGAGTATACCTCACGTTTTAAATGCTTGTGCTTAAACAAAATTCTTTAGCGGGATATATTAAAGGACTAATGACACAAAAAATAAATTTCTCAATTTTGTTTGATTTGGTCATTAAATAAACTATAAACATTGTCTTAATTGGAAATAACTCCCTAGGACGCCCATTTTATTGATTATTACCTTTTGAAATCGTCGCGATCTCTGACCTATATATTTTAATGAGCTAAGTGGTCACGTGATTACGTGACGTCACATGCGCCAAAGGATGGCTTCCATGTTTACGATCAGTGGAGCGATCGAAGTGAGACAGTAAACAGCCGATGAATATCATGGACAGTGATGACAGCAATATCTCCGATCATGTTGGTGATTTAGACATCCAGTCGTATCAGTTCGAGCCATTATGCAATGATGAAAGTCAACAGGAAAGAGAACATTCAACATCAGAAGACTCCGATATCGACGAAAGTTCCCAAGCTCAGGACAGACTAGTCAACACCGATTGGTGAGGTTTTGTTTATTTGTTAGCAATATTTAAAAAAAAAACACGATTGAACGAAAAACTGAAATAACATAAGTCAACAGGTTGTACTGACGATGATATCTTAACCCCCCCTCCCCCCCCCAATTTACGAAAGTTTTAACGAATAAAGACGATTGTCGTAGTGCCTCATATGTCCCCCTTTTTTAGGATTCTACTTCGCACATGTGTAAAATGAACCCTGACACATTTCGAACAGGAGAGATTAAAAACGAAAGACTTTTAAGCCCATCTGACTTTTGTTAGTGCTACAGCCATATTGATACGGATAGTGTGAGTCTTGCCATGTAAAGAGTACCCCCAGGTAAAGAGAAAATTGAGTAATTTTAACATTATTTTCACTCAAATGAAGCAGCAAACAAATAATCCACAATCCACAACAGCTCAAGCATTGACCTCTTTTCCAGAAAACCCACAACTTTATATATTTGCTTATACAATTACTGATATTATGCATATCTTGAACAAGTCTGCAAGTTGGTACATTTCTTTTGAGTTGTCAGGTCTACTGGCTGAGTACCCAATCTCAACACTAACCATTGTATTTATGCATGCTACGTACATTTCTACAAAAAGTTTTCAGATATTTTAAAGAAAGTTCTGGTAAAGTGGCTCCCTGTTGATTTCAAACAATGAAATGTTTTAACTGGCACTTTCAAGTTGACAGAAACATCTTACATGGGTACCTGGAGGGATAGGGTACACAGCCAGTAATTGTATTCATCAGGGGTAAATTTGCATAGTAATTACTGTTGAAGATCCAGAAAACTTTTTCGAGTTACCTGAAATGTTGACTTGAATGTATTCGAGATAACAAGAATCAATTACTTCTCAATTCCATTCTAGATTAGAGGCAGTTTTCAATCATATTTGAAAAATTGTTCTAGTATTTTGGCCACTGATCCACTTTGTTTTTTGCTGGGGGTCATTTAGGGCTTGCTGTATTTTGTAGGGGGTTCCGCTTGTTGAGGATGGTGTGGCCACCTATATGTCTATTTTTGATCAGCCAGTCAATTCGGAGATGGGATGTTCTCTCATTGACATTTGCTCCATATCTGTTCCTTTTCTTCCCAACTGTATAGTAAAACCCTTCATAAGCTTTACACCATCTGTTTCTGGAACCACTCTGTCAGTCCCATCAGTCTACTTTATATCCATATGTATTTACTTTATAGATGTACCCCATGTGTATATTTTTTTCATGTTATGCTTGCTTTATATGTAAGTAATGTATCTTATTTTTTAGGTGTGAATGTGGCAATTGCTCCTCAATGACAACACCAGAAGAATGTATTTGTTGTGTTGAAGTGCCCGCAGTTCACTCCCAGATGCTATCAGAGGACATGCAGTGTATTACAGACAGTGACATTTTTATTTCCAACTGCCTTAACCGACATGTTCTTCACGTCAGCATGTACGAGTTCTTGGAAAATGTTGGTCCCTTTGACGACAACGAGCCAATAAATGAGTATGTAATCACATTTCAACATTTTATTCAGTATGTGCATTTTTCAGTAAAATGTGCATAACTATAAACAGGTATATTTACAATGAATAATTTGTATCTTTATACAAATTATATTTATTAACATACAGAACTTACAACACAAGACTTTGTCATGTAAACTCATAAATTTGTTTTTATATAAATTATTATTGGATATACAGAAGAATTATTTACAGGACAAATTAACATTATATTTTTAATATACAAATAATTATGAATATAGGAAGATATAAAATGTTTAGAATCATACTCTGTAAAATCTTCTAATTAATCATTTTATAAACTGTTATAATAAGTGAAACTGAATCTAAAAGTTGGTATTTTTATTTCAGACAATACAGATTTATGGCTTACAGACGCTTCGTACAGTGGATTTGGCACAGACTTGGACGTCATAACAGGAAAATTTTACCAACTTGTGTTGTTCAGAAAATAAGAGAGACTTTTCCATCAGAAGAATATTGTGGGTTTAAATACGCTACTGCTTGAGTAACATTTGTTTGAAATATGTACTATTTCTATGAACTGTGAATTATATACACTGCAAATTATTATATACAATTTACATAAAGAATTAAATTTTAATGTTCACACAGTCTTTTCATTGTCTGCTAAATCTTGATCGATGTCTCTGAATGAGGTCTGCTTTCTCAAATATAGTGAATGATGTCAGAGACGGTGGATTGGTAGTGTTGAGCACTTTTACATCATCTCCTTCATTCCACTACTGCCTGCTTGATCATGGCCACATACTCGACAATAAGAAAGAAAGTTATAAAATCTGGTAAATGACATATACATGTATCACAATTACAACTTTATATTAGTAGAGTTAATATTTTTAATTTGTTTCTCAACACTGTGTACCTATATGACTATATTTCCTTGAATTACCGGTATTAATCTTTAGCTAAAAGCATGAAAAATTATCAGTATAAATGTATAGCTCATTGACGCAACACATCAAATAAACCGTTAAGCTGCTTTGGCAAATTTTAACTGAAAACAGGATGGATAGGGCATAATGCATGCGAGAAAAAAAGAAAATCAGTGCAAAAGAACAAGGTTTTTATATTTATTGCTGTTCTTCATCTTGGTGAAACTGGAAGTTTGACAAAATTAAACTTGTCAAAAGGTATGACTTTTACATTACAGTGTGAAGTATACATGTACAGTAAAACATCACAGAGACTGCACAATTTTTTTCAAGAAATGCATATTGTTTAGTTACTAATAAAAGAATATGCAGGATTGAACAAGTGGATTGAGAAATGAGTGGTTCTCAAGCTACTGATGTTTGACAATACTAACCAAATGATGGTGGTGGTGTCCTAGGTTTTGCAATAGCGTGTGTTCCCTTCTTTGGGTAGCAGGTGTTGAAGCATTGCTGTCCATCTTTAGTTGTTGCTTGGTCTCTGTTGCAGTTCTCACTGTAATGAAGTGCAGCTATTCCTAACCTGCAAAAATCAAATCAGTTTGAAAAAAAATATACAAATATTTACATTTGATTTGTAACAAAATAAAACCACCACATTTTACTTTTTGGATGCAAACACTTTTTCTTATGAATAAACAATATTATAAGCTACATGTTCAAAAGGTTACATCAGTATACATTGCACTTTTCTGTTTGGTAAACAATTTCACACTTGTAATTTTTTCTTCGAGTTTGCTTGTTCATTTTTCCTCTTCATCATGTTTATATGAATGGGTTTTTTTATATTTGCACTGTAACATACAGTGGTGTATTTTCAGTTGTCAAATCTGAGTTAAAAATAGTATTGTTATTTGTTTACATTTGGTAAAGGTCAGAATCTGGACCGTACATGTACGTACATTTGTACGTGTGTGGAGAACGTATATACTAGTAATTTATGAAACTGGAAAGAAATTATAACACTTGTATACTATGCATGAAATTTAAACGAGATTACAACATGCAAACTTGATGTATACGCCCCGTGATCGTCTGTTCGTGGTAAACTGGGAAAAAAGGGGGAACACGATGACCTGCATGTACTTCTAAACCACGACTTGCACTCTTATATCATTAATTATTATCGATATTCTCGACTAGCCTTTGCACATGTGTAATGTTAGAAATCACATACCTCGGCCTTTTGACGCTTCTGTAGTACTCCCATGCGAATGTGTAGGTGTTGAACTGGAGTTTCGCCATTTTTTTTCTCCGGGTCAGGTGATGCTAGGGGCACATTTGGGGCTGCATCTGGCTTCAGTCGTCGCTTGAAGGTTCCATCAACACCAAGTTCCATCATTCTCAAAGGATCCATTTAAAAGCAGTCACGGGTGAAGTGGGAGGAGCACAATCTGGGACCTCATGTTGGATCGAAATTCCATCGTCCACAGTAATGGATCCAGGCTTTTTTCAGCTGGCCGTCCTTTGGGAACGAGAAAAAACTCAGTCCATTGCCTTTGGTTCCTCTGTTGTTGCACCCAAACGCTGCACAGGACACCATTTGGAACTTCTAGCTATTTCACCCACGTGGATGTTTGTTTTGGTTTGCTATTCACGGCTTTGTAATGCAAATTTCGTATCGATATCAATCGGCTGAATTAGAAATAGATGACTGGCGCATGTGACGTCACAAGTGGTTCAGCCTCGTTATCGCACTCAAAATCTGCATAATTTCTAGGTCAGCAAAAAGGGCGATAAAAGGGGTGTTTATCCCTTTGTACGTATCGTTAATCACATGAAAGTGAAAAAGTAATTATTTTTTCAGCATTTTGGAAGTATTTCACAAAGTTTTGTGAAAAATAAAAAATCGTGTCATTTGTCCTTTAACTTTGATTAGATTTAATATGAATATGTCTAGCATCAGTCAACGTAAGAAATCGTTATAATAGTTTATCAAGGTACCGAAAATTGACATACACTGAAGGTTAAAGGGTAGCAGCTACCATTGGCAAACTTAGATCACGTCAATTTTGAACTGCGATGTCATTTGGGGGAATTTCAAAAAGAGTATGATATAAATATGGGCTACAGAATGGATATGGGTATGTCTTAGCACCACAATGTTGAATAGCCAATTGTGATAAATGTATAACATCGTACCTGCTTGGTAGGGATTTTAATTCCAAATCTGGACAACAAAAAAGATGTTTAATGATTGTATCATCGCGGGTGTCTCAAAAGAAACAGGAACTTACTACCCTTATCGAACACAAGCGATCACTTCCGGTGTTTTAGTGTGGACTGTGTTGTTTATCTTATTAATTTTCTCTGATGTGTGGGTTTTTTGGTGTTTTTTTGTCTTCGTATCGTGTCTTGTACGCATCGTTGCCTGAGTCTCTAAATTGTCAATTCCTTATTCACCTTCGGTTTTCTTGAACTTGATTTATCTGTGTGTTTAATGCCACATTTCAGTGATATTTCACTCATATCGTGCGTGGGGGTCAGTATTATTTGCTAAGAAAACCGTAGTATGAAGATGTGTCAGTAATAATAATAATAGGTTATTATAAAGTACGAGTCGGTATTGTATTGAAAACCCGTATTGGACTCGACGCCTGCGGCGTCTCGTCCAATACGGGTTTTCAATACAATACGGACGAGTACAATATCTTTCCATATTGTACATAGCACTGTATAATAACCTATTTATTATACAGCTGAAATGATCAATACTATAACAACAATGTTATGTTATATTGTAATCTCCCCACCGCTTGTGCAAAAAAATGACGGAAAATACTTAAGACAACCATCTATCGACTTTGACTTTTGTATTGTATCGTCATCCTGTGACGTTGTTTACAGGGGACGCTGATTGACACAAGCTGGTTACTGATTTATTTTACGATTTTGTGAGCATTTTACTTGTTTGAGTAGCTAAATTGCAAAATGCCGTCAAATTGGAAAATATCAGTAACTTAATTACATCACCGTCTAGTTATCAATGTAGGAAAACAACTTAAGCAAGGTTAGTGCATTTTGTTATTCTTGGTCGACACACATCAATGGAATGTATGTGTGCGTATTGGGGATCCCCAAAGGTAAATTTTCAAAAGAAATGAAAACAAATACTTAGTTACAGAATTATAAGGATTAAACACATTTTTTCCGGAGTTTATTGATGTATAACCTGGACCAAGTCACTCCCAAACTTACATAAAAGTCCGAAGGGCGTTTATATAAAGTTTGTGAGTGCATCGGCACACATGCATGAACTCTTGAAAAGAAGCGTTTAATACCTATAATTCTTAAATTCAATATTGTAGATAGTATTATTCTTGCATATCCCTGGTCTAAAAATCGTACAAATTAAAATTCTGCGAAATGTTGTTGACGACTTTGGAACATTAACAACATGACGTCATATGAAGACTTCCAGTTTAAAACGTAAAGATCAGGCGTCATTTGGCTTCGTGTACGCTTCAATTTTAATAAGATTTAACTAAAATAAGTTTACAAGGTGGGCATTTTAATTATTTTTGTATATTGTTGTAAATATGACATGTAGAATTTCACGTTTTCAAGATGGTGGATCCTCGTAGTTACGGCTTGCAGATTGAAAAGTTCATCGAGTTATGAACGAATAAAAAGAATAGGTGACAGTGTCCTTGTCCAATCAAAAGGCAAGGAAACGATATACTTTAATTCTATAAGAATTATCATTGAATGTTCCACCATTTATACAAGCTCCAGTAAACAGATGACAAAAATAAACGAGTTACTTCCCTTACATGTACAATACGAAAAAAATACGATTTATCGGGACGTCCAATACGGAAAAAATACGGCTTCCGGTTGTACAATACGGAAAAATAATGTATGGTCACATGTCTTAAATGGGTGTTTTTGATTGGATTAAAATTATAGCTGTATAATAATAAATAATATACCTTCTTTAGAATTTACAAAGAACTTCAAAAAGAACCAAAGCAAAAAAAAACAAACAAACAAAAAAATAAAAAATCGAAACAAACACAAACAAACAACCAAACAAGAAAATGTAGTTATATAATCTGGTCTGTTATGTGTTGTTACGTTTCAATTTACGCTTGAGTAGGGCCGTCGTGTTCATGTTCGTATTGTAGTTGGATTTATAACTACATATACAATCACTGCCTATCACCACTAAAGTTAAAACCCCTTTCATGCCGAGGTGTAATCGATTCAACACTATGTGATAAAGGTTGTCAGTAACTTGCGGCATATCGGGTACTCCTGTTTCAACAACCAATAAACTGACGACCACGATATAACTGAAATATTGTTGAAAGTGGCGTTAAACACCATAAACCCAAGCATAAATTCATGTTACGTGTGTGAGGAAATGCCATATAAATGTCAAAAATGGATACTGGGTTTCTTTGTAAAAAGATCCATTCGTGTCTCCTGTCAAATTATAATGCTTAAATATCCCACCTTTTCCTGGTATGTCCTTTATTCCATTAAAAAAATACACGTCGACTCAGAGACTAAACAACACTCTGCCCAAGCATGAAAACAAAGCTCGCCCTTCCCCATATAGGTAAAAGATTGGTCCCTGAGATTAATTTCCTAGGCTTCACCTAGAGACTTAATAATATTCTACTACTTTAAAATAAGGTAATAACTACATTCATGGCAATATTTTTATTCTTGCAAAAAATATCCAGAAAACGTTGAGAAGTGCTTTCCAGCGAGTTGTTGAGAACGTGAAGACCTATGTTTGATGAACACACGATCCCCTTTCTTCATCTCCACGAGAGAACTAATTGTGCTGGATGTATATCTCCCCTTGGTTGAATATCCGGAGGTATAAACTGCATCGTTCTTGTTAAGTTGGTAATGAACGTCATTACCTTTATTTCCCAAAATCAGGCATGAAATATGGTACAGTCCCTTTCGTGGTGCTGTAAAAACTCCAGTTGATGGATCATAGCCTTGACCTCTGTTGATCCTGGCATCTTCAAATTTGATCACGGCGTTAACACCTGTTAAGGTGTAAGGATGCTTTACCAAAGAGGCAAAGAATGCGGGTTGAAGACGACCATCTGAAAGTGATAAAGCACAATATAATATAGTTGTATTGCCATTGGTATTTACATTACTATGGATAACATATATAGCTAAGCTTAAAGGGAAGCTTCGCGATTTTTTACATGTTAGCTAAATATGTTTCTAGTGATATAAAATGCATATTCACAAAGATTTATCGACATATTTCTACAAATAACGAAGCAAATCGCAAATTTGTAATTTTAGTTTCTAATTTTTTAATGGGTTGTGACGTTTTAACCCGATAATTGCATTGTGGGATTGAAATTTAAAGTCTGGGTCGCTGATGTTAAATTCGCTTCATTTAAAGCGCTCAGAGGACTGTAATTTAAATCTAATAACCGTTAGAAAATTAAATACTGAAGTGAACAGCTACGTACCTTTTTGACAAATAACTATTTTAAATGAACAAAATGTTTCATTTCCTTTACATTTACAACGGAAAGAGTGTTTTACAACAGTCACCTATATTTACTATATGTAGAATCCCTTTTACAATTATGTTCATTTTGTTTTACTGCTAATGTGCTGAAAAATATAATGGATAATTTTGACAACGCGTAACTTGTGTATTGATCGGATTAATAAAATGGGAATTTGAATACACACTATTTGCTTTCCAAGACGAGTTGGTAGATCGTTTATTATTTATTAAAGATAGAATATTTTTAAAACATTAGAATAAATATAATGTTAAAATAACGGGAACAATTATAATTGTAATTATGTTTTAGACGATAAACAAGTATACACCATCCTTGAAATTATAAGTTTTCATTATTAGAGGTGCCAAATTGGCCTAGCTATATATAGCTGTCTCATCATAATTAATATGTATTCACAATTTTAACGATCGATGTTCATAAAAGATGTTTTCATTTTAATTAAAGAACTAAAAATTAAAGGTTAGGAGATCGGGTGGCAACTGAGTTTACAAAGTTAGTGTTTAAAGAATATAAAGTCTTTGCTCAGTGACCCCCAGAAGGCACAAAACTTTAATATATGATTTTGTTCAGCTTGAAACCCCGTAAGCAAACTTGACTTATAATTTTGATATCCACTGATATTCATTCAGACAAAATTCGGAAGAGATCATGATCATGAGCGGTATAAACAGATGAAGAGCAGTCAAAATATACAGAGATTAAGCCACACCAAATTAACTTCTTGTTCTTCGGATTTTGTGCTAAAAACGTTGGAGCGTGTAAGTGATTTAAAAATGTTAATTTGTTTTCCTTTTTTTTGTTTGTTTGTCATTTGTGATGAACGAAACGTAAAATATTATGCGAAAATATATTTCTTATATATTTCATGTATTTTCAGAAGCGAAAGACCATATTTTGATTTTAAATATTTTATTCTTCAATAAATTAAGGGAAATAATTCCTGAAATAAGAGTGAAAGGTGGGATTTACTTATTTTTATTTCCATTCTGAAAACGACAGGTACATTAACACCGATTCACTCAGCAGGGTACCTAATATTGCGTAATGAGTTTAGGACCACACAGGAAGTTGCCAGGCAGAATATGCAAGTGTCATTTTACATCCGGTTGACGGGACTCTGACAGAATACTTAAATACATGTGTTGCAATCTTTGTCAATAATCAGAAACGCAATACACATTTTGTGACCTGTTAGCGCTACCCGTGACTAGAATGGGAGATGCAATGCACATTTTAAAGGTTTTAATAGGTGATCAAAATACACGACCCTAATCAAGCATGCATTAGGGATGGGTGCATATTAATACAGCATTCGTATGCAATTTTTCCTAATAAAAACACAACCATATTTGTTATGACTATTCTGAGATTAATCAGAAGGGTTCACGAGTTCGTAAGACGTGATTAAAATAAACAAAAAATGTTTTCTTTACGCAGAGACATATCATATGTTACACTTTGTTCAAATCAGAGATAACCGTTATGAAAACAGATTAATCTGTTTACTGTTGGCGAATAAGAATATTGTATTTCCATAAACAAATTATTATATTACGTAAGAGATGTACCCTGAAGTTTTGCATAATAAACTTTTTTTAAAAGTATTTATATTTTGTGCTGTCTGAAAACTATTACAAATTATATGTTTACATAATCCTCTCAATTGTATGGCTTCCTACCCTGTAACTTGCTGTGCTTTTAGCTACGAAGCGGAGTTTATGTGTAGCTTTATTGTAGTGCATGAACGATCGATTACAAAGTGCGATCTTATAAATAATATCATTAAAACAATTTTGCCCCGTAGTATTGGCCTATTTTAATTTTTTTACGAATTCATGGCATTGTTCCGATGTCCGTTCTTTTTTTTCACATCATTTCGTAGTTCTTAAATTTTCGAAAAACATCTTTTGTAAATGTGTCTCATTAAAGACGGACCGTTTTCTCCGATTCGTTTGTTTTACCATAAGTATGTAGAAACAAAACGTAAATCTGCAAAAAGTGATTGTGGAATAAATTCATATATGTAGAATAATAAGAAAAATAAAAAGAAATACGCCTGACAAGCCATATCGACACTGATTGAGGACCCCGGTTTGTCACGCTTGTTTTGGGGCGTGGTGTTATTTAGACATCATGTGATAATTGGTATCGAGATGCTATCAAAATGGCGACATCCATCTATCGTTGACCGAATTTTAAAATCGATTTCATTCCCTTAACCAACATAATAAAACGCTAATATACATATAAACATCCATATTTATACATCAGGAAAAACATATAAAACAATAATTGTGTTGCGAAGTTTCCCTTTAAGCTTGAGCTTAAAAGACCAGACCGGATTTTCCATCAATACAATTTTTGTTGAAAACTTTTGAAAGCTGTATTTTCTTCCTTATATAATTTTTTTTTTTATTTCAACTAAATGTCACATGCCTAACAAAACATCTTTGTAACATTTCTTTGTTGCTAATTCACAGGATAAAGCTCTAAAGTACATTTAATTCTCCCCCGCCCACCCCCCACCACCCCCCCCCCCCTTTAGCAATTGCACTGACCAATTTATATGGGTTTAAATTAATGTACAAATATAAATAATAGCTTACACTGTTCTTAATATCATTGTTTTGAACCATAGCACATTTGAGATAAAAAAGCATAGCTTACCTTCCCTGTCATGGATTCCCATCATCATTTGCAGCAGGTCTTCAGTGATACAAGTCGTCTTATCTAGAATTCAAAAGCAAATGGCGTATAGAAATTATTTATTCCCAAATGTACTATAAATGAAGTACAGAAAATAGCATCAACAAAAATCAAAACAAACAAAACGAAAACAACAAAGCAAAACAAAAGAAAAACCATTGACAACCTGAAGTTAATATGTACGTGTAAATGGCCAATAGATCTTTCCGGTTTTGATTCTACAATTATTAGGTTTTTTTTATATACGAATTATTTCCCTTACGACGGATAAAATGGTACTCGATCTAACAAGAGTAACGACATATCTACAAACTGATGATACTTTTAATGTTGAAATTAAATTAGTAATTAATATAACGCCTCAAATCCCACAACATTGCATAGTTAACATAAACACCGGTTGGCTCATCATCATTTCATTGAATTTAACTTGTTCTCGCCATGATATACCAGAAGCATTAAGATTTTGCGTCAAAAAACAATCACTCACTCATTTCTTTAGAAATGCCTGTACCAAGTCAGGGTCATTACGGTTTTCACAGTTTTCCGGTTGTAGACTGATTTTGTCTGTTTATATAATTATGAGTTTTGACTTTCAATTTGTAAGATTGTTCGGAGTTCGGTAATTTTGTTATTACCCTTATTCACTCATTCCTTCCAAGAGAAGGGTTCGTCATGGCCGTGATGGTATGGTATTTGGATATACAACTACATATACAATCAGTGCATAACATTACTTAAGTTGTGAGCTCGAATCCCACTCATGACGATGTGCACTCGATGGAATATTATTTGATAAAGTTTGTCAAGGATTTGCGGCAGATCGTAGTTTTCCCCGGGTACTCCGGTTTCCTCTACCATTAAAACTGACAACCACGATATAGCTGACATATTGTTGAAAGTGGCGCTAAACACCATAACCCTAACTCTAACTCAAGAGCATTATTTTATTAAATAAATACAAATACATATTGCTGTGAACTAGTGAAAATTACACTGTAACTATTAGAGGACGTCAGGTACGTGAAATCCGTATTGTATTCTACATTCTACTGACAAAAGACTTACCTTGACTCACATTACAAGTAGCAGCAAATGCACAGAAAGATAGACATGTGATTACAATGGCGAACCACATGTTTACAAGTAAACAAATACACTATGTCTACTGTACCTAACAACACTTGCTATTCTGAATATATTGTTTTTGTTTTTTTCCACATGTTAAAAGACCTTTGAAATATGATATGCATAATGAACGTTGAACACGCAATACATATACATTTACTATCACGTATACAATTCTTGGAATAGACACATTTACACATTGCTGACTTTTATTATAAAATTACACGTATTACAGGAGTAATTTCCCCAAAATCTTTTCGAATTTCGAATAGGGCGAGGTGTACAACATTATGTGATAAAGTTTGTCATTGACTTGTAACAGGTCGGTGGTTTTCTCCGGGTCCTCTTGTTTACTCCACCTATAAAATTGACCGATACGATATAACTGAAATATTGCTGAAAGTGGCGTTTAACACCATCGCACAATCATACAAACACCCATGCGAGATGTACTCGATACAACATTATGTGATAAAGTTAATCAGTGACTTGGGGCAAGTCGGTGGTTTTCTTCGGGTACTCCAGTTTCCTCCACCAATAAAACTGACCGCCACGATATAGCTGAAATATTGTTGAAAGTGGCATTAAACACCAAGACCCCAACATACAATTCTTGGAATAAACCATTTACATATTTCCGACTTTGATTCTAAAATCATTCGATTTACAGGAGTTATTTCCTTTAAGACGCAAATTTTCAATGAATATAAATCATCTCATCCATAATCAGTTCAATGTTCGTTTTATTTTGAACATCTTCAGAATTTTCTATTTGCTATAACATCATCCTCAAGGTTCAAGTATCTACAAATTATGAGAAAATTATACTCACATTCTATGTGGGACAAGTTCACTACGATTCGCAAATGCGAGTAGAAATACCATTAATTCACACGGCAGGCGAGACCTGATACAAAATATTGTAGCAATACATTTTTATCTAACATTTAAATAAAGGCAAATTTTAAACAAATAATTTAAACTAACAAATTTATTGTAATAGTTTGAAAAAAAACTAAAATTAGTCTTGACGTTCATTCATGAATGACACATTCGCATTTAAATCACTTTATTAATATGTATTAAATTTAATTTAGAGAATTGGAACTTATCACATTAATTCTCTGTTGGATTTATTAAAACAAAGATCGCTAAACAAATTTAGAGTTGTCTCGCTTTGTTTACATTATTGAAACTCGTGCTGTCCAGAAAATCCATTCATTTTGTAGTCATTCATATTTGTATTTTTATTTGGTTGTTATTTTGACATATAATAGGATTATTTTTTATGAAATTCTTTTCAAAGAGTTCTTTTAAATTGTTCATGGTATAATATTGGTATGCATATTCTGCGTGGAAAAAAATACGCTTTAATCTGTGTGCTTGTTTTCTAATACTTTTCAGGAGGTGAGTGTACGTCATAATTGGAAGCCATTTTATGTCGCTTGAAGTACTCCGATTTCCTACACCACAATATAACTGAAATATTGTTGAAAGTGACGTTAAACATTATAAACGTATAAACTCACCTACATTGAAACTGGAGTGAGACCCAATGATCATCATTCTGGTAGAATACAGGAACGTTCATTTAACTTTGTTCCTCTTTTATTTGCAACGTTTGATTATCCCTTCGTATTTGCAAACCTTTCTGCTATAATGTGTAGTTGTTTTTGCTTAAATATCCATGAGGGCCTTGCCTCTTGGACATTCATACAGTATGTAGTAAGGGGAGATAATTTGTAGAGGAAAATCACATTTTCTCAATTTTTTTAGAATAGGGTCTGTGACCCCGATTTTCTATTTTATACTTTTAAAGTGTTTAATGAAAAATATCTGTTGCTTAATTTTCCATCTAAAGCTACCATTTCCTTTATTAAAAAATAGACAATTTGTTTTCCCCCCAATAACCTATTGTTTTAGTGTTAAAATTCTAAAGTCAATTTGATCATCTAACTTTCAAAGCAGCTTCAGAATAATCTATTGATTTAGTTTTTGACTGCACTCCAAAACAAATCTTAATCAAAGTGCTGACAGCAATGATTATTATGCCCCCATACCGAAATATACTATTGTATGGGATTGAATCATTTATATGCAGCTTGTGTTTGAATAATGAAATAATAATTGAAATTAAGTTAATCCTATTGTTAAAAAAAAGTGAAGAAAACAAATGCCATTACAATAAGCATATGAATTTGCAGCCAGCTCCTAAACAACTGAAAACAATATATATATGTGATTGTGTTAAAATAAGCCGATTTTTTTGTTGGCTCTGTCCATCATATATCCTAAATGAGATAGTGAAACTTCTCAATAATACGTTTATTTTTCTGAGGTTCTTCTATCATGGATCTGTATCAAAAACCTTCTCTTATACTCTTAAATAATCACAGATTACAAGTTTAAATGTGTTAGATTTGTGCATTTTGGTAAATAGGACAAGAAATTGACAAGTTGATATTATAATTATCAGAAAAAGGATATCCCATCAATATGAAATGAAATAAAAACAAGAGGTTGAACATATATCATACTTATTCACAGGTGAACATTTAACATATTCTGTCTAACCACTATGCAAAGCTTGAAGTGTTCAAAGTTAACTTTAATTTGAAAAAATGAAAATAAATTAGAATCCCTGCATATAATGGCTAATTTACATGTTCACAGCAGTGTACACTTCTTCCACAATATTTTCAATATTGGAATTATAATCATTAGTTTCTAGCACTGCAATGACCTCTGATAGAGTTTCATCTTGACTGACAACTTCATTGGGAATTTCTTTAAACTGAACTTGTAGAGTACTCGAAGAAGTTTCTGATTTTGTCTTCGGCTTTGTTAGGAAAGATGCCATGTAACTGTTATCTGACTTGGATTCAACCACTCCAACTTCTTAAAAACTCGTTCTTCCTATTCATCACATGATTTTCGAACTTCATTGGCAAGTGCAACATAATCTGGCCTTTTCCCTGTTTTTCAGACATATTTTGTTCAGTTTCACTATATGTTTTTTCCATCAATTTCTTTACTTGTAAGAATGTTTCTGGAAAATAAAAGTGATATATGATATATGCATTACATGTATTCATGCCGTACTTAATAATTTGCATTTGTCAACCTTATTCTTCAGTGTTGGAAGTTCATGTTAAGTGGTTTTTTAATGAGTTGCTAGTTTCTTTAATTATGCCTTTCTTGTCAAGTAAATCTGTTGACGAAAAAATAAACCATTTTTTTTTTAAATTGGCTGCCTTCTGGAGATAGAACAGAAAATTTCTTGGAAATCTAATCTCAACGAGATTAAAATACACTATACTCAAGAAAAAATATATAGGGAAGTAGTAACTACATGTTTCTAAGACTTGCTTTTATTCATTCTATATTTTTCAGAAATGGATATATATCAAATATTACTCCAGATTTCTATGAAAATAAATAATTTTATCCTTGCTCTATACAACAAAATATTTCATCTGTCTCAGTTTCACTACATGTACATTTGCACTCAAAATAGCCAATAGGTCTTATTTTTAATAAGCTTGAAAAAGCATAATTCAACGGCTGAAATAACATTATCCAAAATAACAGAAATGTGTCAATGTGATACAAATACCCCGGCCTCCCGTAACTTTAAAACCCAAAATTCAAGTTTGACATGTCCTTTATTGTTGATTACAACATAACCAAATTTCAAATCAATCAAGATTCAGTTGAGGTTTGGAAGTTATTGAACAGATATATTGTGCAGTGAGATGGAATTTATTGTTGCACAATAAAAATGTAAACCTGTATTTCACAGACCAAACTAAGGGACCAAGTTTGAAGCATTCAACTTAAATACCCTGTACATGTATAAGGGGGAGCTATGGTTTTAAACTGATTACCCTGGAGTTAAAAATAATTGACGCTTTGCAACAAATATTTTTTTTTCTTAATTTATCAATATTTCATATACTATAATGCATGAATCAGAATGCTATTTTTTCTTCACCTCCTTAGGGGCCCTACACCAAAATAGTTGTTAAGTATTTGTAAAAAAAAACATAGCCCTCTTTTCTTAAGTTGAATAGTTAGTCTCTTAACAAGTTTGTTCACTGAATGATTTCTAGCAATAACCACTTAGAAATGTTTTTCTCTTGAGGTATATAGCCTACCAGAACCAACTTGAATAGTTTGTCTTGTTTTCAGGTAATACTCTTTCCATAAGGAAGGACTTGCTCCATGGTCCTCTCTAGATCTGGCCTTTCCATTGTTGTGCTTTGAATATACACATAGAACTTTGCCTCTCCTCCATCTAGTCCCAAAGTATTCACTGTTTCTGGTATATCTTGAGATTCAATGAATCGTTGTCGATGGTGACAATTCCGCTATGTACAAGATATAAAAAGGGCCTCAGGCATTGCCTTTCCATGTATATTTTCATATGATTTCAGGCCAACGATAAGGAAAGCTGCATCAGCATTACATTGGAATATATGTATAATGTTTGAATTGCATAGGAAGTTGCAAAATTTAGAAAAATAACACGGTGTTGTTTGTCCACTGGAGGCTGCCATTTCTAATTTTATAATCTTAGAAGTGAAGACTTCCGAAAAGGGAGGTTACTCCGTCACTTTCGCTATCAGATAGACATGTGTATTTTCTTCCTCAACGTTAAAGTCCGGATTGAAAAAGGGAATTAAAATGATATATCATATGTAATTTATTTACAATAAACACACAAATTAAACACACAAATTACCTTTAATAAGAATCACTAATAGTTTATTGCAAATATTTGCATATATTTTAAGCAATGCCTTTTAAGCTAAATTTGCACACATGACCATACTTTTGGGTGCAAGAACTTCTTTGCAAATTATTTGCCAAAGGCAGATTTTTTATATATTTTAGTTTTGAGATTGGTCTGTTTAAAAATTTTCATTTCAAGTCAAAGAAATCTCCCCCAACTCCAATATTGTGCATCAAAATTAAGGAATTTTACTGATTTTGAAAATTTGTCTATATAGCATATTTTGTAATAGCCTTAAAAATTTTCACAAAGTTTTTTTCAAAAAATGTTTTTGCTGATCATTGTCTTTAAACATTATACTTTGAGGAAACAATGCGATTTTTTACTTCTGAGATATATATTAACAATAATAATCCGTCAAAAATAGGGGCATTTTTAACCACTTTTAAGGATTTTTGCAATAGTTAAGGGCTAAAATGAAAATCCTCATTTTACAACAAAAATGAAAATATATAGGAAATATGTATGATATATTTTAAAATACTAGGCATCAAATATTTAGAAAATGTATAACTTTTTTTTCTTACTGAAATTAGCTTTGTTACATTTTTTTGGATTTTGCATGGTTTTCTGTGAGACAGACAATTAAGCACCGTATCCCTCTTAACTTATCATAATATACACATATATATACACATTAAGTTATTTCGCTAAAAAAAAACAATAATATGGTGTTGTGTTTATGCTTTGTTTTTTTTTTTCATCTTGTGTACGCTATGTTTCCAGTTTCTCTGGAATGTCCATTTTTGATTGCCCCTTCGGTATTCTCTAGCGTTTATGTGTTAAATTACACAATGATCACTTTACATGCAACAGTTACGCTAAGCTTGTCGTAGAGATTATAGATCAATATATCTGTGTTATAAAATGTCAGTTATTCAGTAGTAATACAAGGCCAGTTAAATTGGTACTCCTCATTTCAACAGCAGCGTTTACATGATTCATTCAAATTTTCTTCGGCGTTGTGTTTACATCGTTATGATTCACTTGTTGATTGCTCGAGTGTAAACATTTATCTTAATCTCTAATCAGCATGTCAATTATTAGTCAGCCATCTTGAAGGTCAATGCTCCATGATGATACAACACAAGTACTTCATTTTACAGACCTTTCAGCTACTGATTGTGATTTTTCTTCAATGAAGGGTTGCATGCAAGTCGTTACTATGAAATCGGCGTAGATCAAAAGAAATTAACAACGATCTCAAAAATGAATTTCACAAGAAAAGTAATCAGAAGCGTATATCGAAGGACAGACAATACAATGTCCAAAGACTAACAATGATTTACAAAACACTAGAGAACAAATCTAATGTCAGTATGTATAAGTCCCGACTACGAATGAATGATCTTTAATTCCTGACCCGATCTCAATGGCCCAAAGCAATCGATACAAGGAGACCAGATGCTAAGCCTGAAATCAGTATGCATAATAGTCGACCACGTTGTAATGATTGCTTATCATAATACGACATCAGTGACACTGGGGGAAATCGGTACAGTGAGGACATTGAACAAACTTGACATCCGCCTATATAATGTTCTACCATGCTGTAAGGATATGCAAGACAGTTATGCCTGGCCCCATAGAGGATGTCATTAGATGTTTGTTTATCGCCAAATCTAATTTTACCGGTTTCAACAAAAGCTATTATTTTAGATTAAAATTATTCTCCATTTCTACTGGGATTCTTAGTTTTTATTGTGGATCATTTTCTTTCTTCTTCCTCTGGTCATAACCGCATCGGTGACGTAATGGTTAGCGCAGCATTACGGAGAAAGTGCAAAGATTGTTTGGCTCGGAATCAGGAGAATGTGTCCAAATAGTCCAAGTAGGGAAACATGTTTATCTGCAGACTGTTGTTTCAGTGAAATAGCACTATGAAAATCCCACTAAGCGTGTTGGTCTAATCAAAGCGGACCTCATCATTATCTCATTGAAAATTAACTTGTTATCGCCATAACATAACAGATACATTGCTGAGTTAGCGTTAAACAACAATTACTCACTCTTTTGGTCATTGTATTGTGTGTACTTCTGTTTCCCCTTTTGGTAATATCAAATAAGGGTAATAACAAAATTACCGAACTCCGAACAATCTAACAAAGGGAAAGTCAAAACTCATAATTATATAAACAGACAAAATCAGTCAACAACCGGAAAACTGTGAAAACCGTAATGACCCTAACTTGATACAGGCATTTCTAAACAAATGGTGGGTTGAAGCAGATTTTAAGGCGCCAAACCTCCCGCTCTCATTACGGTTCAAACATTTCTAAAAATTGCACAACGCTAATAAAACCAATATCGTCATATGAGTATATGTAGTGATTTCAAAAGATCAACAAGAAAATCAAATGATGTTGACGTTTTCCCGTGGATTTATCAAGAGATTATCTCTCTATATTGTATATTGTAAATAATGTCGTGTCCTTTGTTCGATCTCTTTGATTTATAACTGACAGGCTTACAATCCGTCAAGATATAAATAGATTTGCATTCAATCAACAAAGCAGGGAGTTTTATATAAAAGAAATCACTGGGCTAGAAACGAACTGCGTCACCGAATATGGTACTGCTTTGACAACTATTTTACCTATTTTGTTCCTCTATTTAAATACTGTTATAGTGACAGCCGGAACCTTTGAACCGTAATGAGAGCGGGAGGTTTGGCGCTTTAAAATCTGATTCAACCCACCATTTCTTTTGAAATGCCTATACCAAGTCAGGGTCATTACGGTTTTCAGTTTTCAGGTTGTTGACTGATTTTGTGTGTTTATATAATTATGAGTTTTGACTTTCCCTTTGTAAGATTGTTCGGAGTTCGGTAATTTTGTTATTACCCTTATTTTAATCAGATTTAAAAAAAATAACATCAGTATCCTCAAATAAACTCTAGAATTACGCATAATATACGATATTCCATAGGATTTCTTTGATAGAGGGTTGCTGCTAACAAGGAAGCTACTGAGCCAATGGTTCCTCTTAGTTGAAGTCGTCACTTCGAAAGTTTTACGGTCGCCACGTTGACTTGGTGGATTGTTATGAAATATCTGTGTCACAAATGATCACGGATATGTTCCACTTGTCGTAAACACTTCTCGGTCCTTTCCACTTATCACCGGTTTGTAATTAGATTAACATGACGGTGTCACTAGTGGAGCAGGAACTGCTTACCCTTCCGGAGCACCTGAGTTCACCCCCGGTTTTTAGTGGGGTTCGTATTTCTTGATCTTTAGTTTTATGCATATGTTTTGTAGAACGTTGCATGTCCTTTTGTACTTTTCCTTTTGGCCATTGTGTTGTCTGTTCTTCTTCGATATGTATACAGATTCTGATTACCCCTATCTTCAAACTCTTCATACAGTACTATTGAAACAGAAGAAGCGGACCGTATTGGATATAACGATTTCTTTTTCCGTATGTCGACCTTCACCTGAATTATCATGCGGAATAAGAAATCCGTTATATACAGTAACTTCTTTTATTTCAATAGTAATGTATTTAACTTGTACACTAATGATGTTATAATTAAAAATAAAAGTAGTGAGAACAATTTTGTTGGTGAACGAGTTTACCTAATTTTCCTATTACAGCATAGGTAAAATTCTTAAGCTCGTTCATAAGTAGAACTGCAAAAACATCGGCCTCTAGCAATAGCCATGCTGGGGTATTATTGTACAATAATAATTACGAACCTATTGACTATTTTCTTTCATGTCCATGCCATGTAGTTGGTGGTAGGTTTATTGACACTGTTCTGTAGTTTGTTGAATCTTATGTGATTGTGTAGTATATTATTAGTATTTTATCATGGTGTAGTATTTGACATTAATATCATGCTATTTTTATAACCATGTTAACTTATTAAAAATCAAAAACTAGATAAACGACGATCTCATCCCATGTTATCGTTTTATATTTTGCTGCAGTATTTAAGTTTAAAGTATTATATTCATAGATGTGTGCATTTTCAATCTTTACGAGAAATATCTTCAATATTTGACAGCAAATTACGTGACAAACATTCCTGGCCTATATACGTTCATCAGAGGACTCACTGATCAACGTTTACAAAACGCTTTGAAAAATAAGATTATAATATGGACAACGTACGCTATACACGAATGACTTTTTGTGCATTAAATATTGTCTTCGGCATTATTCGATGGTCAAATCACGTAACAAACATACATGTATCTTGCCTTCGAAATACTCTCATGAGAGAACCAATTGATCAACGTTTACAGAGAGCTTTAAAAGTATGATATTATACCATGGATAACCTACGCAATACACGAATCACTTTCTATTTATTAAATATTGTCTTCGGCATTATTCTGTGGACAAATCACGTGGCAAGCATACCTGGCATTCGATATACTCTAATGAGATGATTCATTGATCACCGTCTACAGAACGTTTAAATGCCAACTATTATACACTGGATAGCGTACGCAATAAACGAATGACTTTGTATTCATTAAATATTGTCTTTCTCGTTATTATATGGTCCAGTTAAGTCACTTTCTACCTCGACGTGCCTTATTATTGTTAAGGGATACACTATATGTATTATATTTATATAGACACTGCCGTAAGCAGCTGAAGCTGTACGAACTACAAAGACTTTGATAATGCCTTGTATTTAATTAGGCTTATGTAGTGTTACCAAACAAAATGAAAGCTGTTAACGAGTGTACACCGTAAAACAGAAATGTCTTAAGCCATTTTAAGTCATGTCAACTCTATCACTGGTATAATACGTATATATCAGTTGTTGTACATAAGTGTTGGTAATGAGTGCAAAACAACACAAATTTAACAATTTCTCTTGATTGCTGATTGTGTTTTATTTATTATATTGCTTTCGTTCCAAGTGATACAATTTTTGTAAATATATAAATAGATAAACAAAAATTGAAGATAGCAAAAGGGTAAGCAGAATTTGTAAATCGAAGAAGAACAGACAACACAATAGCCAAAAGAAAAGGTACAAAAGAACAAACAACGATCTACAAAACATTACACAAAAAACTAAAGATCGAATAACACGAACCCCACTAAACACCGGGGGTGAAATATGGTGCTACGGAATGGTAAGCAGTTCCTACTCCACTAGTGATAACAAACTCGGTGATAAATCATGAATGAGGAAAGGATCGAGAGGTGTTTCCGACAAGTGGAACATATCCGTGGTCATTTGTAACACATATATTCCATAGCGGTCAACCAAGTCATGGTTGCGACCATAAAACTTTCAAAGTTATGACTTTAACTGAACCAATGAGAACCCAATTGTTTTATGCACAAATATATCTACGGTCTAAGTGTCTTGTAGTTAAGGAATTAAATTTACAGGCTAATGTAAAACACCAATCAATCCATTAATCAATCAATAAGACGATCAGTTCTGAAAAGACTGTAAGCGTATAATTCTGAGTACAATAACACAATTGAATTTTCCTAATGACTGTTATTCCAGTAACGAGTTGTGTTCACCATACGTTACTGGAATAACCTCCATCAGGGACGTTACTGGAATAACCTCCATCAGATAGATAAGTTACTGGAATAACCTCCATCGGGTACGTTACTGGAATAACCTCCATCGGGTATGTTTCTGGAATAACCTCCATCAGGTACGTTAATGGAATAACCTCCATCAGGTACATTGCTGGAATAACCTCCATCGGGTACTTTACTGGAATAACCTCCATCAGGTACATTGCTGGAATAACCTCCATCGGGTACTTTACTGGAATAACCTCCATCAGGTACGTTACTGGGATAACCTCCATCAGGTACGCTGAAACGCTGCTTGCTATGCGCTAAGCAATAACCAATCAATGAAATCCTACTCGTGACGAGGTGTACTCGATACAGCTACATGTAATAAAGTTTGTTTGTGACTAGTGACAGGTAAATGGTTTCCTCTGGGTACACTTGATACATGCTTGACCCTTTTTCACGTTGCATCATAACACGCTGACCTAATAATCAATCACCCAATTGTTCCTGTATATAAATCATACAGAGATAATCTACCCCTTCCGGAGCAACCGAGTTCTACCCTGGTTTCTAGTGTTGTTCGTATTACTCGATCTTTAGTTTTCTGCTTAGTGTTTAGTAGATCGTTGTTTTTCCTTTTGTCCTTTTTCTTTTTGCCATTGCGTTGTCTGTCCTTCTTCTAATTACTGATTCTTGTAAGCAGCAGCTTGCTAGGATTATAGGATTGGTCGTTGATGTCCAGTTGCAAGGTAAAAATGTCCTACACTTTCCATTTATATCATCTTTTTCTGTAGCAGTGTAAGCTCCCTTCTACTAGCCCAACTCGATGCCATTTTCTTTTTAGTGTTATGAATTTTTGCTTGTGAACCTATTCATGTCATGAATATAGGTTGATGGTGCTTAACGCCACTTTCAACAATATTTGTTATATAGTGGCGGTCAGTTTCATTGGAGAAAATAACCGACCTGCATCAAGTCACCGACAGACTTTATTACATAATGTTGTATCGAATGCACCTCGCATGAGTGGTATTCGAACTCACAACGTTAGTGGTGATAAGCACTCATTGCATAGGTTGTTATAAATCCAACTACCATACGATCACGACCACGACGGTCCCTTATCATGAACATAGCAAAAACTGTTTGCTTGATATAAAAATTGAAGCAAGCTACGTGTCTTCAACTGGATTTTTGGGTAAGTGGGTGTGCTGTCTGGGCGGATGTTGTTGCTGGATATGTTTTTCCTAATTATGTGCTACATATTTTAAATATGATGTCATATTTAGTTGTAATTATTGTCAGTATCAAAACTAAATTTTGATCACAAAAGCTTTTTGTTCATGTCTTTAAAATGAACATTTCTACTCTGACACAAATCTAAATATCTAATGAAATACCACACCATTAGAATAGTTTGAAAATTCAATCGTCTATTCGTAGATGCAGATAAATCTGATACCTCAACTAAGCCTATATTGCTCACCTGGTATTCATCAAGCAACCCAATCCATACAAGAAGTAACACAATAATAAAAAAGATGAAATTCCAAGGAACAAAGTTTTTTGTTTTTTTTTAACTAATTATTTTATTTTTGCAAACATCAATCGCTACAACATTAAGCATATACATTAACTATTACAAAAGACAATATCAAAATTATTAGACATACAATGTATATATTTTATTGATCAATGAAAGTGAAGCATAAAATTAAAGCTTAAACTACTGTGACATTGTGTAGTCCGGGATCTGAACCAATGAGTGCTTCTTAATTATGAAATATAATAAATAGACAATATACATACATTGTTGGAAAATATATAATTTATTTGTACGAGATTTATAAACAGATAGAAAGGAGATCCTTTGGCGAGCTGTTCTGTTCTGTTTCGCAGCGAGTGCAAATGCATTTTATATTTTCCGTACGTACGTATATTGTGTTTATCCTGCAATGCTAAACAGCCCAAAACAACTGTCAATTGTTTAAAAAGACGTCGTTCGCACCGTTTTCAATGGTGTCCGCGTTTATACTGTTAACGTTTCTTACCGTTGCTCAACATGAATTAAGTACCAGAAAATCTATATCTTGGTTAGTGACCGTCTACAGCAAAATATTATTAAGTCAATGTAATTTGACTGCTGACATAGAACCAGTGCTGGATAATATGCACATATCTCAGTCTGAAAATAACAACACTATTGCGCATATCGAGATAACACAGACAATACAAGGCCCAAAAGACAAAAAGATCAAAGTGACAAACAATGATCTATAAAACAGTCCACCGAAAACAGAATATTGAGCATCTAAAATCCTGGAGTTATCTCGGGTTCTCCGTATGTGTAGGGAGTTGACTGTCGTATCAATACAATATAAATTGATACAACACTACTAATCGCTTTCTCTGTTTAAAGAACAAAAATAAACATATTGACTTTTTTATTGGGGGGGGGGGGGGTTAATTAGTGAAATAATATAGGACATGAGCATTGTTTAAATGCTCTAAATTCTTAGCATACCACGACACCAAAATATGACGATTTAAAATAGAATATAAATTGTAGATATTCGATTCTAATCAGGACCGGTCTTAGGAGGTACGGGGTGCAATGCTGTTTTCTGTAAACCCTGCAGTGTGTTGTTGTGTGTACTTGAACAGTCGACCGTTAAATTTCTTCAAAGGTGTCATTCATATCTTCAGATCGGCGTATCTACAACAATGATGATAATACTACTAAAACTCTAGTTTGTCCTGTGTGGATTAAGTAATTATTATTTTTTACATTCGATTCTCCAACATTAACTTTAGCTTTTTTAAATATTCCATACAAAATAAGATTTTTTTCGTACTCTTTAGTAATCACAATTTCACATCAGGAATGCTTTATATTTAATAATTCAAAGATAATATTGAAATTAAGCTTCAAATAATGTACTTACCTTTATATTCTGTATTTAATTCACTAGTAAATAACTCCTCATTACGAAGACTTTTGTTTTTGCAAATTGAACAATTCAGTTGATACGGGTGTGGACAATGATGTCTCTCCGACAGCTATGTACAATTTTAAACCTGGCGCGCAGATTTTAATCTTTTTAACCGTGGAGTTACTATGTGTCACTAATCTATCATACGAATGTGATTCCTAACCCTAACCCTAACCCTAACTGAGACATCACGTGACTAGATGTATTGTGAAGTATTTTTCCTATCGTAAAAAACTATGGATTTCGGATAGATATGTTGAGGAGTTTGGACTCAAATTTCGCAAACGTGAATATTATTGTCATATATTTGTATATCGAATCTTAAATTCTGACATTTGGGCACCTAAAATCCATATTTCGTTAATATTGAAAAGTTCCTAGAGACCCGTCTTGTTTATACCCCGGGGCAAAAACTTACTGTAGAAAACTGCTCACAACAGTGTAATAGGAAATTGGACTTTGGACCCACGTAGTAAGATCAACTGTTCGTAGTAAATTTGAACTGTTCACCTGTCTTTTTAACCAATCAAACTCCTTGTAAGGATGTCACTGGGCAATACGTCAAAACTCATTGAGGAAAGTAGGAAAATCGTTGAAGCGTCTAATGATAACTCCGTACTCAGTTTGATCCTTGAAATCGTCACAAAGATCGACAATAGAATGATACAGATGGAGAAAAATATGAGAAAACGTTTAGACGACATGAAAGCAGATTTCCTAGCAATTTCCGCTAGAGTAAGATCCCTAGAAGATAAAGTGACTAACTTTCGTAAAACACTGACAGAATGCGAGAATAGTTGTCAGGGTGTTAGCAACTTATTTGATCAAGCTGACTCTCAGATTAAACACAATACAAGGAACATAATTCACCAGGATACAAGGATCAAAAAGCTAGAGGAGAAACCCGTTGTTCAACCCGTGATACAACCAGTTACTGAGACGGGCCAGATTAAAACTCTCACAGCAGACATTCACGATCTAAAAAGTAAGGTGCTAGACTTGCAGTGTCGTAGTATGAAAAACAATCTTGTTTTCACTGGTCTATATCAATCTCAGTCCGAAAATTGTGAAAATAAACTGAGAGGTTTCATCAGACAGGAACTAGAGATTGATCACTATATTGAATTCGGGAACATACACCGATTTGGGAGACGCGGGACAAATAATGCACGACCTATTGTAGCTCGCTTTATATATCATAATGACCTACAAATGGTGCTACAAAACGTATATAAATTAAAAGGATCCTCTTTCGGCATCAGCGAACAATATCCCGCTGAAATTAACAACAGAAGAAAAAACCTTTATCCGATAATGAGGGAGGCTAAACAACAACGACGTCATGTGGTGCTTGTCCGCGACGGCTGTTCATTGACGGGGAGCAATACATACCACCTGAAGACAGACCGGTTAATGTTGACAATGTGTGGAACTCCCCTCCCCACTTACAACATGGACAAGGACATAACTCGCACATAACACCTGGTAGACCAATGAAGCGACCCCGACAGGGATCGTCACCAAACGAAGGTGGTTTTATAGGCCGTGAATAGGACAGCCAGGGAGAACCCTCTCACAATCATTCTCCGAACTATGTTGTAAAAGACTTAAACGTTTGTAAAAATTGGTTTTTCTAATATATGGAACACGCAAACTTTCAAAAGCATCGAGTGGCTAAAACAAAGTATAAAACAAACATTGTTAGACCAGTTTTTACAGGATTGGAATTCGTCAGTCCATAATTCCCCTAAAGCATTTAATTATAGAATTTTCAAAACTGATTTTAAATTTGAAGAATATTTTAATATTTTAGATGAACAAAATTCCCTTCTTTTATGTAAATTTAGAACTACAAATCATAAATTGCCCATAGAAAAGGGAAGATGGAGTAATATTCCGAGGGAAAATCGCTATTGCGAACTTTGTCAAAAGAATCAAATTGGAGACGAATATCATTACATATTTGAATGTACTAATTTAAGCGAAAAACGTACTTCACTACTTCCAAAACATTTAATTGAACGTCCCAATATAATAAAATTCAAAAATTTAATGACTGGTGAACGGAAACCAATCCTGCAAAAACTATGTAAATTTATTAGATATATAAATATGATAGTTTGTCCTCCCGGCTAATTCCATCTGTCGATTTACTGTATTTGTATATATTGTATATAGTTTAATCTGTCCATTTAATTGTAACTTCTCTGTATATGTGCTATGCACTGTCAGTTTGAGAAATAAAGATTATTATTATTATTATTAGCGATACCCTGATGTACGTCACTAAGCTCTCACTTATCCGATTTATTTATAATATTACGGAAATGTTACTACTACAGAAATTTTAAATCTATGTGGAAATTCCATGTTCCAATTAGGTAAGACAAAGGATTAATACAAACGATGTGCAATTTATCTGTACATATTTATTTATAAAGTCTGGCTTGCACTGGTCAACAAAATTAAATTGGCCTCGAGCTCTTATCATTAACTAGAAAGGTAATACCTTGATCAGATTAATACGAGGTCATCATAACATCTTAAGAATGTGATTCAAACCACATTTGAATACACTAATCGTCTTTATGGAACTGACCATTCAAAACTAGATAGGAATTAGTGTTACCATTTAAATCTTGACAGATAATTGCGCGCCAACAAAGACCTGTAAAAATATCATATTGTCTAATTACACCATTTAAAAAAGCATACCGAGGAAAAAGTCGAATTCACCATCTGAAATAAGGTGCATCAATAGCCTATATGAATCTGCGCATGCTTATACCACCGAACATTGCCAACAAAAAAGAAACAATTATCTGATACAAAAAAATAACAAATGTGCTAAGTGCACAACTATTTTGCAGCAACCATAAAGATCAATATTGTAGCAACTCTCAAAAGCCACCATAATTAAATGCACACACACACACACACATAACGTTTATTTTTAGCAATTAATACAAGCATCTTATGTGCACTCGGTGCATCAACAATTTCCTCAAAATTATGGGCCATACGTATGCCCTGTACTACTCTTTTGTACTCTTTCTTTTGACCATTGTGTTGTCTGTTCTTCTTCGATGTACGGAATCTGATTGCCCCTTTGGTATCTTCAAAATATTCTTTCAAATCAACTTCAACCGCTTTAGCATCAATGGGGGATATTGAAAAAATAAAATGAGAAGCAGAAAAATACTACATAGATGTAACGATTCCATGCGTGGACTGAGGCCAAATTTCTATTTGAATATTTTAAAAGATATGCGGTGTCACATTTCAATCCACCATTTAAAATACAGAATTCAGCAACAATCGCTGTATTTTATTGACATATACAATGTATCTGCAAACACAGCCTGATTGTTCTCCAATTTGTATCTCCACTGACTGTATCTTGATTATCACAAGATTCACTGATATGGGTTAATTGCTACATTACACGCTGACACATGTACTAAACACCGAGTTTTCAATTATTGCTTTTTAGAAGCAAAATATAAAAATAAGGTGTACTTGAAAGGACAGGTGACGATAAATGTGTCAGAGACAATATCTCTAGACATTTTGTATACAGAAAACAAACGCAGACTGTACATCTCTACTGAACGCAGCGAACATGATATAAATCTGACTGAAATCCATTCCGTAATTTCAAAGAAGGCATGCATTTGTTGGATACCACCCTAAACACTGAAAATAAAAATAGATCTGATTGAATTCAGATGAGACAGGGATTTACAGGATTCTACTCTAAACTTAATGTGTTTTGACAATTCATGTACTTCTATTTTCTCCAACATAAATGTCTCTCTTCAAATCTTTAGAGAATATGCCGATTAATAGGTCTTTCCTTACATTTCCCTTTCTAAATAAAACATCAATCCCCCACCAAAAAACATCTTCTTGAACATACAAACCTGTGGTCGATATCATGTGGGATTGATGGACATAAAGGAGTTGAAATTGTGAAATCTAGGGTGTTTTATGTTGCTGGACCTTCCTATATTCCATTCGACTCACAATAAACACATATTGTGACACAGTTTACTCTAAAAAAACACTTCTTTGTTACAAACGAGTTGTTAATTACAGGTTTCTAAAGCTATATATAATGCATAGGGATCCCATTGTTTGCAAGTAGATTAAGCCGTCACCATACAGACCGTTCATACAAAAAAAGTAAATACACACATGGTGCTACAATGCACACCGGAGACATAACATTTTTTGAGATCCGTCAATCTGTTAAAAAAAGTTACAAATTACAGATATTGCGAACGGAAGGACGAACGAACTGGCATTATCAGCCATACTCACAGTAGAGCGAGGATACAACATTAATAAAATTAATCTTGGTGCAATTGATAAGCTTAATTTATTACAAAACTGAATTAAGTCTTTCAACTTGTACTACACAATTCGCTACCCCTGCAGAATAAATGATCGCTACAAAGTGTACGTTATTCGATAACATGTGGACAAATGACAATTTGGATTTTAATAGATTTCGTTTAATATTAAATGCAAAAATGCATAACTTTCTTAAATAAGATATAAATACTTGAGTATCACTATCATTAAAACCTAAATGGCATTCAAATTATTGTTAGAAAATGAGATAGCAGCATATATCTACATTCGTCTGTATCTAGCTTACTTTGCTTGAAATTACTACCATGCATATACAACTCTCTACCTTTCACTTTACGACGTACAGTTTACCTGTGTATGAGAAGGAAGTGCCCTGTATTATATTAGGTTCTAAAGATATATATCTACCTGTATATTAGTCTAAAAATAACGATATAATCAGGAAGTAATGACTATTGAATCATAACCTGTATATATTAATGGAGAAGGCCAACAATATGATGCTGGATATCTTAGTGTTTCTTCTGACAATATCATATTGTACAGGTATGCATAAATAGAGAAGGACAGTAATATGCTGCTGGATATCTTAGTGTTTCGTCTGACAATATCATAGTGTACAGGTATGTATAAATAGAGAAGGAAAATAATATGATGCTAAATATCTTAGTGCTTCGTCTGACAATATGATAGTGTACTGGTATGTATAAATAGAGAAGGATAATATGCTGCTGAATATATTAGTGTTCCTTCTGACAATTTCATAGTGTACCGGATTGTATCAATAGAGAAGGACAATGATATGATGCTGGACATCTTAGTGTTTCTTCAGACAATATCCTATTTTACAGGTATTTTGGGTATTGGATCGTTATATTATACTTTCATTTGATATGTACCATGTTTCTATAGTGCATATGCATGTACGTACGCTGCTGTTGGATGATGAAAGTGTCGTTTCAGTAACACGACGGGAGCAACAATTGGAGCAAACCTGCTTGACCATCTGTTTTTTGTTGTTGTTTTGTTTTGTTGTGGATTTATTTTGCTTTTATTTTGTTTGTTTGTTTATGATTCTAGTTGGTCAATCATTATTTATATGTGTGGTGGTTTTTTTTTCTTGTTGGCCATTGCATTGCCTTTCCTTCCATTTACGGCTTCGGATTACCCCTTTGGTATCTTCAATCTTTTCTAATACCCATCATGGCTTTTTATAGTGACATAATTAAATTGATAAATAAGCACTATACAGTTAGCCGATCAATTCATAACATAAATAATTAACTTACATGTGGACATATTTATTCTGGGTTTATTTTCTCAATCCAGAATTAAATGTGTAATTTAATTGTTTAACTTATAAGCAGAGGCCATTGTAGAACGACACACATAATCCATGAAAAAGTAAATCGTCCAAGCCGAAGAGACATGAATAAGGAATCAAACAACCATACCAATAATAAAGGAATATCTGGGCTTATTACTGAAATACACACATCCAAATACGACATGATTTATAAAGCATGTACCTTCCAATTAATTTTAAATTAATAAATTGAATAAGACATTTTAGTTTCTTTTAGAAACTGACCTGCGACAGGACCCCGCTCCCTCTTGATAATACTTTAAAAGCAAGTATAATTTTTTTTTGTAAACGTTTATTTTTGACACATTATGTGAATATGGATTGTGATCAAAACGTTATTATATATAATTATGAAATGCACAGTTAAGCTTCAATAATTTAAATAAGTTGGGTTCTACTCAATCTTCTTGTATAGTATACATTTTTGTAAGTATTTGTCAAACATGAAACCTACGTTACTATTAAGAAAAGTTTTGTCTTGTATATACAAGATTATGTATGTAAAATGCATCCCCAAAATAACACAATAGTCGTGACTCAAGTCGCAATACATATTGATTAAATAAAGAAGATTCATCAAGCTCATTTACAGATGTTGTTTAAGGAATACTACCATTTGATGCTTTTATATTAAGATGTATATATATATATAAACTTCTCCAGAATATTATGTCCTATTGATAATTTTCTTTCTGTGGGTAAATCGTTACCTCCAATCGTCATAATAATAATATATAGACATACATTGTTGAATTTATATAATTTTTATTATCCTTAAGAAAAATATGCATATGGCTTAAATAACTGACAACGAGGTACCTTTATAAATGAGCCAAAACATATTTTATTTTTCAAAAATAGAACAAAATGGATTAAACACAAGTGAATCTAACGTATTGCGTCTTCTCCATATAAATCATTACATATATTAATTTAGATAGGCATACATTATATATATAGGGAGTGGATGTGGTCGAGTGGTCTAGGGCGCTGGACGTAAGGCTAAGCGAATGGTGCTGCAGTGTATCAATGGTGTGAGTTCAAATCCCGCCGAGGGAAGAAAACAAATTTGACAGCTCACAAATCTAATTCTAACACTGTTTGGTTTAATTTTCAGATGTATATATATATCAACAGTGACGAATCTAATTTAACAGAAAATATTTATAAAATATAGACAAAGGAAAGAAAATTGAGAGAATTTACATGAGGTGTCTGGAATCTACTTTACAGTCAGTAGGTAACCAAATATGATTATTGAAGAATGTAGTTCTTATATTTACATAGTGAGAACATTCGCAAAAGTAATGGTTTAAGTTTTCAAAATCAGCCCCACAATGACAAGATGGATTTGATTAATATATTAACTCTGCATAAATCATTATTCGTTAACAATATAAATACAAACATATATATTATAATTGATAAGTGTCTATTAGTTTCAGGCATCACACTAACAACGTCATCAGATAATGCTACTGTTGGACTAGATTATACATTCACATGTGTTACTACAGGGACTTACATAATATTCAAAAGAGATAGTAATCGTGTATGTATCATTAGAGGTAGTAATACAGATGGTACATGCGAATTGCACGGAAATTCCAACACAAATTATACATACACATGTAACCCTACAACTAACACCTACACCGTAACTATACCAGGATCGTATCTGACAGAAAGTTTACATGGAACAGCATGGAGGTGTAAAAATCTACTCGGACCAGAAACATCATCAACTACTAAGATACTTTATGTTAATGGTGAGTTATTTTTCTGTTTTCATCTTTTTTGTAATTAGAGCTCTTGTAAATGTTATTATTCTCCGGCACATGACTAAGTTGTTGTGGTCATTTACATATATGGTATTTTTCATTGGGTGTATGTAAAAGTTCGCCATGAGGAAAAATAAACATAACATGGAACTGTCAAGGTGTGTGTACTAAATTTTATTGATACATACTCTATTATTGTAGAAGCTATATTTCATGGAACGGTTATCGTTTTAAAATTAATAATTAAAATTGACAAAAGTTGAAGATTCTATGAATGATTGCTGGATCTTGACTTTAGGGAATAGTAGTACTGGAAGAATATATATATTATAGTTCACTGTTGATACATGTAGGCAAATACTTTCCTTCCCTCATTGATTTTATACTCAATTGACATTCCCAGTGTAATACATCTTCGACAAACGTTGTGTATGATTATTGTTGTTTCCTCTGGCGAAATATGTCTTTTCTCTAGGGGAACGTCTACCTCACAGTAGGGATAACCATAAAACCCCTGCGATTTTTGAATAACAATAATTGTAGCAGCAACATATGACAACTGTCTTTGTTTATTGTTGGCGTTCACGCATTGCTACAATTTGGTTTTTGTTTATACTCAGTAATTATATACTATCATGATGATAACAACACATTGCTACAGAATGAACGTTCCCTCTTCATACAAATGTAACGAATATATATACCTTTACTTAATGTATAATTAAAACTACTCTTATGTCAGCACTAAATCCATAAGAACATACATAGAAACATTTGTAGAACATTAGAACAGATATATCACAAGCCAGCTTTAACCGAAAAGAACAAATGTATGCAAAAGAAACTCTGAATATGCTTTATCCAAATCTACATAAATCGCCTGCTTTGAAGGAAACATGATTGGACATTAATGAATAACATAATGTTTTCGTCAGCTAACACAATATTGCAATCAAACAGTAATATATCTGAGCTAATACGCTCAGGAATAATGAACTGTAATGAAAATGTAAATTGTTGTCTAATTGATCAGTGTAATACACATTAGTTGTCGACTCTATTGCGTAACATGTGCAACTTGGCTTATCTATAGTGGTTTTCAAGAACAAGTTGCTTCGTTGTCTTCGCACAAATAGTCACCAATCAAAACTACAATTTGTATATGTTATTTTGGTAAGTGTTAGCTTGTCGCGATGATTGTAGCGTCATCAATGAAATACTTCGCTTGACAAAACAGTCATGGCTATGCATAAATTTTATTTGTTTGTACTTTATTCCTTTAATCAAAATGTCGAGCTTTACTGATTACCAGAAGTTATATATATTAACAATTTAAATGATGAAAATAAACAACAAAAAGCATCAAATGTTTTCCAAAAAATATTTTAATAAATAATGCGAACATTCAGTATTTTCGAGACCCCATCTGAGAGCAAAGACCACCCCGCACCCTACTAAAGCTAGCAGGTCTTCGCGATTTAACCCCTCCCCATTTTAAGCAAAGATATCATTTTTTTTAATTTCTGAAATGTGCGACGTCATTGTGACTTCTAAATGAAGCGAAATTGATAGATCATGTCTTTTTATTCATATTCTGTCATTTTCATTGAACTTCCGACAGTGTGTCCATTTACGATCAGTGGCCTTCCATTGTGATTCATACAGACGCATGACACTCTCCTTTTTTATGATATCCTTCTGTATCAATAGCGATTTCACCGTCAACAAAATATTCTACCAAGGCTGAAAAAAAAACTTGGCTCTTTTCAGTTCTTTCTGTCATTTTTTTAAATCTTTAAGCAAGCCATTTTTACATTTTGCGTTCATATAGGAAATGACTGAATTTTACGGGCAAGCATTTTTGTCTCATATTTCTGCTGATAACTGAACATTGGCATGCGGTAGTTATAATCCCAAATACACAGCTTTGGAATAGTTTATTATCCTCTATCCTTATACAATTTGGCTGTTGTTGATATACCAATAAGTTTGTTGCGTCAGTTATTAAACATGATCTTTGAAAATGTTTCTAAAAACAAATTTTAGTTAGTTTTGAAATAGAACTGCTTCGCAATCCGGTTCGTTCATTGTTTTATTAAAGGATTAATAGAACATTTCATTAGCGGTATACCTATACATCGATTTATGATTGACCTCCGCAATGAAAGATATGTACCTGCTGAGATAACAAAATAATCGTTTGTTACTAAGATGTGTGTAGAATCTCTGGGAGCTTTGAAAAAACAAATGTTATATACTTTAAATGATTCGTTATGAGAGCGTTAAGTTTATGGTGTTTAACGTTACTTTAAAAAATATTTGAAGTATATTGTGACTCTCAGTTTTATTGGTGGAGGACCTGCCGCAGTAAGTAACTGACACACTTTATCACATAAAGTTCCACCGAATACACCTCGCAATTACCAAGATTCGGACATTCAACTGATGAAAGGCATTGATTGCACATGAAGTTGCAACCATTCGATCACGACTACCACGCACCTTTCTTTATGACAAGTAATTGAAAATGTTAATGAAATAAACACTCAATGAATTTTCCTATTTACAATAAAGCTCCTATGTGTATGATACTATTATGGTGATTGACAAGCAACTTGAAAAGCTTTGATGTTTTACACACAATCAATATTTTTTGTGATTTCACCAGATGGGATTATCAGAGGAGATAATGTATCTGTGATCAAATCATCAATCACAGGTGAAGCTGTAGATAAATGACGAACTAACTGCTTTGTATATAATGATAACATTGTTTAAACCCCATCCCAAAGGCGGATTTAGAGGGGGCGTGCGGGGCGTGTGCCCCCCTAACATTCGCAAAGCATATTTTATACAACGTTAATTAAGCAGTTCAACAAAATACTTTTTCATGAATGGTTAACTCGTGACCTGCAAGTCAAAATGAATAGTAATGATATTAGGAGTAAATTTGGGATATCATTCTAAAAAGTTTTACCCATTGATAAAAATCAGTATACTGTCCGTCCGGATGAAGCATTACGTTTCGCCGTTGGTTCATTCATTGAAAACGTATGATTCGTTCTTGTTTATAGACAAACAAAGGCGAATATGTTAACATTAATGCTGCATGAAACGATTCTGATCATCTGATTTAGTTAAGTTAGTTTATCAGAAATCAATAACAAGTTCATGTATTGACAATTTCCGCTTGTGTTTGTCTATAAACAAGAACGGTCGAATCATACGTTTTCAATGAATGAATCAAACGACGAACAGAAAAGCTCCATCCGGACAAGCACTATTAACTAGAACCACCCGGAATTACAAGCACCGAAAGTACAGACCAATTAGTGAAATGAGGAATGCTTTAAAACTAAACCAATGGTTCTTTGAAGGGTTATCATATCGTGATCAATCAGTCATGAGTTGAACAATTCGCATCACGGTTGTTAAAGAATAATAGGTTCTTACATACGTTCTTGTGAAAGACCGGGTGATCTTCCACGAGTGATAGAAATGTTATGTCTTTTCGCGAGTGGAGCGCAGCGAAACGAGCGAAAAGAAACACAAATTTCAATCACGAGTGGAAGATCACGCGGGGTTTCCCAACAACGCATGTAAGTACCTATTTCTTCCGTAAACCAACAACTTTCACTATCGCGAACTCCTAGAGACCCCCGTCATTGATCAGTAACTAATTTGCATAAATTATCAAATCAATATCATAAAATGGAGCGTTATGAAATACACATCACATTATCACATACAATTGACTTTTGTGACACAGATCGATAAACTAAGTAGCTTTCTACTGATATTTGAGCTTTTCTCACTAACATTTTATTAAAAGTACAGTATTTTCCTTCATGAGGTACCCCATACACGAAGAATGACGTCAAAGGTACGGAAAGGGACATCTAGAAATACGAAACAATTAAAATAAAAGACACAAATATATTTAATACGGTTGGAGTCTGTATTTGAAAAAAACCAAATGGTTAAATCCGTAATATATCTGTTATTCAGCTATCAGACAGGGTATATAATGTGACATTCCCGGCTTAGGATATATATCTAAACGATTTTGTTCTTGTTAGAGGCGTTCTGATTGGATGTCACAACGAGTAAAGACGAGTGCACTTAACTCGGTCGTCTCAACCCAACAATGACCATTTACGGAAGAAAAGTTTTACTTTAGGTTCTTTTAATCTGACAAAAACATACTGTTAACAATTATCCGACAAAATTAAGACTCAAAGTCAAGTTTCTTTGATCTGATTAAAATGGTGTGGTTGGTTCAAAATTGTCGTTCAAATAAATGTCTGTAATTCCTTAAACCTCCCAGATCTTCCGGGGGGCTTAGCCCCCCTGGGCCCTCTACCAGGGCTCTGCGTTGGACCCGATGGGAACCTTAAGCGGTCTCCACAACCCTCGCCTAGCCACGCCCCCCTAACCACAAATCCTGGATCCGCCCCTGCATCCTGAATAGCTCTTAGTTAGCATATAATTATTTTCATTTCTGTTATATTTTGTATCCGATTATCTAATTGTTTAAAATAGGAGGTTATTTGACAGGATTCGCATGAACATAAATTGGATAAATTAATCTATGCTTCCCACGGATCAGGGTAATTGCCCTTCCAAGTTAGTGTTTCTGTCCACTCATCCATTTTCTTCTAGGGATTGTATCGACAAGAAACCACATATTTGTATCTCCTCATTTTCCGAGTCTAGTTTGTCTTATTCGCCCTCAGATTCATCGGTAGATTTAAATTGATTGTCTGTCAGGTCATGTTCGTCCTCGTGTTGTGAAGTGTCATTTGGAACCAATGGTTAATATCTATTATCATTTGGTGGTGGTCTTGTAACTCTTCTCTTAAATCATGCAAGTGATTTAGTCGTGCATCGTGTACATGGCTCCTTGTTTGTCATTCAAGTTTAATGCTGTTATCATTATATATATGTTCTGACCCATTAAACATTTAAATTTTCTGTCGACCAAGTGCTATATATATTTCATAATACACTGCATATGTTGTTGAGTCCTGGGCTGTTTGGTCGTATTTTTTTCATGCTTTGGTGAAAACGTTAGAGATTGTTGCAATCGTAACTTCATGTAACATGCTCTCTCCTTTTGTGCTTGATTGGTAGTTTATTATGGCAGAAGTTAGACGTCAATTGTTAAAGCCATTTCTTTTTCATGTTATATTATGTATGGCAAGTAACCTGTATTTTATATTCCAGGAAAAGCATCATAAAAGCCTTTATTACATTATTACACTAGAAAGAGAATCATTCCACTGAGTTTGATTGTCATGACAATATGCCCGTAAGCATTGTACTAATATGTAATTCGGTTGCTAAAAAAATGCATTCGTTTGTGGATGAAAACTACTTGCACGTAATCGTTTAGCCTCAAATAATGCTGATAAAGCTGAAACAACTTTTGATATAAAGCTTACACCCCGATCTGACAACCTCTAGTAAAATATTCATTACACAGAACTTTCGCTACAATACCGGCGTATTGGGACTGCGACAGAACATACTTCCATCAGTGGCTGAAACTATCCACCATACGCAATGTGCATTGTGACCCTACTTTTTTATTAGGAAATTCAGATATGCTATTCATATACCATCGAGAAAAGATGCCTTGCAAAGGAAAGTGGTACATTCAGATTTTCTTTGCCTGACCTGATACATCTTACATTATTTAATGTATTTGAGGTCATAGTTTATTCCTGGTCTTTTGTTTCGTCTTTTGGCGTCATCTGTCTAATCAATTCCCATGTGACACTCGGGAAATTTTGGTCATGGTTTTATTTTGGCCTATTTTGGTCCCTTAATACGAAGTGTCAACACATGCAATACCAATAAAATTTATTCAATCAACAAAATGTCAAATATCATTAAAATGACAATTACCTATAGAAAAAAGAAGAATCAATAAACACGTAATTAGTGTCTTATCGGTTTTATTTATAACAGCATAAAATTCACAGTCAATAATCAAATAGATTTACAGGTACAAAATCAAATTATAAAGGTGTGATCTGTACCAAGTCAGGGTCATTACGGTTTTCACAGTTTTCCGGTTGTTGACTGATTTTGTCTGTTTATATAATTATGAGTTTGGACTTTCCCTTTGTAAGATTGTTCGGAGTTCGGTAATTTTGTTATTACCTTTATATAACATTTGATCTGTTTATTATGTATACTTGTTGTGTAAACAAATACATGTACCGACCGTTATAATAAGACTGCTTACCTGTAAAAGCGATGATTAATACCAGTGCAAAATTATTATTTGTTGCTTAAATATTAAATGCATTTTACTTTATGCTGTTTAAATATTTTAATAGTACATGTAGTTGATATTTACCACTTTGTATATATGTTAATAACATATCTGTAGAATTGTATTGATTTAACAATATACCAGATCCGGACTTATTCATAATCGATTTAGTTTTTAGTACGACATCAACATATCCGGTAAGTAACAGTAAAAACGTATTATCGCTAGTTGAAATGAGAACGCTTCCATTTACGTTCGGAAATAACTGACAAAAAAATTAAACATATGGGAACCAAAAGTGGCCAAAATTCCACACACCAAAATAAAACAACCCTCCTTTGGAGAAAAAAGGACAAAATCAACCTATACCAAAATTTCCCGATTTACGGTAGTGTATTCCTGGTCTTTTGTTTCGTCTTTTGGAGTCATCTGTCTTTTCAATTCCCATGTGACACTCACCTGCTTTGGAGTCATGAAACGACATCTAGATGTGAAGGTGTATTTGAGATAGAGACAGCAAAAATCGTACAGTGTCATCTTCTTTAACACTTTTCCTTTTTATCGTTGGCATAAATTATATAAAATTCCATCCAATTTTACATACCGGTTTGCTTTTTAGAATAGCATGTGCCCTATTTGGTTCGTCTGAGAATGTGTCGTCATATAATGCGTTGTACATGTACATAGCGTTTGGAGATTTTCTGTGAAATCTAATTACATGTATATCCATTTTCTTGTTCAGTCTAATACATATGCCTGGCATTTACTTACATGCTGCTTGCATGATTTCTCTGCGAGTACATATTTCATCTTCTGCTACTCGTGGTATATCTTTAAACCCTTTATCCTTTATCCTGCTCGGTTGGTGGGTACCATATTTGTCATGAATAATCTACCACTGTGTTGTTCTTACCTTTATTAATGTGTATTGTTGTTACCGCCATGGCAGCATAGAAGTCTGTTATCTAATGTTTGAAATTGGGTAGCCAAGCAAATTTTTTGTGATACGTGTGAATCGTGAAGCCTTCAATAGCCAAATAAATGTGAAATTATGCTACCTCCTCTGTGATGCTAAATCATGATGCTGCAATGATGACTATTTTAATTATACTTGAAAAATTGATGGAGGATCTTTTACAAAATGTCGGATTGATATGTCGATTAGTTTCCATGGGATACAACAGTTACCCCAGAATTAATCAGAGCATCGAAAACCAGTCATCATTTCGTTTCAGTTCCAGTGTCATCAGCTACATTTGTATCGACGCCAACAGATACAAATCCAGTAGAAGTTGTTTCAAATAGAGATCAGACATTTTCTTGTACAACGAACGCTGCACGGCCACCAAGTAGGATACAGTGGTATTTATCTACCACAAATATAACTACTTCAGCAACACCACAACCTGATGTTTGTAACACCGACTGTAATGATGGCAAAGTTATATCATCTAGTGTACTAACGTATACAGGGAACATAAATGATGACGGCAAGATATTATACTGTACAGCTATTAACATAGAGGGGCGGTGTGTGGTTAGATCTTCTGACAAGACGATAGTCATATGGTGTAAGTATTATTATGCAATTAAGGTTTGATTCTCATTCCTTTGAAATTAACTGTACTTTATTCTGCACATAATGTCTAGTAGTAGGCGAACAATGAAATATTTCTGATGCCACAAAGAAATGATATCATGAACGATGTAGACAATACAACTGACTTTATCCTGTTAATGTGACCTGAAAAACAGGTAAACTGATTCCATTTATTTGTATGTTCTCTACCAAGACGGATAGCAAACGCCTGTCATAGCATCTTCTTAATCAAGCCAAGGAGACTCAATCAGTAGCAATTCTGTAGGATCGTGACGTTAAGGTCGTTACATCTGCCATAAGGTTAATTTCACGAATTGCTGTGTTTATAAAGCAATACATTTTAGTGTTTTGCTTGTTCAAACATGATATACAAGACACAAGTATAAGCGTACATACAAATAAGGGTAATAACAATATTACCGAACTCCGAACAATCTTCCAAAGGGAAAGTCAAAACGCATAAGTATATAAACAGACAAAATCAGTCAACAACCGGAAAACTGTGAAAACCGTAATGACCCTGACTTGGTACAGGCATTTCTAAGGAAATGGTGGGTTGAATCAGATTTTAAGGCGCCAAACCTCCCGCTCTCATTACGGCTCAAAGGTTCCGGCTGTCACTATAACAGTATTTATAACAATACTGGAACAAAATAGGTAAAATAGTTGTCAAAGCAGTACCAAATTCAGTGAGGAGGGTGGAACATCTATCCTGAACCATCTCCATCATTAATCCCGAGTCACCTGAAGTATTTTAACTACGAAAGTAAATGTCAAAAACACTTTTACGTCACACATTGATAACAAATATTTTTGACATTTTTGTTGACTTCCTTATCTTTATACATTTTCACTATATGAAAATCCATCATTTATTATCGTCTCTGCAGAGACTGAATATATTTCGATAAGATCTTGGTATCGGAATATAACTTTTTTAAGATATCAAATAAGGCGAATCTTTCTATAGCCCTGGTTCAGTAGCCTGTTTCTCAGATACAGATGACTTCAGGAAATCAGAATAATTGCTACTGGCCCTTGCTTTGTTTTATTTTAGCTTTGCAGATTGCAGATACTTATTATCTATCAATCGGTCACTATTTCGCATGCCGTTTTTTTCAAAACGTTTTTTTTTTTCGTAAATGGACTATATTTTACCTTCCCGGCGCTACGTACTATGCTCATGTAAAAAATCCTTTATTTTCTGGAAACAAATTACATTTTTCGCAAACGAAATAACATTTCATATATTTTTTTACACAATTTCACGTTGAGCATTATATATGTTGTACCTGTCCATTCTGTCAAGATGTACACATTTGGAAAAGGTCCGTCTCGCATTGACAGAGCGCCGACCTTTTAACTGAACATATTTCGCCCGCAAATTAACACAAATCGACGTCCAAAAATACCTACAACTTCCACATGTAACTTTACACGTAATACCCCATTTCCATTTCGCAAAGTTGAATATTTCTGTCGTTAATTTATTCCCAGTGTGGAAAAAAATGTTGCCGAGTGCCAATACAATTGATCAACATGGAATTTGATTTTAATTAGGTTCGGAAAATTATTATTTCCAACATTCTAAATATATATATCAACTAAAAATTATTCCTGCCTTAAACAGCAAATTATCTTGCATAGACGTGCAATAATATTTCATATACTTCTTTACAAAATTTCCTGTTGAGCATTGCATATGTTGTACCTGTGCACTATCGTGCGATGTTGTCAACATTTGGAAAAGATCCCTCTCATATTGACAAAGCTCCGACCTTTTAACTGAACATAGTTCGCTCGCAAATGAACTCGAAGCGACGTCCAACAATACCTACAACGTCGACATGTAACTTTAACCGTAATACCCTATTTCCATTTCGCAAAGTTGAATATTTCTGTCGTTTATTAATTTCCAGTGTGGAGAAAATGATGCCGAGTGACGATACAATTGATCAACAAGGGATTTCATCTTCTGCTACCCGTGGTATATCTTTAAGCCCTTTATCCTTTATCCTGCTCAGTTGGTGGGTACGATATTCATGATGAATAATCTGCCATTGTGTTTTTCTTACCCTTTTTGTTAATGTTTATTGTTGTTATCGCCATGGCAGCATAGAAGTCTATTATCTAATGTTTGAAATTGGGTAACTAAGCAATGTTTTTGTGATACGTGTGAATCGTGAAGCCTTCAATAGCCAAATAAACGTGAAATTATGTTACTTCCTCTGTGATGCTAAATCATGATGCTACAAAGATGACTATTTTAATGATACTTGCAAATAAAATTCGATGGAGGATTTTTTACAAAATGCCGGATTGATATGTCGATTAGTTTCCATGGGGTACTACAGTTACCCCATAATCAATCTGTAGCATCGAAAACCAGTCATCATTTCGTTTCAGTTCCAGTGTCCTCAGCTACACTTGTATCGACGCCAACAGATACAAATCCAGTAGAAGTTGTTTCAAATAGAGATCAGACATTTTCTTGTACAACAAACCCTGCACGGCCACCAAGTAGGATACAGTGGTATTTATCTACCACAAATATAACTACTTCAGCAACACCACAACCTGATGTTTGTAACACCGACTGTAATGATGGCAAAGTTATATCATCTAGTGTACTAACGTATACAGGGAACATAAATGATGACGGCAAGATATTATACTGTACAGCTATTAACATACAGGGGCGGAGTGTGGTTAGATCTTCTGACAAGACGATAGTCATATGGTGTAAGTATTATTATGCAATTAAGGTTTATTCCCATTTCTTTGAAATTAACTGTATTTTATTCTGCACATAATGTCTAGTACTAGGCGAACAATGAAATATATCTGAGTCCACAAAGAAATGATATCATGAATGATGTAGACAATACAACTGACTTTATCCTGTTAATGTGACCTGAAAACAGGTAAGCTGCTTCCATTTACTTGTATGTTCTCTACCAAGACGGAGAGCAAACGCCTGTCATAGCGTCTTCTTAATCAAGCCAAGGAGACTCAATCAGTAGCAATTCTGTAGGATCGTGACGTTAAGGACGTTACATCTGCCATAAGGTTAATTTCACGAATTGTTATATTTATAAAGCAATACATTTCTGTGCTTTGCTTGTTCAACCATGATATACAAGACACAAGTATAAGCGTACATACAAATATATTAACTTGCTTTATTTTAGTGTAACAGATTGCAGATAATTATTATTTATCAATCGGTCACTTTTTCGCAAGTCTTTTTTTTTAAAGCGTTTTTTCCGTAAATGGACTATATTTTACCTTCCCGGGGCTACGTACAATGCTCATGTAAAAAAAATCCTTTATTTTCTTGAAACAAATTACATTTTTCTCAAATGAAATAATATTTCATATATTTTTATTACACAATTTCACGTTGAGCATTATATATGTTGTACCTGTCCATTCTGTCAAGATGTACACATTTGGAAAAGGTCCATCTCGTATTGATAGAGCGCCGACCTTTTAACTGAATATAGTTCGCTCGCAAATTAACACAAATCGACGTCCAAAAATACCTACAACGTCGACATGTAACTTTTACCGTAATACCCCATTTCCATTTCGCAAAGTTGAATTTTTCTGTCGTTAATTATTCCCAGTGTGGAAAGAAATGTTGCCGAGTGCCAATACAATTGATCAACATGGAATTTGATTTTAGTTAGGTTCGGAAGATTATTATTTGTAACATTCTAAATATGTATATCAACTAAAAATTATCCCTGCCGTAAACAGCAAATTATCTTGAATAGAAGTGCAATAATATTTCATATACTTCTTTTCAAAATTTCACGTTGAGCATTGCATATTTTGTATCTGTGCACTTTCTCGCGATGTTGTCAACATTTGGAAAAGGTCCGTCTCATATTGACCTTTTAACTGATTATAGTTCGCTCACAAATGAACTCGAAGCGACGTCCAAAAATACCTACAACGTCGACATGTAACTTTAACCGTAATACCCCATTTCCATTTCGCAAAGTTGAATATTTCTGTTGTTAATTAATTACCAGTGTGGAAAAAAGGATGCCGAATGACAATACAATTGATCAACATGGAATTTGATTTTAATTAAGTTCAGGAAATTATTATTTCTTAATATTTCTTAATATCTAGGTGATATCTCTTTTAAATTAGAGACTAAAATAATGAACTTCATGTCTGTTTGTCTGTTTTTTTCTAAGAAAATATAATCAAGTCAACTCAAGTGTTGTCAATAATATGCAATACAATTTGTTTACAATTTTCCCTTTATCGGGCCCCTTTGCAGTGTTTGGGTTTGTTTTTATTGATTTCATCACGTATTTCCGATTTCAAGTGTCATTCTTATTAAATACCATGATATAATATTAACTGATTACCCCGGGATCCAATTTCATAGATATATAAATTATAATAATTCTAACGAATGTACATGCAACCTTCTTACTCGGTTATTCATAGAAGTTATCAGTGTTCTGCAGTCTAAGGTATACGCCTTCTCTATCCCCCATGTTTTCTATATTTACATATTGTATTATATTATTATGTTTGCTTATGTTGCACATGTGTGCCTGAGTTATATAATAAATCATGAAATCTTGAAATCTTGCAAACTTCGGAAAAGCAGCCGACTTATAATTAGGTCGTGTTAATGACGATTCCACCAACAGATATTCGAATTCTTTTCACTAATTACGACAATATAGCATATTTTTTTGAAACCTGGCTGCTTGTTCAGAACATTATATTAGTATAAAACATCGAATATTGGCAACTTTTAATATAAACAAAACATTCAATTCTGACAGCTGTATGTCTTTAAGGAAAGAATAATTGCACATCAGCGACAAATACCAAATATATTTTAAATTTTCGGTACATCTAAATATTTTATTGTGTGGTTATTTGCATTATCTTAAGACTTCATGCGCTAATTGGATAGGGTAGTTCTGTGGTATATATCCTTCGTTTTACAAAGCATATTCTGATCGATATTAGTTACAAGAAACTTGCATAAATCAGGAAATACTATTGAATTATAGTTTGCGAAATATATCAATATATAAAAAGAAATCTTAAACGACATCCTGATGCATCCCTCGAACATTCGCTAAACAACTACCGTAATTTACGGTACACCACCATCAATTTCCGGTGTACGTGGATACACGGTGGTCGATGTCCATTTCGTAATAAGCAATTCGAAATAAAACATTTTCGTTGGGTGCTTTGAGAACAACAAAAACGTATTTATCTTTTCTATCTCTAACAGAACTTGTAGATACAGAGCTTGGTTCGGGAGATGTTGCTAGATAAGTATGCAGTAGCCAAGGATTTTCAGACTCGGTTGTCGCTGATCCATTCTGTAACGCTCAAGCCTTGAAGTTTCCTATTTTTTGTCTTCACGCTTGAACAACTGTTCAAGTTTGTTTCGAACCTATGACAAGAAAAAATAAGTACATCATGTGGTAAAGTTTGTCAGTGACTTAAGACAGGTCGGAGTTTTTCTCTAGGTCCTCCAGTTTCCTCCACCAATAAATCTGACCGCCTCGATATGACTGAAATATTGTTGAAAGTGGCGTTAAATACTATAACCCTAACCTTTACCATAATGTCAAGCAAGTTAATATTAGCTGGGAGTGGCTACCCTTCATGTTTTATGAATTCAAAAATGGTAATTTTTAATATTTTATCCTTTTTCTTTCATTGATAGCACTGCATAATGTTATTAATAATTGTTTTTAAAAGTTATAGATGGCAATTATAATATGCTTACATTTTTGTAAAAGGAATATTATGAATATACCATTTATGGGGATACTAAAGTACAATTATGATAATCTAAAGCAACAATTTAATGCAAAGTGGAATCCAAAGGTGAATGTTGTTCCATTCAGGAAAACTAAGGTTTTGATCCTCCTTTGAATATATTAATTAACGTTAAGGCAGGAATGTTAGTTTCTACCTAATCTCTCGGATCAATTTCGCATCCTACCTTCTATGTACTTAAATGCAATCTTAATAAATTGCTACATATGTTTTCATATATTTTTTTAAAAGTAAAACATCACTTGAACAAGTATGTCAATGCCTTTCAATATAACAGTGCATGACAAAATATGCATGTTAGTTTCTACCTACTCTCTTAACAGGAATGTTAGTTTCTACCTACTCTCTTAAAAGGAATGTTAATTTCTACCTACTCTCTTAACAGGAATGTTAGTTTCTACCTACTCTCTTAACAGGAATGTTAGTTTCTACCTACTCTCTTAACAGTAATGTTAGTTTCTACCTACTCTCTTAACAGTAATGTTAGTTTCTACCTACTCTCTTAACAGGAATGTTAGTTTCTACCTACTCTCTTAACAGGAATGTTAATTTCTACCTACTCTTAACAGGAATGTTAGTTTCTACCTACTCTTAACAGGAATGTTAGTTTCTACCTACTATCTTAGCAGGAATGTTAGTTTCTACCTACTCTCTTAACAGGAATGTTAGTTTCTACCTACTCTCCTAACAGTAATGTTAGTTTCTACCTACTCTCTTAACAGGAATGTTAGTTTCTACCTACTCTCTTAACAGGAATGTTAGTTTCTACCTACTCTCTTAACAGGAATGTTAGTTTCTACATACTCTCCTAACAGGAATGTTAGTTTCTACTTACCCTTAACAGAAATGTTAGTTTCTACCTACTCTCTTTACAGGAATGTTAGTTTCTACCTACTCTTAACAGGAATGTTAGTTTCTACCTACTCTCTTAACAGGAATGTTAGTTTCTACCTGCTCTTAACAGGAATGTTAGTTTCTACCTACTCGTAACAGGAATGTTAGTTTCTACCTACTCTCTTAACAGGAAAGTTAGTTTCTACCTACTCTCTTAACAGTAATGTTAGTTTCTACCTACTCTCTCGGGTCAATTTCGCATCCTACCTCTTATGTACTTACATGCAATCTTAATAAATTGCTACATATGTTTTCATAGATTTTTTTTGAAAAGTAAAGCATCACTTGAACAAGTATGTCAGTGCCTTTCAATATAACAGTGCATGACAAAATAAGGAAAGAAGATCTCCAAAGATGTGTATTCAACAGTCAATAGAAAATTTAAAACTCAATGTTATTTCAACCTAATAATCTTAGAGATAAGCATAATCGCCATAATCTTATTTACTTAAATGGGTAGGGCATTTGACTGGAAAAGACTTTCCTTTATACAACAAAATGTATCATGGGAACTGTCTGCAATTTAATTGAGCCATCCACCATCTACTCTCAGAATGATCTTGTTTTATCAAGAAAAGGAACAATAATTTAAACTCAAACACTATACAATTAGTATTTGTTGTTTTTCCCCGCTAAGAACACAGCATTAAGGAATTAGAGCAAAGACTGGCTGGCTCCGAATAGAGATAGTGTTTCCAAGTGGAGCAACATTAGACAGTGTACGTGCTGACTGTTGTTTCTGTCAGTTAGTTTAACACTATGCAAATCCAGATAAACGTTTTGGGTTAGTACAAACCAGACATCCCCATCATCTGATCAAATGCAACTTATTCTCACCATCATATAGCTAGCAAAGCTGTTTGTTTAATGTTAAACAACAATCATTCAAATATCTATTACTTTAAAGATATACAATGTAGATGTTGCTTAAAAGAAGCTTTATTTTAAATATGGTCAGTGACAGGGGTTCTCCCACAGAAAGCACAATTGAAGTATAAACTATTACAATAGTATATCGAAGTATGGTTAATAATTGATAAACAATGTCCAATTCTCAAAATTTGAGACTTTTAAGCAAAAGTATACTTTCTTTAAAAGAAATGGCATTGACTTCGTGTTTGAACTCATCAAAAATATTACCCTGTTTAGCCTTCCTGGAAACTCATTTATAAATCTGACTTAATAGTGATTTTGCAAATTAGTGAACAAACAATGTCTAATTCTCAATATCTGTTATTCTAAACATCAAAACAAATTTTTTTTATAATAACAACAAGTCCTATTTCGTTCTTATTTCAAATTATTGAAGCCACAATGCATTACCTTGATTAGTCTTCCTGTAAACTACTTGTAAAATCTTAAATCATTTTTCAAGATAGTGGATAAAACAGAATTTGCTACAGACGGAGAGATGAACGCAAGGACATTATACTAGTATACCCCTCGCCCCTCCCAAAACTAATTCAATGCTCATTGTACAGACAGCATGCACTTGATTTCTGTAATAAAAGTGGCAGATAGAAAATTGCAGACAAAGGGGAAATAACCCCCAAAATGTCAGCATAGTCACGTGACCTAATCCTAACATTTGCATATTTTGATTTCTTGTCCAAAGACCTTTACAACGATATTATGTGACTTGGGGGTACTATAAAATTTTGAAAATCCGACAGAATCCCTACTAAATGTCAAATATTCATTATTTTGTCAAGTGTGGGTACGTCTCATGTTTCGTTGTTGCCTTGACATATCCGCAGAAAACATCCCATCAAATCTCGAGATAACTATATTTTCCCCAAATATATATTTGATATTTGTTTTAGTATTATAAAAACATTTTAAAAATCCGATTGAAGTGTAAAGCAAAAAAAACACCACTCCAACTACATAGTGGATACTTAGGGGTAAAGGTTTTATTGACCAAACACTACAACCGCACAGTAATTCAAATGGATATCAATACACATCAACGATCTATATCCAAACCATAAACTCTACACAGTATGGGTCTTACATTGTTTCTGCAACTAATGACATTGGTAATTTCAGTACAGCGTTTTCTGTTATTCAACCTGGTAGGTATATGTTGTATCTATACATGTATTGTTTCATCTGTGTGTCTAGTTGTTATCAATTTTGAAGTGTGGTTTTGTTTTATTATATAATACTACATTTTAGGAATAATATTTTACTACTTCGTCCTTAGATAATATTGATTATATTCCTTCAATTGTGATATGTCCGATGCTCAAAAATAAATATGCTTTTAGCTTTGTTATTGTAAATGATAAAGTACTTAAACAGACAATCTTTGATCCAATGAATCTAAAATTCATTGTAGACCAACCTACTGTTCCAGTCGTTGTTTATGTTGTGTGTAAAATAACATCAGCTGTTGTCCTGTGGAAACCAGAGTTTAACGGTGGATCAAATCAGGAGTTTTATGTACAACATTGGAGAATATCACAGTCATCACACCCAATGTTATCACCATCTATTCCTGATCCTGGTGTAACAGCTGACCTACAGTACACAGTCAACAACTTGGTACCAGAAACATTGTATACATTTCAAATAATCATAAGGCATGATTATGGGAATGCGTTAACAAAGTCAGTGAATTGTACTACTGACCACAGTATGTATGACGTAGTATATATACTAATGGAAAAAAGAAACTGTGCATTATTAAAAACTAAATTAAATATCAATATCAAAACAAAATATATTTATTGTGTACAGTATATTGTTAAATTTTTCATCACATAATTAGACAAATAACATTTAACCTCACTAGAATTCATTGGGTAGATGTTTTGAATAACACATTGAGTCTTTTGGACATTACCAAAGTCAGTAGCGTGTGTGTTCACCATTTTCATTGATGCAGGCTTGGCAACGGCGACGCATAGATCTAATCAATGTGTTAAACATGTTTCTGGGATATTGTTCCAGATACGGATCAATGCCGGACCCATATCCGCTAACGTCACTGGCTGCTTGTGCAGATGACGTAACCGTCGTTCCATTTCATTCCAGACGTGTTCAATGGGTGAAAGATCGGGTGAAACCGCTGGCCAAGGTAACACATCGTATCAAGTAGTCACGTATAACACGCGCAATATGTGGTCTAGCGTTGTCCTGCTGGAATTTTACGTTGTTCGCCTGAGCTTGGATGAACGGAATAACATAGCGCCTTCCAATCAGATATCCGGCTTCAACACCTAATAGTGGTCTGCCACGTTCTTTTACTCCTCCCTACACCATAACACTACATCCACTAAATTATCGACGTTGAATAACGCAAGCGTATGCATAACGTTCACCTACGCGGCGATATACTTGGGATCGGCCATCTCTCATGTCTAAGTGGAAACGGGATTCATCTGTGAACAGGATATTGGCCCAATCCTGTTTTCTGAATCTCAAATGACGTATACGCCACGTCAGTCTAGCTGCACGGTGCATAGGCAGCACAAATGGACAGATTGTTGGACGTCGTGGGCTGATGTGACGATCACGAAGTCTATTGCGTACTGTTCTAGAGCTGATTGGTCGTAATTCGGGGATGCTTCTTCCAGTGAGACTTGACGTCTGGCATCGATACCGCAGATGCACAAGCATTATGTGGTTATCTTGTTGATGTGACGTCACACGTTGACGACCTGAACGTTGACGGTCCCTATTGTTGCCAGATTGTCTAAAACGCCTCAACAATGATTGTATCGTGTTGCGATGAACACCAAAATGTCTAGCGACAATGTTTTGTGCCAATCCAGCTTGGAGCATACCAATAGCATGACGACGCTGATTTTCGGTGAAACGTGGCATAACACTGAAATCAATGTCATTCAAGCAAAAGAGTTTTTCTGATTTGTAGAGGTCAACGCAAACCTTCTGTAATCCATAAAGGTGTGAAAACACTAATTAATTTCCTTAAGGTTTTCTACTAAATTTGTGTTTTTTCGAGCCTACCTGGCCATTTTATCTTAAATTTAATCTATCCAAGACCATATATTTTCTGAAACGAACATGATTCCTCTACGTTCTGTCTATCAAAATGTCAGGGCATGTTTAAAATCTTGCAGTGAAATGCCAGGCTACGGAAAACACCTACTCTAAAAATAGCTCGGTCATCCCCCAAATATTCAGTATTTATAGGTCATGCATCAAATCCTCTATAGGGGTATTAAAATACAACTAAGTCCATCCAAATTGGGCTGAAAATAACCCCTATATATTTAACTTCTATTATCAATTGTAATCATTCCATTCCATTCAGTAGTTTTCACAATACTACAAAGTGAAAGGAATTTTTTTCTTGAAAAGGCACTACTTTCGTATATGTTCTAAGCTCTGATTGGTGAATTGGTGGTTCTACACCTAAGCAGTTACAAATCGTTAAACGATAATGAAGAACAAAGGAAGGCCAAAACACGAGGAGTACTCATAGAGCGTGAAACAATCCGAGCAATTTTCCCGCCACTAATCGATAGCATAGCAATCAATATCTCAACTATTCATGCTTAATCCAAAAATTAATACCCAGTGATAAAAAAGTTATATTACTTTTTAGAATGCACAATTTCTTTTTGCCATTAGTATATTATATTTTAGTACATTATTCAAAGATTGTTATTATTTATCAACTTATATTTATTCTTTTGTTTCATGTGCTCCATTTTGTTGAAGAAAGCAGAAGAAAGGTAGACAATACAATGGCCAAAATAAAAAGGACAAACAACGATCTTACACAGAAACCTAAAGATCGATAAAAATATACGTTAACATAAATAGCAACATCGAATAAACAACCCTTATACGTTCCGTTGTTTTAATATTATTTCATTTGTTAACATAATCAATAGTGAGAAGAAAACTTAAAGGATGACAAGATGCTCTAAATCCAAGGACACAACTGGCCAAAGGAAAAAGGATAAGGCAATGGTAGAAAATTGAGGATTAAGCAATACCCTCTAACAGCCACATCCGATAGCTGTGCGGGACAAATTAAATACTAAAATTGCCAATTAGGGCTGGACGTATACGAATACCTCATTTGTAGATCTTTTGCAAGCTCCTAGCACGTAAAATATAATTTACATCAGCTCCTACTGTGCAATAGATTGTTATTAGTGGTAGTTGGTGGCCCATTGTAAAATATATGATACTACACACTATTATATACTGGTTTCCCTGTGATAATATAAACTTTCTCCTATAGCTCATTCCACGTGACACCTTTTGACAGTAACTTGGTTTTAACTTGTTATGAGTACAACTGCTCACTTCATGTTACACGACAATCAATCATTATTAAAGCATTGAATGGTAATTCATACCAGACAATACTTCATAATTACATACATAAGTCACGAAAATTAATTTAATCTTATCTATTTTATTTTTCAGGACAAATCCTTCCCTCAAGTAATGGACTATTTGCAGCTGGAATCTCGGGATTGGTCATTGGCTTACTCTCTATCATGTTTGCCGTTTCACTTGTTGTCTTTTTTCGTAAGTTGTGTCTTTATTATACAGCAAGGCATGTACATTTACGATTATTACAAAAGTAGCTAAAACATCAAACTGTATCTATGTCAATGTTAGCAACTTTATAAACATTATAGTTTAAACCAACAAAGGTGTTTGTTAAGTAACAGTGCCGCCTTTAACAAAATGTTGTTATCCTAACTGGTTAGATTTACCTTACTGTAAATGTCATAACTTTCATGCTTTCGTGGATTGCAAAAATAGAGCAGTGCATATTTAACCATTACAGGTTTTCGACTAAAGAAAAAGGAAGAAATGAGGTATTTATGTTTTTAGTTTTTATTTGGACATATTTTCGTTCATGTTGAATTAAATTCGGTAGTCAAAATCATATTAGGAATGATTAAACATTCAGATTTCTGCTGAAGGACATTTGGTGCAGGTTTTTAGCTTCATGAATTTACATTACAAATCAGTAATGATCGACAAAATAACAAACCATAACAACACAAACCGCTCTAACAAGCCTCAATATAAATACATCAGATAAAACCGAGACGTATCGCTCCCGAAATCTTTAATTAAATTTGTAAATTGTCAATATAATTTAATTGAAACAGTTATAGCAATCTTCTTCTTCTTTCCTTCGTATAAACTTCCAATTATGGGACACTTCCGGTTATATGTCGGAGTAATTAAAATCCAATCACAATACGAAGATGTACACGCGAACGTAGAATCAATAATAAATCGCAAACGGACCAAAAATAATTATTGTTTCGCATTTCACATAATGAATACATTTTCGTACAACTCTGTGTAAAGAAAATAATGTTTCTCCTATCTCTATTTAGTGTAATGTTGTTGGCCAATTTTAAATCTTCCATGTCAGACTATTTCTCGTTGGTTTCATTCTGATTATGACACAATGCATTTTATGGAAACTTTTTGATTTCAAACTCTGTTAAATTGCACGTACAAATTACTATATTATGATAATTTCTTTTTGTAGACTTATTTTATTGTTCTATTATACAATACTAGTATAAGCCGTATTTGTCACAACGATAATTCCATTATCTATTGTTAGGTCTAATAATTATACAGAATTCCAAACATGTACTAGATGTAATCCTGTAGTGACAGATTCATACGATAGTTTAGAAACGGCAGCCAATGGTATGTGTGTTGATGGATAATCATATATAAACACGATCTCGTATTTAACGACGAAAATAGTTTTATGCATTTCTTCGAACTGTATTATCAACAGTAATTATCTAGTACATGGCTTGGTTTGGCTTATGGTGTTTAACGCCACTTTCAACAATATTTCAGTTACATCGTAACGGTCAGTTTTATTGGTGGAGGAAACCGAAGTACCAGGAGAAAAGCCCGACCTGTCACAAGTCACTGACAAATTGTATTATATAATGTTGTTACAAAATCAACTTTAGTGGTGATATGCACTGATTGAACAGATAGTTGTACATCCAACAACCATACGATTAACCATGACGGCCCTTTCTAGTATATGGAAACCGCACAAGTAGCAGTTGGTCACTATATAACTAATATGTGATTAAAAATAATAAATATACTTAATTATAATATAACTATACAGTCATATAGTTTCGTTTTTCAGCTACGCATCTAGCTTATAATAAGATGAGTGTGAAGATACCAAAGGGGTAATCAGAATCTGTATATCGAAGAAGAACAGAGAACAAAATGGTCAAAACGTGTATTTCATCAAAAGGCATAAAACCAAAAGGCTGTGAAATGATAATGTGACTTTGTGGAGATAGTAAGCTTTTGTGAACCATATAATACCGCGTATTTGTGTATGTTCTATTGTAAGTGACAATGTAACTGTTGTTTATGTTCAACATTAACTCTTGTTGATGTGTATATTTCACGTTTGCAGAAAAAACAAGTACATTCTTTTGTAGAAGTGAATATGAGTTTTTATTGACCTGTAAAATAATATTGAAGTCTGAGGTCAATATTGGTTTTGCAGGTCAAACATAATTCATATTCACTGATGCAAAAACATGTAATTGCTTTATTACATACTATGATGGTTATGACGTCAATGACGTCATCCGGTGAATATTACTTCCAGCAGGTGAATACCATTATTTATTGACTTTACTTAGCTAAAGTACGAACATTTATAGTCATTATGTAATAATATATTTTATATTTACAATCCCTACAGTATGCATGTAGGCTTTTCAGCTATTGACTATCTTAAGGAAAACGGCCCATATAGAAAGTTGAACTAAATATACAATGGTATAAGTACCACAATGTTCGTCATCAATACATATTGATTATTATACAATTGATGACTTTCGATGAGCTGAATACAAGGATTGATCAACCCATGGAATATGATATTCATCGAGGCATCCATATATGACATTAAATCAAATTTGAATTAACACCAAACAGCGCCGACTTTGTTCCCCGGACACTTCTATCTGCCCAACGTCTGCCATTATTGATTTAATTGTGCACAGAAAGTAATTAGTAAGAACGCATCTGATTAGTCGATGACAAAACTTAGCCTGATGATGATTGGCTACTACTTTAAAGATAATTGGGAAACACCATTTATATTTTAAGGTGTCTGGCTGAGCGTTGGAATGTTATGTTCAACTCTCGTGACTTTTTGCGCGTTGAATATTACGTTTTATCGAAGAACGTTACTAGAGACGTCAGCCAATCAGAACAAAAAACATTATCTGAAGTCATATAATAAAATTGATGGTTTGTTTGCTATGAAGGTTATACATGACTCAGCAATTATAATAAAATACTAGAGAATATAATACTATATTGAAAATAAAAAAAAACAGTTTCTATGTTACTTGCAAATATTTATCGTTTACAGGAACAACTGAAGTAAACGAGAACCAAACAGACAGAATGTAAGCTTTGTTCAGATCAATTTAATCACATTGTCATGTTAGTTTGTTTACACTACACTATGGTAAGAATTAATCAACTTATCCAAGTTGTGAAAGTTTCAGTAAACATATTATACTGAATAAATGGAAGGACACATTGCTCCCGAATATGTCCTGCCTACGTTGTTACAAACACTTCTTACATAACATAGTCTTGTTATAACAGCGTTAGTTTTTATATTATTTAAACAGTCACCGACAGGACCATAGAAATAGGAACATGTATATTGTTGTGTAAGACGCTAAAGAAAACTTATTGAAATAATAAATTAAAATTATTATCCAATGTCACATGTAAGTTCACTACCCAAATCGGCATAGTATTCATATGCTTAAGCAAAAAAAGTCCAGTGCATACTTGTATTTTGTCGCAGCAATATAACAACTTCGAATTCGTATTAACGGTCAATACGTCCACATTAATAATGAGTTAATAGCCTATTTATTTTGTAAGAACAGTTTAATTATTCCTACCTGATGTTGATGCGATATCGATACTAGAATGGCCATTGACATATGTGTATATCACATTGGTCTTGATACCAGTGTTGTAATAATACTGGCCATTACTTCAATGCCACATTGTATCTGAAGTTGCCATCTCAATGTTGTACTCATTTGTGATATATCTATTCCAAACACACAACAGTGGCGATTGATATCTCTACGCAGGTACACGGACATATCAAAGCAATGTCATTTTTAAAGTGCATTTTTAAAGGAATTTACAATAATGGAGAAGAAAAAACAATGTAGTCTATCATGTTATGCTCAATAGGTTCATAATATATTTGTCTTTATGTTCCAATCTAGTATTGATACATACGAGGAAATTATGCTAAGCGGGAATACTGCTCACACTAACCAACATCAATCCAAACTACTAAAAGGTACTGTTATTGTTTTGTATTTTTTAGTTGTCTTTCTTTGTTGATCAAAGTATTATATTATAAATGATATGAAGCTTTGTTCCGCAGGATAGGTAATTTCTATTAACGTTTGGGTCAATATCATGGATACATCAATGTTAATACAAATATCTATATACATAAAACGGAATGTTAATAATAAATATTTTTTTATTCTATCCGTGGTCAATTCAAGCTATTTATAATTATGAATTTCAGGTCACACTCTGAACAGGCTTAGCTGACTTTATATTGTTGTTTGTTTGATGGTGATTAACGTAACTTTCAACAATATTTTAGCTATATCATGACGGTCAGTTTAATTGATGGAGGAAACAAGAGGACCCGCAGAAAACCACCGACCTGTCGCAATTGACTGACAAACTTTATCACATAATGTTGTACACCTCGCCCTGGTCGAGATTCGAACTCACAATATCAGTATTGATAGGCACTGATTACATAAGTAGTCGTAAATCCAACTACCATACGATCACGGCCATGACGTCCCCCTATTGACGCTTTCCTTGTTAGGTTTATACAAATAACGTTTAAACAGTGGTAGTTAACAATTTGTCCTGTATTAAAACACGAGCAAAACAACTTCTCACTTGGAATCATTAAGCATAAAAAGACGCAAAGCTTGCCCATGGAAACATAGACCTGGCTTGGGACATACAAGAAAGTAGGAGGGGCTAACGTTATTAAAATGTTCTAACTGACACAGCAAGTAGGATTGATAATGGATACCAAACTACAAAACAATGACATGACGAAAACATGTACCCAATGAATTTAAAGAACATGCAACAGCGTTAACTGTCAATTTGTTTTCAATATATTTGATGGTGCATTGTCTTCATATAGACCACATTATGACAGAATGCAATGCGTAAATCTTCTCATGTATTTTCAGATGATATAAAGAAACAGGAGAAGATTTATGACAATATGAAAGCTTAGTTACATTAATTTCTTGTCTTGTATTTTGTTGACCTGTTAAATCAGTTGTATTGCGAATGTTCTATAATACATTTATTGTTTTGCCTCTGACTCTGATTGTGTTGAAGCTGATTAGTTAATCATCAACATTTATCAACGGTGAAGATGTTTTTTAACATTAGTATGACATTAAATAGTGATATAAATTTAACAAATTTAATATGCTTAATTACATGTATAATTGCTTTGTTGTAGTCTACAAATGTAATCTGCGCTACAATATGTAAACCTCAGGTAATAAGATATATTTATATATTTCTATATTTTGCTGTCAAATTATAATATTAAGTATATATGTACCATCTACACACGCTTAGACACATGTCTTATGTCTATCTCTAGATTTTCCTTACGAGACAAGGTAACACTTCGATTATTGAATCTCTATTTTTCTATGGAACGGATGTGGTCGAGTGGTCTAGGGCGCTGGACATAAGGCTAAGCGATTGGTGCTGTAGTGTATCAATGGTATGAGTTCAAATCCCGACGAGGGAAGAACAAAAAATTTACAGCTCAAAAATCTAATTCTAACACTGTTTGGTTTAATTTTCAGACGTATATATATATAAAAATGTTATTCTAATACAATTTGTTCGCACCGTCGGATATGATCGGTTACTATTCCACGTAAAATTCTCAATCTAAAAATCGTAACTAAGAGCTTCAGCTGAAAGAATCCCCCATCTTGAAAACGTGAAATACTACATGTCACATTTACAACAATACACAAAAATAATTAATATCCCTAACTTGCAAACTTATTTTAGTTTAACATTGATCAAGATTGAAGCGTATGCGAAATCGAAAAAAAAACGTCTCATCTTTACGTTTTAGACTGAAAGTCTTCATATGGCGTCATGTTGTTTATGTGCTAAAGTCGTCAACAGCACTTCGCGGAATTTTAATTTGTGTGATTTATAGACCCACGATATGCAAGAATACTTTTTTATGTCCAGTATTGCATTAGAATAGAGATAACTGTATTGTATTTGAAAAATGATCGATTTAATGGTCGCAAATATCCAATTACTGGCTCCGCTAACGCATCGCCAGTAAACTCAATTTGCGACCATCAAATCTCCAATTGATGCCGTGAATTTGTTTAATTAGTATTAACACTAATGATTATTATCCTCATGTAACCTTATCATAATTTGGCTATTCTGTTTGGACCCTTTGGTTTACTGTCTTATAAAAGCTTCAATTAATTGGTTTTCAAAAAGTTTGACATTTATGAATGTTATTCTAGAAACGCGTTGTGGGCATTAACTTTGCTCTCTACTTTTTATTACACAGTTGTCATATATAAATTATTTACTCACATTTAGGTTCATGATGTGCTCATGTGACCATGTGTTTAATTGTAAACAGTGACGGAATGTGGGTAGGCAATAACAGTTTCTTACTTTTTCCTAAGCAATAATTGTAAACAGTGAATTAATGTGGCCAAGTGTGTTATTAAAATACAGTTCCTTATTTTTGCTTATTTCATCTAAACAATATTTTAGTGCACCATATCTGTACAGGTTGAAATAATGTTGTAATTATAATTTACTTAATAAAGTGCTACAGAAAAGTAAAACGAAAGAGCTTTGTGTTTCTTTTCACCAAAAGTGTTTCAACTGGTATTCCATCAATTCATTTTGTTGTTCCTTGAAATAAATCAAGGATACCAGTATTTCTAATATAACAATGTCTATATGTTTGTTTAAAAAACAGTAAATATAATTTTAACAGCTTGACGTTTTGTTTCCATTACCCCCTTTCTCCATTTTGGTTTTAAAGTATTTAATGCCTATCTCTATTTATGTATAAGAAGAGTTTAAAGATACCAAAGGGGCAATCATAATCCATATACCGAACAGACAACACAATGGCCAAAAGAAAAAAAGTATAAAAGGACAAACAACGATCAACAAAACATACACATAAAACTTGAGGTCGAGTAACACGTATCCCACTGAAAACTGGTGGTGAACTCAGGTGCTCCGGAAGGGTAAGCAGTTCATAGTCCACTAGTAGCACCCGTCGTGTTAATCTAGTTACAAACTAGGTGATGAGTCGTCAATGAGGAAAGGACCGGGAAGTGTTCACGATAAGTGGAACATATCCGTGGTCATTTGTGACACAGATATTCCATAACAGACAACCAAATTTTCGAAGTGATGACTTCCACTTAACCAAGAGGAACCATTGGTTCAGTAGCTTTCTTGTTGGCGACAACCCTCTATCAAGAAAATCCTGATAGGAATCACAAGCTCTGGAATATCGTTTCAACTGAGAGATGTATACTCCATATGCAGGTGCTGCTGGAAAGTTACTACACATAAATATATAAAGGTTTCATATGTAACTCATAAATACATAGCCCAACTCTTAGTACTATCACCATTGATTCGTGCCATTATACACACGTGCTCCGGATTTAATCTAGGCTGTGTGTTCCACCTTGCCATTCATATCAACTGTTAACGTTGTCGTCTCCGATGTATGAGCGTCACTATAACGTCGATGATAATAAATTAATAATCTTTGATGAACAACATTATTTCAATGTTCTAATATATTGATTACTAATACATTATCTTTCCAACGCTATCTCATTCTGTTTGTTTGTATTGCTGTTAACAACAATACAATATTATTGTATTCAAATGCTTGTTACAACCAGCACCATAAGCTCAGGCCCCCGTTTCACAAAAGGTCGTATATCATAAACCTGGTGGTACGACTGTCTTTACGATTTACGATCGTTTCACCGGTGGGTCTAATAAAATGTATTTCCCTTTACGGTGTGTATAATTTTCAAATCAATTGACGTATTGCAATTGCCGCATAGGTCATATTTACAAAACGGATATTTCTTTTGTGTTCATGTCGTTGCTAAAAAGAAACTATTGGTTATAAGAATCTTCGTAAATAAACAACAAAAAATTACTTAAAAAATCTGCCTCTTTTTCTCTTTATTGCAAGGAAATCTATCCAGACAAAAAAAAACGGAACCGCCGCGATATAGCTGAACTATTGTTGAAACTGACATTGTAAACACCATCAAACAAACAAACAAGCATCAAAACGGCGGAAATGTGCGCTTCGTAAAACGTAATTATGAAATATTTTACAAGGAAAAATCTCAGTGACATGATACGTTTTGGCACGCATGTAGCTACATGCATGTAAATTTCGACTGACCAAGAAAAAAAACCACACTGAATTCATGCTACAGTGTTCAATTTTCAATTTCTTGACAGTATTTGACATCAAAATTACAAAAAGTCCAAGAATTCCAAATTTAAAGCGAAAAGTCGATATAATATCAAATTTTAACGGGCTTTTCCATTAGTTTAAGTTGGAACTATTTATAGACGTTATATTCATTGAAAATACTGAGATGTGAAATAAATGTCCACGACAATACGATCTACTGAAAAGTATCGTGGTTACTCACGGGTGCACGGGGCACACGAGTATTTTGAAAGTGGGGGGAGGAGGCACAACATATATTTTACCACCAAATATAGGGGACAACAACGTATTTTTTTCCATTGTTATCTCAAAAGCTTTGGGGATTGCACCCAGTTCTTGCTGCATAGGAATAGTACCCGTCAAGTATATTCGTCTCAACTAGAAGTTACGTAAAGCGAATAACTACATGTATTAACTAAGTATTAAAATTGGCTCTACGTTATGACCCAATATGGTGGTTTAAATTTTTGAAACCTATTGATATAAGAAAATATTTTAAAAAATTGCTTATATGCTATAGCGATAGCTATTTTGTTCAAGTCAACGTTTTGCCATATTAAAAACCGGTAATCAATTTTATTCAAAGAGTCATGTAAATTAACTGGACCAGTGCTATATACATGCATCTGTACAAATGTACATGTATGCTTAAACATTTGAAAAGTTTCATTTGAATCCGCTATAGCATGTCTTTCTTAGATAAATCATAGCTAAATATGATCTAAGTTATGATATTATAAGGTTAAATATATGATGCCTGATGTGGTGCACAGGGATGGATTGAACTTTCTCTTTATTATTGTTGACTTTTCTGTCATTAGCCTTATCAAAGCGAATATTTTCTCATTATTCCACTGCGAAGCTTTCCCTGGGAAAGCAGTCTCCACTTTGAAACTGTCGTCTTCTACTTTCTTAGGGTGTCTCGTCATTTGTATCTACAAAGACCAATAAAATAACTCTATTTAATATTTAATATTTTGTTTGAACGAATATATGAATTTATCTGATAGGTGCGCGGCCCGAGTAAATTGATCGATTTTCGTACCTCCGCACAAAGAAGATGTCATAACCACAAGGCGTAAATCGGAAATCGTAAAACATGCCGACAAGTTTTGTGAAATGATCGCAAACTTAGTCGGTATGTGGTAGTAAGATAGGTCGGAAATCGTATGATTTACGAACTTTCGCGACATAATGATGCTACAATGAACAACAATATCATGTTGTTGACTGTTTGACAATAACCTTGTGCACAAACATACATATTGGTAAAAGCAAATAAATGAAAATATATTCGAACGATAAGGTTTTAGTTTATAATAGTTAATCAAATTGGGAATACATCTGTATTGTAAATCAAGTTGGCTTAAATAGATCTAAGAAAAGTTTTAAGACACAAAAGAGGTATGCAGTAGCTGTAAATCGAAGGACAGGTAAAACAATGACCAATAAAAGGACAAACAATGATGCACACAATTCTACACAAAAATCTTAAGATTGAGCAACACGAAGCTCTCTAAGCACAGGGGGTGATATCTGGTGCTCCGGAAGGGTAAGCCATTTCTCCTCCACATGTGCCACCAATGGGGTTACTCTTCTTGGAATCCAGGTAAAAACACGTGTATTAGGAAAGGATTGGATTGTGATTATCAACAAACGAAACATGTGAACATGTCGTCATCTGTGACACAGATATTCCGCAACGACTAACCAGGTCAGGGTGACGACTGTAAAACCTTCCAGGTGGTGACGTCCACCTAACCACTAGGAACCTTTGGTTCACTAGCTTCCTTGTTAGCAGTAACCATCTATCAAGGAAATAATGATAGTAAGCCCAATCTCTAGAATATCCCGCCAACTGAAAGATATATAGTCAAGATGGTATAAATTAACTTGGTTAGTTCGTAAATTTGTAATTGATAGAGACAGGGTCTGCTTACCATTCGCAAGAGCCTGGGTTCACCGTCAGAATATTGGTGGGGTGCGTGCTGGTCCTGTTTTCATTTTCTTTGCTGTGTTGTGTTTGTGTGTGTTGTTTTTTTCTTCGTGCTGTGTCTTGTGTACCCTATGTTGCCAATGTATCTAGAAAGTCCACTGTAGATAACCACTTCGGTTTTCTCTAATGTCTATTAAAATGATATTACATAGTCGAATAAAATAATAAGTGAAATATGCCCTAGAAAGCCAACAAGATGTTTTGTTTACAATCTTATGTTTGAAATTCATAGTTTATTCAAATTCAATAATCTCCACAGATGATAGTTTCATAGTGTTATAACTGAAAGAACATTTAATGAATCAAACCTAATGTGTACTAATTTAATCAAACCCAATGTGTACTAATGTAAATGTGCATACAATAACAATATCCCACATATGTTTAAAGCGAAAGACTCGGTCGCCATTTTTTTTAGCATTTTTTTTTCTTCATTTAAATGTGATGTGCTTGCTAATGATCCAGGTTTCTCATTACATCATTTCATATTTTGCAATGATTATTGGGTATGTTTGGCCACTGAATCTATTGACGAATTATGCGTCAATAGTCTTAAAGAGGAATTTAGAAAAAAAACATTTAAATATATATCAAAGTACAATACTATTTACAAAGATCCTTATCCATACCATAAGTGTAAGTGACTCATTTCTACTTCAGATATATATATAAATACTTTATTTTTAAAGTATTTAATGATTCGATGATTTAATTGTTTCCTGGTTGATAACAATATACGATGTACAATGAGTTTACACATTGTTCTACTTTTTAACTGTAAGTATTATTTTTATTATTTTGATCACGTCTTTGTACTTTCCGGCTACATTCAACTGAAGACTATGGTGACAAGATGGCAATTCTCCCTTTTGATCATCTAAGATATACATCATTTGATGTGGGTTCAGAAAAGGCAATGTTTTTTTGTATATTTTCTTTCATGGCTATCAATGAAAAATAATCAATTTACCAAAGCTGCAATATAAGACAGAACACCTGGCAAAATATCAGTTGAACATTTTATGTTTTTATTATAAAGTGTGACCAACGTACGTAAGCCTTTCACAATATCGTCGGAAGTATCTTAGCAAAACATGTCTGTACAGGTCTCTCTGTGGTCAAATTCAACAATAGCTATATGTCTGACAGATCTGCCTCCTATTTAGGAGATAACTGTATTGTATTTGAAAATGTCACGACATCAATTGGAGATTTGATGGTCGCAAATCGAGTTTACTGTCCCTTCTGATGCAATACTGAACATAAAAAGTTTTCTTGTATATCCCTGAGTTTAAAAATCACAAAAATTAAAATTCCGGAAAATGTTATCGAACGACTTTGGCACATAAACAACGTGACGTCATATGAAAGCTTCCAATTTAAAATGTAAAGATCAGACGTTATTTGGCTTCGTATGCGCTTCAATTTAGATAGAATTTAACAAAAATAAGTTTTCAAGGTAGGCATTTTAATTATTTTTGTGTATTGCTGTACATATGACATGTAGGATTTCACGTTTTCAAGATGGTGGATCCTTAGACAACTACATTACTATTTTTTAACGGAAGGAATTTGAAAAGTGCATATATTTCGTCTTTTATTTGTATGTTTTCAAACTAGTGCGTACACGTTGGGAGAATTTCATAAGAATAGGAATAACAGTACTGTATTTGAAGAGTTGTCGGTGTCCATTGTGGATAAGGGTAATAGTAAAATTACCGAACTCCGAACAATCTTACAAAGGGAAAGTCAAAACTCATAAGTGTATAAACAGACAAAGTCAGTCAACAACCGGAAAACTGTGAAAACCGTAATGACCCTGATTTGGTACAGGCATTTCTAAAGAAATGGTGGGTTGAATCAGATCTTAAAGCGCCAAACTCCCCTCCTTTTCATTACGGCTCAAAGTTTCCGGCTGTCACTATAACAGTATTTATAACAACACTTGAGCAAAACAAGTAAAACAGTTGTCAAAGCAGCACTAAGCTCAGTGAAGTAAATGTCAAAGACACTTTTACGTCACACATTGATAACAAAATAATTTTGACATTTTTGTTGACACCTTATCTTCATACATTTTCACTATGTGAAAATCCATCGTTTATAATCTTTTCTGCAGAGACGGAATATATTTCGACAAGATCCTGGTATCGGAATATAAACTTTTTAAGAGATCGAATAAGGCGAATCTTTTCATAGCCCTGGTCCAGTAGCCTGTTTCTCAGATGAAGATGACGTTTCAGGAAATCAGAATAATTGCTACTGGTCCTTGCATAACGAATCAATTGTGACGGTCGTAAATATCCATCTCACTGGTTCGGCTTCGCGTCGCCAGTAAAACTGCAATTGCGACCGTCAAATCCACAATTGACACCTCCAATTCTTCAAATACAGTACTGTTATTCCTTAATTATACTGCTTGTAGGAGTCATTTTCTGGACAGAGCTCAGTTACTGGCACAACAACTACTAAAACAAGGTTACGTTTCTCCTAAGCTGAAGTCATCGCTGCAAACATTCTATCATCGTGATCACGATCTGGTTGACCGTTACGAAATATCCATATCTCAAATGACAATGGATCTTTTACTTTCTTACGTAATTTCTTTCTTTTCTTGCATCTATGATTGCAAATACTTGTATCATACTTGACTATATGTGCGCAACACGGCGGTTGTCTTATAAGAAAAAGCAACTGTGTATATTTCGGGTGCACACGAGTTCACCCCCACATTCTTGGTGGGGTCCTTGTTGCTGATCTCTTTAGTTCTTTTGTGTTGTCCTATTATGTGTCTGAGTTCCGCGTTGCGATGTCCTTTACTATTGCAACATAAAACGATGTTCGGTTCGTCTTAACCTCCAGTTATTTGTAGGAGGGAACATGTCTTATTTACGTTATATGTGTTTGTTTGCGTATCGTGGTGTCCAACACATATTGTGCTGTGTGTTTTGTCGTCGTCTTGTGCTTTCTGTATTATAACCTGACAACTCTCATCGATAGGGTACCTCCGTTCGTCATATGTGGATGCGCTGTCCACTCAGTGGGTTGATTCCTATGAACCGTTACCAGTACATGGTACACTATACATGTAGTCGTAGTTAAACGTCCATTGTGGACAAATGCTACATGTTTCTATCGTCACGAATTACAGATTCTCGAATAATTCGAATTTTGAAGATCAGCCACCTGTCACATCAATGCTTCATGACCAATTAAATGTAGGACAATGGTTTTCATTGATAGCTGAATTGAGAACAGAAGTTACTCCCGACAATGAAATTGATGAAGAGTAAGTGGTCTTGTGTAAATTGAATTCAGAATGTTAATGAGACATACTTTTACAAGTATCACCTGGAATGTCCTTTATGTGATAATATTAGAAGTACTTTATTTATATTTTTATATTTTGATGGCGAGGTAGATTTCAATACCATTTCATATGAAAATACAGAACTGTCAATAGATCTAAGCAAGAATAACGTTCGTGCAGTACAAGTCTTTCTAAAAAAAATAGCAAATATATTAAGTTAATTATGGAGGGTTCAACTCTTTTTATATTTCTAATTTTTTCTATTTATTTATTGATTGTTCTGTTAAGCGTTTCGTCCTTTTTCTAATAGGTTACATATTTCTTTGTTTTATATTTCGCCTTTTGTTTTGTATTATCCTGATGCAAATTGAAATTGTTCACTGCCTGGTTGCTGTCATATGTAACTTGTTGTGATCTGTACGGATCGGGCCTTTAGTAATTGTCATACATGTAACTTGTCCGTAAACTCAATTGCTATATTTTAAGCAAATATAATATGCTTAATTCAGAAATAACCGAGGTTCTAGCTGACGATTAATATTCTCACCGGAATATCGTTAAGGGGACTATTATTCAAAACATTTATTTCCACCATAGGTACATGTTGTGATTTTAAGCATAATTAGCTTCCACAATGTCTATTTTCAATACTCTATGTTGTCATATGCTTAATATTAGTTCTATTAAAGAGGACAAATGGCCTGAACCATTATCTAACAGACCATCGTAAGACATAATAGTACAACAATCGTCAACTTTGAACCAAAATTTAATTGCTGATACCATCTGTCGAAATCTGTAAGCAACTTACAGAATATATGTCAGCAAGGTTTTGACATCACACGAAAAAACGTTTTGAAAGATGAGATGAAGCGATTATATATTTGTGAAAAAGAATGGATATGGGAAAATGGCACAAAGACAGCACAAAATCACCCAATGCAACACAAACACAAATATATGTTCAATGAAACAACTATTTGAACTTTTCTCTTCGATGATAAAAATAGCTTAGAATTTTGAACCCAAAAATACATGCCGTAACATGGTCATATCAGATATTTGTAAACTGATACTATGAACTTGTTGCAGTATATTTTTTTCATATCACTGTGAAATCCCATGAAAGTAATGTTTAGCATTATCAAACAATACAGTTTCAGTGGTTTTGAATTTCTCCAGGCACTATGGCTTCCTCCAAATATTAAATTAATTGCAATGTATGATTAGTAAGGTATTAAAATGATTTTAAACCCCAATAAACAAACAATTTTAATTGTGATAATTCATCATAGCACTTTGAGTCCGGAATGTTGAAAATATTTCAGTTTTATGTTTTGCTTTTATTTACTGTAGGTTACCATGGCAACCAAAATATTTTTTTTCTATGCAGGTAGATGTATATTTTTTTTTTAAACTGAAGGTTGCAGTTAAAATGCTTAATATTAAGAGACTTATGTAAAATGGTTATATTACGTAATCAGTGAATCAAAGAATATTTGATCAATTTAGATAACAGAATTTATTTTTTTTTAAATTTCGAAAATTACAAAAATGGCCATAATTCCTTTATTTGGCAGAATCAAGCAAAATAACTTTGTAGGGTGTTTTGTATCAATATAACTTCCATGAAAATGCATAAAACTCATTTTGCCCCAGGTACCTCCATAAGCCTGAAATTTTCATGGCTGGTCACATATACCAACGGGGAGTTCTAGGGTCCAAATACTTTATTACATTACGGCAATAAACCGTGCAATACATACTAATTACGTTAATAAATATTTGGCACAAGAAAAGGATAGTAAACAAATACTACAAAAAATATTTCTGATATGGTGCAATCCGCAACGGAAACACTGTGTTCTATTGCTCATCAAGGGGGTTGGAGTCAGTGACTTACAACAGGTCGCTAGATTTCACCGGGTACTCTGGTTTCCTCCACCAATAAAACTGACTGCCACGACCTAAAAGAAATGGTGTTTAAAGTGGCATTCAGCACCATCATAGCCCTATATCAAAGTTAGCTTATTGTAACTTTAACCAATCAATTGTTTTACAATGTTCGACTCGATGAACCGATTATTTATCATGTCAATTTGTGGTATCCGATTGATGTATATTGCCTATTTTAGAGAGAATCGAAGGGACAATCAAGAGTGCATGAGCAATTCAGATACACCGAAAACACTGGGCATAGGACACAGAACAAAGACAAGAAAAACAAAACAACAGAAAACAAAAATAAAAAGTAAAAAAATAAATAAATAAAACAATAAACCAAACAAGAAAGAAAAAAATACAAATGCAAAAAATGAGCAAAACGTTATCTTATCAACAGAAAGGGATCTTTAATCTGGTTTGTATTACAATAAAAAGTACAAGTTTAAAACAAAAAGATTAGCGCTATCGTTATTGTGTATTTATATATGACTTGAATTTACAGCCTAATGAAATAATAATTTACAAATACCTTTATGCAGAATGCGGTGCATTGCATTGTTTGCTTGTAAATTAAACCGTCACCATACAGACCGTTCATACAGAAAAAGTAAATGCACACATGGTGCTACAATGCACACGGGAGATATAAAACTTTTTGAAATCCGTTTATCTGTTACAAAAAAAAGGATAAAAATCGCAGATATTGCGAACGGAAGGACGAACGAACGAGCATTATCAGCCATACTCACAGTACAGCGAGGATGGAACATTAATTAAATTAATGTTGGTGCAATAGATAAGTTTAATTTATTATAAAACGGAATTAAGTCGTACAGTTTCCCTGTGTATGATAAGGAAGTAGCCTGTATTATATTAGGTTCTGAATATATATATCCACCAATAAAGATATACGTATGTAGTAATCAGGAAGAAATGACCAATTAATCATAACTTGTATATATGAATGGAGAAGACCAACTATATGATGCTGGATATCATAGTGTTTGTTCTGACAATATCATATTGTACAGGTATGTATAAATAGAGAAGGACAATAGCATGCTGCTGGATACCATAGTGTTTCTTCTGACAATATCATATTGTACACGTATATATTAATAGGGAAGGACAATAACATACTGCTAGATATCTTAGTGTTTCTTCTGACAATATCATATTGTACAGGTATGCATTGATGAAAAAGGACAGCAATATGCTGCTGGATATCTTAGTGTTTCTTCTGACAATATCATATTGTACAGGCATGTATTAATAGCGGACAATAACATACTAATATATATCTTAGTGTTTCTTCTGACAATATCATATTGTACAGGCATGTATTAATAGCGGACAATAACATACTAATAGATATCTTAGTGTTTCTTCTGACAATGTCATATTGTAGAGGTATGTATTAAAGGAGAAGGACAATACTATACTGCTGGATATCTTAGTGTTTCTTCTGACAATATCATATTGTACAAGTATGTATTAATGGAGAAGGACAATAATAAGCTGCTGGATATCTTAGTGTTTCTTCTGACAATATCTTAGTGTACAGGTATGGAATAATGGAGGAAAATAACATGCTGCTGGATATTCTAGTGTTTCTTCTGACAATATCATATTGTACAGGTATGTATTAATGGAGAAGGACAATGATATGCTGCTGGATATCTTAGTGTTTCTTCTGACAAAATCATATTGTACAGGTATGCATTAATGGAGGACAATAACATACTACTAGATATCTCAGTGTTTCTTCTGAAAATACCATATTGCACATATATGCATTAATGGAGAAGGACAATAATAAACTGCTGGATATCTTAATGTTTCTTCTGACAATATCATTTTGTAGAGGTATGTATTAAAGGAGAAGGACAATATTATGCTGCTGGATATCTTAGTGTTTCTTCTGACAATATCGTATTGTACAGGTATGTATTAATAGAGGACAATAACATACTACTAGATATATTTGTGTTTCTTCTAACAATATCATTTTGTACAGGTATGTATAAATAGAGAAGGGCAATAATTAGCTGTTGGATATCTTAATGTTTCTTCTGACAATATCATTCTGTAGAGGTATGTATTAAAGTAGAAGGGCATTACTATGCTGCTGGATATCTTAGTGTTTCTTCTGACAATATCTTATTATATCATTAACAAAAAATATTCCACTATTAATCCATTCTTTAAAAATTTTTTTTTTTTTTTCAAATGTAATAAATCTATTTCCCCATAAAATTTGCTTTATTACATTACTGAATGTCAATGGTGAACTTAATTGACCACCACCTGTTTTTATCCAACTGGTCAACACATTTTTGTAAAATTCGGTGATATTATTTAGAAACTGTTTATGTTTTTTCACATCTATGTTCATTTTAAAAATAAGCCATATTTTCCCAAATACATTTAAATATTTTAGTGGTATCAATTTCCAATTCGAAAATTTTGAGTCAGCTAATCTACTTACCCATGGTGCCTTCAAAGATTTAAAATAACTTTCTATATCTATCATTTTCAGTCCACCCTTCTCAAAATCTCCTATCAATGTATTTCTTTTTACCTTATCTGGTTTCCCATTCCATATAAATTTAAAACGCTTACTCTCTATCTCTTTTTTGTATTTTTCAGGAATAACACATGAACTAACAATAAAAGTAAAAATAGGTATAATCAAAGCTTTAATGATTAGTACTTTACCCAATATTGAGAGATTTCGCTTTGACCATGACAAAAATAAGCTATTCATTTTTTCAATTTTTTTTTTCCCAATTAAGTTTTTTACATTCTATGTAATCATGACCATAATAAATACCTAAGGTCTTTATTGGTTTGTTTGTATTGATATCTTTTATTCTCAATAAACCATCATAATTTGACAAGGTATAGAGAAATACATATGTACAATATATACAATATACAATAGCATGTTATACTAAGTATGTAAGTAATGAAGAAATGTACAGAGATGAACAATTCAGTAGGTTAAGCCGGAGTACATACAGTTTTATGTATGTGATTAATGAATTTACTTAGTTTTATCAGTTCTGATTTCTCTTTGGAAGATAGCAGTAATGAATATTTTAAAACATTTGGCCTACTGTAGTAATACTTTGGAATATAGATGTTTCGATCTTGTTCAAAGAATGGGCAATCTAAAATATAGTGAAATTCATCACCGAGTTCATTTTTATTACAGTGCGTACAAATTCTGTTATTTCTATTGGTGTTATTCCACCTTCCAATGTCAATAGGTAATTTATGATTTGCTGTTCTAAATCTGCATAACTCTACAACATTTTTGTTATCTAAAATATCAAAGTATACTTCCATGCCAAAATAATCTTTAAACAATCTGTAATTTATAGCTTTTGATGCATTATCTAATAAAGAATGCCAATATTGTTCAAATTGATCGTGTAGGTTTCTAATAATTGTAAGTCGAAGCCAGTTTGGGTCAACAAAGGTTTGTGTGTTCCAAATATACGCGAATCCACATTCATTTAGAATTTTTTTAACATTATCTAGCCACGTAAAATGTTCCACGTTTTTGATTGACATACAATAACATAAATTATAAATAATTTTTGACAATTTTAACTCTTTTCCATATAGCAATTTAGCCCAGAATGATAGTAATTTACAGAATTTTAAATGTACCTTTTTAATTATATCGTTATTACTGAAACCCCATACCTCACATCCATAGAGTAAAATTGGCTTTACCATCTTATCAAATAGATCAAGTTGAATCTTTACTGAAAGACCATGTTTTCTGCCCATTTTTAATACTTCGTAAAACGCAACAGTAGCCTTGCCAGCTATAGATTGTTTTGCTCTTTTAAAGTTACCAGTCCTGGATAATTCTATTCCTAAATAATTAAGACTATTGACTATTTCTAGTTTTTCTCCATTTAATGAAAAATTAAAATTCCTTGGGAGTTTACCTCTGGAAAAAACCATAACTTTACTTTTATCTGTATTCACTTTAAGCTTCCAGATAGAACAATAATCTTGGAATGAATTTAGTTTAATATTTTCTTCCTTATCTTTACTGTGTTTTTGCTTCCCAATCCACAACCCCTCTGTCTTATTTCTATTTATCATTAAACCTGAAAAATTACCAAAAATTTCAATTTCGTTCATAGCAACAGATATATCGTTTTTAGAGTTAAAATATAGTGTTGTGTCATCTGCTGATTGCGAAATTTTTATACAATGTGTTTGTTCATCTATTTTTATCTGAAAGCCCTTGATATCCTTATTATTTCTTAATCGAAGAGCCATGATTTCAACTGATAAAACAAATAGCAAAGTAGATAAAGGATAAATTTGACGTTTTCCGCGCGAGATTTGAAAATCTCTGATATCCAGCCATTGTTCATTACACAAGTTTGAATATTACTGTATAAAGTTTTAACCCAAATTATAAACGATTCATTAAACCCAAAATGTTTTAAAGTTGTCAAGATAAATGTCCATTCAAGTGAGTCAAACGCTTTTTTAAAATCAACAAAGACTATTGCCCCTTCAACATTATAAGATTCAGCCAAATCAATAATGTCTTGTATTTGTATATGATTGAAGCCAATGAACCTGTTTTTAATATATCCAGTTTGGTCATTATTTACAATTTTTTCTAAAACTTTTTTTAAATGCTTTGCTAGAACATAAGAAAGAAGTTTTAAATCAACATTTAAAAGAGAAATTGGTCTATAATTATCTAGAACTAAGGGATCCCCCTTTTTAAACAATACAGATAAAACACTAGTCCGCTGAGAAAAACTCAGTAGCTTTTCATCATAGCTTTTATTTAGAACATCAATTAAAAATAAATTGACTTTTTCCAAAATTCTCTATAAAATTCTACTGTTAGTCCATCCAAACCTGGGGCTTTATTTGATTTCATATTATTTATTGCATTAGAACACTCTTCTTCAGTTACCTTTCCATCACAAATTGATTGATCCTGATCCTGCAGCCTGTTTTCTAATTTTGTATCAAAAATATAATTACTGGTTAGATTTTCATCAGGATATTTTGTAGTATACAATTTTTCATAATATGATTTAATAGTACTAAGAATGTACATCTGATCAGTTATTATTTCATTGTTTTCATCTATTAATTTGTTTATTGACTTTTTAATTTGCCTCTGTTTTTCCAGACCTAGAAAATATGAGTTATTTTTTTCCCTATATTCCACCCATTTCTCACGACATCTAATTTGTGCCCCTTTAGCTTTTTGGTCATATATTTCTATTTCAATATTATGAATAACTTTATTTAGATTATCGTTTTCCTCGCTTTGATTATCCCTTACCATAATATTTTTTTCTAATTCACTTTCTAATTTATGTCTAAGTTCTCTAGTTAATTTTGATTTGTTTTTACAATACATAGTGGTTACTTCTCGAATTTCAACTTTCATTGCGTCCCATAATAATCTTATGTTGATCTTATTATTATGATACTGTATTAAATATTTATCAATTACTTTATTTATTAACTGTTTATAATCATATTCCTGTTTTACAGAATTATTATTTTTCTAATACCCTCTTCCCTTTTCAGACACCCCCGACCGAAAGGTTAAAACCACACTTTGATGATCAGTATACTGTATGACCGCAGGTTTAATTTTACAGCCTTGAACAAGCGATACAAAATCTTTCCCTAAAAGAATCACATCAATCCGACTAGCTTGTGTTTTGTCTTTTCTACGCCATGTAAACTGTTGTCTGTTTTCATTATATATCCTCCAGACTTCAATTAACTTATTAATTTTTATAAAGGACTTTAAACTATTTACTTATTGCTTACAAACATTATCTGTACGTAAACTTCTACGATCTATGTCTTGCATTATCTCGTTAAAATCTCCCCCGACCACAAGAATACCCGTCACATGTTCTTTACAGAAATTACTTACCTTTTTAGAAAACATGTTTCTTAAAGTTTTGCTATATGCTGCATAAATGCATACTAACGAAAAAACTGCATCATCTATCTGTACATTTAACAAAACAATTCTGCCATTTTCATCAGTAACCTTGTCAATGACCTTATAATTGACTGCTTTATTAATAAATATTGCTCCCCCCCCCCCCCCCATATTAGCAGATGTTCCTATACTACCATAAACGTTAAAATCTGTATTGAAATTAATTTCGTTTTCAATATTCTGATCGAAATGTGTTTCTTGAAAATAAGCTATATCACATTTCATTGACTTGACCCATTCTATAGCTCGACCTCTTTTCTCTCTGTTTTGCAAACCGTTTACATTTAAGCTACATAAATTTATCATATTTTTGACAGACATTTTTTATGAGATAAGATTTGTATTTGATATGTAACAATTCTATTTTTTTTAACCACAAAAGAGTCATTAATTTCCCATATTTACACACTATCATAAAAAAAATTTATATATAGCAATTCTAATTTTGTCAAATAGAAAAAAAAACATAATTAATCTCCAATATCTACACAATATTACAAATATGCAACATTTAATATCATTTTTACATATTTCTATACCCGTAAATAGCATGCGAACTTTTCCGTGTATGTATCCTAATATATTTTTTAACATATCATGTACTGGCCTTTAATACAGACTATCCGAACTTTAAAAGTACATTTATGCGACTCAATACAGACAGGATTATATTTAACATGTGGATAATATTCTTTCCATAAACTTGGTTCATAGTGTAACATTAGTACAAACATTATGAAGATTGAAAATATTTTAAATGCAGTGATCGTGAAAACAAATAATTCACTTAAAGGAAGTGTCTGTGATGTTTTACCCACTGGTAAGTATTGTTTTCTATATATTTTATATGACACTTGGCTATAGCCAATTAGTTTTATTAGCGTTTCTCGTTTGTTTACATTTATATTTATAAGGAATATATATATGTATAACCACGTGCTATATTTGGCGTGACACATCTCATGTGTATTAACGATGGCTAAAAATAGATTAGGTGGAAACCTGAAATGTAATTGTATGGGACAAATAAATATGTGTTGCTTTGTAAAGAAAATACATACTGTTTTGTAAAGGAAAACTGAGAGAATAACAATATGAAAATAATAACGAGCCATGTTATATGTACACACTAAATACATGTTTACATATTCATAATAATAGTATAAATCTATAGTCAGATTTATCATAAACAACATCAGTATAAAGGTACATCTATTAATAGTATACTTCTTATGTTGCAATGATTTTTTACTTCTTATATCTTCTTTAAATATCATATAACCCTCAATTAGGTTTTTAATGATATACAACATTTTTACTCTTTGTTGGAGCTTAAATAACATTAGTAGTTTTGTAAAAAAATTTCAATTTTAATTTAAGATAAAAAAAACTTATTTCAAATAGCACACTAAATGATGATTAAGTTTTCCTGTGGCTTGGTTTTAACTTCTTTCGACCTTTACTGCTTCCTTGTTGATCATGTCATTTCTCAGTAGGAAATGGTGGAGTCCTTTGAATTGCACTAGGCCTGTTTGAAGTTTTCATGAAATTGTCCATAGTTTTTTGACCAGCTTTAACTTGTTTATTTTCTGATTTATCAGTTTCAATGATTTTCACTTTTTTAGTTCCTTTTGCTTCTATGTCTTTGTCTTCCTTGTCTGCTGTAATTGATTGTACAGCTCTGTTATGGGGTTGAGAATCCTCAGCTTGACTTGCATCATCATCCTCATCATGCTCAGTCAGATTTTCCTCCTCAACACCATCATGTGAACTTATGTTTGGATCAGGGAAAACAAGATCATGAGGACAGTCTACCATTCTATGATCTTGCTGATTGCATGACCTACACACCCAATCACTTGTGCACTGATACATGAAGTGTCCTGGCTTTAGACATTTGTGACAGTTTTTATTATTCTCCCTGTTTTGATTGTCGGTTTCTACTTGACCAGGATGGAATATCCTCCCCCAGTACTTGCTTATTTGAAGACTCATTGGAAGTGGGTGTGGGAGTGGTTTACTGATGACTAATCTGTCACCTGTATCACAATTGGTTAATCTCCCATCCACTCTAAGTTTTTCCCTAAAGATACCTTCAATATTGCAGCCTTCTAGAGTCAAAGTACGGTGAATTTGGGCGTCATCAGCGGAAAGAGGGATATTTTTAACTTTAATGCGGATGGTATCAGGTCGAAATCTTTGAGGATTCCGAGGATTTTGTGTGTGAAGGGGTACCCTCCTGCCACGTAGATTTAAACCTTCCACAATTAGAGTAATTCTATCCTCTGTATTGTCCATATAAATCCTCCACATATCTCTAATACGCTGTATCCCCTTTAAGCATTCGGCTGGGATTTTGGAGCCTACTGCTTTATATATCTCTACGTTGGTGAGCCAGTGAGTTCTATCTGGTTTAGAGGAACCAAACACGTCTTGATCGACTAAAATTAGGGGCTTTACTGAATCACCAGATGCGTAATCTTTATTGTGTTCCCCGTGTTTACTATCAGATTCGTCTGTATTGTTTTTATTACTGCTCTGATTGTTAACTACCTCGGCGAACGTCGCCATTTTTTCATTGTTTACATTTGAATCTTCGATTGTAACAATGGGTTCTATGTGTTCTACACCCCTGAGTCGTTTTATTAGTTGCTCAATTTGTTCTTCGGTCAGTTTGTTGCCACTGTGCGTACTCATGTCTTCCATAGTGAACAAGAAATACTTTAAATTTAACCTTTGCTGGAGCTGTTCTCTCGGTGAGTCTTGACAAACCAAGGGACGTAACTCATATATCTGGATATCTTAGTGTTTCTTCTGACAATTTCATATTGTACAGGTATGTAGTAATGGAGGACTACAACATGCTGATCGATATCTAAGTGTTTCTTCTGACTATTTCATATTGCACAGGTATGTATTAATGGAGAAGGACAATAACATGTTGATGGATATATTAGTCTTTCTTCTTACAATTTCATATTGTACAGGTATGTATTAATAGAGAAGGACAATAATATGATGATGGATATCCTAATGTTTCTTCTGACAATTTCATATTGTACAGGTATGTATTAATGTAGGTCAATAATATGATGCTGGGTATCTTGGTGTTTCTTTTGACAATTTCATATTGTACAGGTATGTAGTAATGTAGGACAATAAAATGATGCTGGATACCTTAGTGTTTTTCTGACAATTTCATATTGTAGAGGTATGTAGTAATGGAGAAGGACAAAAACATGCTGATGGATATCTTAGTGTTTCTTCTGACAATATCATATTGTACAGGTATGTATTAATGTAGGACAATAATATGATGCCGGATATCTTGGTGTTTCTTCTGACAATTTCATATTGTACAGGTATGTAGCAATGGAGAAGAACAATAATATGATGATGGAAATCCTAGTGTTTCTTCTGACAATTTCATATTGCACAGGTATGTAGTAATGGAGAAGGACAATACTATGCTGATGGATATCTTAGTGTTTCTTCTGACAATTTCATATTGTACAGGTGTGTATTAATGGAGAAGGACAATAACATGATGATGGATATCTTAGTGTTTCTTCTGACAATTTCATATTGTACAGGTATATATTAATGGAGGACAATAACATGCGCTGGATATCTTAGTATTTCTTCTGACAATATCATATTGTACAGGTATGTATTAATAGAGAAGGAAAATAACATACTGCTAGATATTTTAATGTTTCTTCTGACAATATCATATTGTACAGGTATGTAGTAATGTAGGACAATAATATGATGCTGGATATCTTAGTGTTTCTTCTGACAATTTCATATTGTACAGGTATGTATTAATGTAGGACAATAATATGATGCTGGATATCATAGTGTTTCTTCTGACAATTTCATATTGTAGAGGTATGTATTAATGTAGGACAATAATATGATGCTGGATATCTTAGTGTTTCTTCTGACAATTTCATATTGTACAGGTATGTATTAATGGAGGACAATAACATGAAGATGGCTATCCTAGTATTTCTTCTGACAATATCATATTGTACAGGTATGTAGTAATGTAGGACAATAACAAGATGCTGGATATCTTAGTGTTTCTTCTGACAATATCATATTGTACAGGTATGTATTAATAGAGAAGGACAATAACATACTGCTAGATATCTTAGTGTTTCTTCTGACAATATCATATTGTACAGGTATGTATTAATGTAGAACAATAATATGATGCTGGATATCTTAGTGTTTCTTCTGACAATTTTATATTGTACAGGTATGTATTAATGTAGGACAATAATATGATGCTGGATATTTTAGTGTTTCTTCTGACAATTTCATAGTGTTTAGGTATTTAGTAATAGAGAAGGACAATAACATACTGCTAGATATCTTAGTGTTTCTTCTGACAATATCATATTGTACAGGTATGCATTAATGAAGGACAACAATATGCTGCTGGATATCTTAGTGTTTTCTCTGACAATATTATATTGTACAGACATGTATTAATAGAGAAGGACAAAAACATACTACTAGATATCGTAGTGTTTCTTCTGACAATATCATAGTGTACAGGTATGTATTAATGGAGGACATTAATATGCTCTGGATATATTAGTGCTCCTTCTGACAATTTCATAGTGTATCGGTATGTATCAATGGAGGACAATGATATTATGCTGGCTATCTTAGTGTTTCTTCTGACAAAATCCTATTGTACATGTATGTATTAATGGAGGACAATGATATGCTGCTTGACATCTTAGTACTTCTTCTGACAATTTCATAGTGTACCGGTATGTATTAATGGAGAAGGACAATGATATGCTACTGGACATCTTAGTGTTTCGTCTGACAATATCCTTTTGATCGTTATATTATACTTTCATTTGATTTGTACCATGTTTTTATAGTGCATATGTATGTACGTAGACTGCTGTCGGATGATGAAAATGTCATTTCAGTAACACGACGGGAGCAACAATTGGAGCAAACCTGCTTGACCATCTGTTTTTTGTTGTTGTTTTGTTTTGGTGTGGATTTATTTTGCTTTTATTTTGTTTGTTTGTGTAGGATTCTAGTTGGTCAATCATTATTTATATGCGTGGTGTTTTTGTTTTTTTTCCTGTTGGCCATTGCATTGCCTTTCCTTCGATTTACGGCTTCAGATTACCCCCTTGGTATCTTCAAACTGGTGACATAATTAAATTAAATAGATAAATAAGCACTATAAATAATTAACTTACATCTGGACATATTTATGCTAGGTTTATTTTCTCAATCCACAATTAACTGTGTAATATAATTGTTTAACTTATAAGTAGAGGCCATGGTAGAACGACCCACACAGTCCATGAAAGAAGAAATCGCCCAAGCTGAAGAGACATGAATAAGGAATCTAACAACCACACCAATAATAAAGGAATATCTGGGCTTATTGCTTAAATACACACAGCATGTACCTTCCAATTAATCTTAAATTAATAAATTGAATCAGACATTTTAGTTTCTTTTAGAAACTGACCTGTGACAGGACCCCGCTCCCTCTTAATAATAATTTAAAAGCAAGTATAATGTTTTTTGCAAACATTTAGTTTAGACACATTATGTGAATATGGATTGTGATCAAAACGTTATTATATATAATTATGAAATGCATAGTTAAGGTGTTGTGATATTTTGCTTACCACCGCGTTTGCCAAATATACATGTAGTTTATGTTTGATAGATTTCAAAAAACGTAGCTTCAATAATTTAAATAATTTGGGTTCTACTCAATCTTCTTGTATAGTATACATTTTTGTAAGTATTTGTCAAACATGAAACCTACGTTACTATTAAGAAAAGTTTTGTCTTGTATATACAAGTTTATGTAGGTAAAATTCATCCCCAACATAACAAAATTATCGTCTGTTGTCGTCTACTTCAATCACACAATATTCGTGACTCAAGTCGTAATACATATTCATTAAATAAAGAAGTTTCATCAAGCTCATTTACAGATGTTGTTTAAGGAATACTACCATGTGATGCTTTTATATTAAGGTGTACATAATTAAAACTTCTCCTGAATATTATGTCATATTGTTAATTTTCTTTCTGTGGGTAAATTGTTACCTCCAGTGGTCATAATAATAATACATAGACATACATTGTTGAATTTATATCATTTGTAATATCCTTAAGAACAATATGCATATGGCTTAATTAACTGACAAAATGAGCCAAAACATATTTAATTATCTATTCGGACTAGAAGAATCAAATACTAAGATACTTTTTGTTAATGGTGAGTTGTTTCTCATCATTTTTGTAATTAGAGCTCTTGTAAATGTTATTATTCTCCGGCACATGACTAAGTTTTTGTGGTCATTTATATATATGGTATTTTTCATTTGGTGTATGTAAAAGTTCGCCATCAAGAAAAATAAACTTAACATGGAACTGTCAAGGTGTGTGTACTAAATCGATCATGTCTTAATTGTATTGATACATACGGTTATCGTTTTAAAATTAATAATTAAAATTGACAAAAGTTGAAGATTCTATGAATGATTGCTGGATCTTGACTTTAGGGAATAGCAGTACTGGAGGAATTGATACATGTAGGCGGATACTTTCCTTCCCTCATTGATTTGATACTCAATTGGCATTCCCAGTGGAATATATCTTCGACAAACGTTTTGTATGATTATTGTTGTTTCCTCTGGTGTAATATATCTTTTCTCTAGGGGAACGTCTACCTCACAGTAGGAATAGCCATATAACCCCTGCGATTTTTGAATAACAATAAATGTAGGAGCCAAATATGACAACTGTCTTTGTTTATTTTTGACGGTCACCGCAATGCTACAATTGTTTTTTTTTATACTCAGTAATTATATACTATCATGATGATAGCAAAACATGGCAACAGAATGAACTTTCCCCCTTTATACAAATGTAACGAATAGATATACCTTTACTTAATGTATAATTAAAACTACTTTTATGTCAGCAGTAAGTCCATAAGAACATGCATAACACATTTGTAGAACATTAGAGCAGATATATCACAAGCAAGCTTTAACCGAAAAGAACAAATGTATGCAAAAGAAACTCTGAATATGCTTTATCCAAATCTACATAAATCGACTGCTTTGAAGGAAACATGATTGGACATTAATGAATAACATAATGTTTTCGTCAGCTAACACAATATTGCAATCAAGCAGTAATATATCTGAGCTAATACGTCCAGGAATAATGAGCTGTAATGAAAATGTAAATTGTTGTCTAATTGCACTATATTGATCAATGTAATACAAATGAGTTGTCGACTCTATTGCGTCACATGTGCAACTTGGGTTATCTATAGTGTTTTTCACGAAAACGTTGCTTCGTTGTCTTCGTAGAAACACTCACTAATCAAATCTACAATTTGCATATATTATTTTGGTAAGTGTTAGCTTATTGCGATGATTGTAGCGTCATCAATGAAATACTTCGCTTGACAAAACTGTCATGGCTATAAATATATTTTATTTTTTTGTACTTTATTTCTTTAATCAAAATGTCGAGCTTTACTGATTACCAGAAGTTATATATATTAACAATTTTAAATGATGAAAATAAACAACACAAAGCATCAAATGTTTTACAAAAAATATTTTAATAAATAATGCGAACAGTCAGTATTTTCGAGACCCCATCTGAGAGCAAAGACCACCCCGCACCCAACAAAAGCTAGCAGGTCTTCGCGATATAACCTCTCCCCATTTTAAACAAAGATATCATTTTTTAAAATTTCTGAAATTTGCGATGTCAGATCATGTCTTTTTATTCATATTCTGTCATTCTCATTGAGCTTCCGACAGTGTGTCCATTTACGATCAGTGGCCTTCCATGGTGATTCATACAGACGCATGATACCCTCCTTTGTATGATATCCTTCTGTATCAATAGCGATTTCACCGTCACCAAAAAATGCTAACAAGGCTGAAAATAAAACTTGGCTCTTTCCAGTTCTTTCTGTAATTTTTTTGAATCTTTAGCAAATAATTTTTTCATTTTGCGTTCATATATGAAATGACTGAATTTTACTGGCAAAAATGGTTGCCTCATATTTCTGCTGATAACTGAACATTATGCGCTAGTTATAATCCGAAATACACAGCTTTGGAATAGTTTATTATCCTCTTTCGTTATAAAATTTGGCTGTTGTTGATATACCAATAAGTTTGTTGCGTCAGTTATTAAACACGATGTTTGAAAATGTTTCTAAAAACAAATTTGAATTAGTTATGAAATAGAACTGCTTCGCAATCCGGTTCGTTCATTATTTTATTAAAGGATTAATAGAACATTTCATTAGCGGTATGCCTACACGTCGATTTATGATTGACCTCCGCAATGAAAGATATGTATCTGCTGAGATAACAAAATACTTGTTAGTTACTAAGATGTGTGTAGAATCTCTGGGAGCATTGCTAATCAGTATGGGAAAAAAAAATGTTATATACTTTAGATGATTCGTTATGAGAGGGTTGAGTTTATGGTGTTTAACGTTACTTTAAAAACATATTTGAGGTATATTGTGACTCTCAGTTTTATTTGTGGAGGACCTTCCGCAGCAAGTAACTGACAAACTTGATCACATAATGTTCCACCGAATACACCTCGCAATTATCAAGATTCGGACATTCAACTGATGAAAGTCATTGATTGCACAAGAAGTTGCAACCATTCGATCACGACTACGACGGCACCTTTCCTTATGCCAAGTAATTGAAAATGTTAATGAAATCAATACTGAATGATTTCTCCTATTTACAATAAAACACCTATATACATAATAATATTATGGTGATTGACAAACAACTTGAAAAGCTTTGATGTTTTACACACAATCAATATTTTTTGTGATTTCACCGGATGGGATTATCAGAGGAGATAATATACCTGTGACCAAATCATCAATTACAGGTGAAGTTGTATATAAATGACGAACTATCTGCTTTGTATATAATGATAACATTGTTTAAACACCATCCCAAAGGCGGATTTAGAGGGGGCATGCGGGGCGTGCGCCCCCCTAAAATTCGGAAAGCATATGTTATACAACGTTAATTAAGCAGTTCAACAAACTACCTTTTCATGAATGGTTAACTCGTGACCTGCAAGTCAAAATGAATAGCAATGATAATAGGAGTAAATTTGGGATATCATTCTAAAAAGTTTTACCCATTGATAAAAATCAGTATACTGTCCGTCCGGATGAAGCTTTACGTTTCGCCGTTGGTTCATTCATTGAAAACGTATGATTCATTCTTGTTTATAGACAAACAAAGGCGAATATGGTAACATTAATGCTGCATGAAACGATTCTGATCACCTAATTTAGTTACGTTAGTTTATCAGAAATCATTAACAAGTTCATGTATTGACAATTTCCGCTTGTGTTTGTCTATAAACAAGAACGGTCGAATCATACTTTTTCAATGAATGAATCAAACGACGAAAGGAAAACCTCCATCCGGACGGGCAGTATTAACTAGAACCACCCGGAAGGACAAGCACCGAAAGTACAGACCAATTAGTGAAATGAGGAATGCGCTAAAACTAAATCAATGGTTCTTTGAAGGGTTAACATATCGTGATTGATCAGTCATGAGTTGCACAATTCGCATCACGGTTGTTAAAGAATAATAGGTTCTTACATACGTTCTTGGGAAAGACCGGTGATCTTCCACGAGTGATAGAAAATTTCTATCACGAGTGGAAGATCACGCGGGCTTTCCCAACAACGCATGTAAGTACCTATTTCTTCCGTAAAGCAACAACTTTCACTATCGCGAACTCCTAGAGACCCCCGTCATTGATCAGTAACTAATTTGCACAAATTATGAGATCAATATCATAAAATTGAGCGTTATGAAATACACATCACATTATCACATACAATTGACTTTTGTGACACAGATTGATAAACTAAGTAGCTTTCTACTGATATTTGAGCTTTTCTCACTAACATTTTATTGAAAGTACAGTATTTTCCTTCATGAGACACCCCATACATGAAGAATGACGTCAAAGGTACGGAAAAGGACATCTAGAAATACGAAAAAATTTAAATAAAAGACACAAATATATTTAATACGGTTGGAGTCTGTATTTGAAAAAAACCAAATGGTTAAATCCGTAATATATCTGTTATTCAGCTATCAGACAGGGTATATGTGACATTCCCGGCTTAGGATATATATCTAAACGATTTTGTTCTTGTTAGAGGCGTTCTGATTGGATGTCACAACGAGTAAAGACGAGTGCACTTAACTCGGTCGTCTCAACCCAATAATGACCATTTACGGAAGAAAAGTTTTACTTTAGGTTCTTTTAATCTGACAAAAACATACTGTTAACAATTATCCGAAAAAATTAAGACTCAAAGTCTCTTTGGTCTGATTAAAATGATGTGGTTGGTTCAAAATTGTCGTTCAAATAAATGTCTGTAATTCCTTAAACCCCCAGAGCTTCCAGGGGGCTTATCCCCCCTGGGCGCTCTACCAGGGCTCTGCTTTGGAACCGATGGGAACCTTAAGCGGTCTCCACACCCCTCGCCTAGTCACTCCCCCCTAACCACAAATTCTGGATCCGCCCCTGCATCGTGAATAGCTCTTAGTTAGCATATAATTATTTTCATTTCTGTTATATTTTGTATCCGATTATCTAATTGTTTAAAATAGGAGGTTATTTGACAGGATTCGCATGAACAGAAATTGGATAAATTAATCTATGCTTCCCACGGATCACGGTAATTGCCCTTCCAAGTTAGTGTTTCTGTCCACTTATCCATTTTCTTCTAGGGATTGCATCGACAAGAAACCACATATTTGTATCTCCTCATTTTCCGAGTCTAGTTTGTCTTATTCGCCCTCAGATTCATCGATATATTTAAATTGATTGTCTGTCAGGTCACGATCGTCCTCCTTGTTGTGAAGTGTCATTTGGAACCAATGGTTAATATCTATTATCATTTGGTGATGGTCTTGTAACTCTTCTCTTAGATCATGCAAGTGATTTAGTCGTGAAGAGTTTACATGGCTCCTTGTTTGTCATTCAAGTTTAATGCTGTTATCACTATATATATGTGCTGACCCATTTAACATTTAAATTTGCTGTCGACCAGGTGCTATATATATTTCATAATACACTGCATGATATGTTTTTGAGTCCTGGGCTGTTTGGTCGTATTTCTGTCATGCTTTGGTGAAAACGTTACAGATTGCTGCAATCGTAACTTCATGTAACATGCTCCCTCCTTTTGTGCTTGATTGATAGTTTATTATGGCAGAAGTCAGACGTCAATTGCTAAAGACATTTCTTTTCCATGTTATATTAAGTATGGCAAGTAACCTGTATTTTATATTCCAGGAAATGCATCATAAAAGCCTTTATTACATTATTACACTAGAAAGAGAATCATTCCACTGAGTTTGATTGTCATGGCAATATGCCCGTAAGCATTGAACTAATATGTAATTCGGTTGCTAAAACATTTCATTCGTTTGTGGATGAAAACTACTTGCACGTAATCGTTTAGCCTCAAATAATGCTGATAAAACTGAAACAACTTTTGATATAAAGTGTACACCCCGATCTGACAACCTCTAGTAAAATATTCATTGCACAGAACTTTCGCTACAATACGGCGTATTGGGACTGCGACAGAACATACTTCCATCAGTGGCTGAAACTATCCACCATACGCAATGTGCATTGTGACCCTACTTTTTTATTAGGAAATTCAGAGATGCTATTCATATACCATCGAGAAAAGATGCCTTTAATAGGAAAGTGGTACATTCAGATTGTATTTGCCTGACCTGATACGTCTTACATTATTCAATGTATTTGAGGTCATAGTTTATTCCTGGTCTTTTGTTTCGTCTTTTGGAGTCATCTGTCTTATCAATTCCCATGTGACACTCGGGAAATTTTGGTCATGGTTTTAATTTGGCCTATTTTGGTTCCTAAATACAAAGTGTCAAAATTAAACACACCAAAATATGTCACACTCCAGAAATTAACCGCTAAAATTGAACACTGCCTTAATATCTTTTTATATTTATATTCCCTAGTCTGTACCTTTTTGTTTTACTTCTTTCCTAAGTAAAACTTTGTCAATTACCGTTATACATGTATATACACAAACAAGTCAAACTGAAAAGTGTTCACGATGTGAGTTTTGCTCCCAGGCATTGATAAAAACCATGCAATACCAATAAAATGTATTCAATCAACAAAATGTCAAATATCATTAAAATGACAATTACCTATAGAAAAAAGAAGAATCAATAAACACGTAATTAGTGTCTTATCGGTTTTATTTATAACAGCATAAAATTCACAGTCAATAATCAAATAGATTTACAGGTACAAAATCAAATTATAAAGGTGTGATCTGTCATATAACCTTTGATCTGTTTATTATGTATGCTTGTTGTGTAAACAAATACATGTACCGACCGTTATAATAAGACTGCTTACCTGTACAAGCGATGATTAATACCAGTGCAAAATTATTATGTGTTGCTTTTATATTAAATGCATTTTACTTTATGTTGTTTAAATGTTTTAATAGTAGTTGATATTTACCACTTTGTATATATGTTAATAATATATCTGTAGAATTTTATTGATTTAACAATATACTAGATCCGGACTTATCCATAATCGATTTAGTTTTTAGTACGACATCAACATATCCGGTAAGTAACAGTAAAAACGTAGTATCGCTGGTTGAAATGAGAACGCTTCCATTTATGTTCTGAAATAACTGACAAAAAAATTAAACATATGGGAACCAAAAGTGGCCAAAATTAAACGCACTAGAACCGAAAATGGCCAAAATTCCACACACCAAAATAAAACAACCCTCTTTTGGAGAAAAAAGGCCAAAATCAACCGATGCCAAAATTTCCCGATTTACGGTAGTGTATACCTGGTCTTTTGTTTCGTCTTTTGGCATCAACTGTCTTTTCAATTCCCATGTGACACTCACCTGCTTTGGAGTCATGAAACGACATCTAGATGTGAAGGTGTATTTGAGATAGAGACAGCAACAATCGTACAGTGTAATCTTCTTTAACACTTTTCCTTTTTATCGTTGGCATAAATGATATAAAATTCCATCCAATTTTACATACCGGTTTGCTTTTTAGAATACAATGTGCCCTATTTGGTTCGTCTGAGAATGTGTCGTCATATAATGCGTTGTACATGTACATAGCGTTTGGAGATTTTCTGTGAAATCTAATTACATGTATATCCCTTTTCTTGTTCAGTCTGATACATATGCCTGGCATTTACTTACATGCTGCTTGCATGATTTCTCTGCGAGTACAGATTTCATCTTCTGCTACTAGTGGTATATCTTTAAGCCCTTTATCCTTTATCCTGCTCAGTTGGTGGGTACGATATTTTTCATGAACAATCTACCACTGTGTTTTTCTTACCCTCTTTATTAATGTTTATTGTTGTTATCGCCATGGCAGCATAGAGGTCTATTATCTAATGTTTGAAATTGGGTTTTAAAGCAATGTTTTTGTGATACGTTTGAATCGTGAAGCTTTCAATAGCCAAATAAACGTGAAATTATGCTACCTCCTCTGTGATACTAAATCATGATGCTACAAAGATGACTATTTTAATGATTCTTGCAAATAAAATGGAGAATATTTTACAAAATGCCGGATTGATATGTCGATTAGTTTCCATGGGGTACTACAGTTACCCCAGAATTAATCTGTAGCATCGAAAACCAGTCATCATTTCGTTTCAGTTCCAGTGTCATCATCTACACTTGTATCGACGCCAAAAGATAAAAATCCAGTAGAAGTTGTTTCAAATAGAGATCAGACATTTTATTGTTCAACGAACGCTGCACGGCCACCAAGTAGGATACAGTGGTATTTATCTACCACAAATATAACTACTTCAGCAACACCACAACCTGATGTTTGTAACACCGACTGTAGTGATGGCAAAGTTATATCATCTAGTGTACTAACGTATACAGGGAACATAAATGATGACGGCAAGATATTATACTGTGCAGCTATTAACATAGAGGGGCGGAGTGTGGTTAGATCTTCTGACAAGACGATAGTCATATGGTGTAAGTATTATTATGCAATTAAGGTTTGATTCCCATTCCTTTGAAATTAACTGTATTTTATTTTGCACATAATGTCTAATAGTAGGCGAACAATGGAATATATCTGAGTCCACAAAGAAATGATATATTGAATGATGTAGACAATACAACTGAATTCATCCTGTTAATGTGACCTGAAAAACAGGTAAGCTTCTTCCATTTACTTGTATGTTCTCTACCAAGACGGATAGCAAACGCCTGTCATAGCGTCTTCTTAATCAAGCCAAGGAGACTCAATCAGTAAAAATTATGTAGGATCGTGACGTTAAGGACGTTACATCTGCCATAAGGTTAATTTAACGAACTGTTATGTTTATAAAGCAATAACTTTCAGTGTTTTGCTTGTTCAAGCATGATATACAAGACACAAGTATAAGCGTACATACAAATATATTGCTTTGTTTTATTTTAGTTTAACAGATTGCAGACAATTATTATTTATCAATTGGTCACTTTTTCGCACGTCGTTTTTTCAAAGCGTTTTTTTCCGTAAATGGACTATATTTTACCTTCCCGGCGCTACGTACAATGCTCATGTGTTTTTTTACACAATTTCACGTTGAGCATTATATATGTTGTACCTGTCCATTCTGTCAAGATGTACACTTTTAACTGAACATAGTTCGATCGCAAATTAACACAAATCGACGTCCAAAAATACCTACAACGTCGACATGTAACTTTACACGTAATACCCCATTTCCATTTCGCAAAGTTGAATATTTCTGTCGTTAATTAATTTCAAGTGTGGAAAAAATTATGCCGAGTGACAATACAATTGATCAACATGGAATTTGATTTTAATTAAGTTCGGAAAATTATTATTTCTTAATACATTCTAAATATAAATTGCCTAAAACAGCAAATGATTTTGCATAAATATGTCCCTTCTCGAGATCCTACCTTTTTGGTTAAGCTATATTTTGTGCAGTAGATTATACTTCTACTTTAATTCAAGGAATATATAATTATATATTGACATTTCATTCAAATTCAAAAGTTCCAAAATATTTGAGCTGTTACGAAAACTATAAACTGAAGCATAAGTATCAAATTGTAAATGAATTTAGGATATGGAGATTTCAGAATTGAACTTTTTTAGTAATTCAGAATAAAAATAATCTTTAAAATTGACGTGAACCCAAATGTACATCTTGAAATCACATGCAAAGAAACGTGTTGTATTATTAATGAACAGCTGATGTGGTGTGATATGTATCTACGTATGTATATTCATCACATAATTATAATGTACACATAGCATAATTGCTTCCAATGCAATAAAACCCCAATCCGTCAGAGTGAAAATTGTGAGCTTGTAGCTGGTGGTGATGGGTACCAGGGAGGGGTCTAGCTGGTGGTAATTGGTACCATGATGACTCTAGCTGGTGATAATTGGTACCATGATGACTCTAGCTGGTGGTAATTGGTACCATGATGAGCTTAGCTGGTGGAAATGGGTACCCCTGGGTTTTTTATGGCACTTGTATGGTTTTTATGATGTTAGAAGATGTTATTTGTGTAATAATACTGCAATATGTATTAATATATGAAATTTGTCAGATCATAACCGAATATCATCAGGATGGTTTTTTATGGCACTTGTATGGTTTTTATGATGTTGCAAGCTGTTATTTGTGTAATAATACTTATATAAGTATTAATTTATGAAATTTGGAGAGAAAAATAATACATGTAGTTCTAAATTTTAAAGTGAGCGGGAATTTTATGAATTAAATTAAAAACAATAATTAAGTAAAATGTGTGAATTTACCTTTCAAAATAAAATCCCATATACCGATATATATGCTCACTTTAAAACGAACCTAATGTGAAAAAAATACAGTTAAGGGAAAGGTTCATTTCCGAGAATTTGATTGGTTACAGATTTATCACGTGTTTTATCACTATATATGGATGTAACTTCAAGCTCCATCAGTGATGGATCGCACAAAGTTGAAAGAAAGATGTTCGTGGACGATGAGGTCAATACAGGTTCCACCAGACCAACTGGAACTTTTCCATGGTGAGAGTAACGAGGACGAAATCTTACTGCGGATGGCAAAGAAATATAGGAGGTTGCTGTACCAAAACCGCATCCCATTCTTTGACAAGTGCAGCATAGATCCAGAGGCAAGATCTACAGTACATAAATAGCGTGCAGAGTATGGCGTGCACGCCTATGAAAAATTGGCAGAGAGGTGCAAAGAATTGCTGGAGGAACAATCTTGACTTCATCGTCTACAAATCAACGCCCTTTTCAGGGCCACCAATATTTTTTAAAAAGATCTTAGTTGTATTATGGGTTATGGTTAGAGTTGTAATGCGATTTCCTTCGAGTGCACTTATTCACAACAAAAATAACATCATAAACATCTTTATTGAATTTTACAAAAAATATATGTATTATTTTTTCTCCAAATTTCATATATTAAAATGGGTATTAATATTAATACTTATTTAAGTATTATTACACAAATAACAGCTTGTAGCATCATAAAAACCATACAAGTGCCATAAAAAACCACCCTGATGATATTCGGTTATGATCTGACCCAGAGAGACTGATCCCTGGGCACATCTGCCCCAGAGAGAGACTCATCTTTATTATTTCATCCCATTTTCCTAAAATTTATTTTTTATTTAAAAAGGCGAAACCTATCAATCTAAAAAGAATTACCACAATATCTGTTACCATTATTTATATATACAGTCCAAATGCCGATTTCATAGGTACACGATCGATTTTAAATTTTTTGATTTAGAAGGCGAAACTAATCAAAACAAATCAGTATATATGACGTTTTGAATATAATTTACAAATACGACACTTTTTACCATGTATAAATTTTAAGCATATATATCGGTATATGGGAATTAATTTTGAAAGATATAAATTCACACATTTTACTTAATGAAAATACCCATCACAATATCGTTATTTACATTTGTAGGTAAATATTTCCTATCTAATTCTTATGTAACTTTGAATGGCTTCTTATCTATTTGGTTACATCATGTATATTGCAACTGACAGCTAATGCATGACAAACAATTTTAATCAATATCATAATTGTTTTTAAATCTTTATAAGAATGAAATCAATTCAAGCTTCTATTTACTTTCCAATTTCCAAATAAAAATCAATATGTTTTGATATTTAAAAATAAGTATTTCGTTTAAAATATAAAATTCTCTCATTATCATCAAATCGGAGTTTGGGAATAATTTGTAAATAATTTTCAAACGGTAACAGATATCGTGGTAATTTTTTAAATAAAAAATATTGAAGTAATTGTTTTCTAGATAAGAATTGCAGTTTTAAGTTGAAAAGACCTTTATAATTGGTGTACTATTTCGTTCATAATCTGGTTAGAGTTATAATGTGATTTCCTTCGAGCGCACTTATTCACAACACAAATAACATTAATACATCATGATGAGTTAGCTGCGGAGTTGTCAGTGACTTCAGCTACCTTTTAGCATGCCATAGGCATCCCAGGGTACAGGATCGAGGACCTTAGTAGCTAGCGTACCCCACCCTGAAAAGAAGATAGGAAAAACAGGCAAAATACCATTAATAATGAATTAGAAGTATACATATTATATTTTGGCTGGTGAACATCGTGTGTTGAAGATATGATATCCAGGGTACAGAACCTTGGCAGCAAGCGTATCTCACCCTGAAAACAAAAAGAAGGCAAAATAGCATTAGTATGTACATGTATTAATAACTACCTTTTTGCATGACATTTAATTGTGTCACTCCAGGGTACAGGATCGTGGACCTTGGCAGTTGGCGTACCCCATAGAGTAGAAGATATAGACAAAAGAAAGAAAAACGGATAGACTCGTAATATTGACGTAGGTCAAGTAGCACCAGAAAAGTTGGTAGAGGTGGGGGGGGGGGTATTCATCTAATGGAAGAAAGTTAATACTAGAGGCATATCTAGTTCACGGGATGGGTATAACACTCTTACATAATACTGGTTAGGGATGACGAATATGAAAAACTGCATAATAGAGTAGAAGATAGAGATAGACAAAAGACTGCTAGACTTGACTTCTCGTAATATTGACGTAGGTCAAGTATCACAAGAAAAGCTGGTAGATGTTCGGGGTATTCATCTAATGGCAGAGTAAATACTAGTGGAATTGCTCAGTATTTTACAAAATGACTACCTTTTAGCATGACATTTAAATGTGTCACCCCTGGGTACAGGTTCGTGGACCTTGGCAATTGGCAGAGCACATAGCGTAGAAGATAGATACACAAAAGAAAGAAACACTGCTAGATTTGACTTCTCGTAATATTGACGTAGGTCAAGTAGCACCAGAAATGTTGGTTGTCATTGGGTGGGGCTATTCATCTAATGGAAGAGAGTTAATACTAGAGGCATATATAGCTGACGGAATGGGCATAACACTCTTACATAATACTGGTTAGGGATGACGAATATGAAAAACTGCATAATAGAGTAGAAGATAGATACACAAAGGAAAGAAAGATTGCTAGACTTGACTTCTCGTAATATTGACGTAGGTCAAGTAGCAGAAGAAAGTTGGTTCGGGGGGAGGGGGCTATTCATCTAATGGCAGAGAGTAAATACTACAGTACTTTACAAAAAGTATATGCTGCACCCAACTTGGCAGCTGATATATAAACATTCGGTATCGCGTTTTCCTTGCTAGACTTGACTTCTCGTAATATTGACGTAGGTCAAGCAGCACAACACTTGTTCCTTCGGTATTTGTTTTTTCGCGTTTTCCCCGCTAACGGAGGGCCATGGAAAAAATATTTATCAGGCAGAGATCATTGTGTATATTTAGTAGCTGCACCCAACTTGGCAGATACTAAACTAACAAGTATATGAAAAGACTGCTAGACTTGACTTCTCGTAATATTGACGTAGGTCAAGTAGCACAACACTTATTCCTTCAGTATTTGTTTTTTCGCGTTTTCCTCGCTAACGGAGGGCCATAAAAAAATATTTATCAGGCAGAGATCATTGTGTATATTTAGTAGCTGCACCCAACTTGGCAGATACTAAACTAACAAGTATATGAAAAGACTGCTAGACTTGACTTCTCGTAATATTGACGTAGGTCAAGTAGCACAACACTTGTTACTTCAGTATTTGTTTTTTCGCGTTTTTTTTAAATTATTAAAATTTACATGTACATATTCCGTGTAAAACCGCACATTGGTTACATATTGTTAAGGCATTACAGATGTTTGACATTTTTGTGTGTTGCATTCTATTGAGATGGAGTACAATACCTCGTACAGGACTTAGATCTGGTAAATAACGTTTGGCAGCTTTTTTGCATAATTTAAACCCCACATTGCCTTATGATGAACTGCCTATTTCATCATAAGCCACCCAAGGGCACTTTTTCGGACGGGTGAACTCCCTTCCTGTCAAGGTACCGTGGCTGACCAGCTACGATCCTCGACGAGTAGAACCAAAACGACACAGCAGAGGATCTGTTCTCCAATGCCAAGTGCAAATTCATTCGTCGAGTTTCGTAATCAGAGACTGAACAATACCTTGGTCTGAGCCTTTTCCAGATGCCCATGACGATAACCGTACAGCCGAGTGAACGACAGTACGTGGTAAAGTTGTCAAGGGAATCCACAAAAGCACTCTCCTCGAAGTGATGCTTACCTATGTCATTTCCACCCACCTGGAGAATTATAATGTGTGGAAAATTATTATGCTCTAACAAATGGGTAGACCTGACATAATTGGACAACATTTCGAGGGTCGCACCTGGCAGGCCGACGAAAAGGGGATGGAACTTACCTAGATGTTCTTTTGGGTCTTCAAAAGAAACTCTACCGTCGTCGATTCGTGTCTTCAGATGGCTAATGATGCTGTGTCCAAGTACCACTACCCTTGTCTTGTCGTCAGGAATCTGGCGAGGAGGAGACCAAAAACGTTCTGGCCCGGGTCACGCTTGTCGATGCCGGTCCCCCAGTAGGTGTTGGGCACGGTGTGGTCGATGAAATCGTCGGATGAAAGTAATCTGTCGGAAAGGAGGACAACTACGAACTTGAGTTCTAGAAGTTCGGCCATGAGACACTGTCGTTGATCGCTCCAGTCGTTTGTTACCCGTATCTGTTTGGTTAACCGTTTGGCAGCACCTGGGATCGTTGCCTTCAGGATCTGCTGGCAAAGGTCAGGTCGGCCATGGAATCTGGCCTTCACGAATTGGTATGCGTTTTCCACGCTTGGAAACAGCATCCCCATAAACTGCATACTCCACATAAAAAAGTTACTTAAAATGTTGGTTGCCCCTTGAGCTCGCATGATGATTGCTGAAAGGAAAAGAAAAATTCCAGAGTTCGTATTAAATATGTATATACGGAATCAACAAGTTTTCATTTCTCTTCTGACTCATCATAACGGAACTCAAACGGAACTTAACAACGGAATTCACGGATATAAAAATTCAATAATATAGAAAATTGCTTCCTATTATAAATCTAGACGAGCAAACATGTATATATAATTATATGTAACATCAGCATCCACAGTAAAAATACACATACTATTTATTAATAATTAGTAAGCGGACATAAGGGGCCTTTCATCCTGGGTATACCAGACGAGCCAGTTTCTTGAAATCGTGCAATGGGAGCGCCTTCAACACCATTGTCTCGAAGAACATTCGTGTTTACCTGCCGGTGTACCAAAGCATATACGTTTATCTACAACAAATTAGAAGGTTGTATATGAGTGTACACCTCCCATGATTTCAATCAGGCTTGAACTTAGTATGGGCGGATGAAAGGGGGGTATCCATGCAAGTGTTAGTACGGTTAAACTATTTGTAGCCTCCAGTCAATACCACTTTTGTTTTATGCGTCACAAAACCGAAATTAAAAGTCTAGCTATTAACGGAAATGTAGCTAATCTGCTACTAAAATAATTTTATAGTGGTACGACAAAGAGGGACTTACTAATCTGTGACCTGTATCTTTATCTTTTTCTCTGCCTTTCTTACATGGGTAACCAATTCGGTTACTTTACTATATACAAATTGTGCAAATGAACTGTACAAATGTACATATCAATGGTTGTATTTTTCATTTAGGGAAAGCCTATATAATTTATATATAAATTGAAATTTGTATTAATTAGTTCTTACTATGCCCTAATTGAAGCAGTAATTTCACAAAGAGATATATCTAAGGGTATGGCATTACTGAACTTTGCTGCACAGCTACGCATTTCTACCAAAATGACCAATAATTTAAGGGGGATAACTGTATTTTTCATTCTTTACGAGCGGCCTATGATACCTATTTACCCAAAATCTGACTGAAAATCGTGGGGAATCAATGGGCTAATTTATAAATCTTATTTGAACGGTATGGTGCCTGAAACAAATCTAATATCTTTATTTACCAAATGAAATTCGGAGAAAAATGCATATATTTAACGTGAAATCAGTAAGAGATAAAAACGTATTTATGGAAAGCCTTAAATATTTATATATTAATTGAAATATGTATTATTTAGTATATACTATGCCCTAAAAGCAACATTAATTTCAATGAGATATCTTTAAGGGTATATTGAGTCACTGGACATTGCCGCATAGTTAAAATACATACAAGTACCAAAAGTGGAGTTAGCTGGAACCCGGCAGTACTAAAGATGATTATAATGTATTAATGCTATTTTTGTTGTGAATAAGTGCACTCGAAGGAAATCGCATTACAACTCTAACCATAACCCATATTAATATATGAAATTTGGATAAAAAAATATTACATGTATTTTTTGTAAAAATTGACGGTACATACCAGTTCCAAAAGTGGAGTTAGCTGGAACCCGCAGTACTAAAGATGATCATAATGTATTAATGTTATTTTTGTTGTGAATAAGTGCACTCGAAGGAAATCGCATTACAACTCTAACCATAACCCATATTAATATATGAAATTTGGAGAAAAAAATATTACATGTATTTTTCGTAAAAATCAATAAGACAGGACTACGCATTTAGGGAAAGCCTATATGATTTATATATAAATTGAAATTTGTATTAATTAGTTCTTACTATGCCCTAATTGAAACATTAATTTCACAAAGAGATATATCTAAGGGTATGGCATTACTGGACTTTGCTGCATATCTACGCATTTCTACCAAAATGACCAATAATTAAAGGGGGATAACTGTATTTTTCATTCTTTACGAGCAGCCTATGATACCTATTTACCCAAAATCTGACTGAAAATCGTGGGGAATCAGTAAGAGATAAAAACATATTGATGGAAAGCCTTAAATATTTATATATTAATTGAAATATGTATTTTTTAATATATACTATGCCCTAAAAGCAACATTAATTTCAATGAGATATCTTTAAGGGTATATTGAGTCACTGGACATTGCCGCATAGTTAAAATACATACAAGTACCAAAAGAGGAGCTAGCTGGAACCCGGCAGTACTTAATGTATCTACATTTTGATATATAGAACGTTCCTCTATCATTTAAAACAAAAAAGTTATTAAGATTTGAGCGTAAAAAATACAGAAAAAAGGGGGGGGGGGTGGGGGCTTCACATTACGATCCGGGTTAAACCGGGTGTGTGTAGGAACCGTCTGTCCTTGTGCGGAATTGAAAGCTGATACAATAGGTGTACTAAAACATCTAAAGTTTTAAAGATATCATGATAAATAACAAATATATGGTGGTTAACAAATTTGAATTTCGGAAAAAGAAAAAAAAATCAAAACAAGTCGGGTTTGGTTGCCCATAAAACCCAAACCCAACACCCCATTGACAAATATTTTTTTGTTGGAAAGGTTTTTATTGTATCTACATTGTGATATATAGAACGTTCTTCTATCATTTAAAACAAAAAAGTTATTAAGATTTGAATGTAACAAAATACGGTACAAAATGGAGGGTGCTTCAAATTACGATCCGGGTCAAACCGGAAGTGGGTTGGACCGGTCCGTCCTTGTGCGGAATCGAAAGCTCATACAATGGGCTTTCTAAAACAACAAAATTTTTAGATATGTTATCTAAAATAAATAAAATTAAAGAGTTTGAAAATGATAAACATTTTGAAATTCGCAAAGCATATGATATACAACGTTAATTTAGCAGTTCAACAAACAACCTTTTCATGAATGGTTAACTCGTGACCTGCAAGTCAAAATGAATAGTAATGATATTAGGAGTAAATTTGGGATATCATTCTAAAAAGTTTTACCCATTGATACAAATCAGCATACTGTCCGTCCGGATGAAGCTTTTCGTTTCGCCGTTGGTTCATTCATTGAAAAGTATGATTCGTTCTTGTTTATAGACAAACAAAGGCGAATATGTTAACATTAATGCTGCATGAAACGATTCTGATCATCTAAATTAGTTACGTTAGTTTATCAGAAATCAATAACAAGTTCATGTATTGACAATTTCCGCTTTTGTTTGTCTATAAACAAGAACGGTCGAATCATACGTTTTCAATGAATGAATCAAACGACGAAAAGAAAAGCTCCATCCGGATGGGCAGTATTAACTAGAACCACCCGAAAGGACACGCACCGAAAGTACAGACCAATTAGTGAAATGAGGAATGCGTTAAAACTAAACCAATGGTTGTTTGAAGGGTTAACATATCATGATCGATTAGTCATGAGTTGAACAATTCGCATCACGGTTGTTAAAGCATAATAGGTTCTTACATACGTTCTTGGGAAAGACCGGGTGATCTTCCACGAGTGATAGAAATTTTATATCTTTTTGCGAGTGGAGCGCAGCGAAACGAGCGAAAAGAAACAACAATTTCTATCACGATTGGAAGATCACGCGGGCTTTCCCAACAACGCATGTAAGTACCTATTTCTTCCGTAAAGCAACAACTTTCACTATCGCGAACTCCTAGAGACCCCCGCCATTGATCAGTAACTAATTTGCATCAATTATCAGATCAATATCATAAAATTGAGCGTTATGAAATACACATTACATTATCACATACAATTGACTTTTGTGACACCGATTGATAAACTAAGTAGCTTTCTACTGATATTTGAGCTTTTCTCTCTAACATTTTGTTGAAAGTACAGTATTTTCCTTCATGAGACACCCCATACATGAAGAATGACGTCAAAGGTACGGAAAAGGACATCTAGAAATACGAAAAATTGAAAATAAAAGACACAAATATATTTAATACGGTTGGAGTCTGTATTTGAAAAAAAACCAATGGTTAAATCCGTAATATATCTGTTATTCAGCTATCATACAGGGTATATAATGTGACATTCCCGGCTTAGGATATATATCTAAACGATTTTGTTCTTGTTAGAGGCGTTCTGATTGGATGTCACAACGAGTAAAGACGAGTGCACTTAACTCGGTCGTCTCAACCCGAAATTGACCATTTACGGAAGAAAAGTTTTACTTTATTACTTTAGGTTCTTTTAATTTGACAAAACATACTGTTAACAATTATCCGACAAAATTAAGACTCCTTATCAAGTTTCTTTGGTCTGATTAAAATGGTGTGGTTCAAAATTGTCGTTCAAATAAATGTCTGTAATTCCTTAAACCCCCAGAGCTTCCGGGGGCTTAGCCTCCCTGGGTCCTCTATCAGGGCTCTGCTTTGGACCCGATGGGGATCTTAAGCGGTCCCCAGAGTCCTCACCTACTCATGCCCCCCCTAACCACAAATCCTGCATCCGCCCCTGCATCCTGAATAGCTCGTGATTCAAAACCCAATTGTGCATTACGAATCTTAGTTACCATATACTTATTTTTATTTCTGTTATATTTTGTATCCGATTATCTAATTGTTTAAAATAGGAGGTTATTTGACAGGATTCGCATGAACAGAAATTGGATAAATTAGTCTATGCTTCCCACGGATCAGGGTAATTGCCCTTCTAAGTTAGTGTTTATGTCCACTCATCCATTTTCTTCTAGGGATTGTATCGACAAGAAACCACATATTTGTATCTCCTCATTTTTCGAGTCTAGTTTGTCTTATTCGCCCTCCGATTCATCTGTAGATTTAAATTGATTGTCTGTCAGGCCATGATCGTCCTCGTGTTGTGAAGTCTCTTTTGGAACGAATGGTTAATATCTATTATCATTTGCTTGTGGTCTTGTAACTCTTCTCTTAGAATATGCAAGTGATTTAGTCGTGAATCGTTTACATGGCTCCTTGTTTGTCATTCAAGTTTAATGCTGTTATCATTATATATATGTTCTGATCCATTTAACATTAAAATTTTCTGTCGACCAGGTGCTATATACACTGTACATGTAATAATACACTGCATGATATGAAATTTTGAGTACTGGGCTGTTTGGTCGTATTTCTGTCATGCTTTGGTGAAAACGTTACATATTGTTGCAATCGTAACTTCATGTAGCATGTTCTCTCCTTTTGTGCTTGATTGGTAGTTTATTATGGCAGAAGTCAGACGTCAATTGCTAAAGCCATTTCTTTTCCAAGTTATTATTATGCATGGCAAGTAACCTGTATTTTATATTCCAGGAAAAGCATCATAAAAGCCTTTATTACATTATTACACTAGAAAGAGAATCATTCCACTGAGTTTGATTGTCATAGCAAAATGCCCGTATGCATTGAACTAATATGTAATTCTGTTGCAAAAACATTTCATTCGTTTGTGGATGAAAACTACTTGCACGTAATCGTTTAGCCTTAAATAATGCTGATAAAACTGAAACAACTTTTGATATAAAGTTTACACCCCGATCTGACAACATCTAGTAAATATTCATTACACAGAACTTTCGCTATAATAACGGCGTATTGGGACTGCGATAGAACATACTTCCATCAGTGGCTGAAACTATCCACCATACGCAATGTGCATTGTGACCCTACTTTTTTATTAGGAAATTCAGAGATGCTATTCATATACCATCGAGAAAAGATGCCTTGCATAGGAAAGTGGTACATTCAGGTTTTCTTTGCCTGACCTGATACGTCTTACATTATTTAATGTATTTGAGGTCATAGTTTATTCCTGGTCTTTTGTTTCGTCTTTTGGCGTCATCTGTCTTATCAATTCCCATGTGACACTCTATAAATTTTGGTCATGATTTTATTTTGGCCTATGTTGGTCCCTAAATACGAAGGGTCAAAATTAAGCACGCCAACATATGTCACACTCCAAAAATTAACCGCTAAAATTGAACACTGCCTTAATATCTTTTTATATTTATATTCCCTAGTCTGTACCTTTTTGTCTTACTTCTTTCCTAAGTACATGTTATACATGTATATACACAAACAAGTCAAACTGAAAAGTGTTCACGATGTGAGTTTTGGTCCCAGGCATTGATAACAACCATGCAATACCAATAAAATGTATTCAATCAACAAAATGTCAAATATCATTAAAATGACAATTACCTTTAGAAAAAAGAAGGGTCAATAAACACGTATTTAGTGTCTTATCGGTTTTATTTATAACAGCATACAATTCACAGTCACTAATCAAATAGATTTACAGGTACAAAATCCAATTATAAAGGTGTGATCTGTCAGATAACCTTTGATCTGTTTATTATGTATACTTGTTGTGTAAACACATGCATGTACCGACCGTTATAATAAGACTGCTTACCTGTAAAAGCGATGATTAATACCAGTGCAAAATTATTATTTGTTGCTTTTATATTAAATGCATTTTACTTTATGCTGTTTAAATATTTTAATAGTAGTTGATATTTACCACTTTGTATATATGTTAATAACATATCTGTAGAATTTTATTGATTTAACAATATACTAGATCCGTAATCGATTTAGTTTTTAGTACGACATCAACATATCGGTAAGTAACAGTAAAAACGTAGTATCGCTGGCTGAAATGAGAACGCTTCCATTTATGTTCTGAAATAACTGACAAAAAACTAAACTTATGGGAACCAAAAGTGGACAAAATTAAACGCACTAGAACCGAAAATGGCCAAAATTCCACACACCAAAATAAAACAACCCTCTTTTGGAGAAAAAAGGCCAAAATCAACCTATGCCAAAATTTCCCGATTTACGGTAGTGTATTCCTGGTCTTTTGTTTCGTCTTTTGGCATCATCTGTCTTTTCAATTCCCATGTGACAGTCACCTGCTTTGGAGTCATGAAGCGACATCTAGATGTGAAGGTGTATTTGAGATAGAGACAGCAACAATCGTACAGTGTCATCTTCTTTAACACTTTTCCTTTTTATCGTTGGCATAAATGATATAAAATTCCATCCAATTGTACATACCGGTTTGCTTTTTAGAATACAATGTGCCCTATTTGGTTCGTCTGAGAATGTGTCGTCATATAATGCGTTGTACATGTACATAGCGTTTGGAAATTTTCGGTGAAATCTAATTACATGTATATCCCTTTTCTTGTTCAGTCTGATACATATGCCTGGCATTTACTTACATGCTGCTTGCATGATTTCTCTGCGAGTACAGATTTCATCTTCTGCTACTCGTGGTATATCTTTAAGCCCTTTATCCCTTATCCTGCTCAGTTGGTGGGTACGATATTTATCATGAACAATCTACCACTGTGTTTTTCTTACCCTCTTTATTAATGTTTATTGTTGTTATCGCCATGGCAGCATAGAAGTCTATTATCTAATGTTTGAAATTGGGTAGTCAAGCAATATTTTTGTGATACGTGTGAATCGTGAAGCCTTCAATAGTCAAATAAGGGTGAAATTATGCTACCTCCTCTGTGATACTAAATCATGATGCTACAAAGATGACTATTTTAATGATTCTTGCAAATAAAATTCGATGGAGAATATTTTACAAAATGCCGGATTGATATGTCGATTAGTTTCCATGGGGTACTACAGTTACCCCAGAATTAATCTGTAGCATCGAAAACCAGTCATCATTTCGTTTCAGTTCCAGTGTCATCAGCTACACTTGTATCGACGCCAAAAAATAAAAATTCAGTAGAAGTTGTTTCAAATATAGATCAGACATTTTATTGTTCAACGAACGCTGCACGGCCACCAAGTAGGATACAGTGGTATTTATCTACCACAAATATAACTACTTCAGCAACACCACAACCTGATGTTTGTAACACCGACTGTAGTGATGGCAAAGTTATATCATCTAGTGTACTAACGTATACAGGGAACATAAATGATGACGGCAAGATATTATACTGTGCAGCTATTAACATAGAGGAGCGGAGTGTGGTTAGATCTTCTGACAAGACGATTGTCATATGGTGTAAGTATTATTATGCAATTAAGGTTTGATTCCCATTCCTTTGAAATTAACTGTATTTTATTTTGCACATAATGTCTAATAGTAGGCGAACAATGGAATACATCTGAGTCCACAAAGAAATGATATCTTGAATGATGTAGACAATACAACTGACTTTATCCTGTTAATGTAACCTGAAAAACAGGTAAGCTGCTTCCATTTACCTGTATGTTCTCTACCAAGACGGAAAGCAAACGCCTGTCATAGCGTCTTCTTAATTAGGCCAAAGAGACTCAATCAGTAGCAATTCTGTAGGACGTTACATCTGCAATAAGGTTAATTTCACCAACTGTTATGTTTATAAAGCAATAACTTTCAGTGTTTTGCTTGTTCAAACATGATATACAAGACACAAGTATAAGCGTACATACAAATATATTGCTTTGTTTTATTTTAGGTTAACAGATTGCAGACAATTATTATTTATCAATTGGTCACTTTTTCGCACGTCGTTTTTTCATAGCGTTTTTTTCCGTAAATGAACTATATTTTACCTTCCCGGCGCTATGTACAATGCTCATGTATTTTTTTACACAATTTCACGTTGAGCATTATATATGTTGTACCTGTCCATTCTGTCAAGATGTACACCTTTAACTGAATATAGTTCGATCGCAAATTAACACAAATCGACGTCAAAAAATACCTACAACGTCGACATATAACTTTACACGTAATACCCCATTTCCATTTCGCAAAGTTGAATATTTCTGTCGTTAATTAATTTCAAGTGTGGAAAAAATTATGCCGAGTGACAATACAATTGATCAACATGGAATTTGATTTTAATTAAGTTCGGGAAATTATTATTTCTTAATACATTCTAAATATAAATTGCCTAAAACAACAAATGATTTTGCATAAATATGTCCCTTCTCGAGATCCTACCTTTTTGGTTAAGCTATATTTTGCGCAGTAGATTATACTTCTACTTTAATTCAAGGAATATATAATTATATATTGACATTTCATTCAAATTCAAAAGTTCCAAAATATTTGAGCTGTTACGAAAACTATAAACTGAAGCATAAGTATCAAATTGTAAATGAATTTAGGATATGGAGATTTCAGAATTGAACTTTCTCAGTAATTCAGAATAAAAATAATCTTTAAAATTGACGTGAACCCAAATGTACATCTTGAAATCACATGCAAAGAAACGTGTTGTATTATTAATCAACAGCTGATGTGGTGTGATATGTATCTACGTATGTATATGCATCACATAATTATAATGTACACATATCATATTTGCTTCCAATGCAATAAAACCCCAATCCGTCAGAGTGAAAATTGTGAGTTCGAATCTCGCTCATGGCGAGGTGTACAACATTATGCAATAAAGTTTGTTACTTGCAGCATGCGGGTTGTTTTCTCCAGGTACTCCGGTTTCCTCCACCAATAATGGCTTTAAGCACCAACAAAACTTAAAACCAACCACATTCATATATTTTTCTTTTGGTGATCCATCCATATAGTAGACAAAAATCCAAAATAAACACATGGATCAGTGTTGAACCTTATCGTGTTGAACACTAACATTATTATAGAAGAATGTTTCTTGAAAATAAAGTAGCTACATCGGCTTGTAGAAATCACAAGCGCTCGTTGCACGGAATTATCCCCGATTTTAACTTTCTCTTTCCATATTATTAAACCCCTTTTTCCTTTATTTATCGTGTTTGGGTCCATGTATCCATACAATCTTATGGTAACAACAACTTGCATATGTCGGTCCGACATACCCTTATTATCGCTTAATAGAACTATTACATATTGATAATATACATGTATGATCCCCACCCATTAATGTTGAAGTCGCAAATTTACCCCCGAATCATATACATATTTGAAAACTGATTAATTCAAGCAATGCCAGTGTTAAGCGTATATCTGATGTAGATATGTAGCTGCACTGTGTGTTTGACTTCTAGGAGGGATGGAGATTTGTATAAGTCAGCTTATGAATTTATTAAACAAGCATGACATAATAACTTATTTTTTCATTATTACAACACGACTTGTTCTCGACATAAGTCTGATATTATTTTAAATTAAAGAGATTTTCTTTGGCTTTCGTTTTTCTTGTGGGGTTTTATTTCATTGTGTTGTGGATATTGCAACAAGTGGCCAATTGCTGTTTAGACACTACAACTCACAGCAACATGCTCACTAAATAATAATTTACAGTATACCACGTTTTTTAAAGAAAGCATTTCATCACGAAATAACACATTTTAAAGGCATGCCACACAAAAAGGAGGATTCAGCAAGCTTTATGTAAAAATTAAAAATAGATGCTATATCGACCTATTCCCTTTTTCAACACGTAAGCATAATTTAGTATCTTTTTTCGGCCGAATCGTATTTTGACAGTATAATTGCATCGTACTCTTAGTTTTTTTTTATATATTCTGTTTTTTCAGGAGAAAACGCTAGGTGATATCTCTTTTAAATTAGAGACTAAAATAATGAACTTCATGTCTGTTTTTTTTTTTTTAAATATAATCAAGTCAACTCAAGTGTTGTTAATAATATGCAATACAATTTGTTTACAATTTTCTCTTTATCGGGCCTCTTTGCAGTGTTTGGGTTTGTTTTTATTAATTTCATCACGTATTTCCGATTTTAAGTGTCATTCTTATTACATAAGGATAATAACAAAATTACCGAACTCCGAACAATCTTCCAAAGGGAAAGTCAAAACTCGTATGTATATAAACAGATAAAATCAGTCAACAACCGGAAAACTGTGAAAACCGTAATGACCCTGACTTGGTACAGGCATTTCTAAAGAAATGATGGGTTGAATCAGATCTTAAAGGGCCAAACCTCCCGCTTTCATTACGGCTCAAATGTTACGGCTGTCACTATAACAGTATTTATAACAATACTGGAATAAAATAGGTAAAATAGTTGTCAAAGCAGTACCAAATTCAGTGAAGAGGGAGGACCCTCTAAGTATTTTAACTACGAGAGTAAATGTCAAAAACACTTTTACGTCACACATTGATAAAAAACTATCCTTGACATTTTGTTGACTTCCTTATCTTTATACATTTTCACTATATGAATATCCATCGTTTATTATCGTCTCTGCAGAGACGGAATATATTTCGACAAGATCTTGGTATCGAAGATTAACTTTTTAAGAGATCGAATAAGGCGAATCTGTTGATAACACCATTATATAATATTAACTGATTACCCCGGGATCCAATTTCATAGACATATTTCTTAAATTATATTAATTCTAACGAATGTACATGCAACATGCTTACTCTGTTATTCATAGCAGTTATCAGTGTTCGGCAAGCTTCGGAAAAGCAACCCGACTTATAATTAGGTCGTGTTAATGGCGATTCCACCAACAGATATTCGAATTCTTTTCACTAATTACGACATTATAGCATATTTTTTTAAACCTGGCTTCTTGATAAATTCAATTATGACAGCCTGTATGCCTTTAAGGAAAGAATAATTGCACATCAGCGACAAATACCAAATATATTTTAACATTTCGGTACATCTAAATATTTTATTGTGTGGTTATTTGCATTATCTTAAGACTTCATGCGCTAATTGGATAGGGTAATTCTGTGGTATATATCCTTCATTTTACAAAGCATATGTTGATGGATATTAGCTACAAGAAACTTGCATATATCAGGAAATACTATTGAATTATAGTTTGCGAAATATATCAATATATAAAAATAAATCTTAACCGACATCCTGATGTATCCCTTGAACATTCGCTAAACAACTACCGTAGTTTACCGTACACCACCATCAATGTCCGGTGTACGGGGATACACGGTGGTCGATGTCCATTTCGTAATAAAACATTTTCGGTGGGTGCTTTGAGAACAAAAAAACTTATTTATCTTTTCTATCTCTAACAGAACTTGTAGATACAGAATATATTAATTAACGTTAAGGCAGGGATGTTAGTTTCTACCTACTCTCTCGGGTCAATTTCGGATCCTACCTTTTGTGTACTTACATACAATCTTAACAAATTGTTACATATTTTTTCATAGATTTTTTTAAAAGTAAAACATCACTTGAACAAGTATGTCAGTGCCTTTCAATATAACAGTGCATGACAAAATAAGGAAAGAAGATCGCCAAAGATGTGTATTCAACAGTCAATAGAACATTTCAAACTCAATGCTATTTCAACCTAATAATCTTAGAGATAAGCATAATCGCCATAATGTTATTTGCTTAAATGGGTAGGGCATTTGACTGGAAAAGAATTTCCTTTATACAAAAAACTATATCATGGGAACTGTCTGCAATTTAATTGAGCCATCCACCATCTACTCTCAGAATGATCTTGTTTTTTCAAGAAAAGGAACAATAATTTAAGCTCAAACACTATACAATTAGTATTTGTTGTTTTCCCCGCTAAGAACACAACATTAAGGAATTAGAGCAAAGATTGGCTGGCTCCGAATAGAGATAATGTGTCCAAGTGGAGCAACATTAGACAGTGTACGTGCGGACTGTTGTTTCGGTCAGTTAGTTTAACACTATACACATCCAGCTAAACGAGTTGGTCTAGTAAAAAGCGGACATCACCATAATCTCATCGAATGCAACTTATTCTCACCATGATATAGCTAACAAAGCTACTTGTTTGATGTAAAACAACAATCATTCAATCATCTATTACTTTAAAGATATACAATGTATATGTATATATAGCCTTCCTGTTGCTTAAAAGAAACTTTATTTTAAATATGGTCAGTGACAGGGTTTCTACCACAGAAAACAAAATTGAAGTATAAACTATTACAATAGTATATCGAATTTCTAAGTATGGTTAATAATTGATAAACAATGTCCAATTCTCAAAAGTGGAGACCTTTAAGCAAAAAGTATACTTTCTTTAAATGAAATGACATTGTCTTCGTTTTTGAACTCATCAAAAATATTACCCTGTTTAGCCGTCCTTGAAACTAATTTATCAATCTGACTTAATAGTGATTTTGCAAATAATTGAACAAGCAATGTCTAATTCTCAATATCTGTTATTCTAAACATCAAAACGGGGTTTTTTTTCTATAAACAACAAGTTCTATTTCGTTCTTATTTCAAATTATTGAAGCCACAATGCATTACCTTGATTAGTCTTCCTGTAAAATATTTGTAAAATCTTACAATTATTTTTCAAGATAGTGGATAAAAAAGAATTTGTGACAGACGGAGAGATGAACGCAAGGACATTATACTAGTATACATACTCGCCCCTCCCATCACTGGGAGGCGGTGGAAGAGTAAGGGAAGGGAGTAAAATCATTAGTAATAAAACTAATTCAATGAACATTCAGTCTAATTTAAATATAACATTCATGTTCATTGTACAGACAGCATGCACTTGATTTCTATAAGAAAAGTGGCAGATAGCAAATTGCAGAAAAAGGGGAAATAACCCTCAACATGTCAGCATAGTCACGTGACCTATCCCTAAGATTTGCATATTTTGATTTCTTGTCCAAAGACCTTAACAACGATGTTATATGATTTGGGGGTACTATACAATTTTGAAAATCCGACAGAATCCCTACTAAATGTCAAATAATCATTATGCTGTCTAGTGTGGGTACGTCTCATGTTTCGTTATTGCCTTAACATACCCACAGAAAACATCCCATCAAATCTCGAGATAAATATATTTTCCCAACATACATATTTGGTATTTATTTTTGTATTATTCAAACATTTTAAAAATCCTATTGAAGTGTGAAGTAAAAAAATAGCAAACAGTCGGAAGAGTTCTAAATATGATTGCAAAATCGAAGAAAGACGTAAAATCGATATTCACATATACATTACCGCTCATTTGACGGGGTTAAACTAGTTTTATGTGTCCACGCCTCCCTCTTCGTGAAATAACGTGGTCATATAAGTGTTTTCCAATAAGCATTGTAATTTTGAACATTATGCATAATATATTTATTTTTCGTGACACAAATGTTGTCATATGCATAACATGTGTTCTATTGAAGAGAGCCAATGGCCTCAACTATTGATTAAACAGGATTGTATCATATACAGATATAATAGACAATATAATCAATCAACAACAGGACCGATTTCAAGTTAAAAGTCCGGATGTCCACACAGACAAATGGTAAATATAAATTTATTTTTATTCATTTCGGTCCAGCCTCGATTGAATGACGACATTCCAAGTTCAGATGAATTAATTCGCTTGAGCATTGGCATGTCTTTAAACCTTACAGTCAACCTCATATCTAACCCAACTCCAACTACACAGTGGATACTTAGGCGGAAAGGTTTTATTGACCAAACACTACAACCGCACAATAATTCAAATGGATATCAATACACATCAACGATCTACATATATATCCAAACCATAAACTCTACACAGTATGGGTCTTACATTGTTTCTGCAACTAATGACATTGGTAATTTCAGCACAGCGTTTTCTGTTATTCAACCTGGTAGGTATATGTTTTATCTATACATGTATTGTTTCATCTGTGTGTCTAGTTGTTATCAATTTTGAAGTGTGGTTTTGGTTTATTATATAATACTACATTTTAAGAATAATATTTGACTACTTCGTCCTTAGATAATATTAACTATATTCCTTCAATTTTGATATGCCCGATGCTCAAAAATAAATATGCTTTTAGCTTTGCTATTGTAAATGATATAGTACTTAAAAAGACAATCTTTGATCCAATGAATCTAAAATTCATTGTAGACCAACCTACTGTTCCAGTCGTTGTTTATGTTGTGTGTAAAATAACATCAGCTGTTGTCCTGTGGAAAACAGAGTTTAACGGTGGATCAAATCAGGAGTTTTATGTACAACATTGGAGAATATCACAGTCATCACACCCAATGTTATCACCATCTATACCTGATCCTGGTGTAACAGCTGACCTACAGTACACAGTCAACAGCTTGGTACCAGAAACATTGTATATATTTCAAATAATCACAAGGAATGATTATGGGGAATGCGTTCACAATGTCAGTGAATTGTACTACTGACCACAGTATGTATGACTTAGTATATATACTAATGGAAAAAAGCAACTGTGCATTATTAAAAACTAAATTAGATATCAATATCAAAACAAAATGCATTTATTGTGTACAGTATATTGTTAAATTTTTCATCACACAATTAGAGAAATAACATTCAACGGTACTATTATTCAACTAATAGTGATCTGCCACGTTCTTTTACTCCTCCCCACACCATAACACTGCATCCACTAAAATATCGACGTTTAATAAGGCAAGCGTATGCATAACGTTCACCTTCGCGGCGGTATACTTGGGATCGGCCATCTCTCATGTCTAAGTGGAAATGGGATTCATCTGTGAACAGGATATTGGCCCAATACTGTTTTCTGAATATCAAATGACGTCTACGGTACGTCAGTCTAGCTACACGGTGCATATACAGCACAATTGGACAGATTGTTGTTCGTCGTGGCCTGATGTGACGATCACGAAGTCTATTGCGTACTGTTCTATAGCTAATTGGTCGTATTCCTGGGATGCTTCTTGCAGTGAGACTTGGCGTCTGGAATCGATACCGCAGATGCACAAGTCTTATGTGGTTATCTTGCTGATGTGACGTCACACGTGGACGACCTGAACGTTGACCGTCCTTAGTGTTGCGAGATTGTCTAAACGCCTCAACAATGATTGTATCGTGTTGCGATGAACACCAAAATGTCTAGCGACAATGTTTTGTGCCAATCCACCTTAGAGCATACCAATAGCATGACGACGCTGATTTTCGGTGAAACGTGGCATAACACTGAAATCAATGTCATTCAAGCAAAAGTGTTTTTTTCTGGTTTGTAGAGGTCATAACAAACCTTTTGTAAACCATAAAGGTGTGAAACCACTAATTAATTTCTTTAAGGTTTTCTACTAAATTTGTGTTTTTTTTCGAGCCTATCTGACCATTTTATCTAAAGTTTAATCTTTTCAAGACCATATATTTTCTGAAACGAACATGATTCCTCTACGTTCTGTCTTTCAAAATACCAGGGCATGCTTAAAATCTTGCAGTGAAATGCCCGGCTACGGAAAACACCTACTCTAAAAATAGCTCGGCCATCCCACGAAAATTCAGTATTTATAGGTCATGCATCAAATCCTCCATAAAGGTATCAAAATACAACTAAGTCCATTTGGGCTCAAAATAACCCCTCTATATTTAACTTCTATTATCAGTTTTAATCATTCCATTCCATTCAGCAGTTTTCACAATACTACAAAGTGAAAGGAACTTTTTTCTTGAAAAGGGACTACTTTTGTTTATGTTCTAAGCTCTGATTGGTGAATTAGTGGTTTTACACCTAAACAGTCACAAAATCCTTAAATGAAGAACAAACGAAGGCCAAAACACGCGGAGTATTCATAGAGCGTGAAAAAATCCGTGCAATGTTCCCGCCACTGATCGATAGCATAACAATCAATATCTCAACTATTGACGCTTAATTAGAAAATTAAATACCCAGTGATAAAAACAGTTATATAACTTTTTAGAATGCACAATTTCTGTTTTCCATTAGTATATTATATTTTAGTACATTATTTGAAGATTGTTATTATTTATGAACTTATATTTACTCTTTTGTTTCATGTGCTCCATTTTGTTGAACTTTAATCCATTAAATAACCATTCCAAAAGAGAAGCAGAAGAAAGGTAAACAATGCAATGGCCAAGATAAAAAGGACAAGCAACGATCTTACACAGAAACCTGTAAACAATACAATGACCAAGATAAAAAGGACAAACAACGATCTTACATAGAAACCTAAAGATCGATAAAAATATACGTAAACATAAATAGCAACATCGAATAAACTACCCTTATAGGTTCCGCACTTTTAATAGTATTTCATTTGTTAACATAATCAATAGTGAGAAGAAAAGTTAAAAAATGACAAGATGCTTTAAATCGAAGGACACACCTGACCAAAGGAAAAAGGATAAGGCAATGGTAAAATATTGAGGATTAAGCAACACCCTCTAATAGCCACATCCGATAGTTGAGCGGAACAAATTAAATACTAAAATGGCCAATTAGGGCTGGACGTATACGAATACCTGATTTGTAGAGCTTTTGCAAGATCCCAGCACGTAAAATATAATTTACATCAGCCAGCTCCTAATGTGCAATAGATTGCTATTAGTGGTAGTTGGTGACCCATTGTACAATATATACTACACACTATTATATACTGGTTTCCCTCTGATAATATAAACTTTCTCCAATAGCTCATTCCACGTGACACCTTTTTACAGTAACTTTTTTTTAACTTGTTATGAGCATAGCTGTACAATTGCTCAATACATCATAATTACATACATAAGTCAAGAAAATTAATTTAATCTTATCTATTTTATCTTTCAGGGCAAATCCTTGCCTCAAGTAATGGACTATTTGCAGCTGGAATCTCGGGATTGGTCATTGGTTTACTCTCTATCATGTTTGCCATTTCACTGGTTGTCTTTTTTCGTAAGTTGTGTCTTTATTATACAGCATGACATCTACATTTACGATTATTACAAAAGTAGCTAAAACATCAAACTGTATCTATGTCAATGTTAGCACCTTTATAAACATCATAGTTTAAACCAACAAAGGTGTTAGTTAAGTAACAGTGCCGCCTTTAACAAAATGTTGTTAACCTAACTGGTTAGATTTACCTCACTGTAAATGTCATAACTTTCATGCTTTCGTGGATTGCTAAAATAAAGCAGTGCATATTTAACCATTACAGGTTTTCGACTAAAGAAAAAGGACGAAATGAGGTATTTATGTTTTTAGTTTTTATTTGAACATATTTTCTTTCGTTTTAAATTAAATTCGTTAATTAAAATCATAATAGGAATGATTAAACCTTTAGATTTCTGCTGAAGGACATTTTGTGCAGGTGAGCTATTTAGCTTGATGAATTCATATTACAAATCTGTAATGATAGACAAAATAACAAACCATAACAACACAAACCACTCTAACAAACCTCAATATAAATGCATCAGAGAAAACCGGGACGTATCGCTCGCGAAATCGTTAATTAAATTTGTAAATTGTCAATATAATTTAATTGAAACAGTTATAGCAATCTTCTTCTTCTTTCCTTCGTATAAACTTCCAATTATGGAACACCTCCGGTTATATGTCGGAGTAATTAAAATCCAATCACAATACGAATATTTACACGCGAATCAATAATAAATCGCAAACGGACCAAAAATAATTATTGTTTCGCATTTCACATAATGAATACATTTTCGAACAACTCTGTGTAAAGAATATCATGTTTCTCCTATCTCTATTTAGTGTACTATTGTTGGCCAATTTTTAAATCTTCCATGTCAGACTATTTCTGGTTGGTTTCATTCTGATTATGATACAATGGATTTTATGGAAACTGTTTGATTTCAAACTCTGTTAAATTGTAAGTACAAATTATTATATTATGATAATTTCTTTTTCTAGACTTATTTTATGGTGCTATTATACAATATTAGTATAAGCCGTATTTGTCACAACGATAATTCCATTATCTATTGTTAGGTCTAATGATTATACAGAATTCCAAACATGTACTAGATGTAATCCTGTAGTGACAGATTCTTATGATAGTTTAGGAACGGCAGCCATTGGTATGTGTGTTGATGGATAGTCATATATAAACACGATCTCGTATTTAACGACGAAAATAGTTTTATGCATTTCTTCGAACTGTATTATCAACAGTAATTCTCTAGTACATGGCATGGTTTGGTTCATGGTGTTTAACGCCACTTTCAACAATATTTCAGTTATATCGTAGCGTTCAGTTTTATTGGTGGGGGAAACCGGAGTACCAGGAGAAAACCCCGACCTGTCGCAAGTCACTGACACATTTTATTACATAATGTTATAACAAAATCACTTCGCCATGAACGGGGTTCGAATTCCCAACAACTTTAGTGGTGATATGCACTGATTGAACATATAGTTGTACATCCAACTACCATACGATAGACCACGACGTCCCTCTCTAGTATATGGACACCGCACAAGTAGTCGTTGGCCACTTTATAACTAATATGTGATTACAAATAATAAATATACGTAATTATAATATAACTATACAGTCATCAAGTTTTGTTTTTCAGCTACGCATCTAGCCTATAATAAGATGAGTGTGAAGATACCTAAGGGGTAATCAGAATCTGTATATCGAATAAGAACAGAGAACAAAATGGTAAAAAGAAAAAGTATGAAAGGACAAACAACGATCTACAAAGCATACATATAAAACTGAAGATCTAGTAACACGAACTAATATTGTGTCCATCGTTAGGGAGGCTAAGCAGAAATTTCGATGATAACGTGTATTCCATCAACAGTGATAAAATCAAAAGCCTGTGAAATCATAGGCAGAAATATGACTTTGTGGGGAGATAGTAATATTTTGTGAACAGACCAGGTCACTCCATATTATACCGCGTATTTATGTATGTTCTATTGTAAGGGACAATGTAACTGTTGTTTATGTTCAACATTAACCCTTGTTGGTGTATATAATGTCCCATTTACAGTTAAAACAATTACATGCTTTTGTAGAAGTGAATAAGGGTTTTTATTGACCTGTAAAATAATACTGAAGGCTGAGGTCAATATTGGTTTTGCAGGTCAATAATAACTCATATTCACTGATAAAAAATCATGTAATTGCTTTATTACATACTATGATGCTTATGACGTCAATGACGTCATTCGGTGAATATTACTTCCAGCAGGTGAATACCATTATGTATTGACTTTACTTAGCTAAAGTACGAACATGTATAGTCATTATGAAATAATATATTTTATATTTACAATCCCTATAGTATACATGTAGTGATTTTAGTCATTAGGCTGAAATAAAAATACAATGGTATAAGTACCACAATGTTCGTCATCAATACGTAATGATTATTATACAATTGATGACTTTTGATGAAGTGAATACAAGGATTGATCAACCCATGGAGCATGATATTCATCGAAGCATCCTTGTATTCACCGAGATCGAAAGTCATTAACTGTTTTATAATATGACACTAAATCAAGTTTGAATTAACACCAAACAGCGCAGATTTTGTTCCCCAGACACCTCTATCTGCCCAACGTCTGCCATTATTAATTTAATTGTGCACAGAAAGTAATTAGTAAGAACGTATCTGATTAGTCGATGACAAAACTTAACCTGATGATGATTGGCTACTACTTTTAAGATAATTGGGAAACACCATTTCTAATTTAAGGTGTCTGGATGAGCGTTGGAATGTTATGTTCAACTCTCGTGACTCTTTGCGCTTTGAATATAAACGTTTTATCAAAGAACGTTACTAGAGATGTCAGTCAATCAGAAAAGACATTATCTGAAGTCATATAATAAAATTGATGGTCTCAGTTTGTTATAAAGCTTATACATGACTCAGCAATTATAATTAAATACTACAGAATATAATACTATATTGAAAATACAAAAAAACAGTTTCTATGTTACTTGTTAATATTTATCGTTTACAGGAACCACTGAAGTAACCGTGAACCAAACAGACAGAATGTAAGCTTTTCTCGGAACAATTTAATCACATTGCCATGCTATTTTGTTTACACTACACTATGATAAGAATTAATCAACTTATACAAGTTGTGAAAGTTTCAGTAAATATATTATACTGAATACATGCCCACGAAGCAACCATTGTTCCCGAATATGCCCTGTCTACGTTGTTACAAACCCTTCTTACATAGCATAATCTTGTTATAACAGCGTTAGTTTTTATATTATTTAAACAGTCACCGACAGGCCCATAGAAATAGGAACATGTATATTGTTGTGTTAGACGCTAAAGAAAACTTTAATTGAAATAATAAATTAAAATTCTTATCCAATGTCACATGTAAGTTCACTACCCAAGTCGGCATAATATACTATCCATATGCTTAACAAAAAAGTCCAGTGCATACTTGTTTTTTGTCGCAGCAATATAACAACTTCGAATTCGTATTAACGGTCAACACGTTCACATTCATAATGAGTTAATAGCCTATTTATTTTGTAAGAACAGTTTAATTATGCCTGCCTGATGTTGATGAGATGATGTTGATGAGATATCAATACTAGAATGGCCATTGACATATGTCTATATCACATTGGTCTTGATACCAGTGTTGTAATAATACTGGCCATTACCCCAATGCCATATAGTATCCGAAGTTGCCATCTCAATGTTGTATTCATTTGGGATATATCTATTCCAAAGACACAACAGTGGCGATAGATATCTCTACGCAGGTACACGGACATATCAAAGCAATGTAATTTTTTAAAGTGCATTTTTAAAGGAATTTACAATAATGGAGAAGAAAAAACAATTTGGGCTATCATGATATACTCAATAGGTTCATAATATATTTCTCTTTATGTTTCAATCTAGTATTGATACCTACGAGGAAATTATGCCAAGCGGTAATACTGTCCACACTAACCAACATCAAACCAAACTATCAAAAGGTACTGTTATTGTTTAGTATTTTTTAGTTCTCTTTGTATTTGTTGAGTAAAGTATTATATTATAAATGATATGAAGCTTTGTTCCGCAGGATAGGTAATTCCTATTAACATTTGGGTCAATATCATGGATACATCAATGTTAATATAAATATCTATATACATAAAACGGAATGTTAATAATAAATAATTTATATTCTATTCGTGGTCAATTCAAGCTATTTATAATTATGACTTTCAGGTCACACTCTGAACAGGCTTAACTGACTTTATATTGTTGTTTGTTTGATGGTGATTAACGTCACTTTCAACAGTATTTTAGCAATATCATGACGGTCAGTTTAATTGGTGGAGGAAATCAGAGGACCCGCAGAAAACCACCGACCTGTCGCTAGTAACTGACAAACTTTATCACATAATGTTGTACACCTCGCCCTGGTCGAGATTCGAGCTCACAACATCAGTGATGATAGGCATTGATTACATAAGTAGTTGTAAATCCAACTACCATACGATCACGGCCCCCTGCTGACTTTATCTTTGCTAGGTTTATACATTTAACGTTTAAGCAGTGATAGTTAACAATTTGTCCTGTATTAAAACACGAGCAAAACCACTTCTCACTTGGAATCATTAGGCATAAAAAGACGCTAAGCTTGACCATGGAAATATAGACCTGGCTTGGGACATACAAGAAAGTAGGAGGGGCTAACGTTATTAAAATGTTATAACTGACACAGCAAGTAGGATAGATAATGGATACCAAACTACAAAACAATGACATGACGAAAACATGTACCCAATGAATTTAAAGAACATGCAACAGCGTTAACTGACAATTTGTTTTCAATATATTTGATGGTGCATTGTCTTCATATAGACCACATTATGTCTGAATGCAATGAGTAAATCTTCTCATGTATTTTCAGATGTTTTAAAGAAACAGGAGAAGATTTATGACAATATGAAAGTTTAGTTACATTAGTTGTTTCTTGTCTTGTATTTAGTTGACCTGTTAAATCAGTTGTATTGTGAATGTTATATAATACATTTATTGTTTTGCCTCTGACTCTGATTTTGTTGAAGCTGATTAGTTAATCATCAACATTTATCAACGATGAAGATGTTTTTTAACATTTGTATGACATTAAATAGTGATATAAATTTAACAAATTTAATATGCTTAATTACATGTATAATTGCTTTGTTGTAGTCTATAAATGTAATCTGCGCTACAATATGTAAACCTCAACTTATAAGATATATCTATATATATATATTGCTGTCAAATTATAATATTAAGTATATATGTACCATCTACACACGTTTAGACATATGTCTTATGTCTATCTCTAGATTTTCCTTACGAGACAAGGTAACACTTCGATTATTGAATCTCTATTTTTTATGGAGCGGATGTGGTCGAGTGGTCTAGGGCGCTGGACATAAGGCTAAGAGATTGGTGCTGTAGTGTATCAATGGTGGGAGTTCAAATCCCGACGAGGGAAGAAAAAATTTGACAGTTCAAAAATCTAATTCTAACACTGTTTAATTTTCAGACGTATATATATATAAAAATGTTATTCTAATACAATTTGTTCGTACCGTCGGATATGATCGGTTACTTTTCTACGTAAAATTCTCAATCTAAAAATCGTAACTAAGAGCTTCAGCTGAAAGAATTCACCATCTTGAAAACGTGAAATACTACATGTCACATTTACAACAATACACAAAATAATTAAAATCCCTACCTTGCAAACTTATTTTAGTTTAACATTTATCAAGATTGAAGCGTATGCGAAATCGAAAAAGAAAACGTCTGATCTTTTCGTTTTAGACTGAAAGTCTTCATATGGCGTCATGTTGTTTATGTGCTAAAGTCGTCAACAGCACTTCGCGGAATTTTAATTTGTGTGATTTATAGACCCACGGATATGCAAGAATACTTGTTTATCTCCAGTATTGCATTAGAATAGAGATAACTGTATTGTATTTGAAAAATGATCGATTTAATGGTCGCAAATATCCATTTACTGGCTCCGCTAACGCATCGCCAGTAAACTGAATTTGCGAGCATCAAATCTCCAATTGATGCCGTGAAATTATTTAATTAGTATTAACACTAATGATCATTATCCTCATGTAACCTTACCAGATTGTGGCTATTCCGTTTGGACCCTTTGGTTTACTGTCTTATAAAGATTTGAATTAATTGGTTTTCAAAAAGTTTGACATTTATGTTATTCTAGAAACGCGTCGTGGGCACTAACTTTGATCTCTACTTTTTATTACACAGTTGTCATATATAAATTAATTACTCACATTTAGGTCCATGATGTGCTCATGTGACCATGTGTTTTCTTGTAAACAGTGAAGGAATGTGGGTAGGCAATAACAGTTTCTTACTTTTGCCTAAACAATAAGTGTAAACAGTGAATTAATGTGGCCAACTCTGTAATAAAAATACAGTTCCTTATTTTTGCTTATTTCATCTAAAAAATATTTTAGTGCATCATATCTGTACAGGTTGAAATATTATTCTAATTATAATTTACTTAATAAATTGCTACCGAAAAGAATAAAGAATGAGCTTTGTGTTTCATTTCACCAAAAGCGTTTCAACTGGTATTCCATCAATTAATTTTGTTGTTCCTTGATATAAATCAAGGATATTTCTAATATCACAATGTGTATATGTTTGCTTAAAAAACAGAAAAATATAATTTTAACAGCTTGAAGTTTTGTTTCCATTACCCCCTTTCTCCATTTTGGTTTTAAAGTATTTAATGGCTATCTCTATTTATGTATAAGAAGAGTTTGAAGATACCAAAGGGGCAATCAGAATCCATATACCGAACAGACAACACAATGGCCAAAAGAAAAAAAAAGTACAAAAGGACAAACAACGATCAACAAAACATACACATAAAACTTGAGATCGAGTAACACGAACCCCACTAAAAACCGGCTTAGAACTCAGGTGCTCCGGAAGGATGAACAGTTCCTAGTCCACTAGTAGCACCCGTCGTGTTTATCTAGTTACAAACCCGGTGATAAGTCGTGAATGAGGAAAGGACCGGGAAGTGTTTAGACAAGTGGAACATATCCGTGGTCATTTGTGACACAGATATTCCATAATATTCAACCAAATTTTCGAAGTGATGACTTCCACTTAACCAAGAGGAACCCTTGGTTCAGTAGCTTTCTTGTTATCAGCAACCCTCTATCAAGAACATCCTGATAGGAACAACAAGCTCTGGAATATCGTTTCAACTGAGAGATATATACTCCATATGCAGGTGCTGCTGGAAAGTTACTACATATAAATGTATAAAGGTTGCATATGTAACTCATAAATACATAGACCAACTCTTAGTACCATCATCATTGATTCGTGCATTATACACACCTTAAGTGTGATGGTGCTCCGAATTTCATCTAGGCTGTGAGTTCCACCTTGCCATTCATATCAACTGTTCATGTTGTCGTCTCCGATGTATGAGCGTCATTATAACGTTGATGATAATAAATTAATAATCTTTGATGAACAACATTATTTCAATGTACTAATTTATTGATTACTAAGACATTCTCTTTGTTTGTATTGCTGTTAACAACAATACAATATTAGTGTATTCAAATGCTTGTTACAACCAGTACCATAAGCCCAGACCCCCGTTTCACAAAAGGTCGTATATCGTAAACCTGGTGGTACGACTGTCTCTACGATTTACGATCGTTTCACCGGTGGGTCTAGTTGAAGAATAATGAGGAATAATCAAGAATAATAAAGATCAGAACCCAAAACTACTATTTGTGTTGTTTCACAAACTTACCGACTTCCGATATACGACATTTCTTGGTCGCAAATTACCGACTGTGTCGGAGCAGTCGTAAATCGTAAATCGTAAATCGTAAATCGTTATAAAACAAGCGTTCAATGTACATCATTACAATGAGGAATCATGCTATTCCATCACTTCTGCAGGTCAACAACTTGTAAATATTATACCCAAAATAAAATGTATCTCCCTTTATTGTGTGTATAATTTTCAAATCAATTGACGTATTGCAATTGCCGCATAGGTCATATTTACAAAACGGATATTTCTTTTGTGTTCATGTCGTTGCTAAAAAGAAACTATTGGTTACAAGAATCTTTGTAAATAAACAACAAAGATCAACATAAAAAATCTGCCTCTTTTTCTCTTTATTGCAAGGAAATCTATCCAGACAAAAAAAACGGAACCGCCGCGATATAGCTGAAATATTGCTGAAACTGACATTGTAAACACCATCAAACAAACAAATAAGCATCAACACGGCGGAAATGTGCGCTTCGTTAAACGTAATTATGAAATATTTTACAAGGAAAAATCTCAGTGACATGATACGTTTAGGCACACATGTAGCTACATGCATGCATATTTCGACTGACCAAGAAAAAAAACCACACTGAATTCATGCTCCAGTGTTCAATTTTCAATTTCTTGACAGTATTTGACATCAAAATTACAAAAAGTCCCAAGAATTCCAAATTTAAAGCGAAAAGTCGATATATCATCAAATTTTAACGGGTTTTTCCATTAGTTTAAGTTGGAACTATTTATAGACGTTATGTTCATTGAAAATACTGAGATGTGAAATAAATGTCCACGAAAATACGATCTACTGAAAAGTATCGTGGTTGCTCACGGGTGCACGGGGCAGACGAGTATTTTGAAAGTGGGGGGAGGGGGCACAACATATATTTTACCACCAAATATAGGGGACAACAACGTATGTTTTCCTTTGTTATCTCAAAAACTTGGGGGTTGCACCCAGTTCTTGCTGCATAGGAATAGTACCCGTCAAGTATATTCGTCTCAACTAGAAGTTACATAAAGCGAATAGCTACATGTATTCACTAAGTATTAAAATTGGCTCTACGTTATGACCCAATATGGTGGTTTCAATTTTTGAAACTTATTGATATAGGAAAATTTTTTAAAAATTGCTTATATGTTATAGCTATAGCTATTTTGTTCAAGTCAACGTTTTGCCACATATTAAAAACCTGTAATCAATTGTATTCAAAGAGTCATGTAAATCAACTGGTGCTAAATGCATGCATCTGTACAAATGTACATGTATGCTTAAACATTTGAAAAGTTTCATTTGAATCCGCTATGACAAGTCTTTCTTAGATAAATCATAGTTAAATCTGATCTAAGTTATGATATTATAAGGTTAAGTATATGATGCCTGATGTGGTGCAAAGGGATGGATTGAACTTTGTCTTTATTATTGTTGACTTTTCTGTCATTAGCCTTATCAAAGCGGATATTTTCTCCTTATTCCACTGCGGAGCTTTCCCTGGGAAAACAGCCTCCACTTTGAAACTGTCGTCTTCTACTTTCTTAGGGTGTCTCGTCCTTTGTATCTACAAAGACCAATAAAATAACTATATTTAATATTTAATATATTTGCTTGAACGAATATATGAATTTTTCTGATAGGTGCGCGGCCCGAGTAAATTGATCGATTTTCGTACCTCCGCACAAAGAAGACGTCATAACCACAAATCGTAAATCGAAATCGTAAAACATGCCGACAAGTGTTGTGAAACGATCGCAAACTTAGTCGGTAAGTGGTAGTAAGATAGGTCGGAAATCGTATGATTTACGAACTTTCGCGACATAATGATGCTACAATAAACAACTATATCATGTTGTTGACTGTTTGACAATAACCTTGTGCACAAACATACATATTGGTAAAAGCAAATAAATGAAAATGTATTCGAACGATAAGGTTTTAGTTTATAATAGTTAATCAAATTGGGAATACATCTGTATTGTAAATCACGTTGGCTTAAATAGATCTAAGAAAAGTTTTAAGACACAAAAGGGGTATGCAGTAGCTGTAAATCGAAGGACAGGGAAAACAATGACCAATAAAAGGACAAACAATGATGCACAAAATTCTATACAAAAATCTTAAGATTGAGCAACACGAAGCTCTCTAAGCACAGGGGGTGATATCTGGTGCTCCGGAAGGGTAAGCCATTTCTCCTCCACATGTGCCACCAATGGGGTTACTCTTCTTGGAATCCAGGTGAAAACACGTGTATTAGGAAAGGATTGGATTGTGATTACCAACAAACGAAACATGTGAACATGTCGTCATCTGTGACACAGATATTCCGTAACGACTAACCAGGTCAGGGTGACGACTGTAAAACCTTCCAGGTAGTGACGTCCACCTAACCACTAGGAACCTTTGGTTCACTAGCTTCCTTGTTAGAAGTAACCATCTATCAAGGAAATAATGATAGTAAGCCCAATCTCTAGAATATCCCGCCACTGAGAGATATATAGTCAAGATGGTATAAATTAACTTGGTTAGTTCGTAAATTTGTAATTGTTAGAGAAAGGGACTGATTACCATTCGCAAGAGCCTGGGTTCACCGTCAGAATATTGGTGGGGTGCGTGCTGGTCCTGTTTTCATTTTCTTTGCTGTGTTGTGTTTGTGTGTGTTTGTTGTTTTCTTCGTGCTGTGTCTTGTGTATCCTATGTTGCCAATGTATCTAGAAAGTCCACTGTAGATAACCACTTCGGTTTTCTCTAATGTCTATTAAAATGATATTACATAGTCGAATAAACTAATGAGTGAAATATGCCCTAGAAAGCCAACAAGATGTTTTGTTTACAATCTTATGTTTGAAATTCATAGTTTATTCAAATTCAATAATCTCCACAGATGATAGTTTCATAGTGTTATAACTGAAAGAACATTTAATGAATCAAACCTAATGTGTACTAATTTAATCAAACCTAATGTGTACTAATTTAATCAAACCTAATGTGTACTAATTTAATCAAACCTAATGTGTACTAATGTAAATGTGCATACAATAACAATATCCCACATATGTTTAAAGCGAAAGACTCGGTCGCCATTTATTTTAGCATTTGTTTTTCTTCATTTAAATGTTTTGTGCTTGCTAATGATCCACGTTTCTCATTACATCATTTCATATTTTGCAATGCTTATTGGGTATGTTTGGCCACTGAATCTATTGACGAATTATGCGTCAATAGTCTTAAAAAGGAATTTAGAAAAAAAAAATTAAATATATATCAAAGTATAATACTATCTACAAATATCCTTTTCCATACCATAAGTGTAACTGACCCATTTCTACTTCAGATATATATATAAATACTTTATTTTTAAAGTATTTAATGATTCGATGATTTAATTGTTTCCTGGTTGATAACAATATACGATGTACAATGATTTTACACATTGTTCTACTTTTTAACTGTAAGTATTATTTTTATTATTTTGATCATGTCTTTGTGCTTTCCGGCTACATTCAACTGAAGATTATGGTGACAAGATGGCAATTCTCCCTTTTGATCAACTAAGATAGACATTATTTGATGTGGGTTCAGAAAAGGCAATGGTTTTCGGTATATTTTCTTTCATGGCTATCAATGAAAAATAATCAATTTACCAAAGCTGCAATATAAGACAGAACACCTGGTAAAATATCAGTTGAACATTTTATGTTTTTATTATAAAGTGTGACCAACGTACGTAAGCCTTTCACAATATCGTCGGAAGTATCTTAGCAAAACATGTCTGTACAGGTCTCTCTGTGGTCAAATTCAACTATAGCTATATGTATGACAGATCTGCCTCCATTCAAGATGGACAGTGTTACTGAAAACAGAAATGTCATGGAATGAGCATATATTCTATATATTTTACCCAGGAAAGGCTGACATTTAAACTGTATGATCATTTGAAAATCGGTTATACATATATTTACATATGACTTGTACAAGCATTGTTATTTAGTTATTTACAGCAACAAGTAACGATGTGATCCCAATCTTGTCGTGATAACAGATGTGTGATTCTTAATTCAACTTCTTTTTAAGTGGAACAGTTCTGAAGTTTTGAGATTATATGTCATTATTTGGAATTTCTACAATAATGTTAGAATTAAAACATATTTCTTGGCCAGAAATTCCTTTGGTTTATATGTCAATATCCGATAAAAAAATATATCATCATCTGTTTAGGCTATATTCAGATTTAATACATTTCTCTGACGCCACACCATTGTTCAAGCAGTTGATTATTTCTCAGAATTCAGTTTTCCCTCTGTTGTTGCGTATTTGCACCTTTTTCTTTGTTTTGAAATCGTCCGAATTTCAATAATTTCTTAATCTAATATAAGGGCTAAATAAGAGACAAGACTTGGATTAGGCTTGCTTGCTCGCAGTAACTTTCTCATATGTTCTTTGCAACAATTTGTATTAAATAATACAAACACAAGCATCAACATACATGTCATACAATTGTACTTCAAAACAAATATGCCCTGTAATATACTAAGCAGAACGTACCAACACTTGATGTTACTGAGAACGTCTCGATAATAATTATACATGCATCACCTATTAATAGCTCAGTGACAACCCGTAATAATTTCAAATTCAAATAGACCTTAAATACATAACAAATCGGTTTTATTTTAAATAAAAACATTGAAACTATAAAGGAAAATCCCATATAACAGAAATAGAAATATATGAGTAATTTACCAATGTGTGCGAAACATACAATAAATCAAAAAGGACAGTTCTAAAATATAATATGAAAAGACATTTCATTCCAACTTCCGCTATGCAGATGATGTTCTGTTACTGAACATATCTCGATTCGGTATTTAGCTGCATTGCATCTATCCAAGTGAGTCTGAAGTAAAGGATACCACTGTCATTCAAAATTATGCTTCTTAACTTGACCTTTATCTAGACATCGACAACGGAGGGTAAATAAAAATAAAACTCTACGGCAAACGTGACGACTTCATTTTCCAATAGTCAACTTCCCTTATATCAGTAGAAATGTTCCAGCATCACCAGCGTATGGAGTTTACATTTCACAACTCATACGTTATTCTAATGTAACGCGTATTTTCATTGGCTATCGAGAGTTGTCAAATCTGCAGTTAACATGCCTGAAGGAATGTTATATTACTACGCCGAATGTACTTGTTTGTAAACAATATGGCTTTCCCAGATATGTCCGATTATCAATTTGACGCTGACGACCTATTTAGGAGATAACTGTATTGTATTTGAAAATGTCACGACATCAATTGGAGATTTGATGGTCGCAAATCGAGTTTACTGTCCCTTCTGATGCAATACTGAACATGAAAATGTTTCCTTGTATATCCCTGAGTTTAAAAATCACAAAAATTAAAATTCCGGGAAATATTGTCGAACGACTTTGGCACATAAACAACGTAGCGTCATATGAAAGCTTCCAATTTAAAATGTAAAGATCAGACGTTATTTGGCTTCGTATACGCTTCAATTTAGATAGAATTTAACTAAAATAAGTTTTCAAGGTAGGCATTTTAATTATTTTTGTGCATTGCTGTACATATGACATGTAGGATTTCACGTTTTCAAGATGGTAGATCCTTAGACAACTACATTACTATTTTTTAGCGAAATGAATTTGAAAAGTGCATATATTTCGTCTTTTATTTGTATGTTTTCAAACTAGTGTGTACACGTTGGGAGAATTTCATAAGAATAGGAATAACAGTACTGTATTTGAAGAGTTGTCGGTGTCCATTGTGGATAAGGGTAATAGCAAAATTACCGAACTCCGAACAATCTTACAAAGGGAAAGTCAAAACTCATAAGTGTATAAACAGACAAAGTCAGTCAACAACCGGAAAACTGTGAAAACCGTAATGACCCTGACTTGGTACAGACATTTCTAAAGAAATGGTGGGCTGAATCAGATCTTAAAGCGCCAAACATCCCCCTTTTCATTACGGCTCAAAGTTTCCGGCTGTCACTATAACAGTATTTATAACAACACTTGAGCAAAACAGGTAAAACAGTTGTCAAAGCAGCACTAAGCTCAGTGAAGTAAATGTCAAAGACACTTTTACGTCACACATTGATAAAAAAATAATTTTGACATTTTTGTTGACACCTTATCTTTATACATTTTCACTATATGAAAATCCATCGTTTATAATCTTTTCTGCAGAGACGGAATATATTTCGACAAGATCTTGGTATCGGAATATAAACTTTTTAAGAGATCGAATAAGGCGAATCTTTTCATAGCCCTGGTCCAGTAGCCTGTTTATCAGATGAAGATGACGTCTCAGGAAATCAGAATAATGCTATTGGTCCTTGCATAACGAATCTATTGTGACGGTCGTAAATATCCATCTCATTGGTTCCGCTTCGCGTCGCCAGTAAAACTGCAATTGCGACCGTCAAATCCACAATTGACCCCTCCAATTCTTCAAATACAGTACTGTTATTCCTTAATTATACTGCTTGTAGGAGGCATTTTCTGGACAGAGCTCAGTTACTGGGACAACAACTACTAAACAAGGTTACGTTTCTCCTAAGCTGAAGTCATCGCTGCAAACATTCTATCATCGTGATCACGATCTGGTTGACCGTTACGAAATATCCATATCTCAAATGACAATGGATCTTTTACTTTCTTACGTAATTTCTTTCTTTTCTTTCATCTATGATTGCAAAGACTTGTATCGTACTTGACTATATGTGCGTAACACGGCGATTGTCTTATAAGAAGTAGCAACTGTGTACATTTCGCGTGCACACGAGTTCACCCCCACATTCTTGGTGGGGTCCTTGTTGCTGATCTCTTTAGTTCTTTTGTGTTGTCCTATTATGTGTCTGAGTTCCGCGTTGCGATGTCTTTTACTATTGCAGCATAAAACGATGTTCGGTTCGTCTTAACCTCCAGTTATTTGTAGGAGGGAACATGTCTTATTTAAGTTATATGTGTTTGTTTGCGTATCGTGGTGTCCAACACATATTGTGCTGTGTGTTTTGTCGTCATCTTGTGCTTTCTGTATTATAACCTGACAACTCTCATCGATAGGGTACACCCGTTCGTCATATGTGGATGCGCTGTCCACTCGGTGGGTTGATTCCTATGAACCGTTACCAGTACATGGTACACTATACATGTAGTCGTAGTTAAACGTCCATTGTGGACAAATGCTGCATGTTTCCATCGTCACGAGTTACAGATTCTCGTATAATTCGAATTTTGAAGATCAGCCACCTGTCACATCAATGCTTCATGACCAATTAAATGTAGGACAATGGTTTTCATTGATAGCTGAATTGAGAACAGAAGTTACTCCCGACAATGACATTGATGAAGAGTAAGTGGTCTTGTGTAAATTAAATTCAGAATGTTAATGAGACATACTTTTACAAGTATCACCTGGAATGTCCTTTATGTGATAATATTAGAAGTACTTTATTTATATTTTTATATTTTGATGGCGAGGTAGATTTCAATACCATTTCATATGAAAATACAGAACTGTCAATAGATCTAAGCAAGATTAACGTTCGTGCAGTACAAGTCTTTCTAAAAAAATAGCAAATATATTTAGTTAATTATGGAGGGTTCAACTCTTTTTATATTTCTAATTATTTCTATTTATTTAATAATTGTTCTGTTAAGCGCTTCGTCCTTTTTCTAATAGTTACCTTTGTTTTATACTTCCACTTTTGTTTTGCATTGTCTTTATGCAAATCGAAATAGTATAGTTCACTGCCTGGTTGCTGCCATATGTAACTTGTTGTAATATGTACGAATCGGGCTTTTAGTAATTGTCATACATGTAACTTGTCCGTAAACCGAATTGCTATATTTTAAGCAAATAAAATATGTTTAATTCAGAAATAACTAATGTTCTAGCTGACGATTAATATTATCACCGGAATATCGTTAAGGGTGCTATTATTCAAAACACTTATTTCCACCATAGGTACATGTTGTGATTTTAAGCATAATTTGCTTCCACGATGTCTATTTGCAATACTCTATGTTGTCATATGCTTAATATTAATTCTATTAAAGAGGACAAATGGACTGAACCATTATCTAACAGACCATCGTAAGACATAATAGTACAACAATCGTCAACTTTGAACCAAAACTTAATTGCTGATACCATCTGTCGAAATCTGTAAGCAACTTACAGAATATATGTCAGCAAGGTGTTGACATCACACGAAAAAACGTTTTGAAAGATGAGATGAAGCGATTATATATTTGTGAAAAAGAATGGATATGGGACAATGGCACAAAGACAGTACAAAATCACCCAATCCAACACAAACACAAATATATGTTCAATGGAACAACTATTTGAACTTTCCTCTTCGATGATAAAAATAGCTTAGAATTTTGAACCCAAAAATACATGCCGTAACATGGTCAGAAAATTTGAAGGATGGAATGTTGTATACTATACATTCAAAAGGGGTGCAGCTCATATCTGATAATAATCCTGTACATAGTGTTTTTGGTTATTTATTATAATACCATTTTTATCACAGCTTACTTATTTTTTTTCAGGTGAAGTGGCGGCATTATTCAGCAGAAACCTTGCAGGATATTGCACAATCTGTGACTGATTCCTCAAGGAATAATCACAATATACCACAACTTGTTCAAGATGTGGGATGTCCTGTGAAATTGTATGACTGGAAAGCATTTCTAAAGCAGTTTTTTAAGCCACTTTCATCGCTCACAACCTATCATCATTTTCGTGCTGATAAAGAATCACCTTGAATTGTCTGTGTCAAAGAGTATTGCGACTCTTTGGAAAATGAATTCCGGTTGCTAAAGAAACGAGTAGTTATAGACTCGTCTATGCCATCTGAGTTACCAAGGAAAGGACTAGATGCTATGAGACAGTGGTATCTTTATCAAGAAATACGACCACTTTGTTATGACAATAAAGATATCACATGTCCAAAACCTACTATGCCAAAGCCAGAAATAACTATTGTTGAACACGTAGACAAAACCAAGAAATGCAGTTATTGCAAGGAGACGGGACATGAAAAGAGCAGGAAAGGAGAAATTCTTTGTCCAATGATGCCTAAGTGACATGATGTTAAACATTTGTACATGCTCTTTTATTGTATATACTATGTCTAATTCAAAGACAAAGGATACTGAATATCAGATATTTGTAAACTGATACTATGAACTTGTGGAAGTATATTTTTTTCATATCATTTTGAAATCCCATGAAAGTAATGTTTAGCATTATCAAGTTATGAAACAATACAGTTTCAGTGGTTTTGAATTTCTCCAGGCACCATGGCTTCCTCCAAATATTAAATTAATTGCAATGTATGATTAGTAAGGTGTTAAAATGATTTTAAACCCCAATAAACAAACACTTTTAATTGTGATAATTCATCATAGCACTTTGAGTCCGGAATGTTGAAAATATTTCAGTTTTATGTTTTGCTTTTATTTACTGTAGGTTACCATGGCAACCAAAATATTTTTTTTCTATGCAGGTAGATGTATATTTTTTTTTTAAACTGAAGGTTACAGTTAAAATGTTTAATATTAAGAGACGTATGTAAAATGGTTATATTACGTAATCAGTGAATCAAAGAATATTTTATCAATTTAGATAACAGAAAATATGTTTTTTGAAATTTCGAAAATTACAAAAATGGCCATAATTCCTTTATTTGGCAGAATCAAGCAAAATAACTTTGTATGGTGTTTTGAATCAATATAACCTCCATGAAAATGCAAAAAACTCATTTTGCCCCAGGTACCTCCATAAGCCTGAAATTTTCATGGCTGGTCACATATACCAACGGGGAGTTCTAGGGTCCAAATACTTTATTACATTACGGCAATAAACCGTGCAATACAGACTAATTACGTTAATAAATATTTGGCACAAGAAAAGGATAGTAAACAAATACTACAAAAAATATTTCTGATATGGTGCAATCCGCAACGGAAACACTGTGTTCTATTGCTCATCAAGGGGGTTGGAGTCAGTGACTTACAACAGGTCGCTAGATTTCCCCGGGTACTCTGGTTTCCTCCACCAATAAAACTGACTGCCACGACCTAAATGAAATGGTGTTTAAAGTGGCATTCAGCACCATCATAGCCCTATATTAAAGTTAGCTTATTGTAACTTTAACCCATCAATTGTTTTACAATGTTCGACTCGCTGAACCGATTATTTATCATATCAATTTGTGGTATCCGATTGATGTATATTGCCTATTTTAGAGAGTATCGAAGGGACAATCAAGAGTGCATGAGCAATTCAGATACACCGAAAACACTGGGCATAGGACACAGAACAAAGACAAGAAAAACAAAACAACAGAAAACAAAAATAAAAAGTAAAAAAATAAATAAATAAAAATTCAAAAAAAATTATCAACAATAAACCAAACAAGAAAGAAAAAAATACAAATGCAAAAAATGAGCAAAACGTTATCTTATCAACAGAAAGGGATGGATCTTTAATCTGGTTTTTATTACAATAAAAAGTATAAGTTTAAAACAAAAGATTAGCGCTATCGTTATTGTGTATTTATATATGACTTGAATTTACAGTCTAATGAAATAATAATTTACAAATACCTTTATGTAGAATGCGGTGCATTGAATGTTTGGTTTGGTTTTTGGTGTTTAACGCCACTTTCAACAATATTTCAGTTATATCGTGGCGGTCAGTTTTAATGGTGGAGGAAACCGGAGAACCCGGGAAAACTACCGACCTGCCACAAGTCACAGACAAACTTTATCATATAATGTTGTATCGAGTACACCTCGCCATGATCAAGATTCGAACTCACAACTTTAGTGATGATAGGCACTGAGTGCACAGCCAGTTGTAAATCCAACTCCCATACAATCACGACCACGCCGACCTAAATGATTATCTACAAATACCCGTATGTAGAATGCCGTGCATAAAAGGTTTCTTTTACCAGCAGATATAAGTACATTGTTTATTCAAACTGACCAATTACGTGTAGAAAAGTGAATTCAAATTTCAATATATACATTTTATCCCACTTCCTGCAACCATAAACTGACATAAACTGTTTTAAAATATTCTATAAAGATTAAAGAATACGCCATTAGTCAAAACGCTTTTATGACTTAGAATCAATATATAAGTTATGGTAATTACAAAATGCCTTATTTACCAACCACTTGAACTTATATTTACTGATCATGATGTCTAGTGTTTTATATAGCTAAATCAAAAGGTAGAAGGCAAATTTCAATAAAATATTATTCAAGTTATCTTGCAGAAAGGTTTTCGACATGTTTTAAGTACGTTTTGTGTATGCTATCCGGCAAAATAAGTTTACGACATTTTTATTAGCGTTTATTCATGTTATTTGTCAGAAAAATTTCCACATATTGTATGTACATTTTATTTATACTATTTCATAGACCGAGTTTTCAATAACTCCATTTTAGAAACAAAATATATAAATAAGGTGAATATGAAAGGACAGGTGACGACAAATGTGTCAGAGACAATATCTCTAGACAGTTGTATACAGAAAACCAGCACAGACTGTACATCTCTACTGAACGCAGCGAACATGATATAAATCTGACTGAAATCCATTCCGTAATTTCAAAGGAGGCATGGACTTGTACTTCTATTTTCTCCAACATCAATGTCTCTCTCCAGATCTTTAGAGAACATGCCGAATAATAGGTCTTACCTTACATTTCTCTTTTTAAATAAAACATCAATCCCCCACCAAGAAACATCTTCTTGAAAATAAAAACCTGTAGTAGATATCATGTGGGATTGATGGACATAAGGGAGTTGAAATTGTGAAACCCAGGATGTTTTATGTTGCTGGACCTTCCTATATCCCATTCGACTCACAATAAACACCTATTGTGACAAAGTTTACTTTAAAAACTACTTCTTTGTTACAAACGAGTTGTTAATTGCAGGTTTGTAAAACTATATAGAATGCACAGGGATCCCATTGTTTGCATGTAAATTAAACGGTCACCATACAGACCGTTCATACAGAAAAAGTAAATGCACACATGGTGCTACAATGCACACCGGAGACATAAAACTTTTTGAAATCCGTTTATCTGTTTAAAAAAAAGGATAAAAATCGCAGATATTGCGAACGGAAGGACGAACGAACGAGCATTATCAGCCATATTCACAGTAGAGCGAGGATGGAACATTAATTAAATTAATGTTGGTGCAATTGATAAGTTTAATTTATTATAAAACGGAATTAAGTCGTACAGTTTCCCTGTGTATGATAAGGAAGTATTATATTAGGTTCTGAATATATATATATCTACCAATAAAGATATACGTATGTAGTAATCAGGAAGTAATGTATAATTAATCATAACTTGTATATATGAATGGAGAAGACCAACTATATGATGCTGGATATCATAGTGTTTGTTCTGACAATATCATATTGTACAGGTATGTATAAATAGAGAAGGACAATAACATGCTGCTGGATATCATAGTGTTTCTTCTGACAATATCATATTGTACACGTATATATTAATAGAGAAGGACAATAACATACTGCTAGATATCTTAGTGTTTCTTCTGACAATATCATATTGTACAGGTATGCATTGATGAAAAGGACAGCAATATGCTGTTGGATATCTTAGTGTTTCTTCTGACAATATCATATTGTACAGGTATGTATTAATAGCGGACAATAACATACTACTAGATATCTTAGTGTTTCTTCTGAAAATATCATATTGTAGAGGTATGTATTAAAGGAGAAGGACAAATACTATGCTGCTGGATATCTTAGTGTTTCTTCTGACAACATCATATTGTACAGGAATGCATTGATGGAGAAGGACAGCAATATGCTGCTGGATATTTTAGTGTTTCTTCTGACAATATCATATTGTACAGGCATGTATTAATAGCGGACAATAACATACTAATAGATATCTTAGTGTTTCTTCTGAAAAAATCATATTGTAGAGGTATGTATTAAAGGAGAAGGACAAATACTATGCTGCTGGATATCTTAGTGTTTCTTCTGAACATATCTTATTGTACAGGTATGTATTAATGGAGGACAATAACATGCTGCTGGATATTCTAGTGTTTCTTCTGACAACATCATATTGTACAGGAATGCATTGATGGAGAAGGACAGCAATATGCTGCTGGATATTTTAGTGTTTCTTCTGACAATATCATATTGTACAGTATGTATTAATGGAGAAGGACAATAATAAGCTGCTGGATATCTTAGCGTTTCTTCTGACAATATCATATTGTACAGGTATGTATTAATGGAGGACAATAACATGCTGCTGGATATCTTAGTGTTTCTTCTGACAATATCATATTGTAGAGGTATGTATTAAAGGAGAAGGACAATACTATGCTGCTGGAAATCTTAATGTTTCTTCTGACAATATCATTTTGTAGAGGTATGTATTAAAGGAGAAGGACAATAATAAGCTGCTGGATATCTTAGCGTTTCTTCTGACAATATCATATTGTACATGTATGTATTAATGGAGGACAATAACACCCTGCTGGATATCTTACTGTTTCTTCTGACAATATCATATTGTACCGGTATGTATTAAAGGAGAAGGACAATAATAAGCTGCTGGATATCTTAGCGTTTCTTCTGACAATATTATATTGTACAGGTATGTATTAATGGAGGACAATAACATGCTGCTGGATATCTTAGTGTTTCTTCTTACAATATCATATTGTAGAGGTATGTATTAAAGGAGAAGGACAATACTATGCTGCTGGATATCTTAGTGTTTCTTCTGACAATATCTTATTGTACTGGTATGTAGTAATGGAAGACAATAACATACTACTAGATATCTTAGTGTTTGTTCTGACAATATCATATTGTACAGATATGTATAAATAGAGAAGGGCAATAATTAGCTGTTGGATATCTTGATGTTTCTTCTGACAATATCATTTTGTAGAGGTATGTATTAAAGGAGAAGGACAATACTATGCTGCTGGATATCTTAGTGTTTCTTCTGACAATATCTTATTATATCATTAACAAAAAATATTCCACTATTAATCCATTCTTTAAAAAATAAATATTTTTTTTCAAATGTAATAAATTTAATTCCCCATAAAATTGCTTTCTTACATTACTGAATGTCATTGGTGAACTTAATTGACCACCACTTGTATTTATCCAACTGGTCAAAACATTTTTGTAAAATTCGGGGATATTATTTAGAAACTGTTTACGTTTTTTCACATCTATGTTCATTTTAAAAATAAGCCATATTTTCCCAAATACATTTAAATATTTTAGTGGTATCAATTTTCAATTCGAAAACTTTTAGACAGCTAATCTACTTACCCATGATGCCTTCAAAGATATATAATAACTTTCTATATCTATCATTTTCAGTCCACCCTTCTCAACATCTCCTATCAATGTATTTCTTTTTACCTTATCTGGTTTCCCATTCCATATAAATTTAAAACACTTACTCTCTATCTCTTTTTTGTATTTTTCAGGAATAACACATGAACTAACAATAAAAGTAAAAATAGGTATAATCAAAGCTTTAATGATTAGTACTTTACCCAATATTGAGAGATTTCGCTTTGACCATGACAAAAATAAACTATTCATTTTTTCAATTTTTTTTTTCCCAATTAAGTTTTTTACATTCTATGTAATCATGACCATAATAAATACCTAAGGTCTTTATTGGTTTGTCTGTATTGATATCTTTTATTCTCAATAAACCATCATAATTTGACAAGGTATAGAGAAATACATAGGTACAATATAAACCATCATAAGTTGAAATTGGAAGATGGAATAACACCAATAGAAATAACAGAATCTGTACGCACTGTAATAAAAATGAACTCGGTGATGAATTTCACTATATTTTAGATTTCCCATTCTTTGAACAAGATCGAAACATCTATATATCAAAGTATTACTACAGTAGGCCAAATGTTTTAAAATATAAATTACTGTTATCTTCCAAAAAGAAATCAGAACTGATAAAACTAAGTAAATTCATTAATCACATAAATAAAACTGTATGTACTCCGGCTTAACCTACTGAATTGTTCATCTCTGTACATTTCTTCATTACTTACGTACTTAGTATAACATGCTATTGTATATTGTATATATTGTACATATGTATTTCTCTATACCTTGTCAAATTATGATGGTTTATTGAGAATAAAAGATATATATATAGCCACGTAAAATGTTCCACGTTTTTGATTGACATACAATAACATAAATTATAAATTATTTTTGACAATTTTAACTCTTTTTCAGGTAGCAATTTAGCCCAGAATGATATAATTCTAATTTTTATGTCTATTTCCAAAGGATATCTCCCAAGTTCACCATATATCATATATGATGGTGTAGATGATTTTAAATGAAGTAGTAATTTACAGAATTTTAAATGTACCTTTTCAATTATATCGTTATTACTGAAACCCCACACTTCATATCCATAGAGTAAAATTGGCTTAACCATCTTATCAAATAGATCAAGTTGAATCTTTACTGAAAGACCATGTTTTCTGTCCATTTGTAATACTTCGTAAAACGCAACAGTAGCCTTGCCAGCTATAGATTGCTTTGCTCTTTTAAAGTTACCAGTCCTGGATAATTATATTCCTAAATAATTAAGACTATTGACTATTTCTAGTTTTTCTCCATTTAATGAAAAATTAAGATTCCTTGGGAGTTTACCTCTGGAAAAAACCATAACTTTACTTTTATCTGTATTCACTTTAAGCTTCCAGATAGAACAATAATCTTGGAAGGAATTTAGTTTAATATTTTCTTCCTTATCTTTACTGTGTTTTAGCTTCCCAATCCACAACCCCTCTGTCTTATTTCTATTTATCACTAAACCTGAAAAACTACCAAAATTTTCAATTTCGTTCATAGCAACAGATATATCGTTTTTAGAGTTAAAATATAGTGTTGTGTCATCTGCTGATTGCGAAATTTGTATACTATGTGTTTGTTCATCTATTTTTATCTGAAAGCCCTTGAAATCCTTATTATTTCTTAATCGAACAGCCATGATTTCAACTGATAAAACAAATAGCAAATCAGATAAAGGACATATTTGACGTGTTCCGCGCGAGTTTTTGAAAATCTCTGATATCCAGCCATTGTTCATTACACAAGTTTGAATATTACTGTATAAAGTTTTAACCCAAATTATAAACGATTCATTAAACCCAAAATTTTTAAAGTTGTCAAGATTAATGTCCATTCAAGTGAGTCAACCGCTTTTTTAAAATCAACAAAGACTATTGCCCCTTCAACATTATAAGATTCAGCAAAATCAATAATGTCTTGTATTTGTCTATGATTGAAGCCAATGAACCTGTTTTTAATATATCCAGTTTGGTCATTATTTACATTTTTTTCTAAAACTTTTTTTAAATGCTGTGGTAGAACATAAGAAAGAAGTTTAAATCAACATTTAAAAGAGAAATTGGTCTATAATTATCTAGAACTAAGGGATCACCCTTTTTAAACAATAAAGATAAAACACTAGTCTGCTGAGAAAAACTCAGTAGCTTTTCATCATAGCTTTTATTTAGAACATCAATTAAAAAAAAAATTACTTTTCCCCAATATTCTCTATGACATTCTACTGTTAGTCCATCCAAACCTGTGGCTTTATTTGATTTCATATTATTTATTGCATTAGAACACTCTTCTTTAGTTACCTTTCCATCACAAATTGATTGATCCTGATCCTGCAGCCTGTTTTCTAATTTTGTATCAAAAATATAATTACTGGTTAGATTTTCATCAGGATATTTTGTAGTATGCAATTTTTCATAATATGATTTAATAGTACTAAGAATGTGCATCTGGTCAGTTATTATTTCATTGTTTTCATCTATTAATTTGTTTATTGACTTTTTAATTTGCCTCTGTTTTTCCAAACCTAGAAAATATTAGTTATTTTTTCCCCATATTCCACCCATTTCTCACGACATCTAATTTGTGCCCCTTTAGCTTTTTGGTCATATATTTTTACAAGTTCTATTTCAATATTATGAATAACTTTATTTAAATTATCGTTTTCCTCGCTTTGATTATCCCTTACCATAATATTTTTTTCTAATTCACTTTCTAATTTATGTCTAAGTTCTCTAGTTAATTTTGATTTATTTTTACAATACATAGTGGTTACTTCTCGAATTTCAACTTTCATTGCGTCCCATAATAATCTTATGTCGATCTTATTATTATGATACTGTATTAAATATTTATCAATTACTTTATTTATTAACTGTTTATAATCATATTCCTGTATTACAGAATTATTAATTTTTCAATACCCTTTTCCCTTTTCAGACACTCCCGACCGAAAGGTAAAAACCACACTTTGATGATCAGTATACTGTATGACCGCAGGTTTAATCTTACAGCCTTGAACAAGCGATAAAAAATATTTTCCTAGAAAGAATCATATCAATCCGACTAGCTTGTGTTTTGTCTTTTCTACGCCATGTAAACTGTTGTCTGTTTTCATTATATATCCTCCAGACTTCAATTAACTTATTAGTTTTTATAAAGGACTTTAAACTATTTACTGATTGCTTACAAACATTACCTGTACGTAAACTTCTACGATCTATGTTTTGCATTATCTCGCTAAAATCTCCCCCGAGCAGAAGAATACCCGTCCCATGTTCTTTACAGATATTACTTACCTTTTTAAAAAACATGTTTCTTAAAGTTTTACTATTTGGTGCATAAATGCATACTAACGAAAAAACTGAATCATCTATCTGTACATTTAATAAAACAATTCTGCCATTTTCATCAGTAACCTTGTCAATGACCTTATAATTGACTGCTTTATTAATAAATATTGCTACCCCACCCCCTACTAGCAGATGTTCCTATACTACCATAAACGTTTAAATCTGTATTGAAATTTATTTCGTTTTCAATATTCTGATCGAAATGTGTTTCTTGAAAAAAAGCTATATCACATTTCATTGACTTGACCCATTCTATAGCTCGACCTCTTTTCTCGGTTTTGCAAACCGTTTACATTTAAGCTACATAAATTTATCATATTTTTGACAGACATTTTTTATGAGATAAGATTTGTATTTGATATGTAACAATTCTATTTTTTTTAACCACAAAAGAGTCATTAATATCCCTTATTTACACACTATCATAAATTTTTTTTATATATAGCAATTCTAATTTTGTCAAATAAAAAAAAAACATAATTAATCTACAATATCTACACAATATTACAAATATGCAACATTTAATATCATTTTTACATATTTCTATACCCGTAAATAGCATGCGAACTTTTCCGTGTATGTATCCTAATATATTTTTTAACATATCATGTACTGGCCTTTAATACAGACTATCCGACCTTTAAAAGTACATTTATGCGACTCAATACAGACAGATTATATTTAACATGTGGATAATATTCTTTCCATAAACTTGGTTCATAGTGTAACATTAGTACAAACATTATGAAGATTAAAAATATTTTAAATGCAGTGATCGTGAAAACAAATAATTCACTTAAAGGAAGTGTCTGTGATGTTTTACCCAAGTATTGTTTTCTATATATTTTATATGACACTTGGCTATAGCCAATTTGTTTTATTAGCGTTTCTCTTTTGTTTACATTTATATTTATAAGGAATATATATATATGTATAACCACGTGCTATATTTGGCGTGACACATCTCATGTGTATTAACGATGGCTAAAAATAGATTAGGTGGAAACCTGAATTGTAATTGTATGGGACAAATAAATATGTGTTGCTTTGTAAAGAAAATACATACTGTTTTGTAAAGGAAAACTGAGAGAATAACAATATGAAAATAATAACGAGCCATGTTATATGTACACACTAAATACATGTTTACATACTCATAATAATAGTATAAATCTATAGTCAGATTTATCGTAAACAACATCAATATAAAGGTACATCTATTAATAGTATACTTCTTATGTTGCAATGATTTTTTACTTCTTATATCTTCATTAAACATCATATAACCCTCAATTCGGTTTTTAATGATATACAACATTTTTACTCTTTGTTGGAGCTTAAATAACATTAGTAGTTTTGTAAATTGCTTCCTTGTTGATCATGTAATTTCTCAGTAGGAGTTGGTGGAGTCCTTTGAATTGCACTAGACCTGTTTGAAGTTTTCATGAAATTGTCCATAGTTTTTTTGCCAGCTTTAACTTGTTTATTTTCTGATTTATCAGTTTCAATGATTTTCACTTTTTTAGTTCCTTTTGCTTCTATGTCTTTGTCTTCCTTGTCTGTTGTAATTGATTGTACAGCTCTGTTATGGGGTTGAGAATCCTCAGCTTGACTTGCATCATCATTCTCAGCATGCTCAGTCAGATTTTTCTCCTCAACACCATCATGTACACTTATGTTTGAATCAGGGAAAACAAGATCATGAGGACAGTCTACCATTCTATGACCTTGCTGATTGCATGACCTACACACCCCATCACTTGTGCACTGATACATGAAGTGTCCTGGCGTTAGACATTTGTGACAGTTTTTATTATTCTCCCTGTTTTGATTGTCGGTTTCTACTTGACCAGGATGGAATATCCTCCCCTAGTACTTGCCTATTTGAAGACTCCTTGGAAGTGGGTGTGGGAGTGGTTTACTGATGACTAATCTGTCACCTGTATCACAATTGGTTAATCTCCCATCCACTCTAAGTTTTTCCCTAAAGATACTTTCAATATTGCAGCCTTCTAGAGTCAAAGTACGGTGAATTTGGCCGTCATCAGCGGAAAGAGGGATATTTTTAACTTTAATGCGAATGGTATCAGGTCGAAATCTTTGAGGATTCCGAGGATTTTGTGTGTGAAGGGGTACCCTCCTGCCACGTAGATTTAAACCTTCCACAATTAGAGTAATTCTATCCTCTGTATTGTCCATATAAATCCTCCACATATCTCTAATAAACTGTATCCCCTTTATGCATTCGGCTGGGACTTTGGAGCCTACCACTTTATATATCTCTACGTTGGTGAGCCAGTGAGTTTTATCTGGTTTGGTGGAACCAAACACATCTTGATCGACTAAAAATAGGGGCTTTACTGAATCACCAGATGCGTAATCTTTATTTTGTTCCCCGTGTTTACTATCAGATTCGTCTGTATTGTTTTTATTACTGCTCTGATTGTTAACTACCTCGGCGAATGTCGCCATTTTTTCATTGTTTACATTTGAATCTTCGATTGTAACGATGGGTTCTATGTGTTCTACACCATTGAGTCGTTTTATTAGTTGCTCAATTTGTTCTTCAGTCAGTTTGTTACCACTGTGCGTACTCATGTCTTCCATAGTGAACAAGAACTACTTTAAATTTAACTTTTGCTGGAGCTGTTCTCTCGGTGAGTCTTGACAAACCAAGGGACGTAACTCATATGTCTGGATATCTTAGTGTTTCTTCTGACAATTTCATATTGTACAGGTATGTAGTAATGGAGAAGGACAAGAACATGCTGATGGATATCTTAGTGTTTCTTCTGACAATTTCATATTGTACATGTATGTATTAATAGAGAAGGACAATAACATACTGCTATATATCTTAGTGTTTCTTCTGACAATATCATATTGTACAGGTATGTATTAATGTAGGGCAATAATATGATGCTGGGTATCTTGGTGTTTCTTCTGATAATTTCATATTGTACAGGTATGTAGCAATGGAGAAGGAAAATAATATGATGATGGATATCCTAGTGTTTCTTCTGACAATTTAATATTGTACAGGTATGTAGTAATGGAGAAGGACAATATTATGATGCTGGGTATCTTGGTGTTTCTTCTGACAATTTCATATTGTACAGTTATGTATTAATGGAGAAGGACAATAACATGATGATGGATATCTTAGTGTTTCTTCTGACAATTTCATATTGTACAGGTATGTATTAATAGAGAAGGACAATAACATACTGCTATATATCTTAGTGTTTCTTCTGACAATATCATATTGTACAGGTATGTATTAATGTAGGGCAATAATATGATGCTGGGTATCTTGGTGTTTCTTCTGACAATTTCATGTTGTACAGGTATGTAGCAATGGAGAAGGACAATAATATGATGATGGATATCCTAGTGTTTCTTCTGACAATTTCATATTGTACAGGTATGTAGTAATGGAGAAGGACAATACTATGATGCTGGGTATCTTGGTGTTTCTTCTGACAATTTCATATTGTACAGGTATGTATTAATGGAGAAGGACAATAACATGATGATGGATATCTTAGTGTTTCTTCTGACAATTTCATATTGTACAGGTATGTATTAATGTAGGACAATAACATGATGCTGGATATTTTAATGTTTCTTCTGACAATTTCATGTTGTACAGGTATGTATTAATGGAGAAGGACAATAACATGATGATGGCTATCTTAGTGTTTCTTCTGACAATATCATGTTGTACAGGTATGTATTAATGTAGGACAATAACATGATGCTGGATATTTTAATGTTTCTTCTGACAATTTCATGTTGTATAGGTATGTATTAATGGAGAAGGACAATAACATGATGATGGCTATCTTAGTGTTTCTTCTGACAATATCATATTGTACAGGTATGCATTAATAGAGAAGGACAATAACCTACTGCTAGATATCTTAGTGTTTCTTCTGACAATATCATATTGTACAGGTATGTATTAATGTAGAACAATAATATGATGCTGGGTATCTTGGTGTTTCTTCTGACAATTTCATATTGTACAGGTATGTATTAATGGAGAAGAACAACAACATGCTGATGGATATCTTAGTGTTTTTTGTGACAATTTCATATTGTACAGGTATGTATTAATGTAGAACAATAACATGATGCTGGATATTTTAGTGTTTCTTCTCACAATATCATAGTGTACAGGTATGTAGTAATGGAGAAGGACAATAACATGATGATGGATATCTTAGTGTTTCTTCTGACAATATCATATTGTACAGGTATGTATTAATAGAGAAGGACAATAACGTACTGCTAGATATCTTATTGTGTCCTCTGACAATATCATATTGTACAGGTATGTATTAATGTAGGACAATAATATGATGCTGGGTATCTTGGTATTTTTTCTGACAATTTCATGTTGTACAGGCATGTAGTAATGGAGAAGGACAATAATATGATGATGGACGTCTTAGTGTTTCTTCTGACAATATCATGTTGTACCGGTATGTATTAATGTAGGACAATAACATACTGCTAGAAATCTTATTGTTTCTTCTGACAATATCATGTTTTACAAGTATGTATTAATGTAGGACAATAATATGATGCTGGATATCTTAGTGTTTCTTCTGACAATGTCATATTGTACAGGTATGTAGTAATGGAGAAGGACAATAACAAGCTGTTGGATATCTTAGTGTTTCTTCTGACAATTTCATATTGCACAGGTATGTATTAATGGAGAAGGACAATAACATGCTGCTGGATATCTTAGTGTTTCTTGTGACAATATCATATTGTACAGGTATGTATTAATAGAGAAGGACAATGACATACTGCTAGATATCTCAGTGTTTCTTCTGACAATATCATAGTGTATAGGTATGCATTAATGAAGGACAACACTATGCTGCTGGATATCTTAGTGTTTCCTCTGACAATATTATATTGTACAGACATGTATTAATAGAGAAGGACAATAACATACTACTAGATATCTTAGTGTTTCTTCTGACAATATCATAGTGTACAGGTATGTATTAATGGAGGACATTAATATGCTGCTGGGTATATTAGTTCTCCTTATGACAATTTCATAGTGTATCGGTATGTATTAATGGAGGACAATGATATTCTGCTGGCTATCTTAGTGTTTCTTCTGACAAAATCCTATTGTAAATGTGTGTATTAATGGAGGACAATGATATGCTGCTGGACATCTTAGTATTTCTTCTGACAATTTCATAGTGTACCGGTATGTATTAATGGAGAAGGACAATAACATGATGACGGTTATCTTAGTGTTTCTTCTGACAATTTCATGTTGTACTGGCATGTAGTAATGGAGAAGGACAATAACATGATGATGGATATCTTAGTGTTTCTTCTGACAATATCATATTGTACAGGTATGTATTAATAGAGAAGGACAATAACGTACTGCTAGATATCTTATTGTGTCCTCTGACAATATCATATTGTACAAGTATGTATTAATGTAGGACAATAATATGATGCTGGGTATCTTGGTGCTTTTTCTGACAATTTCATGTTGTACAGGCATGTAGTAATGGAGAAGGACAATAATATGATGATGGACGTCTTAGTGTTTCTTCTGACAATATCATAGTGTACAGGTATGTATTAATGGAGGACATTAATATGCTGATGGATATATTAGTGTTCCTTCTGACAATTTCATAGTGTATCGGTATGTATTAATGGAGGACAATGATATTCTGCTGGCTATCTTAGTGTTTCTTCTGACAAAATCCTATTGTAAATGTATGTATTAATGGAGGACAATGATATGCTGCTGGACATCTTAGTATTTCTTCTGACAATTTCATAGTGTACCGGTATGTATTAACGGAGAAGGACAATGATATGCTGCTGGACATCTTAGTGTTTCCTCTGACAATTTCATAGTGGACCGGTATGTATGAATGGAGAAGGACAATGATATGCTACTGGACATCTTAGTGTTTCGTCTGACAATATCCTTTTGTACAGGTATGCATTTTGGGTATTAGATCGTTATATTATACTTTCATTTGATATGTACCATGTTTCTATAGTGCATATGTATGTACGTAGACTGCTGTCGGATGATGAAAGTGTCGTTTCAGTAACACGACGGGAGCAACAATTGGAGCAAACTTGCTTGACCATCTGTTTTTTGTTGTTGTTTTGTTTTGTTGTGGATTTATTTTGCTTTTATTTGTGTTTGTTTGTGTAGGATTCTAGTTGGTCAATCATTATTTATATGCGTGGTGTTTTTTGTTTTTCTTGTTGGCCATTGCATTGCCTTTCCTCCGATTTACGGCTTCAGATTACCCCCTTGGTATCTTCAAACTGTTCTAATACCCATCATGTCGTTTTACAGTGACATAATTAAATTAAATAGATAAATAAGCACTATAAATAATTAACTTACATCTGGACATATTTATGCTAGGTTTATTTTCTCAATCCACAATTAACAGTGTAATTTAATTGTTTAACTTATAAGTAGAGGCCATTGTAGAACGACCCACACAGTCCATGAAAAAAGAAATCGCCCAAGGTGAAGAGACATGAATAAGGAATCAAGCAACCACACCAATAATAAAGGAATATCTGGGCTTATTACTTAAATACACACAGCATGTACCTTCCAATTAATCTTAAATTAATAAATTGAATAAGACATGTTAGTTTCTTTAAGAAACTGACCTGTGACAGGACCCCGCTCCCTCTTGATAATAATTTAAAAGCAAGTATAATGTTTTGTTGTAAACATTTAGTTTAGACACATTATGTGAATATGGATTGTGATCAAAACGTTATTATATATAATTATGAAATGCACAGTTAAGGTGTTGTGATATGTTGCTTACCACCGCGTTTACCAAATATGCATGTAGTTTATGTTTGATTGATTTCAAAAAATGTAGCTTCAATAATTTAAATAATTTGGGTTCTACTCAATCTTCTTGTATAGTATACATTTTTGTAAGTATTTGTCAAACATGAAACCTACGTTACTATTAAGAAAAGTTTTGTCTTGTATATACACGTTTATGTAGGTAAAATTCATCCCCAACATAACAAAATTATCGTCTGTTGTCGTCTACTTCAATCACACAATAGTCGTGACTCAAGTCGTAATACATATTGATTAAATAAAGAAGTTTCGTCAAGCTCATTTACAGATGTTGTTTATGGAATACTACCATGTGATGCTTTTATATTAAGGTGTACATAATTAAAACTTCTCCTGAATATTATGTCATATTGTTAATTTTCTTTCTGTGGGTAAATTGTTACCTCCAGTCGTCATAATAATAATACATAGACATACTTTGCTGAATTTATATCATTTTTAATATCCTTAAGAACAATATGCATATGGCTTAATTAACTGACAACGAGGTACCTTTATAAATGAGCCAAAACTTATTTTATTTATCAAATATAAAACAAAATAGATTAAACACAAGTGAATCTAACGTATTGCGTCTTCTACATATAAATCATTACATATATTAATTTAGATAGGCATATATTATATATGTAGGGAGTGGATGTGGTCGAGTGGTCTAGGGCGCTGGACGTAAGGCTAAGCGAATGGTGCTGCAGTGTATCAATGGTGTGAGTTCAAATCCCGTCGAGGGAAGAACGAACATTTGACAGCTCAAAAATCAAATTTTAACACTGTTTGGTTTAATTTTCAGATGTATATATATATATCAACAGTGACAAATCTAATTTAACAGAAACTACTTATAAAATATAGAGAAAGGGAAGAAAACTGAGAGAATTTACATGAGGTGTGTGATTTTCAAAAAGCATAGTTAAAACTGTCAACATTTTGATCATGCGTTAATTTATCATTGCCACATGTTAAGAGTCTGGAATCTACTTTACAGTCAGTAGGTAACCATATATGATTATTGAAGAATGTAGTTCTTATATTTAAATAGTGAGACCATTCGCAAAAGTAATGGTTTAAGTTTTCAACATCAGCCCCACAATGACAAGATGGATCTGATTAATATATTAACTCTGCATAAATCATTATTCATTAACTATATAAATACAAATATATATATTATAATTGATAAGTGTCTGTTAGTTTCAGGCTTCACACTAACAACGTCATCAGATAATGCTACTGTTGGACTAGATTTTACATTCACATGTGTTACTCCAGAGATTTTTATAATATTCAAAAGAGATAGTAATCGTGTATGTCGCATTATGGGTAGTAATACAGATGGTACATGTGTATTCCGCGGAGGTTACAACACAAATTATACATACACATGTAACCCTACAACTAACACCTACGCCGTAACTATACCAGGATCTTATCTGACAGAAAGTTTACATGGAACAGAATGGAGGTGTTATGATCTATTCGGAGGAGAAATATCAAATACTAAGATACTTTATGTTAATGGTGAGTTATTTTACTTTTTTCATCATTTTTGTAGTCAGGGCTCTTGTAAATATTATTATTTTCCGGCACATGACTAAGTTGTTGTGGTCATTTATATCTATGGTATTTTTCATTGGGTGTATGTAAAAGTTCGCCATGAAGAAAAATAAACATAACATGGAACTGTCAAGGTGTTTGTACTAAATCGATCATGTCTTAACTGTATTGATACATACTCTATTGTTGTAGAAGCTATATTTCATGGAACTGTCATCGTTTTAAAATTAATAATTAAAATTGACAGAGTTGAAGATTTCATGAATGATTGCTGGATCTTGACTTTAGGGAATAGCAGTACTGGAGGAATATATATATTATAGTTCGACATTGATACATGTAGGCGGATACTTTCCTTCCCTCATTGATTTGATACTCAATTGGCATTCTCAGTGGAATATATCTTCGACAAACGTTTTGTATGATTATTATTGTTTCCTCTGGTGAAATATATCTTTTCTCTAGGGGAACGTCTACCTCACAATAGGAATAGCCATATAACCCCTGCGATTTTTGAATAACAATAAATGTAGGAGCCAAATATGACAAATGTATTTGTTTATTTTTGACGTCACCGCAATGCTACAATTTGGTTTTTTTATACTCAGTAATTATATACTATCATGATGATAACAAAACATTGTTACATAATAAACTTTCCCCCTTTATACAAATGTAACGAATAGATATACCTTTACTTAATGTATAATTAAAACTACTCTTATGTCAGCAGTAAATCCATAAGAACATGCATAAAACATTTGTAGAACATTAGAGCAGATATATCACAAGCAAACTTTTACCGAAAAGAACAAATGTATGCAAAAGAAACTCTGAATATGCTTTATCCAAATCTACATAAATTGTCTGCATTGAAGAAAACATGATTGGACATTAATGAATAATATAATGTTTTCGTCAGCTAACACACTATTGCAATCAAACAGTAATATATCTGAGCTAATACGTTCAGGAATAATGAGCTGTAATGAAAATGTAAATTGTTGTCTAATTGCACTATATTGATCAGTGTAATACAAATGAGTTGTCGACTCTATTGCGTCACATGTGCAACTTGGGTTATCTATAGTGATTTTCAAGAACAAGTTGCTACGTTGTCTTCGCAGAAACACTCACCAATCAAAACTACAATTTGTATATGTTATTTTGGTAAGTGTTAGCTTGTCGCCATGATTGTAGCGTTATCAATGAAGTACTTCGCTTGACAAAACAGTCATGGCTATAAAATATATTTTATTTGTTTGTAGTTTATTTCTTTAATCAAAATGTCGAGCTTTACTGATTACCAGCAGTTATATAAATTAACAATTTTAAATGATGAAAATAAACAACACAAAGCATCAAATGTTTTCCAAAAAATATTTTAATAAATAATGCGAACAGTCAGTATTTTCGAGACCCCATATGAGAGCAAAGACCACCTCGCACCCTACTAAATCTAGCAGGTCTTCGCGATATAACCCTTCCACATTTTAAACAAAGATATCAATTTTTTTAATTTCTGAAATTTGCGACGTCATTGTGACTTGTAAATGAAACGAAATTGATAGATCGTGTCTTTTTATTCATATTCTGTCATTTTCATTGAACTTCCGACAGTGTGTCCATTTACGATCAGTGGCCTTCCATGGTGATTCATACAGACGCATGACACCCTCCTTTGTATGATATCCTTCTGTATCAATAGCGATTTCACCATCACCAAAAAATGCTAACAAGGCTGAAAATAAAACTAGGTCCTTTCCAGTTCTTTCTGTCATTTTTTAAAATCTTTAGCAAACAATTTTGTTATTTTGCGTTCATATATGAAATGAATGAAATTTACTGGCAAACATGTTTGTCTCATATTTCTGCTGATAACTGTACATTGGCATGCGCTAGTTATAATCCCAAATTCACAGCTTTGGAATAGTTTATTATCCTCTTTCCTTATACAATTTGGCTTTTGTTGATATACCAATAAGTGTGTTGCGTCAGATATTAAACATGACATTTGAAAATGTTTCCAAAAATATATTTTAGTTAGTTTTGAAATAGAACTGCTTCGCAATCCGGTTCGTTCATTGTTTTATTAAAGGATTAATAGAACATTTTATTAGTGGTATACCAATACATCGATTTATGATTGACCTTCGCAATGAAAGATATGTACCTGCTGAGATAACAAAATAATCGTTTGTTACTAAGATGTGTGTAGAATCTCTGGGAGCATTGTTAATCGGTATGGGAAAAGCAAATGTTATATACTTTAAATGATTCGTTATTAGAGAGTTAAGTTTATGGTGTTTAACGTTACTTTAAAAAATATTCGAGATATATTGTGACTGTCAGTTTTATTGGTGGAGGACCTGCCGCAGCAAGTAACTGACAAACTTTATCATATAAAGTTCCACCGAATACACCTCGCAATTACCAAGATTCGGACATTCAACTGATGAAAGGCATTGATTGCACATGAAGTTGCTACCATTCGATCACGACTACGACGGCATCTTTCTTTATGACAAGTAATTGAAAATGTTAATGAAATAAATACTGAATGATTTCTCCTATTTACAATAAAGCTCCTATATATATAATAATATTATGGTGATTGACAAGCAACTTGAAAAGCTTAGATATTTTTACACACAATCAATATTTTTTTGTGATTTCACCGTATGGGATTATCAGAGGAGATATGATACATGTGATCAAATCATCAATTACAGGTGAAGTTGTAGATAAATTACCAACTAACTGCTTTGTATATAATGATAACATTGTTAAAACCCCATCCTGAATAGCTCGTGATTCAAAACCCAATTGTGCATTAAATATCTTAGTTAGCAAGCATATAATTAATTTCATTTCTGTCATATTTTGAATCTGATTATCTAATCGTTTAAAATAAGAGGTTATTTGACAGGATTCGCATGAACAGATATTGGATAAATTAGTCTATGCTTCCCACGGATAAGGGTAATTGCCCTTCCAAGTTAGTGTTTCTGTCCACTCATCCATTTTCTTCTAGGGATTGTATCGACAAGAAACCACATATGTGTACCTCCTCGTTTTCCGAGTCTAGTTTGTCTTATTCGCCCTCAGATTCATCTGTATAATTAGATTGATTTTCTGTCAGGTCACGATCGTCCTCCTTGTTGTGAAATGTCACTTGGGACCAATGGTTAATATCTATTATCATTTGGTGGTGGTCTTGTAACTCTTCTCTTAGATCATGCAAGTGATTTAGTCGTGAGGCGTTTACATGGCTCCTTGTTTGTCATTCAAGTTCAATGTTGTTATCACTATGTATATGTTCTGACCCATTTAACATTTAAATTTTTTGTCGACCAGGTGCTATATACATGTAATAATACACTGCATGATATGAAATTTTGAGTACTGGGCTGTTTGGTCGTATTTCTGTCATGCTTTGGTGAATCCTGTAACATGCTCTATCCTTTTGTGCTTGATTGATAGTTTATAATGTCAGAAGTCAGACGTCAATTACTACATCCATTTCTTTTCCGTGTTATGTTATGTATGGCAAGTAACCTGTATTTTGTGTTCCAGGAAAAGCATCATAAAAGCCTTAATTACACTAGAAAGAGATTCATTCTACTGAGTTTGATGTTCATGGCAATATGCCCGTAAGCATTGAACCAATATGGAATTCTGTTGTTAAAAAAATTCATTCGTTTGTGGATGAAAACTACTTGTACGTAATCGTTTAGCCTCAAGTAATGCTGATAAAGCTGAAACAGCTTTTGATATAGAGTTTACACCCCGATCTGACAAAATCTAGTAAAATATTCATTATACAGAACTTTCGCTACAATACCGGCGTATTGGGACTGCGACAGAAAACACTCACATCAGTGGCTGAAACTATCTGCCATGCGCAATATGCATTGTGACCCTACTTTTGTCTTAGGAAATTCAGAGATGCTATTCATATACAATCGAGAAAAGATGCCTTGCATAGGAAAGTGGTACATTCAGTTTTTATTTGCCTGACCTGATACGTCTTACATAATTTAATGTATTTGAGAAGGTCATAGTGTATTTTTTGTCTTTTGGCGTCATCTGTCTTATCCATTCCCATGTGACACTCAGCTGCTTTGGAGTCATGAAAAGACATATAGATGTGAAGGTGTATTTGAGATAGAGACAGCAACAATCGTACAGTGTCATCTTCTTTAACACTTTTCTTTTTTATCGTTGGCATGAATGATATAAAATTCCATCCAATTTTACATACTGGTTTGCTTTATAGAATAGCATGTGACCTATTTGGTTCGTCTGAGAATGTGTCGTCATATAATACGCTGTACATGTACATACCGTAAGGACATTTTGGGCGCTAACAATATATTGTTATTGTTTATATATATATTGTCGGCTCCCAGCTGTGGTTTTATCCATATTCGCCACATTCAGTCTGATACATATGCCTGCCATTTATATACATGTTGCTTGCATTATTTCTCTGCGATTACAGATTTCATCTTCTGCTACCCGTGGTATATCATTAAGCCCTTTATCCGTTATCATGCTCAGTTGGTGGGTACGATATTCATGATGAATAATCTGCCACTGTGTTTTTCTTACCCTCTCTGTTAATGCTTAGTGTTGTTATCGCCATGGCAGCATAGAAGTATATTATCTAATGTTTGAAATTGGGTAGCCAAGCAATGTTCTTGTGATACGTGTGAATAGTGAAGCCTGCAATAGCCAAATAAACGTGAAATTATGCTACCTCCTCTGTGATGCTAAATCATAATGATACAAAGATGACTATTTTAATGATACTTGCAAATAAAATTCGATGGAGGATCTATTAAAAAATGCCGGATTGATATGTCAATTACTTTCCATGGGGTATTACAGTTACCCCAGAATTAATCTGTAGCATCGACAACCAGTCATCATTTCGTTTCAGTTCCAGTGTCATCAGCTACACTTGTATCGACGACAACAGATAACAATCCAATAGAAGTTGTTTCAAATAGAGATCAGACATTTGTTTGTACAACGAACGCTGCACGCCCATCAAGTAGGATACAGTGGTATTTATCTACTACAAATATAACTACTTCAGCTTCACCACTACCTGATGTGTGTCGGTGTGACTGTAGTGATGACAAAGTTATATCATCAAGTGTACTAACATATACAGGGAATATAAATGATGATGGCAAGATATTATACTGTACAGCTATTAACATAGAGGGGCAGAGTGTGGTTAGATCTTCTGACAAGACGATAGTCATATGTGGTAAGTATTGATATGCAATTTATGGTTCGATTCCCATTCATTTGAAATAAACTGTATTTTATTCTGCACATAATGTCTAGTAGTAGGCAAACAATGACATATTTCTGAGTCCACAACGAAATGATATCATGAACGATGTAGACAATACAACTGACTTTATCCTGTTAATGTGACCTGAAAAACAGGTCAACTGCTTCCATTTACTTGTATGTTCTCTACCAAGACGGATAGCAAGCGCCTCTCATAGCGTCTTCTTAATCAAGGTAAGGAGACTCAATCAGTAGCAATTATATAGGATCGTGACGTTAAGGACGTTACATCTGCCATAAGGTTAATTTCACGAATTGTTATGTTTGTAAACCAATACATTTCTGTGCTTTGCTTGTTCAAACATGATATACAAGACACAAGTATAAGCATACATACAAATATATTGCTTTGGTTTATTTTAGTTTAACAGATTGCAGATAATTATTATTTATCAATCGGTCCCTTTTTCGCACGTCGTTTTTTCAAAACGTTTTTTCCGTAAATGGACTATATTTTACTTTCCCGGCGCTACGTACAATGCTCATGTAAAAAAATCCTTTATTTTCTTGAAACAAATTACATTTTTCTCAAATGAAATAATATTTCATATATTTTTATTGCACAATTCCACGTTGAGCATTATATATGTTGTACCTGTCCATTCTGTCAAGATGTACACATTTGGAAAAGGTCCGTCTCGTATTGATAGAGCGCCGACCTTTTAACTGAATATAGTTCGCTCGCAAATTAACACAAATCGACGTCCAAAAATACCTAAAACGTCCACATGTAACTTTAACCGTACTACCCCATTTCCATTTCGCAAAGTTGAATATTTTGTCGTTAATTTATTCCCAGTGTGGAATGAAATGTTGCCGAGTGCCAATACAATTGATCAACATGGAATTTGATTTTAATTAGGTTCGGTAGATTATTATTTCTAACATTCTAATATATATATATCAACTAAAAATTATCCCTGCCGTAAACAGCAAATTATCTTGAATAGACATGCAATAATATTTCATATACTTCTTTACAAAATTTCACGTTGAGCATTGCATATTTTGTACCTGTGCGCTTTCTCGCGATGTTGTCAACATTTGGAAAAGGTCCGTCTCATATTGACAAAGCGCCGACATTTTAACTGATCATAGTTCGCTCACAAATGAACTCGAAGCGACGTCCAAAAATACCTACAACGTCGACATGTAACTTTAACCGTAATACCCCATTTCCATTTCGCAAAGTTGAATATTTCTGTTGTTAATTAATTCCCAGTGTGGAAAAAATGATGCCGAATGACGATACAATTGATCAACATGAAATTTGATTTTAATTAAGTTCGGGAAATTATTATTTCTTAATACATTCTAAATATAAATTGCCTAAAACAGCAAATGATTTTGCATAAATACGTCCCTTCTCGAGATCCTACCTTTTTGCTTAAGCTATATTTTGTGCAGTAGATTATACTTCTACTTTATTTCAAGGAATATATAATTATATATTGACATTTCATTCAAATTCAAAAGGTTTTCCAAAATATATAAGCTGTTACGAAAACTATAAACTGAAGCATAAGAATAAAATGTAAATTAATTTAAGATATGGAGATTTTAGAATTTAACTTTTTTAGTGATTCAAAATAAAAATAATCTTTAAAATTGGCGTGAACCCAAATATACATCTTAAGATCAGAGAAGTTTGTTATATTATTAATATTGATATGTATCTACGTATGTATAATATGCAACGAGTGAAAATTGTGAGTTCGAATCTCGTTCAGGGCGAGGTGTGCAACATTATGCAATAAAGTTTGCTACTTGCGGCAGGCACGTGGTTTTCTCCGGTTACTCCTGTTTCCTCCACCAATAAAACTGATCGCCACGATGTAACTGAAAATATTGTTGAAAGTGGCGTTAACCACCAAAAAAACCTAAATCCAAACACATTCATATATTATTATTGCATTTTCTGGTGATCCATTCATATAGTAGACCAAAATCCAAAATAAACACATAGATCAGTTTTGAACCTTATCGTGTCGAATACTAACATTATTATAGAAGAATGTTTCTTGTCAATGAAGTTGCTACATCGGCTTGTAGAAATCACAAGCGCTCGTTGCACGGAAATATCCCTGTTTTTAACTTTCTGTTTTCTTATTAGTACATCTCTTTTTCCTTTATTTAACGTGTTCGTGTCCATGTATCCATACAATCTTATGGTAACAACAACTTTCATATGTCGGCCCGATATACTCTTATTATCGTTTAATAGAAATATGATATATTGATAATATACATATATTATAGTTTAAAAATCCCCACCCATTAATGTTGAAGTGGAAAATTTACCCCCGAATCATATGCATATTTGAAAACTGATTAATTCAAGCAATCCCAGTGTTAAACGTACATTTGATGTACATATGTAGCTGCACTGTGGGTATGACTTCTAGGATGGATGGAGATTTGCATAAGTCAGCTTATGAATTTATTAAACAAGCATGACATAATAACTTATTTTTTCAATATCACAACACGGCTTGTTCTCGACATAAATCTGATATCATTTTAAAATAAAGAGATTTTCTTTGGCTTTCGTTTTACTTGTGGAGTTTTATTTCATTGTGTTGTGGATATTGCAGCAAGTGGTTAATTGCCTTTTAGACACTACTACCTACAGCAACATGTTCACTAAATAATAATTTACAGTACACCACGTTTTTTAAAGAAAGCATTTCTTCACGAAATAACACATTTTAAAGGCATACAGGCTGTCAGAATTGAATTTTTAATAATATTAAAAGTTGCCAATATTCGATGTTTTACACTAATTGCAGTTGATATTTTTCATAATATATGTATCATACGTAAATAGCATAGAACGAAGGAAATAGGTCGCTGTTTGATATTCTTGCATCCAGTAAAACATTCAATGTTTACCCGCGCAATATTCGTACGACCTGACAGTGAACTCATTCGGGAAAGCGTTTGCGTATGTGCGAAATTGTTAGTTGATGAAGAAAATGTACACATGGAACAAATCGAATGGTGGAATAACAAAAACATTGACGGATTCTACAAGAAAACGACACAAAAAGGAGGATTCAGCAAGCTTTCTGTACAAATTAAAAACAAATGTTATATCGACCTACTCCATTTTTCAACACGTAAGCATAATGTAGTATCTTTTTTCGGCAGAATGGTATTTTGACAGTATAATTGCATCGTACTCATAGTTTTTTATACATGTTGTATATTCTGGGTTTTTTTCATGAGAAAACGCTAGGTGATATCTCTTTTAAATTAGAGACTAAATTAATGAACTTCATGTCTGTTTGTCTGTTTTTTTCTTAGAAAATATAATCAAGTCATCTCAAGTGTTGTCAATAATATGCAATAAATTTTTTTTACAATTTTCCCTTTATCTGGCCCCTTTTTAGTGTTTGTTTTTTTTATTGATTTCATCACGTATTTCCGATTTTAAGTGTCATTCTTATTAAATACCATGATATAATATTAACTGATTACCCCGGGATCCAATTTCATAGATATATAAATTATATCAATTCTAACGAATTTACATGTAACATGCTTACTCGGTTATTCATAGAAGTTATCAGGGTTCGGCAAACTTCGGAAAAGCAGCCGACTTATAATTAGGTCGTGTTAATGACGATTCCACCAACATATATTCGAATTCTTTTCACTAATTACGACATTATAGCATATTTTGTTAAACCTGGCTGCTTGTTCGGAACATTTTATTAGTATAAAACATCGAATATTGGCAACTTTTGATATAAACAAAAACATTCAATTCTGACAGCTGTATGTCTTTTAGGAAATAATATTTACACATCAGCGACAAATACCAAATATATTTTAAATTTCCGGTACATCTAAATATTTTATTGTGTGGTTATTTGCATTATCTTAAGACTTCATGCGCTAATTGGATAGTGTAATTCTGTGGTATATATCCTTCGTTTTACAAAGCTTATTCTGATGGATAATAGTTACAAGAAACGTGCATATATCAGGAAATTCTATTAAATTATAGTTTGCGAAATATATCAATATATAAAAAGAAATCTTAACCGACATCCTGATGCATCCCTCGAACATTCGCTAAACAACTACCGTAATTTACGGTAGACCACCATCAATTTCCGGTGTACGGGGATACACGATGGTCGATGTCCATTTCGTAATAAACAATTCGTAATAAAACATTTTCGGTGGGTGCTTTGAGAACAAAAAACGTATTTATCTTGTCTATCTCTACCAGAACTTGTAGATACAGAGCTTGGTTCGGGAGATGTTGCTAGATAAGTATGCAGTAGCCAAGGATTTTCAGACTCGGTTGTTGCTGATCCAGTCTGTAACGCTTAAGCCTTGAAGTTCCATATTTTTGTCTTCACGCTTGAACAACTGTTCAAGTTTGTTTCGAACCTATGACAAGAAAATATAAGCACATCATGTGGTAAAGTTTGTCAGTGACTTAAGACAGGTCGGTGTTTTTCTCTAGGTCCTCCAGTGTCCTCCACCAATAAAATGTACCGCTTCGATATGACTGAAATATTGTTGAAAGTGGCGTTAAATACTATAACCCTAACCTTTACCATAATGTCAAGCAAGTTAATATTAGCTGGCAGTGGCTACCCTTCATTTTTTATGAATTCAAAAATGGTAATTTTTAATATTTTATCCTTTTTCTTTCATTGATAGCACTGCATAATATTATTATTAATTGTTTAAATTATTTATCAATATTAAAAGTTATAGATGGTAATTATCATATGCTTACATTTTTGTAAAAGGAATATTATGAATATACCATTTATGGGGACACTAAAGTACAAGTAATGATAATCTAAAGCAACAATTTAATGCAAAGTGGAATCCAAAGGTGAATGTTGTTCTATTCAGGAAAACTAAGGTTGTGATCCTCCTTTGAATATATTAATTAACGTTAATGCAGGAATGTTAGTTTCTACCTAATCTCTCGGGTCAATTTCGCATCCTACCTTTTATGTACTTACATGCAATCTTAATAAATTGCTACATATGTTTTCATATATTTTTTTAAAAGTAAAACATCACTTGAACAAGTATGTCAATGCCTTTCAATATAACAGTGCATGACAAAATAAGGAAAGAAGATCTCCAAAGATGTTTATTCAACAGTCTATAGAAAATTTCAAACTCAATGCTATTTCAACCTAATAATCTTAGAGATAAGCATAATCGCCATAATCTTATTTGCTTAAATGGGTAGGGCATTTGACTGGAAAAGACTTTCCTTTATACAAAAAAAATGTATCATGGGAACTGTCTGCAATTTAATTGAGCCATCCACCATCTACTCTCAGAATGATCTTGTTTTATCAAGAAAAGGAACAATAATTGAAACTCAAACACTATACAATTAGTATTTGTTGTTTTTCCCCGCTAAGAACACAGCATTAAGGAATTAGAGCAAAGACTGGCTGGCTCCAAATAGAGATAGTGTGTCCAAGTGGAGCAACATTAGACAGTGTACGTGCTGACTGTTGTTTCTGTCAGTTAGTTTAACACTATGCAAATCCAGCTAAACGTGTTGGGTTAGTACAAAGCAGACATACCCATCATCTCATCAAATGTAACTTATTCTCATCATCATATAGCTAGCAAAGCTGTTTGTTTGATGTAAAACAACAATCATTAAAATATCTATTATTTTAAAGATATACAATGTAAATGTATATATAGCCTTCATGTTGCTTACAAGAAGCTTTATTTTAAATATGGTCAGTGACAGGGGTTCTACCACAGGAACCACAATTGAAGTATAAACTATTACAATAGTATATCGAAGTATGGTTAATAATTGATAAACAATGTCCAATTCTCAAAATTTGAGACTTTTAAGCAAAAAGTATACTTTCTTTAAAAGAAATGACATTGTCTTCGTGTTTGAACTCATCAAAAATATTACCCTGTTTAGCCTTCCTGGAAACTAATTTATAAATCTGACTTAATAGTGATTTTGCAAATTATTGAACAAACAATGTCTAATTCTCAATATCTGTTATTCTAAACATCAAAACAATTTTTTTTATAATAACAACAAGTCCTATTTCGTTCTTATTTCAAATTATTGAAGCCACAATGCATTACCTTGATTAGTCTTCCTGTAAACTATTTGTAAAATCTTAAATTATTTTTCAAGATAGTGGATAAAACAGAATTTGCTACAGACGGAGAGATGAACGCAATGACATTATACTAGTATACCCCTCGCCCCTCCCATCACTGGGAGGAGGTAGGAGAGTAAGAGAAGGGAGTAAAATCATTAGTAATAAAATTAATTCAATGAACATTCAGTCTAATTTAAATATAATATTCATGTTCATTGTACAGACAGCATGCACTTGATTTCTGTAAGAAAAGTGGCAGATAGAAAATTGCAGACAAAGGGGAAATAACCCTCGAAATGTCAGCATAGTCACGTGACCTAATCCTAACATTTGCATATTTTGATTTCTTGTCCAAACACTACAACTGCACAGTAATTTAAATGGTTGTCAATGCACATCAACGATCTATATCCAAACCATAAACTCTACACAGTATGGGTCTTACATTGTTTCTGCAACTAATGACATTGGTAATTTCAGTACAGCGTTTTCTGTTATTCAACCTGGTAGGTATATGTTGTATCTATACATGTATTGTTTCATCTGTGTGTTTAGTTGTTATCAATTTTGAAGTGTGGTTTTGTTTTATTATATAATACTACATTTTAGGAATAATATTTTACTATTTCGTCCTTAGATAATATTAATTATATTCCTTCAATTGTGATATGCCCTATGCTCAAAAATAAATATGCTTTTCGCTTTGTTATTGTAAATGATATAGTACTTAAACAGACAATCTTTGATCCAATGAATTTAAAATTCATTGTAGACCAACCTACTGTTCCAGTCGTTGTTTATGTTGTGTGTAAAATAACATCAGCTGTTGTCCTGTGGAAACCAGAGTTTAACGGTGGATCAAATCAGGAGTTTTATGTACAACATTGGAGAATATCACAGTCATCACACCCAATGTTATCACCATCTATACCTGATCCTGGTGTACCAGCTGACCTACAGTACACAGTCAACAACTTGGTACCAGAAACATTGTATACATTTCAAATAATCATAAGGCATAATTATGGGAATGCGTTCACAAAGTCAGTGAATTGTACTACTGACCACAGTATGTATGACGTAGTATATATACTAATGGAAAAAAGAAACTGTGCATTATTAAAAACTAAATTAAATATCAATATCAAAACAAAATATATTTATTGTGTACAGTATATTGTTAAATTTTTCATCACATAATTAGACAAATAACATTTAACGTCACTAGAATTCATTGGGTAGATGTTTTGAATAACACATTGAGTCTTTTGGACATCACCAAAGTCAGTAGCGTGTGTGTTCATCATTTTCATTGATGCAGGCTTGGCAACGGCGAGGCATGGATCTAATCAATGTGTTAAAAAATACCTCTGGGATATTGTTCCAGATACGGATCAATGCCGGACCCATATCCGCTAACGTCACTGGCTGATTGTGCAGATGACGTAACCATCGTTCCATTTCATTCCAGACGTGTTCAATGGGTGAAAGATCGGATGAAACCGCTGGCCAAGGCAACACATCGTATCAAGTAATCACGTATAACACGCGCAATATGTGGTCTAGCCTTGTCCTGCTGGAATGTTACGTTGTTGGCCTGAGCTTGGATGAACGGAATAACATAGCGCCTTCCAGTCAGATACCCGGCTTCAACAACTAATAGTGATCTGCCACGTTCTTTTGCTCCTCCCTACACCATAACACTGCATCCACTAAATTATCGACGTTGAATAACGCAAGCGTATGCATATCGTTCACCTACGCGGCGATATACTTGGGATCGGCCATCTCTCATGTCTATGTGGAAACGGGATTCATCTGCGAACAGGATATTGGCCCAATCCTGTTTTCTGAATCTCAAAAGACGTATACGCCACGTCAGTCTAGCTGTACGGTGCATAGGCAGCACAATTGGACAGATTGTTGGACGTCGTGGGTTGATGTGACGATCACGAAGTCTATTGCGTACTGTTATAGAGCTGATTGGTCGTAATTCGGGGATGCTTCTTCCAGTGAGACTTGACGTCTGGCATCGATACCGCAGATGCACAAGCCTTATGTGGTTATCTTGCTGATGTGGCGTCACACGTGGACGACCTGAACGTTTACGGTCCCTATTGTTGCCAGATTGTCTGAAACGTCTCAACAATGATTGTATCGTGTTGCGATGAACACCAAAATGTCTAGCGACAATATGTTTTGCCAATCCAGCTTGGAGCATACCAATAGCATGACGACGCTGATTTTCGGTGAAACGTGCCATAACACTGAAATCAATGTTATTCAAGCAAAAGAGTTTTTTCTGATTTGTAGAGGTCAACGCAAACCTTCTGTAATCCATAAAGGTGTGAAACCACTAATTAATTTCCTTAAGGTTTTCTACTAAATTTGTGTTTTTTCTAGCCTACCTGGCCATTTTATCTTAAATTTAATCTATCCAAGACCATATATTTTCTGAAACGAACATGATTCCTCTACGTTCTGTCTATCCAAATATCAGGGCATGCTTAAAATCTTGCAGTGAAATGCCAGGCTACGAAAACACCTACTCTAAAAATAGCTCGGTCATCCCCCAAAAATTCAGTATTTATAGGTCATGCATCAAATCCTCCATAGGGGTATTAACATACAACTATGTCCATCCAAATTGGGCTGAAAATAACCCCTATATATTTAACTTCTATTATCAGTTGTAATCATTCCATTCCATTCAGTAGTTTTCACAATACTACAAAGTGAAAGGAATTTTTTTCTTGAAAAGGCACTACTTTCGTATATGTTCTAAGCTCTGATTGGTGAATTGGTGGTTTTACACCTAATCAGTTACAAATCGTTAAACGATAATGAAGAACAAACGAAGGCCAAAATACGAGGAGTATTCATAGAGCGTGAAACAATCCGAGCAATTTTCCCGCCACTGATCGATAGCATAGCAATCAATATCTCAACTATTCATGCTTAATCTAAAAATTAATACCCAGTGATAAAAAAGTTATATAACTTTTTAGAATGCACAATTTCTTTTTGCAATTAGTATATTATATTTTAGTACATTATTCGAAGATTGTTATTATTTACCAACTTATATTTACTCTTTTGTTTCATGTGCTCCATTTTGTTGAAGAAAGCAGAAGAAAGGTAGACAATACAATGGCCAAGATAAAAAGGATAAACAACGATCTTACACAGAAACCTAAAGATCGATAAAAATATACGTTAACATAAATAGCAACATCGAATAAACTACCCTTATACGTTCCGCTGTTTTAATAGTATTTCATTTGTTAACATAATCAATAGTGAGAAGAAAACTTAAAGGATGACAAGATGCTTTAAATCGAAGGACACAACTGGCCAAAGGAAAAAGGATAAGGCAATGGTAGAAAATTGAGGATTGAGCAATACCCTCTAAAAGCCACATCCGATAGCTGTGAGGGACAAATTAAATACTAAAATTGCCAATTAGGGCTGGACGTATACGAATACCTCATTTGTAGATCTTTTGCAAGCTCCTAGCACGTAAAATATAATTTACATCAGCTCCTACTGTGCAATAGATTGTCATTAGTGGTAGTTGGTGGCCCATTGTAAAATATATGATACTACACACTATTATATACTGGTTTCCCTGTGATAATATAAACTTTCTCCTATAGCTCATTCCACGTGACACCTTTTGACAGTAACTTGGTTTTAACTTGTTATGAGTACAACTGCTCACTTCATGTTACACGACAATCAATCACTATTAAAGCATTGAATGGTAATTCATACCAGACAATACTTCATAATTACATACATAAGTCAAGAAAATTAATTTAATCTTATCTATTTTATTTTTCAGGAAAAATCCTTCCTTCAAGTAATGGACTATTTGCAGCTGGAATCTCGGGATTGGTCATTGGCTTACTCTCTATCATGTTTGCCGTTTCACTTGTTGTCTTTTTTCGTAAGTTGTGTCTCTATTATACAGCAAGGCATGTACATTTACGATTATTACAAAAGTAGCTAAAACATCAAACTGTATCTATGTCAATATTAGCAACTTTATAAACATTATAGCTTAAACCAACAAAGGTGTTAGTTAAGTAGCAGTGCCGCCTTTAACAAAAAGTTGTTATCCTACCTGGTTAGATTTACCTTACTGTAAATGTCATAACTTTCATGCCCTCGTGGATTTTTAAAATAAAGCAGTGCATATTTAACCATTACAGGTTTTCAACTAAAGAAAAAGGAAGAAATGAGGTATTTATGTTTTTAGTTTTTATTTGGACATATTTTCTTTCATGTTGAATTAAATTCGGTGGTCAAAATCATATTAGGAATGATTAGATTAAACCTTCAGATTTCTGCTGAAGGACATCTTGTGCAGGTGCGCGATTTAGCTTGATGAATTTATATTACAAATCAGTAATGGTGGACAAAATAACAAACCATAACAACACAAACCACTCTAGCAAACCTCAATATAAATACATCAGGGAAAACCGAGACGTATCTCTCGCGAAATCTTTAATTACATTTGTAAATTGTCAATAGAATTTAATTGAAACAGTTATAGCAATCTTCTTCTTCTTTCCTTCGCATAAACTTACAATTATGGAACACCTCCGGTTATAATATATGTCGGAGTAATTAAAATCCAATCACAATGCGAAATTTACACGCGAACGTAGAATCAATAATAAATCGCAAACGGACCAAAAATAATTATTGTTTCGCATTTCACATAATGAATACATTTTCGAACAACTCTGTGTAAAGAATATCAAGTTTCTCCTATCTCTATTTGGTGTACTGTTGTTGGCCAATTTTAAATCTTCCATGTCAGAATATTTCTGGTTGGTTTCATTCTGATTATGATACAATGGATTTTATGGAAACTTTTTGATTTCAAACTCTGTTAAATTGTACGTACAAATTACTATATTATGATAATTTCTTTTTGTAGACTTATTTTATAGTGCTATTATACAATACTTGTATAAACCGTATTTGTCACAACGATAATTCCATTATCTATTGTTAGGTCTAATAATTATACAGAATTCAAACCATATGCTAGATGTAATCCTGTAGTGACAGATTCTTATGATAGCTTAGAAACGGCAGCCATTGGTATGTGTGTTGATGGATAGTCATAAATAAACACGATCTCGTATTTAACGACGAAAATAGTTTTATGCATTTCTTCGAACTGTATTATCAAAAGTAATTCTCTAGTACATGGCATGGTTTGGTTCATGGTGTTTAACGCCACTTTCAACAATATTTCAGCTATATCGTAGCGGTCAGTTTTATTGGTGGCGGAAACCGGAGTACCAGGAGAAAACCCCGACCTGTCGCAAGTCACTGACACATTTTATTACATAATGTAATAACAAAATCACCTCGCCATGAACGGGGTTCGAATTCCCAACAACTTTAGTGGTGATATGCACTGATTGAACAGATAGTTGTACATCCAACTACCATACGATAGACCACGACGGCCCCTCTCTAGTAGTCGTTGGTCACTTTATAACTAATATGTGATTAAAAATAATAAATATACTTAATTATAATATAACTATACAGTCATCAAGTTTCGTTTTTCAGCTACGCATCTAGCCTATAATAAGATGAGTGTGAAGATACCTAAGGGGTACTCAGAATCTGTATATCGAAAAAGAACAGAGAACAAAATGGTCAAAAGAAAAGTACGAAAGGACAAACAACGATCTACAAAACATAGATATAAAACTGAAGATCTAGTAACACGAACTAATATTGTGTCCATCGTTAGGGAGGCTAAACAGAAATTTCGATGATAACGTGTATTTCATCAAAAGTGATAAAATCAAAAGCCTGTGAAATCATAGGCAGAAATATGACTTTGTGGAGATAGTAAGCTTTTGTGAACAGACCAGGTCACTCCATATTATACCGCTTATTAGTGTATGTTCTATTGTAAGGGACAATGAAACTGTTGTCTATGTTCAACATTAACTCTTGTTGATGTATATATGTCCTGTTTACAGTTAAAACAATTACATGCTTTTGTAGAAGTGAATAAGAGTTTTTGCTTACCTGTTAAATAATACTGAAGGCTGAGGTCAATATTGGTTTTGCAGGTCAATAATAACTCATATTCACTGATAAAAAATCATGTAATTGCTTTATTACATACTATGATGCTTATGACGTCAATGACGTCATCCGGTGAATATTACTTCCTGCAGGTTAATACCATTAGTTATTGACTTCACTTAGCAAAAGTACGAACATTTATAGTCATTATGTAATAATATATTTTATATTTACAATCCCTATGGTATACATGTAGTGTTTTTCAACTATTGATTATCTTAAGGAAAACGGCCCATATAGAAAGCTGAAATAAATATACAATGGTATAAGTACCACAATGTTCGTCATAGATACGTAATGATTATTATACAATTGATGACTTTCGATGACGTGGATTGATCAACCCATGGGACATGATATTCATCGAGGCTTCCATATATGACATTAAATCAAATTTGAATTAGCACCAAACAGCGCCGACTTTGTTCCCCAGACACTTCTATCTGCCCAACGTCTGTCATTATTGATTTAATTGTGCACAGAAAGTAATTAGTAAGAACGCATCTGATTAGGCGATGACAAAACTTAACCTGATGATGATTGGCTACTACTTTTAAGATAATTGGGAAACACTATTTCTATTTTAAGATGTCTGGATGAGCGTTTGAATGTTATGTTCAACTGTCGTGACTTTTTGCGATTTGAATATAACGTTTAATCAAAGAACGTTGCTAGAGACGTCAGCCAATCAGAAAAGACATTATCTGAAGTCATATAATAAAATTGATGGTCTCAGTTTGCTATTAAGGTTATACATGACTCATCAATTATAATGAAATACTAGAGAATATAATACTATATTGAAAATAAAAAAAAAACAGTTTCTATATGTTACTTTCTAATATTTATCGTTTACAGGAACAACTGAAGTAAACGAGAACCAAACAGACAGAATGTAAGCTTTTTCAGATCAATTAAATCACATTGACATGTTATTTTGTTTACACTACACTATGATACGAATTAATTAACTTATACAAGTTGTGAAAGTTTCAGTAAATATATTATACTGAATACATGCCCACGGAAGCAAACATTGCTCCCGAATATGCTCTGTCTACGTTGTTACAAACCCTTCTTACATAGCATAGTCTTGTTATAACAGCGTTAGTTTTTATATTATTTAAGCAGTCACCGACAGGCCAATAGAAATAGGAACATGTATATTGTTGTGTAAGATGCGAAAGAAACCTTTAATTGAAATAATAAATTAAAATTCTTATCCAATGTCACATGTAAGTTCACTACCCAAATCGGCATAATATACTATCCATATGCTTAAGCGGAAAAAGTCCAGTGCATACTTGTTTTTGTCGCAGCAATAGAACAACTTCGAATTCGTATTAACGGTCAATACGTCCACATTCATAATGAGTTAATAGCCTATTTATTTTGTAAGAACAGTTTAATTATTCCTGACTGATGTTGATGTGATATCAATACTAGAATGGCCATTGACATATGTTTATATCACATTGGTCTTGATACTAGTGTTGTATTAATACTGGCCATTACGTCAATGCCACATAGTATCTGAAGTTGCCATCTCAATGTTGTACTCATTTGGGATATACCTATTCCAAAGACACAAAAATGGCGATTAATATCTCTACGCAGGTACACGGACATATCAAAGCAATGCCATTTTTAAAGTGCATTCTTAAAGGAATTTACAATAATGGAGAAGAAAAACAATGTAGGCTATCATGTAATGCTCAATAGGTTCATAATATATTTGTCTTTATGTTCCAATCTAGTGTTGATACCTACGAGGAAATTATGCCAAGCGGGAATACTGCCCACACTAACCAACATCAATCCAAACTACCAAAAGGTACTGTTATTGTTTTGTATTTTTTAGTTCTCATTCTTTGTTGATCAAAATATTCTAATATAAATGATATGAAACTTTGTCCCGCAGGATAGGTAATTTCTATTAACCTTTGGGTCAATATCATGGATACATCAATGTTAATACAAATATATATATACATAAAACGGAATGTTAATAATAAATAATTTCTATTCTATCCGTGGTCAATTCAAGCTATTTATAATTATAAATTTCAGGTCACATTCTGAACAGGTTTAACTGACTTTATATTGTTGTTTGCTTGATGGTGATTAAGTCCATTTCAACAATATTTCAGCTATATTGTGACCGTCAGTTTAATTGGTGGAGGAAACCAGAGGACCCGAAGAAAACCACCGACCTGTAGCAAGTCACTGACAAACTTTATCACATAATGTTGTACACCTCGCCCTGGTCGAGATTCGAGCTCACAACATCAGTGATGACAGGCACTGATTACATAAGTAGTTGTAAATCCAACTACCATACGATCACGGCCCCCTGCTGACTTTATCTTTGCTAGGTTTATACATTTAACGTTTAAGCAGTGATAGTTAACAATTTGTCCTGTATTAAAACACGAGCAAAACCACTTCCCACTTTGAATCATTAAGCATAAAAAGACGCAAAGTTTGCCCATGGAAATATAGACCTGGCTTGGGACATACAAGAAAGTAGGAGGGTCTAACCGATAAATAGGATTTAATCCCCCCTCTTGATAATTGGGAGTCCAACGGCAATACAACAAATTATTGAAACGATTAGAATTATTCCTTTGTTATTCGTGCGTGTGCAAACATAGTGATATTCTAACGTTATTAAAATGTTCTGACTGACACAGCAAGTAGGATAGATAATGGATGCCAAACTACAAAACACTGACATGACGAAAACATGTACCCAATGAATTTAAAGAACATGCAACAACGTTAACTGACAATTTGTTTTCAATATATTTGATGGTGCATTGTCTTCATATAGACCACATTAGGAGAGAATGCAACGAGTAAATCTTCTCATTTATTTTCAGATGGTATAAAGAAACAGGAGAAGGTCTATGACAACATGAAAATTTAGTTACATTAGTTGTTTCTTGTTTTGTATTTAGTTGACCTGTTAAATCAGTCGTATTGTGAATGTTCTATAATACATTTAATTTTGTCTCTGACTCTGATTGTATTGCAACTAATTAGTTATTCATCAACATTTATCAACAGTGAAAATGTTTTTTAACATTTGTATGACATTAAATAGTGGTATTAATTTAACAACTTTAATATGCTTAATTACACGTATAATTGTTTTGTTGTAGTCTATAAATGTAATCTGCGCTACAATATGTAAACCTCAACTTATAAGATATAATTCCAACACTGTTTGTATTAATTTTCAGACGTATATTTAATATTTAGTATTAACCTAGTATCACAAGTAACTTTGAGATCCAGTGGGACAGATATATTGTATGGTTGTCACTTGCTTAGAGGTCTGTATAATATACTTTATTTCCTGTGACTGTATAATGAATTCTTCATTATCCTATGCAATATATTAAAAATTGCTGAGTTAGATTGCTGTCAAATTGTAATATTAAGTATATATGTACCATCTACACACGCTTATACACATGTCTTGTGTCTATCTCTAGATTTGCCTTACGAGATAAGGTAACATTACAATTATTGAAGCCCCTTTTTCAAGGAGCGGGTGTGGTCGGGTCTAGGGCGCTGGACGTAAGGCTAAGCGAATGATGCTGCAGTATGTCAATGGTGTGAGTTCAAATCCCGTCGAGGGAAGAACAAAAATTTGACAGTTCAAAAATCTAATTATAGCGCTGTTTGGTTTAATTTTCAGACGTATATATATGTATATATATATGTAAGACTCACATCGACGCCCAGTCTCTAATCGACGTCCAATCCTCAAATATATGGCCGTTTTTCACTTTCTCAAATCGACGTCCAATAACGTCACTGACGTATACCAGTTAGGGAATGTTTTTCAAGCAGTGATGGAGAAGGAACAAGACCAGATAGAGTATTTCTACTTTAGCGGACCATAACCCTAACGTTAGCCTTAACCCTAAGCCTAACCCTAACCTTAATCCTAACCCTAACTTTAATCCTAATCCTAACCCTAACCCGAACGCATCGCCAGTAAACTCAATTTGCGACCATCAAATCTCCAATTGATGCCGTGAAATTTTTTAATTAGTATTAACACTAATGATTATTATCCTCATGTAACCTTATCAGACTTTGACTATTCTGTTTGGTCCCTTTGGTTTATTGTCTTATAAAGATTTGAATTAATTTGTTTTCAAAAAGTTTGACATTTATGAATGTTATTCTAGAAACGCGTCGTGGGCACTAACTTTGCTCTCTACTTTTTATTACACTGTTGTCATATATAAATTAATTACTCACATTTTGGTCCATGATGTGCTCATATGACCATGTGTTTAATTGTAAACAGTGAAGGAATGTAGGTAGGCAATAACAGTTTCTTACTTTTGCCTATACAATAAGTGTAAACAGTGAATTAATGTGGCCAAGTCTGTTATAAAAATACAGTTCTTTATTTTTGCTTATTTCATCTAATCAATATTTTAGTGCATCATTTCTGTACAGGTTGAAATATTGTTCTAATTATAATTTACTTAATAAAGTGCTACAGAAAAGTAAAACGAATGAGCTTTGTGTTTCTTTTCACCAAAAGTGTTTCAACTGGTATTCCATCAATTAATTTTGTTGTTCCTTGATATAAATAAAAAATACCAGTATTTCTAATATCACAATGTGTATATGTTTGCTTAGAAAACAGTAAATATAATTTTAACAGCTTGAAGTTTTGTTTCCATTACCTGCTTTCTCCATTTTGGTTTTACAGTATTTAATGGCTATCTCTATTTATGCATAAGAAGAGTTTGAAGATACCAAAGGGGCAATCAGAATCCATATACAAAACAGACAACACAATGGCCAAAAGAAAAAAAGTACAAAAGGACAAACAACGATCAACAAAACAAACACATAACCCCACTAAAAGCCGGTGGTGAACTCAGGTGCTCCGGAAGAATAGGCAGTTCCTAGTCCACTAGTAGCACCCGTCGTGTTAATCTAGTTAAAACCCCGGTGATAAGTCGTGAATCAGGAAAGGACCGGGAAGTGCTTACGACAAATGGAACATATCCGTGCTCATTAATGACACATATATTCCATAACAGTCAACTACATTTTCGAAGTGGTGACTTCCACTTAACCAAGAGGAACCCTTGGTTCAGTAGCTTTCTTGTTAGCAGCAACCCTCTATCAAGAAAATCCTGATAGGAACCCCAAGCTCTGGAATATCGCTTCAACTAAGAGATATATACTCCATATGCAGGTGCTGCTGAAAAGTTACTACATATAAATGTATAAAAGGTTGCATATGTAACTCATAAATACATAGCCCAACTCTTAGTACTATCACCATTGATTCGTGCCGTTATACACTGCATTTGCGACAACACGGAACAGGGTAGCAAATGATAAGATTGTTCGGTGTTCGGTAATTTTGTTATTACCCTTATATACCCACCTGCTTCGGATTTAATCTAGGCTGTGAGTTCCACCTTGCCATTCATATCAACTGTTCATGTTGTCGTCTCCGATGTATTAGCGTCTCTATAACGTCGATGATAATAAATTAATAATCTTTGATGAGTAAAATTATTTCAATGTTCTAATTTATTGATTACTCTAAGACATTCTCTTTCCAACACTATCTCATTCTGTTTGTTTGTATTGCTGTTAACAACAATACAATAGTATTGTATTCAAATGCTCGCTACAACCAGCACCACAAGCCCAGGCCCCCCGTTTCACAAAAGGTCGTAAATCGTAAACCTGGTGATACGACTGTCTTTACGATTAATCAAGAATAATCAAGAATAATAAAGAAAAGTACCCACAACTACTATTTGTGTTGTTTCACAAAATTTACCGACTTCCGATATACGACATTTCAGTCGTAAATCGTAAATCGTGAAAAACAAACGTTGAATGTACATCATTACAATGAGGAATCATGCTATTCCATCACTTCTGCAGGTCAACAACTTGTAAATATCATACCTAATATAAAATGTATCTCCCTTTACGGTGTGTGTATAACCACCAACCAGCCTTATATAACTGACAGAGTACACACCCAGCAGACAATCACCAATCTCCATTAAGCAACTGACAGAGTTAATACACACCCTGCAGACAACCGCCACCCTGCTCATGTAAGTCGAAAGTACCTGACAGATTACACACCCCCTGAAGACAACTTCCAACCTTCCTGATGTAACTGACAGAGTTCACAAACACCCGACAGAAATCGGCCAACCTTCCTAATGTAACCGACAGTGTACACATCCCTGCAGAAAACCACCCACGTGTCGCAAGTACCTGACTGATTACACATCCGCTGCAGACAACCGCCAGCCTTCCTGAAGTAACTGAGATAGTTCACACACACACCGCGCGGACATTCGCCATCCTGCCTCATGTAACTGACAGAGAACACCCCCAGCATACAACCTCCATCCTGCCTAATGCAAATGACAGAGTACACCCCGCCCCATGCAGACACTCGTCACCCTGCCTCATGTAAATGACAGAGTACATCCCTACCCCATGCAGAAAACCACCAATCTGCCTCATGTTAATGATAAAGTACACCCCAATAGACAACCGACAATATGCTTCAAGTAACTGACAGCTTACCTCCCCACCCCCTGCAGACACCCGCCAATCTGCCTCAGGTAAGTGACAGAGTACACCCCCACCCCCTGCAGACACCCGTCAATCTGCATTATGTAAGTGACAGAGTACACCACAGCAGACAACCGCCATATCGCCTCAAGTAACTGACATAGTACACACTCCCTGCAGACAATCGCAAATCTGCCTCATGCAAGTAACAGAGTACACACATCCTGCAGAAAATCACCCACGTGTCGCAAGTACCTGACAGAATACACACCCGGTGCAGAAAACTAACCTGCCTCAAATAACTAAGAGATTACACACACCCTGCAGACAACCGCCAACCTGCTTCAAATAACGAAGAGATTACACACACCCCACAGACATCCGCCAACCTGCCTCAAGTAACTGACAGTGTTCACATACCCCTGCAAACAACCGTCGATCTGTCTTAACTGGCTAACGGAGAATACCTCCAAAAGAGATCTACAAGTAAATGACAGAGTATACCTCACGTTTTATTCCCTTGTGATGAGACAACATTCTTTGGTGGGATATATTAAACCATGATCAAATTTAATGTGGCTGCAATCAGTTAAAGCAGGAAATCGTTATAATAGTTTATCAAATTTTGTAAAATTAACATACACTGGAGGATAAAGGGCATTTACAACCGAAAAACTAGCATCACGTCAATTTTGAGCTGAGATGTCATTTGGGTGGATTTCAAAAAGACTATGATATACAAATTGATAAAATTACAGAATGGATATGAATATACCTTAGCACCACAATACAGAATAGCCAATTGTGATGACAATATAACCACGAACCTGCTTGGTAGGGATTTGAATTTCACATTTAACCAAAAATAAGAAATGTTTAAGGATTTTAACACGATGGGTATCTCATAAGAAACAGGAACTGCCTTCCCTTCGCGATCATATGAGTTCGCTTCCGAGTTTTTGGTGGGGTCTGTGTTGTTTATCTCTTTATTTTTCTGTGATGTCTTTTTAGCTGGGCTTTTTTTATGTTTGTCTTCGCTTTGTGTCTTGTCCCCAATGTTGTCGTTCCTGATTTTTAAAGATTATATGCTTAATTCCACATTTCGGAAATATTTCAGTCATATCATACACGGGGTCAGCATTATTTGCTAAGAAAACCGTAGTACCCAATGAAAGCTGCCTACAGTACACGAAAATCATTATCACATGAAGATGTTTCAGTAATAATAATAAATCATATACCTTCTCTGGGAATTACAAAGAACTTCAAAAAGAATCAAAGCAACAACAAAACCAACGAAAAAAAGGCAAACAAAAAAAGGTAGTTATATGATCGAGTTTCGAGTTACGTTTGAGTAGGACCGTCATCGTTATGTGCGCATTGTACTTTGATGTATACCTACATGTGCAATCAGTGCCTATCACCAGTAAAGCTAAGACCCCTTTCATGGCGAGGAGTACTCGGTGCAACACTATGTGATAAAGTGTGTCAGTAACTTGCGAAAGGTCGTTGGTTTTCTCCGGGTTCTCCGGTTTCAACCAGCAATAAACTTACGACCACGATATAACTGACATATTGTTGAAAGTGGCGCTAAACACCATAAACCCAAACATAAACCCAAGTTACGTTTGTGAGGAAATGTCATATAAATGGGAAAAATGGATACTGAGTTTCTTTTTAAAAAGATTCATTCGTGTCTCGTGTCAAATTCTAATGCTTAAATATCCCACCTTTTCCTAGTATGTCCTTTATTCCATTAAAAAAATACACTTCAGCTCAGAGACTAAACAACATTCTGCCCGAACAAGAAAACAAAGCTCGCCCTTCCCCATATAGGTAAATGATTGGTCCCTGAGATTAATTTCATACGTTGTACATAGAAACTAAATGATATTCTGCTAGATTAAAATAAGATAATAACTATATTCATAGCAATATTTTTATTCTTGCAATAAATATCCAGAAAACGTTGTGTAATGGTCTCCATAGATTTTTTCAGAAGCTGAAGAATTATGCTTGACGAACACACGATCACCTTTCTTCATCTCCATGAGCGAACTAAGTGTACTAGATGTGTGTATCCCTTTTGTTGTATATCCGTAGGTATAAGCTGCATCATTCTTGTTCAGTTGGTAATGAAGAGAATTCCCGGGCATTCCAAAAATCAGGCATGAAATATGGTACAGTCCCTTTCGTGGTGCTGTAAAAACTCCAGTTGATGGATCGTAGCCTTTACCTCTGTTGACCCTGACATCTTCAAATTTGATCACGGCGTTTGCACCTGCTAAGGTGTAAGGATGCTTTTTCAAAGAGGCAAAGAATGCAGGTTGAAGACGATCATCTGAAACTGATAAAGCACAATATATTATATATGTAGTTCTATTGCCATTGGTATTTACTATGGATAACATATATAGCTAAGCTTAAGCTTCAGCTTAAAAGAGCAAACCGGATTTTCCATCAATATAATTGTTGTTGAAAACTTTTGAAAGCTGTATTTTGTTCGTGATATATAATTTTTTTTTTATTTCAACTAAATGTCACATGCCTAGCTAGACATCTTTATAGCATTTGTTTATTGCTAATTCACAGGATAAAGCTTTAAAGTACAGTTATTCCCCGCTCCTCTTTAGCAATTGCACTGACCAATTTATATGGGTTTACATTTATGTACAAATATAAGTAATAGCTTACACTGTTCTTAATATCATTAAGAGAAGCTATTGTTTTGAACAATAACAAACAGAGAGAAAGAAACATAGTTTAATTACCTCTCCTGGTATTGATTCCCATCAACATTTGCAGCAGATCTTCAGTGATGCAAGTCGTTTTATCTAGAATTCAAAAGAAAATGGTGCATATATATTAGTTATTCCTAAAGCTACTATGAATGGAGTACAGAAAATAGCCAAAATTAACAAAATCAAAAACAAAGCAAAAACAACAACAAAACTTAAAACAAAACAAAACAAAAACAAAAAAGCAAAACAAAAGCAAATATATTTACTATATATGAACGCATGAAGTTAATATGTACGTGTAAATGGTCAATAAATCTTTCCGGATTTGTTTCTACAATTATTAGTTTTTATACTTTTTATATACGAGTTATTTCCCTTACGACGGGTAAAATGGTAACCGACATATCTACAAACTAATGGTACTTTTAATGTTGAAATTAAATTAGTAATTAATATAACTCCTCAAATCCCACAACATTGCATAGTTAACAGAAACACCGGTTGGCTCATTATCATTTCATTGAATGTAACTTGTTTTCGCCATGATATACTAGAAGCATTAAGATTTTGCGTCAAACAATAATCACTCACTCATTCCTTCCAAGAGAAGGGGTAGTCATGGTGGTGATCGTATGGTACTTGGATTTACAACCACATATACAATCAGTGCACAACATTACATAAGTTGTGAGCTCGAATCCCACTCATGACGATGTGCACTCGATGCAATATTATTTGATAAAGTTTGTCAGGGATTTGCGGCAGGTCGTGGTTTTCTCCGGGTACTCCGGTTTCCTCTACCAATAAAACTGACAACCACGATATAACTGACATATTGTTGAAAGTGACGTAAACACCATAGCCCTAGCTCTAACTCAAGAGCATTATTTTATTAAATAAATACAAATACATATTGCTGTGAACTAGTGAAAATTACACTGTAACTATTAGAGGATGCCATGTACGTGAAATCCGTATTGTATTCTACTTTTTGCTGATATGACAAGACTTACCTTGACTCACATTACAAGTAGCAGCCAATGCACAGAAAGATAGACAGGTGATTACAATGGCGAGCCACATTTTTACAAGTAAACAAATACACTATGTCTACTATACCTCACAACACTGGCTATTCTGAATATATTGTTTTTGTTTTTTTCCACACGTTAAAAGACCTTTGAAATATGATATGTATAATGAACGTTGAACACGCAATACGTATATATTTACTATCACGTATACAATTCTTGGAATAGACACATTTACACATTGCCGACTTTTATTATAAAATTACACGTATTACAGGAGTAATTTCCCCAAAATCGTTTCGAATTTCGATCAGGGCGAGGTGTACAACATTATGTGATAAAGTTTGTCATTGACTTGCAACAGTTCGGTGGTTTTCTCCGGGTCCTCTTGTTTACTCCACCTATAAAACTGACCGATACGATATAACTGAAATATTGTTGAAAGTGGCGTTTAACACTATCGCACAATCAAACAAACACCCATGCGAGATGTACTCGATACAACATTATGTGATAAAGTTGATCAGTGACTTGCGGCAGGTCGGGGGTTTTCTCCGGGTACTCCAGTTTCCTCCACCAATAAAACTGACCGCCACGATATAGCTGAAATATTGTTGAAAGTGGCGTTAAACACCAAGACCCCAACATACAATTCTTGGAATAAACCATTTACATATTTCCGACTTTGATTCTAAAATCATTCGATTTACAGGAGTTATTTCCTTTAAGACGCAAATGTTCAATGAATATAAATCATCTCATCCATAATCAGTTCAATATTCGTTTTATTTTGAACATCTTCAGAATTTTCTATTTTCTATAGCATATTCCTCAAGGTTCAAGTATCTACAAATTATGAGAAAATTATACTCACATTCTATGTGGGGCAAGTTCACTACGATTCGCAAATGCGAGTAGAAATACCATTAATTCACACGGCAGGCGAGACCTGATACAAAATATTGTAGCAATACATTTTTATCTAACATTTAAATAAAGGCAAATTTTAAACAAATAATTTAAACTAACAAATTTATTGTAATACTTTGAGAAAAAACTACAATTAGTCTTGACGTTCATTCATAAATGACACATTCGCATTTAAATCACTTTATTAATATGTATTAAATTAAAGTTAGAGAATTTGAATTTATCACATTAATTCTCTGTTGGATTTTTTAAAACAAAGATCGCTAAACAAATTTAGAGTTGTCTCGCTTTGTTTACATTATTGAAACTCGTGCTGTCCAGAAAATCCATTCATTTTGTAGTCATTCATATTTGTATTTTTATTTGGTTGTTATTTTGACATATAATAGGATTATTTTTTATGAAATTCTTTTCAAAGGGTTCTTTTTAATTGTTCATGGTATAATATTGGTATGCATATTCTGTATGCTTTTGTTTCTTAAAGGTATGCGTGGAAAAAAATACGCTTTAATATGTGTGCTTGTTTTCTAATACTTTTCAGGAGGTGAGTGTACGTCATAATTGGAAGCCATTTTATGTCGCTTGAAGTACTCCGATTTCCTACACCACGATATAACTAAAATATTGTTGAAAGTGACGTTAAACACTATAAGCCTATACACCTACCTACATTGAAAATGGAGTGAGACCCAATGATCATCATGTGATAGCATTCTTGTAGAATACAGGAACGATCATTTAATTGTGTTCCTCTTTGATTTGCAGCTTCTGATTACCCCTTGGTATTTGCAAACCTTTCTGCTATAATGTGTAGTTGTTTTTTTTTTAATTATGAGTTAGGTAGTTGTAGGACCCGGGTGGCTCAATGAGCTAAGTAGTTGTAGGGCCCGGGTGGCTCAATGAGTTAGGTAGTTTGATTACCTGACAACACATGCAAGCCTATCACCAATACGGCGTGGGTTCGCGCCCGGTTTTGTAAATTACAAAAAAGGGTGCATTCGACTCGCAGCCGCAAGTGATGAAGATTACCAGTTGCTTCTCCATGGTCGGTGGTTCTCTCCGGGTACTTCGGTTTCTTCCACCACTGAAACTAGTCGCCATGATATAGCTGAAATATTGCTGAAAGTGGCGTTAAACACCAAAAATAAATACAACGAATACAACTTATTAGTGGGGGCAGTCGTGGTCGAGATCGGATGGTAGTTGGATTTACAATTGCAATCGGTACCACCACTAAAGTTGTGAGTACTCCGGTTTCCTCCACCAATAAAACTGATAGCTACGATATAACTAAACTATTTTTGAAAGTGGCGTTAAATACCATATCCTCCTTTTCTTATTAATCAATAAAATATATACACATTACGTTATTTCGCTAAGAAAAACAATTATATTGTATTGTCTTTGTTTTGTTGTCTTCATCCTGTGTACCCTATGTTTCTAGTTTCTTTGGTTTGTCCATATTTGATTGCCCCTTCGGTATTCTCTACCGTTTATATATTAAATTTTTCAATGATCACTTTTTAAATGCAACAGTTACGCTAAGCTTATCGTCGAAATTATAAATCAATAAATCTGCTGTCAGTTATTCCATGGTAATGCAAGGCAATTTAAATTGGCACTCCTTGGGTCAACATCAGCGTGTATATGATTCATTCAAATTTCTTCCGGGTTGTGTTTACATCGTTAGAATTCACTTGTTGATTGCTCGAGTGTAAACATTTATCTTCATCTCTAATCAGCATGTAATTTTTGGGTCAGACATCTTCTAGGTCAATGTTCCATGATGATCCAACACAATTACTTCAATTTACAGAACGTTCAGCTACCGATTGTAATTTGTCTTCAATGAAGGGTTGCATGCAAGTCGTTACTATAAATTCGGTGTAGATAAAAAGAAATTAACAAAGTGTTATCACAACGATCTCAACTCAAAGATGAATTTCACAAGAAAAGTAATCAGAAGCCGTATATCTAAGGACAGAAAATACAATGGCCAAAAGACTAACAATAACATCAGTACGTATAGACCAGATACTAAGCCTGACATCAGTATGCATAATAGTTGACCACGTTTATGGCTGACCCCATACAGGAAGTCGTTAGATGTTTGTTTATCGCCAAATCTAATTTTAATTAGATGATAATTTTTCAAGTAGTTGAGTGTTCGATGGTTCTTCAACGCCAACTCAGCAATTTTTCAGTTATATCATGACAAGAATACGTTATTTATAAATGAGATGATGATGAGGTCCATACTGTATACTAAACCAACACGCTTAGTTGGATTTGTGTAGTACTATCTCACTGAGACAACAGTCCGCGGATAGACATTTTACCTCACTCGGATTTCGAGCCAACCAAACTTTGTTCTTTTTCCTTAATGCTCTGTTCTTAGCGTAGAAGCAACAAATACCAAATGAGGACAAATCGGCCTTGTATTTATATAAAGTCGCGATTCTTCCACGTAAAAAGGTAACTTACAGCAGCTTCTTGTGGGCAGCAGCTTGCTAGGATTGTAGGATTGGTCGTTGATGTCTAGTTGCAAGGTAAAAATGTCCTACACTTTCCATTATATAATTTTTTTCTGTGGCAGTGTAAACTTCCTTCTACTAGCCCAACCCGATGCCATTTTTTTAGTTTTATGAATTGTTGTTTGTAATCCTATTCATGTCATGAATATAAGGTTTATGGTGTTTAACGCCACTTTCATCAATATTTCAGTAATATCGTGGAGATCAGTTTTATTGGAGAAAATTACCCACCTGTAACAAGTCACCGATAGACTTTATTGCATAATGTTGTATCGAATACACCTCGCATGAGCAGTATTCGAACTCACAACGTTAGTGGTGATATGCACTCATTGCATAGGTTGTTATAAATCCAACTACCATACGATCACGACCACGACGGTCCCTTGTCATGCAAATAGCAAACACTGTTTGCTTGATATAAAAATTGAAGCAAGCTACGTGTCTTCAACTGGATTTTTGGGTAAGTGGATGTGCTGTCTGGTCGGATGTTGCTGGATAAGTTTTTCACAATTATGTGCTACATACTTTACAAATGATGTCATATTTAGTTGTAATTATTGTCAGTATCAAAACTAAATTTTGATCACAAAAACTCTTTGTTCAGGTCTTTTAAATGAACATTTCTACTATGACACAAATCTAAATATCTAATGAAATACCACACCATTAGCATAGTTTGAAAATTCAATCGTCTATTCGTTGATGCAGATAAATCTGATACCCCAACTAAGCCTATATTGCTCACCTGGTATTCATCAGGCAACCCAATCCATACAAGAAGAAACACAATAATAAAAAAGATGATATTCCAAGGAACAGAGTTTTTTTGTTTTTTTTATTAATTATTTATTTTATTTTTGCAAACATCAATCATTAAAACATTAAGCATATATATTAACTATTACAAAAGACAATATCAAACTTAATAGACATACAATGTATATATTTTATTGATCAATAAAGGTGAAGCATAAAAGTAAAGCTTAAACTACTGTGACATTGTGTAGTCCAGGATCTGAACCAATGAGTGCTGCTTAATTATGAAATATAATAAATAGACAATATGCATAAATTGTTGGAAAATATATAATTTATTTGTACGAGCATTAGAAACAGATAGAAAGGAGATCCTTTGGCGAGCTGTTCTGTTCTGTTTCGCAGCGATTGCAAATGCCTTTTATATTATCTCTACGTACGTATATTTTGTTTATCCTGCAATGCTAAAAAGCCCAAACCAACTGTCAATTGTTTAAAAAGATCAGAAACAGACGTCGTTCGCACCGTTTTTAATGGTGTCCGCGTTTATACTGTTAATGTTTCTTAGCGTTGCTCAACATGAATTAAGTATCAGAAAACATATATCTTGGTTAGTAACCGTATACAGCAAAATATTATCAGGTCAGTGTAATTTGACTGCTGAAATAGAACCAGTGCAGGATAATATGCACATATCTCACTCTGAAAATAACAACACTATTGCGCATATCGAGATAAGACAGACAATACAAGTCCTAAAAGACAAAAAGATCAAAGTGACAAACAATGATCTATAAAACAGTACACCGAAAACAGAATATTGAGCATCTAAAATCCGGGAGTTAACTCTGGTTCTCCGTAAGTGTAGGGAGTTGACTGTCGTATCAATACAATATAAATTGATGCAACACTACTAATCGCTTTCTCTGTTTAAAGAACAAAAATATACATATTGACTTTTTTTTTTGGGGGGGGGGGGATTGAATTAGTGAAATAATATAGGACATGAGCATTGTTTAAATGCTCTAAAATCTTAGCATACCACGACACCAAAATATGACGATTTAAGATAGAATATAAATTGTAGATATTCGATTCTAATCAGGACCGCCTTAGGAGGTGCGGGGCGCACTGCTGTTCTTTGTAAACCCTGCAGTGTGTACTTACCTTTATATTCTGTATTTAATTCACTAGTAAATAACTCCTCATTACGAAGACTTTTGTTTTTCCAAATTGAACAATTCAGTTGATACGGGTGTGGACAATGATGTCTCTCCGACAGCTATGTACGATGTTAAACCTGGCGCGCAGATTTTAATCTTTTTAACTGTGCAGTTACTATGTGTCACTAATCTATCAAACGAAGGTGGTTCCTGAGCGATACCCTGATTGACGTAACTAAGCTCTCACTTATCTGCTTTATTTATAATATTACGGAAATGTTACTACTACAGAAATTTAAATCTATGTGGAAATTCCATTTTCCCTATAGGAAAGACAAAGGATTAATACAAACGATGTGCAATTTATCTGTGCATATTTATTTAAAAAGTCTGGCTTGCACTGGTCAACAAAAATTAAATTGGCCTCGAGATCTTATCATTAAATAGAAAGTCAATAACTTGATCAGATTAATACGAGGTCATCATAACATCTTAAGAATGTGATTCAAACCACATTTGAATACACTAATCGTCTTTATTGAACTGACCATTCAAAACTAGATAGGAATTAGTGTTACCGTTTAAATCTTGACAGATAATTGCGCGCCAACAAAGACCTGTAAAAATATCATATTGTCTAATTATACCATTTAAAAAAGCATACCGAGGAAAAAGTCGAATTCACCATCTGAACTAAGGTGCAGCAATAGCCTATATGAATCTGTGCATGCTTATACCACCGAACATTCCAACAAAAAAGAAACAATTATCTAATACAAAAAAATAACAACTGTGCTAAGAGCACATCTATTCTGCAGCATACATAAAAATCAATATTGTAGCAACTCTCACAAGCCACCATAATTAAATGCACACACACACACACACACACACACAAACACACACACACACACAGACACACACACACGCTTATAATTAGCAATTAATACATGCATCTTATGTGCACTCGATGCATCAACAATTTCCTCAAAATTATGGGCCATACGTATGCCCTGTACTACTCTTTTGTACTTTTTCGTTTGGCCATTGTGTTGCCTGTTCTTCTTCAATATACGAATCTGATTGCCCCTTTGGTATCTTCAAATTCTTCTTTCAAATCAACTTCAGTAGGTTCAGCATCAACGGGGGATATTGAAAAAATAAAATGAGAAGCAGAGAAATACTACATAGATGTAGCGATCCCATGCGTGGACTGAGCCCACATTTCTATTTGAATATTTCAAAAGATATGCGGTGTCACATTTCAATCCACCAATTTAAAATACAGAATTCAGCAACAATCGCTGTATTTTATTGACATATACAATGTATCTGCAAACACAGCCTGATTGTTCTCCAATTTGTATCTCCACTGACTTTATCTTGATTAGCACAATATTCACTCATGTGGGTCAATTGCTACATTACACGCTGACACATGTACTAAAGACCGAGTTTTCAATAACTCCATTTTAGAAACAAAATATATAAATAAGGTGGACATGAAAGGACAGGTGACGACAAATGTGTCAGAGACAATATTTCTAGACAGTTGTATACAGAAAACCAACATAGACTGTACATCTCTACTGAACGCAGCGACCATGATATAAATCTGACTGAAATCCATTCCGTAATTTCAAAGGAGGCATGAATTTGCAGGATATCACCCTAAACATAGTGAACATAAAATAAATCTGATTGAATTCAGATGAGACCAGGAACAACAGGATTCTACTCTAAACTTAATGTGTTTTGACAATTCATGTACCTCTATTTTCTCCAACATAAATGTCTCTCTTCAGATCTTTAGAGAAAATGCCGATTAATAGGTCTTACTTTACATTTCCCTTTTTAAATAAAACATCAACCCCCACCAAAAAACATCTTCTTAAAAATAAAAACCTGTAGTCGATATCAAATGGGATTGATGGACATAAGTGAGTTGAAATTGTGCAATCCAGGGTGTGTTATGTTGCTGGGCCTTCCTATATCCCATTTGACTCACAATAAACACCTATTGTGACAAAGTTTACTTTGAAAACCACTTCTTTGTTACGAACGAGTTTTTAATTGCAGGTTTGTAAAACTGTATAGAATGCATAGGGATCCCATTGCTTGCATGTAAATTAAACCGTCACCATGCAGACCGTTCATACAGAAAAAGGAAATACACACATGGTGCTACAATGCACAGCGGAGACATAAATCTTTTTGAAATCGCCTATTTGTTTAAAAAAGTTACAAATTGTAGATATTGCAAACGGGAGGACGAACGTACGGGCATTATCTGCATACTCACAGTAGAGCGAGGATACAACATTAATTAAATCAATCGTGGTGCAATTGATAAGCTTATTTTATTATAAAACTGAATTAAGTCGCTCAACTTGTACTGCAAAAATCGCTACCCTGCAGAATAAATTATTGCTATCAAGTGTACGTTATTCGATAACATGTGGACAAATGACAATTTGGATTTTAATAGATTTCGTTTAATATTAAATGCAAAAATGCATAGCTTTCGTAAATAAGATATACATACCTGAGTATCACTATCATTAAAACCTAAATGGCATTCAAATTATTGTTAGAAAATGAGATACCAGCATATATCTACATTCGTCTGTATCCAGCTTACTTTGCTTGAAATTGCTACCATGTATATAAAACTCTATACCTATCACTTTACGACGTACAGTTTCCTTGTGTATGAGAAAGAAGTGCCCTGTATTATATTAGGCTCTGAATATATATATCTACCTGTTTATTGCATATTAGCTTGTATCCCAAGAAAAACTTATGAGAACATGTATTTTACGGTTTGTAGAAGAACAGTTTTGTAGCATAGTGATTGAGTTCTTATTTGAGGCTAAAAAAACAAAACTATGTGTTTGGCTGCTAATTTGTCATGGCATTTACTCAAACATTTTTTAAACATCACACAAATAAACAAACAACCAAATTGTCAATCAATAAATGATGACGATTCATCAATGTACTGACGGGCGAGCCAACAGTAAGGTAAGTCTATAATCAGCTGCAGCAGAAGGTACATTCGGCCATAATTTACAGTTCTACAACAGTAAACTGTAAATCCGCCAAAAAATTAAAACTCAAATTTCAGAAAAACATGACAATCAACATGGTAAACAATCTAATTATCCATATTTCAAATTGGCTCCATGAAATGGAGTAAACATCTTTAACAAAGGCGACACCAATACAAAGCATTCATTTCAACATTTGCATATCTCAGTTAAAGGGATAAACCAAACAATAAGGGTATTTCAAAAATGTTTCGAGAGCACCTTGTATTTGGTTGAGAAAAATGTCATTGGCAATAAACGACAAATACACACCGTCCTTTTTAAGCAAAGCGGGGTGTTTTGTCATCGAAATCAGGATGTCTTATAACATATCGCCTATCTTTAATAAGTAAGAATGGACGCCTCTATTCACCCTCTTTCTGGTAATTTCCATATTTCTTATATTTTCGGAATACCTCCATTTCATTCTAGGTAGGATACATGAAAGAATAGCGATGGTAAGTTTAATGTGAAAAAGTAATTCTCCACAGGGGACAAGACAAATATCATTACATCCGCAATGTATAATTACTGCAAACGGAATGCCCTTGTAATTTATCTGACTGTGAATCAAAGGAACAACCTTTTCCCATCTCATACCAGGCATTTTAACCCACACTAATTGGCATCCAAGTTGTTGTAAACCTAAAAATGTACCTGTTGGTCTAATTTTTGAATGCTCACCAGCTCTTTGAATTATTAAAGAACCAACCACCCATATATCTTTGTTAATGCCTGAAAACAAAATGTAATGTAACATTTTCAACCGAATATACAGTTTGTAGCATGACGATTTCCATCGACTATGTGCCATAATAGTTGTTTGTCCATGCCATTTAAAAATGATTGTGTTGCAGCATCAATAGGCAATGAATGGGTATTGAATTCATCTGGACTATGGCCAGTGAACGCCAAAGCATTTCTCAACATTTTTGAAAATTGATAACGAGTGAGATTTTGGTTATTCATGTGACAAAACAACGGCCCTTCCACATTTGGCCTCATTGAAAAATAATTCAACATTAAATTAACAGGACACACTGCAGTGTGAACACTTCGTTTCAGTATTAAATTAGTTTTATGCCCTAACTGGTCAGTCTTTGAAAATGGAATTGTTACGTAAAGAATCTCGACTTAAGAATCAAACGCTACATCAGATATCTTTACAATATGATTACTATTCAAGTTTGACATGGCTATTTCACCAACCCGTAAATACCCGAAAAAGGCAATTGAAAATGCACAACTGAATAAAACGGATTCATAAACAGAAAAGCAAACTTTGTTCAACGCTTCTGTAAGCTTAATCAGTATTTTTTTGCTTGATAGGTTTACGGCAGTCATGCCTTTTGTCTAAACAAAACATTCCTCTCATCATCGTTTGAATTATGAAGGAATGTGTAACGTCTTCAAGGCCGTTACTCTTAATATAATAGCTAAATCCTGACAAATATGCTTTGACCGTTGAAGGGGAATAACCTTGTTTGAACATGAATGCTACATAATTAACTATATGAACTATAGGACATGGCCAAACATTATTCAAACCATGATTTTGTTGAAATTTCTGAAAAGATGACAAACCATTGCGATAAGTTAACCAAGTAATATCTCAATTGGACGCTTCTAATAATTTCACACATTGTGATCTAAAAGTTTCAAAAACGTCTCTGGAACTGATGTCGGAAAATATCCCCCAATGGTGCCAATTTCTTGAATTTCTGAACATTACCACGAGAACTTAAGTCAGCGAAAACGTTGGTAAAGCAAGGTATAAATTGTGCTTTTATATGGAAGTTTCCTAATAAAGACCAAAACACAATATGCCTAACAAGTGACATAACCCTCTCTGATTTTGATGTGCAAGAGTTCAAAATCTCTACAACAGACTGATTGTCAGAGTGGAATAGTATTTTCTTTCCATGCCATTGATTTCCCCATAAATACACTGATAAAGCAATGGGTATTGATTCTAAATATGTAATATCCTTCAAAATATTCCCCTGTTCCCATTCAGAGGGCCAATTCAAACATGCCCATTTACCGTCAAAATAAATACCACAACCTTTAGAAACACCCACAGCACTGTCTGTGAAAAGCTTAATACTGAATTGGAGACCCACGAGTCATCCAAAATATAAGAAAAACCGCTAAAAAATTTTAAAAACATTTTCCATCTTAATATATCACTCTCGGTCAGGATAAACAGATAGCAATTTTGACAAAATAGGAAGATTAATTGGAGAATACCCCATACACCATATGTCCAAATGACTGTCCCTTCCTGCAAAAATAAAATTCATTTCAAAATCTGGCAATGTTTGGCCTAAAACTAAAATCAAAGTTTTGCGTAGCTCTCGGGGCATAAGAATTGCGGTAAGCTGGTTGTACAGACGGGCTTTCCATCCGCCTATTTGGTGAATATCTATGTTCAATGTTTGGTGGTCTAACTGTATAGTCACCAGGATTGCGAAAAGTATTAAATTACTGTTGACAATAAACCGATGGGTGAAAGGACAAAGGCCACGACTGGTCGATATCGGCCCTGTAAAATGATTTGTTTTCCAAAATTAATGCAGAAACGTGCTTTACTCCCAAAAGTTTTCTTCTGGTATTGAAGTTTATCGAGTATGATCAAATTATATAATTTGACGAAGTATTCCGTAATTCTAACACCCGGAAACATGCCGGAAAGCCGTAAACGGACCACTTTTGTCAAAATTTCTAGCTATTTTGTAAAAATTCGATGCGTTGATCAAAATAAAAAAGTGCTAAAAATAAAGTTATTTTAATATTAAATCGTTGTCACTCAAATTTATTTTGATCGACGAATGTGGCCACTTCGAAATTTAGAAAATTGTAGTTACATATTACGCGGATTTGAGCCAACGTTTTCCACGGTCCAACGATTACAATGAAATTCGTAACTAAAATTAAATAAACATGTTGGAGATATCCTTTAGCATAATTAAGCTTCTATATAATGTGAAGGACGACACATTTTTTATTGTAAACCTAGTACATGTATATATAAAATAGTATGACTCTGTAATCCGATTACGGCTCCCAAATGACAAAATTATTAAACCAGGACCATAGTCAGAATACATATTCAAACAATGTACACTACAGTCTGTTCTGGTCTCTTAATGTGGACAGTTTCTTTTATTTCATTCTTGTATTTTTTTGTCTTAAAAAAGAAAGGGAAGAGTCGCATGCACGCATGTCTGGGATGCATGTACGCATGTTTCACATTAATCCGCAGCTAGCATATGCAAGTTGACTTCCAATGCATGGAGATGGTTTCATCGTCAACTAATGTTTGAAAAAAAGTCTGCTTCTCGAGTGAATTTTCTTTAGTAAAATATGTGTGTGCTTGTGTTATACCATGAATACCGCACTTGAAAACTGACTGATGGCAGATAATTCTTAGTTTAAGTAAATATCATTATGATAGATCTCCATTTTGTGTTTTTTGTCTACGTACTTTTTTTCTGTGATAACATTAAAAGTTATATCATGAATATTATTCATGCTAGAAATATATATAGTTTCTATCCCATTTTTCGTCACTCTTACTTGCAATAATAACGATCGAGCCATGGCAAACTCATGATAACTACTGACTAAAGTATGAAGGATTTAGCTCAAACATATACGGGGGTGTTCATATACATGTACACATGACATATTGTTTAAAATGAAGATGTTATCATATCTAGAAGTTGCATAGCTATTTAATAATATTAACGTATTTATTTATCAGTATTTGTAATGGTTGAAGAGATCTTCTGCAATTTGGAATATATTGAAGTGGAAAAAAAATGTATGAATAAATTGCATATACACACAGACAATGGACAAAAGTATTTGCACGCTTCCAATTTTCTCTATATATTTCATATAAAACTACAATTTTTCAGAAGCTTATCCTGAAGTCAATTCACACCCGATTTCGATAATTTGTATATCAATTAAAACCGAATTTTATGTAGTTTTACTGTATAATTTCAAAATAATTTTCTATGATAAACATTTTGAGAATATACGAAGCTAAGCATGCAACTGAATTAATTTCTTTCGAAATACAATGCTTTGATAGTACCTTTGTAGACAAATTATTTAAGTCTGTGTTTAAATCATTGCGATTTGAAAAAACATGCTTCAAAATGTTTTTTCAAAATTACTACTATAAACTACATATCTTTCTGCTTTCCTTGATAAATTAATGATAAAATCAGACGTGAATTGGTTTCAAGATACTATTTTGAAAAACTGTAGCTTTATATGATATATTTAGGGTAAATTGAAAGCGTGCGAATACTTTTGTCCATTGTCTGTATATAACATGACCTCGTAATAAGGGATTGCGTGTGCATAGCCGACAATTTCTCAGTCCCTTTTCAATAAATCGAGAAAAACAAAATTGTAAATTCATGTGATCCCGACATGATGATATAAAACTTTATATAGTTGTTAAGATCAGAAAAGGTGTCATTTAGGTGTCGGGGGTTCAAATCTCGATGAAGTATGTGTATTTTTGCACTGTTTTTGTTTGTTTGTTTGTTTGTTTTTTGTGAAAGCATAAATAAGTAACCAAAGAAATGTGAATTGGTAACGTCAAGTAAAAATCTAAAAATAAATAAATAAATAAATAATAATAGATAAGAATGTTCAAAGTCGGTACGTTTATTTGCATTGGAATGATTGTGTACCATTGTGTTCGTCAGGGGTTTGAACCTTGATAAGTATTTTAATTTTTGAACTTCAAGAGATCAATAAGTGGTAAAGAACTGCAATGTGAAGCTAGATAAAACATGGCTTGTGATATTCAGTAAGACACATAAAATGTAAATACTTAATCAAGAGGAAGGTAAAAAGCCTAAAGACAGTTGAAAGACAAAATAAAAGAGGCCTATAACTATATACTGAAAAGTGAGTGATTGCTAGTTAAAAACTAACCTAACTCAGTAATTTTTTAGCTATATCATGACAAGAACAAGTTAATTTTCAATGGATGATGATGAAGTCCGCTTGGTACTAGACCAGCACGTCGAGTTGATCTTGTATAGCGCTAGCTCACTGAAACAACAGTCCGCGGGTAGACATGTCGCTCCACTTGGACACATTATCCTGATTTTGAGGCAACCAGCCTTAGCGCTTTCTCCTTAATGTCGTGTGCTTAGCCGATAAGCAATAAATACTAATTTCATAGTCTTTGGTTTGACCACATCCTGAACTGTTTTATTTATGTTTAGGTTATGATAATGATGAAGCTTTAGGAGCAAAAATGTTACATCCCTCAAGGCAAATTAATACACTGTGGCAAAGGGTGGAAGATGAAAACCTGGAGAGGCGTTCTACTATTTGGAAGAGCTTTGATAATTGTTTAGCTGACTTTCCACATTTCGACGAGACTGAGCTGTGTAACATTGCATGTAGGGTTTACCAGCTCAAACGCAGTTCCAGCTACATGCAGGAATATTTAGAGGCCAATTCTGAGATTTTTGTCCATCAAGAAGATGATCATTTGATACGCGTTCGGTTACAGAGTCGCCACACATCATCCAGGACATATTTGTTATGGATCGAGTACAGCCCAACGGAAGTTACCGCATGGTACTGCAAATGTCGAGTAGGACCACGAGTTGTTGGAGTATGCTCTCACATCGCGTCCATCTTGTGGTACCTTGGATATGCAAGGCACAAACCGCATATATCTTACGGAGTCAGGAATTGGGTGGAACATTTAGAAGATGCTAGTAATGTGATTGATGACACTAATAGTGACCAACGTGTTATAGAGGAATGAGATCCTACCATATTATTAGAAACACCTTATAATATAATAATGATTCTATAACATTTATTTGTTTTTCGTTGGGGATTTTTTGCAGTTGAAATAATTCTAGTAATAATTCACATCACAAGTATTAGTACTGCTATTAAGGTTTTATATTTTTTTCATATTTAAACAGCCTTTTAGAATAAATGTGGTAATTTATTCATTACTCCAAATAATATAATTTAAACAGTAAATTGTAAATGAAGAAAACAATTTTCTACATACATCCATAATGTTGAAAAATAAGTCTGATTTTATATTTTTCATAAAATTGTATTTTGTTTTATCAAAAAGTATATTTCATCCCAAAATGTAGTATTTAAATTGAACACAAATTTTAAATGATATAAATAACGTTTACGTCTTACCATACTTGGCAGTTGTCAATGCTATAATATGATCAAATGAACTTAATTACAACTTTTTTTAAAAAAATTAAAAAATTATGTAATTTTGTATAAAATTTTGTTTTTTACCCTAAAATATTGTAAATAATCTGAAAAAATGTAAATAAAGTAAACATACGTATGTCTATATACCTTCATAATGGTCAGTTTGAAATATTGAGAAATGTTAAAATGAGCTAAAAATAAATATGCAAAATATTTTCCAAAAATCTGTGTTTTTTACTCAAAAATGTAATTTCTCCCCAAAAATACAATGTTTTAACAATTAGATTGTAAATGTGTGTACATATTTGTCAACATAATCATATTATCAACAGTTCCGCTTATTTTTAAATGTTGAAAAAAAAAAATTAATATTTACCTGAAATCTGTGATTTTCATAAAGAAATTACTATTTTTACCAAAAAAAGAGCCATATTACATATTACAAAAAAATATATCATTAATACTAAAATGACTTGGAAATAAACCTTATTCATTAATCATTTTCATTATTAGTTGTTCTTTTTATTTATTATTGAAAATGTCCCGAAATTTGGGATTTTTCATCAAATGTTAGTTTTTGGACCCAAAATGGACAAAAATGCTAAAATATGCTAAAATATCACATTTATCAATAGTAACAAGCATATATTAGCAGAATATGATGAACAAATATGCTTTGAAGATAGAGCCGAATTCCACCCTTCGTGGCCATACTCCTTTACCACAACGGATGCATGTATGATTATATATACAATGCACACGTGTACAATAACTTTTGAAATTATAGTCATAACAAGGCCTATTTACAGTATATGACATACATGGTGTGATTTGTGTTACACTGTACCCACCAGTTGCTACAAACTGTAATCATAATTGACCATCAATTGTGGCCCATGATCGCCTGTGGTCCCTTGCCATTCTTAGGCGGAACTGTTGGGTCATACTTGTACATTTTTCAAATGGTACATCCGGAATGGCACTTCTTATAATTGACATGTAACTGATTAAAACATTGACAAGTGCCGGAAATATTTTTAGCAAAATTTTTATATAATTCAAAAAATCCTCCGATCACTCTTCAATATTTGTGATAGATTTTACCTTCGAGTACTTGCTGCGATCAACTAAGATATCGCCATCTTCATCAAAGCCAAGCACTTTTTTCGGTTTATCAATATTACTAACAACATTTTTATAAAGCAGATGTGCCAAATCAATATATTCTAAATTCCATATTTGATTACACATTTTTTGTAATGCAAAAACATCAATATCACTCTTTGTAGGTATATTTAAAGCCTCACCATTTTCAATCTGTGGGACTGGTTGTACAACTTGGAGTGCAGGAAGTATATGTGGTGGAGGAGCATTTTCATTATGATGGTCCTGAGTAGGAGGATAGGCAGGTTGGGGGTTCTGAGCAGGAGCAGGCTGATAAGAAGGTTAGGGGTCATTATCATTGGGCTGTTGAACTTGAACAGGGACCCCATGGTCTTCCGATTGCTCCAACTGTGCCCGTGGTCTTCTCCTTCTAAGATTATGGCGTCCCACCTAACGTGGTGCTACTGCAGGCGGTCGTCTCCCCGCCGCTGCATTCCGGTATTGTAAAACCTTTCTACCTTTTCCTCTAGGTATATGTAAATAAAAAAGACATTATTAATAAAACGTATTAACTGTTTATAATAAATGAACAGAGTATTTGTCGGCCGTTAAACAGCATCATTTTAATAATATTCTAATGTTAAGTACATGTATGCATTCGAAATAAACATCCCATCACATACACCAATAATAAATTAAATAATAATTTAATATACCTATTTACATAAACGGTAAATATTGGCAGAGCAACAACAATTCAATCAATAATTTGATTCACACATTATTTATCAATGAATAAGATAACGAGTACAGTTCGGTTGTGTATTCATGTCACAGTCTAGTAGATTTGTATAATACATTTTTTATATACGTACCTGTATTATTTAATATGCCTGTATTTATATTTGTAGCAGTTGTTTACGTTTTCTTGTACATGTACGCTGTCTGAGATAAATATTCGTAAGGTTGACAATAGTCAATTCGTTTATTGTAAAATTGCAAATAAACAATATATTTGTTGGCCGAATGTAGAACTTAAGTTTTTCACAATGTGCGTCATTTTCGCTACACTCTGCTACCCGTTTTTTTTACATAATTTCTAAATAGAAACGCTGTCGTGGGTCCATCTACTGAGCAAACCATGTCATTCAAGGATTTCTTAGACCAACACAAACCTTGATCCGAGGCTTTTAATAAAAAGATGCAAGTTTTAAACGAAAAAGTCTACTTTGCAGAATATTGCATATCCAATGCACGATGTGAAACCGGATCAGGCAAGTAAATAAATTTACATAGTCTCAGTATCTGAGGTAATTAAGTACTTACATATACAGCATTCGTATCAGGAATTAAAATACTATAAATCAAAACAAAATTAATAATAAATCAAAACACAAACAAAAACCATTGGAAAGAAACAAATTATGTACACATTTTAATGCGCCTATTTCGAGAATCGCCCTTTAAAAGTTCTGATTATACCAGTTGAAATAAATGTCACCTCTCTATAATTTCATCAAGTTTTTATCGATTTTCAACCTTTGTAAATATAATTCACAGCTTTGTAAGGAAATAAACATTTTTATATATTGATTTTTCTTTACGTTTTCTCAGCCCATGCTTACAAATTCAACAAAATTATCCATGATTACACAATAAACAATAAAAGAAGTAAACAAGAAAGTAATACTTATCTGCAGTTTTACAATGATAATCTACGAATGAATTAGGATAATCCACGAATATTTACACGTGTTGGTTCTAAATGATTTTAAAAACGTGTTGCCTGGTCAAAACTTTTCTTCAGACTGGTCATTTGTAGCTGAGGCTAAATGCATAGACCGTATTTTCGTGGGCCACACTCATTAGCATACGAATATTAAGGAGCACACAAATAGGGGGCAACTGAATCAATATTGATGAAAGACTCGATATAATTTACTTCAAATGACAATAACCGAAGTTATTTTCTATTATTAATTAAATTCTAATATCTAGCGAGTTTTTATAGTTCAGCGTTATTCCTTTGACAACGTACTTTGTTGAATGACCTCTTTCATCCGGTCGAGCTAACTTATATGCATTATTTTTCGTGCCTATAAATGGTGTAATGGTGTCTTGTCCTATTTTGTCACTTAATTCATCAGTCATGTCTCCAAGGTAATCACCACATTGTGGTTCCCATTCATCCTGTTTTGAAAGGAAAATCACCGAATCGGTATCACAGTAAAGTGCTCTTGTATTGAGATTTTTTCAAATATTCACGTCACTAAGCTCTCACTTATCTGCTTTATTTATAATATTACGGAAATGTTACTACTATAGAAATTTTAAATCTATGTGGAAATTCCATTTTCCAATTAGGAAATACAAAGGATTAATACAAACGATGTGCAATTTATCGGTACATATTTATTTAAAAAGTCTGGCTTGCACTGATCAACAAAATTAAATTGACCTCGAGCTCTTATCATTAAATAGTAAAGAAATAACCTTTTCAGATTAATACGAGGTCATCATAACATCTTAAGAATGTGATTCATACCACATTTGTATACACTAATCGTCTTTATTGAACTGACCATTCAAATCTAGATAGGAATTATTCTTACCGTTTAAATCTTGACAGATAATTGCGCGCCAACAAAGACTTGTAACATATCATATTGTCTAATAACACCATTTAAAAAAGCATACTGAGGAAAATGTCGAATTCACCATCTGAAATAAGGTGCAGCAATAGCCTATATGAATCTGTGCATGCTTATACCACCGACCATTGCCAACAAAACAGAAACAATTATATTATACAAATAAAATAACAACTGTGCTAAGACCACATCTGTTCTGCAGCAACGATAAAGATCAATATTATAGCAACTCTCAAAAGCCACCATAATTAAATGAACACACACATAACGCTTAAAATTAGCAATTAATACATGCATCTTATGTGCACTCGATGCATCAAAGCTTTCCTCAATATTCTGGGCCATACGTATGCCCTGTACTACTCTTTTGTACTTTTTCTTTTGACCATTGTGTTGTCTGTTCTTCTTCGATGTACGGAATCTGATTGCCCCTTTGGTATCTTCAAAATCTTCTTTCAAATCAACTTCAACCGCTTTAGCATCAATGGGGGATATTGAAAAAATAAAATGAGAAGCAGAAAAATACTACATAGATGTAACGATTCCATGCGTGGACTGAGCCCAAATTTCTATTTGAATATTTTAAAAGATATGCGGTGTCACATTTCAATCCACCATTTAAAATACAGAATTCAGCAACAATCGCTGTATTGTATTGACATATACAATGTATCTGCAAACACAGCCTGATTGTTCTCCAATTTGTATCTCCACTGACTGTATCTTGATTAGCACAAGCTTCACTCATATGGGTTAATTGCTACATTACATGCTGACACATGTACTAAACACCGAGTTTTCAATTATTCCTTTTTAGGAGCAAAATATAAAAATAAGGTGTACTTGAAAGGACAGGTGACGATGAATGTGTCAGAGACAATATCTCTAGACATTTTGTATACAGAAAACCAACGCAGACTGTACATCTCTACTGAACGCAGCGAACATGATATAAATCTGACTGAAATCCATTCCGTAATTTCAAAGGAGGCATGCATTTGTTGGACACCACCCTAAGCACAGTGAAAATAAAAATAGATCTGATTGAATTCAGATGAGACAGGGATTTACAGGATTCTACTCTAAACTTAATGTGTTTTGACAATTCATGTACTTCTATTTTCTCCAACATAAATGTCTCTCTTCAGATCTTTAGAGAATATGTCGATTAATAGGTCTTTCTTTACATTTCCCTTTCTAAATAAAACATCAATCCCCCACCAAAAACATCTTCTTGAACATACAAACCTGTAGTCGATATCATGTGGGATTGATGGACATAAGGAGTTGAAATTGTGAAATCTAGGGTGTTTTATCGTTGCTGGACCTTCCTATATCCCATTCGACTCACAATAAACACATATTGTGACAAAGTTTACTTTAAAAAAACACTTCTTTGTTACAAACGAGTTGTTAATTACAGGTTTCTAAAGCTATATATAATGCATAGGGATCCCATTGTTTGCAAGTAGATTAAACCGTCACCATACAGACCGTTCATACAGAAAAAGGAAATACACACATGGTGCTACAATGCACACCGGAGACATACAAAATTTGAGATCCGTCAATCTGTTAAAAAAATGTTACAAATTACAGATATTGCGAACGGAAGGACGAACGAACAGGCATTATCAGCCATACTCACAGTAGAGCGAGGATACAACATTAATAAAATTAATCTTGGTGCAATTGATAAGCTTAATTTATTACAAAACTGAATTAAGTCTTTCAACTTGTACTACAAAAATCGCTACCCTGCAGAATAAATTATCGCTACAAAGTGTACGTTATTCGATAACATGTGGACAAATGACAATTTGGATATTAATAGATTTCGTTTAATAGTAAATGCAAAAATGCATAACTTTCTAAAATAAAACATAAAAACTTGAGTATCACTATCATTAAAACGTAAATGGCATTCAAATTATTGTTAGAAAATGAGATAGCAGCATATATCTACATTCGTCTGCATCTAGCTTACTTTGCTTGAAATTACTACCATGGATATACAACTCTCTACCTTTCACTTTACGACGTACATTTTCCCTGTGTATGAGAAGGAAGTGCCCTGTATTATATTAGGTTCTGAATAGATATATCTACCTGTATATTAGTCTAACAATAAAGATATACGTATGTAGTAATCAGGAAGTAATGACTATTTAATCATAACCTGTATATATTAATAGAGAAGGCCAACAATATGATGCTGGATATCTTAGTGTTTCTTCTGACAATATCATATTGTACAGGTATGTATAAATGGAAGTGGACAATAACAGGCTGCTGGATATCTTAGTGTTTCTTCTGACAATATCATATTGTACAGGTATGTATAAATAGAGGACAATAATATGATGCTAAATATCTTAGTGCTTCGTCTGACAATAGCATAGTGTACCGGTATGTATAAATAGAGAAGGACAGTAACATGCTGCTGGATATCTTAGTGTTTCGTATGACAATTTCATAGTGTACCGGTATTTGGGGTATTGGATCGCTATATTATACTTTCATTTGATATGTACCATGTTTCTATAGTGTATATGCATGAACGTACACTGCTGTCGGATGATGAAAGTGTCGTTTCAGTAACACGACGGGAGCAACAATTGGAGCAAACCTACTTGACCATCTGTTTTTGGTTGCTTTGTTTTATTTTGGTTTTATTTTGGTTTTATTTTTGTTTGTTTGTGTCGGATTCTAGTTGGTCATTCATTATTTATATGTGTGGTTGGTTTTTTTCTTGTTTGCCATTGTATTGCCTTTCCTTCGATTTACGGCTTCAGATTACCCCTTTGGTATCTTCAAACCTTTCTTATACCCATCATGTCTTTTCATAGTGACATAATTAAATTGATAAATAAGCACTATACAGTTAGCCGATCAATTCATAACATAAATAATTAACTTACATCTGGACATATTTATGCTGGGTTTATTTTCTCAATCCAGAATTAACTGTGTAATATAATTGTTTAACTTATAAGTAGAGGCCATTGTAGAATGACACACACAGTCCATGAAAAGTAAATCGTCCAAGCCGAAGAGACATGAATAAGGAATCAAACAACCACACCAATAATAAAGGAATATCTGGGCTTATTACTGAAATACACACATCCACATAAGACATGATTTATAAAGCATGTACCTTCCAATTAATTTTAAATTAATAAATTGAATAATACATTTTAGTTTCTTTAAGAAACTGACCTGCAACAGGACCCCGCTCCCTCTTCATAATTCTCTAAAAGCAAGTATAACGTTTTTTGTAAGCATTTAGTTTTGACACATTATGTGAATATGGATTGTGATCAAAACGTTATTATATATAAGTATGAAATGCACAGTTAAGGCGTTGTGATATTTTGCTTACCACCGCGTTTGCCAAATATACATGTAGTTTATGTTTGCTAGATTTCAAAATGCGTAGCTTCAATAATTGAAATAATTTGGGTTCTACTCAATCTTCTTGTATAGTAAGTTTTTGTCAAGCATGAAACCTACGTTACTATTAAGAAAAGTTTTGTCTTGTAAATACACGTTTATGTAGCTAAAATTCATCCCGAAAATAACAAAATTCTCGTCTGTTGTCGTCTATTTCAATCACACAATAGTCGTGACTCAACTTGCAATACATGTTGATTAAATAAAGAAGATTCATCAAGCTCATTTACATATGTTGTTTAAGGAATACTACCATGTGATGCTATTATGTCATATTGTTAATTTTCTTTCTGTGGGTAAATTGTTACCTCCAGTCTTCATAATAATCAAACATAGACATACATTGTTGAATTTATATCATTTATCCATAAGAATAATATGCATATGGCTTAATTAAGTGACAACGAGGTACCTTTATAAATGAGCCAAAACATATTTTATTTATCAAATATAGTACAAAATAGATTAAACACAAGTCAATCTAACGTATTGCGTCTTCTCCATATAAATCATTACATATATTAATTTAGATAGGCATATATTATATAAATATATATATCAACAGTGACGAATCTAATCTAACAGAAAATACTTACAAAATATAGACAAAGGAAAGAAAATTGAGAGGATTTACATGAGGTGTGTGATTTTCAAAAACCATAGTTAAAACTGTCAACATTTTGGTCATGCGTTAATATATCATTGCCACATGTTAAGAATCTGGAATCTACTTTACAGTCAGTAGGTAACCAAATAAGATTATTGAACGATATAGTTCTTATATTTAAATAGTGAGAACATTCGCAAAAGTAATGGTTTAAGTTTCAAAATTTCACAATGACAAGATGGATTCGATTAATATATTAACTCTGTATAAATTATTATTCATTAACTATATAAATACAAACATATATATTATAATTGATAAGAGTCTATTAGTTTCAGGCGTCACACTAACAACGTCATCAGATAATGCTACTGTTGGACTAGATTTTATATTCACATGTGCTAGGGCAGAGACTTTCATAATATTCATGAGAAATGATACTACTGTATGTGTCATTACTGGTAGTAATACAAATGGTACATGTGTATTGGACGGAGGTAACAGCACAAATTATACATACACATGTAACCATACAACTAACATCTACGCCATAACTATACCAGGGTCTTATCTGTCAGAAAGTTTGCATGGAACAGCATGGAGGTGTTATGATCTATTCAGAGGAGAAACATCAACTACTAAGATACTTTATGTTAATGGTGAGTTGTTTTTCTTTTTTCATCATTTTTGTAATTAGAGCTCTTGTAAATGTTATTATTCTCCGGCACATGATTAAGTTGTTGTTGTCATTTATATATATGGTATTGTTCAGTGGGTGTATGTAAAAGTTCGCCATGAAGAACAATAAACACAACATGGAACTGTCAAGGTGTTTGTACTACATCGATCATGTTTTAATTGTATTGATGCACACTCTATTATTATAGAAGCTATATTTCATGGAACGGTCATCGTTTTAAAATTAATAATTAAAATTGACAAAAGTTGAAGATTCCATGAATGATTGCTGGATCTTGATTTTGTCTGTTTTATACTTATGAGTTTTGACTTTCCCTTTGGAAGATTGTTCGGGGTTCGGTAATTGTGTTATTACCCTTATTTAGGGAATAGCAATACTGGGGGAATATATATATTATAGTTCGACATTGATACATGTAGGCAGATACTTTCCTTCCCTCATTAATTTGATACTAAATTGGCAATCCCAGTGTAATACATCTGTGACAAACGTTTTGTATGATTATTGTCGTTTCCTCTGGTGAAATATGTCTTTTCTCTAGGGGAACGTCTTTTTGTTTTATACTCAGTATTTATATACTATCATGATGATAGCAAAACATGGCAACAGAATGAGCTTTCCCCCTATATACAAATATAACGAATAGATATACCCTTACTTAATGTATAATTAAAACTACTCTTATGTCAGCAGTAAATCCATAAGAACATGCATAAAACATTTATAGAACATTAGAGCAGATATATCACAAGCAAGCTTTAACCGAAAAGAACAAATGTATGCAAAAGAAACTCTGAATATGCTTTATCCAAATCTACATAAATTGCCTGCATTGAAGAAAACATGATTGGACATTAATGAATAACATAATGTTTTCGTCAGCTAACACAATATTGCAATCAAGCAGTAATATATCTGAGCTAATACGTTCAGGAATAATGAACTGTAATGAAAATGTAAATTGTTGTCTAATTGCACTATATTGATCAGTGTAATACAAATTAGTTATCAACTCTATTGCGTCACATGAGCAACTTGGGTTATCTATAGTGTTCTTCAAGAAAACGTTGCTTCGTTGTCTACGCAGAAACACTCACCAATCAAAACTACAATTTGCATATGTTATTTTGGTAAGTGTTAGCTTATCGCGATGATTGTAGCGTCATCAATGAAATACTTGACAAAACAGTCATGGCTATTAATATATTTTATTTGTTTGTACTTTATTTCTTTAATCAAAATATCGAGCTTTACTGATTACCAGAAGTTATATATATTAACAATTTTAAATGATGAAAATAAACAACACAAAGCATCAAATGTTTTACAAAAAACATTTTAATCAATAATGCGAACAGTCAGTATTTTCGAGACCCTATCTGAGAGCAAAGACAACCCCGCACCCAAGAAAAGATAGCAGGTCGTCGCGAAATAACCCCTCCCCATTTTAAACAAAGATATCAATTTTTTAAATTTCTGAAATTTGCGACGTCATTGTGACTTGTAAATGAAGCGAAATTGATAGATCATGTCTTTTTATTCATATTCTGTCATTTTCATTGAGCTTCCGACGGTGTGTCCATTTACGATCAGTGGCCTTCCATGGTGATTCATATAGACGCATGACATCCTCCTTTGTATGATATCTTTCTGTATCAATAGCGATTTCACCGTCAACAAAAGATTCTACCAAGGCTGAAAGTAAAACTTGGTTCTTTCCAGTTCTTTCTGTCATTTTTTAAAATCTTTAGCAAACATTTTGTCATTTTGCGTTCATATATGAAATGACTGAATTTTACCGGCAAACATGGTTGTCCCATATTTCTGCTGATAACTGAACATTATGCGCTAGTTATAATCCGAAATGCACAGCTTTGAAATAGTTTATTATCCTCTTTCCTTATAAAATTTGGCTGTTGTTGATATACCAATAAGTTTGTTGCGTCAGTTATTAAACATGATGTTTGAAAATGTTTCTAAAAACAAATTTGTGTTAGTTATGAAATAGAACTGCTTCGCAATCCGGTTCGTTCATTGTTTTATTAAAGGATTAATAGAACATTTCATTAGCGGTATGCCTACACGTCGATATAAGATTGACCTCGCAATGAAAGATATGTATCTGCTGAGATAACAAAATAATCGTTTGTTACTAAGATGTGTGTAGAATCTCTGGGGGGCATTGTTAATCGGTATGGGAAAAACAAATGTTATATACTTTGAATGATTCTTTATGAGAGGGTTAAGTTTATGGTGCTTAACGTTACTTTAGAAAATATTTGAGGTATATTGTGACCCAAGTGATTTAGTCGTGAATCGTTTACATGGCTCCTTGTTTGTCGTTCAAGTTTAATACTGTTATCATTATATATATGTGCTGATCCATTTAACATTTAAATTTTCTGTCGACCAGGTGATATATGCATGTAATAATATACTGCTTGATATGAAATTTTGAGTCCTGGGCTGTTTGATCGTATTTCTGTGATGCTTTGGTGAATCCTGTAACATGCTCTATCCTTTTGTGCTTGATTGATAGTTTATTATGTCAATTACTACAGCCATTTCTTTTCCATGCAAGTAACCTGTATTTTGTATTCCAAGAAAAGCATCATAAAAGCCTTAATTACGCTAGAAAGAGATTCATTCCACTGAGTTTGATTTTCATGGCAATATGCCCGTAAGCATTGAACCAATATGGAATTCTGTTGTTAAAAAATTTCATTCGTTTGTGGATGAAAACTACTTTTACGTAATCGTTTAGCCTCAAGTAATGCTGATAGCTGACACAGCTTTTGATATAGAGTTTACACCCCGATCTGACAAATTGTGTAAAATATTCATTATACAGAACTTTCGCTACAATACCGCGTATTGGGACTGCGACAGAAAGAACTCACATCAATGGCAGAAACTCTCTGCCATGCGCATATGCATTGTGACCCTACTTTTGTCTTAGGAAATTCAGAGATGCTATTCACATACCATCGAGAAAAGATGCCTTGCATAGGAAAATGGTACATTCAGTTTGTATTTGCCTGACCTGATACGTCTTACATGATTTAATGTATTTGAGAAGGTCATAGTGTATTTTTCGTCTTTTGGCGTCATATGTCTTATCAATTCCCATGTGACACTCACCTGCTTTGGAGTCATGAAAAGACATCTAGATGTGAAGGTGTATTTGAGATAGAGACAGCAATAATCGTACAGTGTCATCTTCTTTAACACTTTTCTTTTTTATCGTTGGCATGAATGATATACAATTCCATCCAATTTTACATACTAGTTTGCTTTATGGAATAGCATGTGACCTATGTGGTTCGTCTGAGAATGTGTCGTCATATAATGCCCTGTACATGTACATAATGTATGGACATTTTCTGTGAAATCTGAGTATATCCCTCTTCTTGTTTGGGCGCTAACAATATATTGTTATTGTTTATATATATATTGTCGGCTCCCAGCTGTGGTTTTATCCATATTCGCCACATTCAGTCTGATATATATACCTGCCATTTATTTACATGCTGCTTGCATTATTTCTCTGCGATTACAGATTTCATCCTCTGCTACCCGTGGTATATCTTTAAGCCCTTTCTCCTTTATCATGCTCAGTTGGTGGGTATGATATGCATGATGAATAATCTGTCACTGTGTTTTTCTTACCCTCTTTGTTAATGCTTAGTGTTGTTTTCGCCATGGCAGCATATAAATCTATTATCTAATGTTTGATATTGGGTAGCCAAGCAATGTTCTTGTGATACGTGTGAATCGTGAAGCCTTCAATTGCCAAATAAACGTGAAATTATGCTACCTCCTCTGTGATGCTAAATCATGATGCTACAAAGATGACTATTTTAAGGATACTTGGAAATACAATTCGATGGAGAATCTTTTACAAAATGCCGGATTGATATGTCGATTAGTTTCCATGGGGTACTACAGTTACCCCAGAATTATCGGTAGCATCGAAAACCATTCATCATTTCATTTCAGTTCCAGTGTCATCAGCTACACTTGTATCGACGCCAACAGATACAAATCCAGTAGAAGTTGTTTACAATAGAGATCAGACATTTTCTTGTACAACGAACGCTGCACGGCCACCAAGTAGGATACAGTGGTATTTATCTACCACAAATATAACTACTTCAGCTACACCACAACCTGATGTTTGTAACACCGACTGTAGTGATGACAAAGTTATATCATCTAGTGTACTAACGTATACAGGGAACATATATGATAACAGCAAGATATTATACTGTACAGCTATTAACATAGAGGAGCGGAGTGTGGTTAGATCTTCTGACAAGACGATAGTCATATGGTGTAAGTAGTATTATGCAATTAAGGTATGATTCCCATTCCTTTGAAATGAACTATATTTCATTCTACACATAATGTCTAGTAGTAGGCGAACAATGGAATATATCTGAGTCCGCAACGAAATGATATCATGAATGATTTAGACAATACAACTGACTTTATCCTGTTAATGTGACCTGAGCGCCGACCTTTTAACTGAACATAGTTCGCTCGCAAATTAACACAAATCGACGTCCAAAAATCCCTAACACCGTCGACATGTAGCTTTACACCTAATACCCCATTTCCATTTCGCAAAGTTGAATATTTATGTCGTTAATTTATTCCCAGTGTGGAAAACAATGTTGCCGAGTGCCAATGTAATTGATTAACATGGAATCAGATTTTAATTAGGTTCGGAAAATTATTATTTCTAACATTCTAAATATATATATCGACTAAAAATTACCCCTAACGTAAACAGCAAATTATCTTGAATAGACGTGCAATAATGTTTCATATACTTCTTTGCAAAAATTTCCTGTTGAGCATTGCATATTTTGTATCTGTGCACTTTCTTGCGATGTTGTCAACATTTGGAAAAGGTCCGTCTCATATTGTCAAAGCGCCGACCTTTTAACTGAACATAGTTCGCTCGCAAATGAACTCGAAGCGACGTCCAAAAATGTCTACAACGTCGACATGTAACTTTAACCGTAATACCCCATTTCCATTTCGCAAAGTTGAATATTTCTGTCGTTAATTAATTCCCAGTGTGGAAAAATATGCCGATTGACGATACAATTGATCAACATGGAATTTGATTTTAATTAAGTTCGGAAGATTATTATTTCTTATAACATTCTAAATATAAATTGCCTAAATGATTTTGCATAAATAGGTCCCTTCTCGAGATCCTACTTTTTGGCTAAGCTATATTCTGTGCAGTAGATTATACTTCTACTTTAATTCAAGGAATATATAATTGTATATTGACATTTCATTCAAATTCAAAAGGTTTTTCTTCAAATATTTCGAAGTTCCAAAATATATGAGCTGTTACGAAAACTATAAACTGAAGAATAAGTATAAAATTGTAAATTAATTAAAGATATGGAGATTTCAGAAATTAACTTTTCTAGTAATTCAAAATAAGAATAATCTTTAAAATTGGCCTGAACCCAAATATACATCTTACAATCATATGTAAAGTGTGTTGTATTATTAATCAACAGCTGATGTGGTGTGATATGTATCTACGTATGTATATTCATCACATTATTATAATGTACACATAGCATATTGGCTTCCAATGGAAAAACAAAAACCCAATCGTCAGAGTGAAAATTGTGAGTTCGAATCTCGCTCAGGTCGAGGTGTACAACATTATGTAATAAAGTGTGTTACTTGCGGCAGGCCGGTGGTTTTCTCCGGGTACTCCGGTTTCCTCCACCAATAAAACTGATCGCCAGGATATAACGGATATATTGTTGAAAGTGGCGTTAAGCACAAAAAAAACCTAAAACCAAACACAAACATATATATTTTTTTTGGTGATCCATTCATATAGTAGACTAAAAATAAACACATAGATCAATTTTGAACCTTATCGTGTTGAATACTAACATTATTATAGAAGAATGTTTCTTGTCAATAAAGTAGCTACATCGGCTTGTAGAAATTACAAGCGCTCGTTACACGGAATTATCCCTGTTTTTGACTTTCTGTTTACATACTATTACACCCCTTTTTCCTTTATTGATCGTGTTCGTGTTATAATATTGAAAGTTGCCAATATTCGATGTTTTATACTAATTGCAGTTGAAATTTTTCATAATACATGTATCATACGTAAATAGCCTAGAACGAAGGAAATACGTCGCTGTTTGATTTTCTTGCAACCAGTAAAACATTCAATGTTTACCCGAGCAATATTCGTACGACCTGACAGTGAACTCATTCGGGAAAGTATTTGCGCATGTGCGAAATTGTTTGTTGGTGAAGAAAATGTGCATATGGCACAAATCGAATTGTGGAAGAACAAACGCATTGACGGATTCTACACGAACACGACACAAAAAAGGAGGATTCAGCAAGCTTTGTGTAAAAAATAAAAAAAAAATGTTATATCGACCTACTCCATTTTTCAACACGTAAGCATAATTTAGTATCTTTTTTTCGGCCGAATCGTATTTTGACAGTATAATTGCATCGTACTCATAGTTTTTTTTATATATTCTGTTTTTTTCAGGAGAAAACGCTAGGTGATATCTCTTTTAAATTAGAGACTAAAATAATGAACTTCATGTCTGTTTGTCTGTTTTTTTTCTAATAAAATATAATCAAGAAACTCAAGTGTTGTCAATAATATGCAATACAATTTGTTTACATTTTTCTCTTTTTCGGGCCCCTTTGCAGAGTGTGGGTTTGTTTTTATTGATTTCATCACGTATTTCCGATTTTAAGTGTCATTCTTATTATATACCATGATATAATATTAACTGATTACCAGGATCCAATTTCATTGATATATTTCTTAAATTATATTAATTCTAACAAATGTACATGCAACATGCTTACTCGGTTATTTATAACAGTTATCAGTGTTCGGCAAGCTTCGGAAAAGCAGCCGACTTATAATTAGGTCGTGTTAATGACGATTCCACCAACAGATATTCGAATTTTTTTCACCAATTACGACATTATAACATATTCTTTTTAAACCTGGTTTCTTGTTCAGAACATTTTATTAGCATAAAACATCGAATATTGGCAACTTTTAATATAAACAAAAACATTCAATTCGGACAGCCTGTATGTCTTTAAGGAAAGAATAATTGCACATCAGGGACAAATACCAAATATATTTTAGAATTTCGGTACATCTAAATATTTTATTGTGTGGTTATTTGCATTATCTTAAGACTTCATGCGCTAATTGGATAGGGTAGTTCTGTGGTATATTTCCTTCGTTTTACAAAGCATATGCTGATGGATATTAGTTACAAACTTGCATATATCAGGAAATACTATTAAAATATAGTTTGCGAAATATATCAATATATAAAAAGAAATCTTAACCGACATCCTGATGCATCCCTTGAATATTCGCTAAAGAACTACCATAATTTACGGTACACCACCATCAATTTCCGATGTATAGGGATACACCTGGTCGATGTCCATTTCGTAATATACATTTCGTAATAAAACCATTTTCGATGGGTGTTTTGAGAACAAAAAGACATATTTTCTTTTCTATCTCTAACAGAACTTGTAGATACAGAGCTTGCTTCGGGAGATGTTACTAGATAAGCAAGCAGCAGCCCTGCATTTTCAGACTGGGTTGTTGCTGATCCAGTCTGTAACACTCAAGCTTGGAAGTTTCATATTTTTATCTTCAGCTTTGAAAAACTGTTCAAGTTTGCTTCGAACCTGTGACAAGACAAAATAAAAACATCATGTGGTAAAGTTTGTCAGTGATATAAGGCAGGTTGGTGTTTTTCTCAAGGTCCTCCAGTTTCCTCCACCAATAAAACTGACCGCTTCGATATGACTGAAATATTGTTGAAAGTGGCGTTAAATACTATAACCCTAGCCTTTACCATAATGTCAAGCAAGTTAATATTAGCTGGGAGTGGCTACCCTTCATTTTTTATGAATTCAAAAATTGTAATTTTTAATATTTTAGCATTTTTCTTTCATTGATAATCCTAACCATTACCATAATGTCAAACAAGTTAATAGTATCTGGTAGTGGCCACCTTCATTTTTTATGAATTGAAAAATGGTAATTTTTAATATCTTAGCCTTTTTCTTTCATTGATAGAACTAAATACTATTATTATTAATTTTTTAAATTATTTATCAATTTTAAAAGTTATAGATGGTAATTATAATATGCTTACATTTTTATAAAAGGAAAATAATGAATATACCATTTATGGAGATATTAAAGTACAAGTAATGATAATCTAAAGCAACAATTTAATGCAAAGTGGAATCCAAAGGTCAATTTTGTTCCATTCAAGAAAACTCAGGTTTGCTCCTCCTTTGAATATATCAATCAACATTAAGACAGGAATGTTAGTTTCTACCTACTCTCTCGGATCAATTTCGCATCCTACCTTTCATGTACTTACATACAATCTTAATAAATTGCTACATATTTTTTCATAGAATTTTTTAAGAGTAAAACATCATTTGAACAAGTATGTTAGTACCTTTTAATATAACAGTGCATGACAAATTAAGGAAAGAAGATCTCCAAAGATGTGTATTCAACAGTCTATAAAAAATTTCAAACTCAATGCTATTTCAACCTAATAATCTTAGAGAAAAACATAATCGCCATAATCTTATTTGCTTAAATGGGTAAAGCATTTGACTGGAAAAGACTTTCCTTTATGCAAAAATTGTATCATGGGAACTCTCTGCAATTTAATTGAGCCATCCACCATCTACTCTCAGAATGATCTTGTTTTATCAAGAAAAGGAACAATAATTTAAGCTCAAACACTATACAATTAGTATTTGTTGTTTTTCCCGCTAAGAACACAACATTAAGGAATTAGAGCAAAGACTGGCTGACCCCGAATAGAGATCATGTGTCCAAGTGGAGCAACATTAGACAGTGTACGTGCGGACTGTTGTTTCTGTCAGTTAGTTTAACACCATACAAATCCAGCTAAACGTGTTGGTCTAGTACAAAGCGGATATCACCATCATCTCATCAAATGCAACTTATTCTCACCATGATATAGCTAGCAAAGCTGTTTGTTTGATGCTAAACAACAATCATTCAATCATCTATTACTTTAAGGATATACAATGTAAATGTATATATAGCCTTCCTGTTGCGTAAAAGAAGCTTTACTTTAAATATGGTCAGTGACAGGGTTTCTACCACATAAAACAAAATTGAAATATAAACTATAACAATGGTATATCGAATTTCTAAGTATGGTTAATAATTGATAAACAATATCCAATTCTCAAAATTTGAGACTTTTAAGGAAAAATTATACTTTCTTTAAACGAAATGACATTGTCTTCGTGTTTGAACTCATCAAAAATAGTACCCTGTTTAGCCTTCCTGGAAACTAATTTATAAATCTGACTTAATAGTGATTTTGCAAATTATTGAACAAACAATGTCTAATTCTCAATATCTGTTATTCCAAACATCAAAACAGGTTTTTTTTCTAAACACAACATGTCCTATTTCGTTCTTATTTCTAATTATTGAAGCCACAATGCATTACCTTGATTAGTCTTCCTGTAAAATATTTGTAAAATCTTACAATTATTTTTCAAGATAGTGGATAAAACAGAATTTGTTACAGACGGAGAGATGAACGCAAGGACATTATACTAGTATATCCCTCGCCCCTCCCATCACTGGAAGGCGGTGGAAGAGTAAGGGAAGGGAGTAAAATCATTAGTAATAAAACTAATTCAATGAACATTCAGTCTAATTTAAATATAGAATATAATATTCATGTTCATTGTACAGACAGCATGCAATTGATTTCTATAAGAAAAGTGGCAGATAAAAAATTGCAGAAAAAGGGGAAGTAACCCTCAAAATGTCAGCATAGTCACGTGACCTAACACTAACATTTGCATATTTTGATTTCTTGTCCAAAGACCTTTACAACGATATTATATGACTTGGGGGTACTATAATTTTTTTTAAAATACGACAGAATCCCTACTAAATGTCAAATATTCATGATTTTGTCTAGTGTGGGTACGTCTCATGTTTCGTTATTGCCTTCACTTACCCGCAGAAAATATCCCATCAAATCTCGAGATAAATATATTTTCCCAAAATATATATTTGGTAGTTTTTTTAGTATTATTGAAACATTTAAAAAATCCGATTGAAGTGTAAAGTAAAAAAAACACAACTACACAGTGGATACTTAGGCGGAAAGGTTTTCTTGACCAAACACTACAACCGCACAATAATTCAAATGGATATCAATACACATCAACGATCTATATCCAAACCATACACTCTACACAGTATGTGGCTTACATTGTTTCTGCAACTAATGACATTGGCAATTTCAGTACAGCCTTTTCTGTTATTCAACCTGGTAGGTATATGTTTTATCCATACATGTATTGTTTCATCTGTGTAATTAAATAATATTAATTATATTCCTTCAATTGTGATATGCCCGATGTTCAAAAATAAATATGCTTTTATCTTTGTTATTGTAAATAATATAGTACTTAAAAAGACAATCTTTGATCCAATGAATCTAATATTCATTGTAGACCAACCTACTGTTCCAGTCGTTGTTTATGTTGTGTGTAAAATAACATCAGCTGTTGTCCTGTGGAAATCAGAGTTTAGCGGTGGATCAAATAAGGCGTTTTATGTACAACATTGGAAAATATCACAGTCGTCACACTCAATGTTATCATCATCTATACCTGATCCTGGTGTAACAGCTGACCTACAGTACACAGTCAACAACTTGGTACCAGAAACATTGTATATATTTCAAATAATCACAAGGAATGATTATGGGGATGCGTTCACAAAGTCAGTGAATTGTACTACTGACCACAGTATGTATGACGTAGTATATATACTAATGGAAAAAAGAAACTGTGCATTATTAAAAACTAACTTAAATATCAATATCAAAACAAAATTATTGTGTACAGTATATTGTTAAATTTTTCATCACACAATTATACAAATAACATTCAACGTCACTATAATTCATTGGGTAGATGTTTTGAACAACACATGGGGTCTTTTGGACATTACCAAAGTCAGTAGCGTGTGTGTCCACCATTTGCATTGATGCAGGCTTGGCAACAGCGACGCATGGATCTAATCAATGTGTTAAAAAATACCTCTGGGATATTGTTCAAGATACGGATCAATGCCGGACCCATATCCGCTAACGTCATTGGTTGATTTTGCAGATGACGTAACCGTCGTTCCATTTCATCCCAGAAGTCCTCAATGGGTGTACTATCGGATGTAACCGCTGTCCACGGTAACACATCAACATTCTGCTGTGTCAGGTAGTCACGTACAACATGCTCAATATGTGGTCTAGCGTTGTCCTGCTGGAATGCTACGTTGTTGGCCTGAGCTTGGATGAACGGAATAACATAGCGCCTTCCAGTCAGATATCCGGCTTCAACAACTAATAGTGATCTGCCACGTTATTTTACTCCTCCCCACACCATAACACTGCATCCACTAAAATATCGACGTTGAATAAGGCAAGCGTATGGATAACGTTCACCTACGCGGCGATATACTTGGGATCGGCCATCTCTCATGTCTAAGTGGAAATGGGATTCATCTGTGTACAGGATATTGGCCCAATCCTGTTTTCTGAATATCAAATGACGTCTACGCCACGTCGGTCTAGATGCACGGTGCATAGAAAGCACAATTGGACATATTGTTGGACGTCGTGGCCTGATGTGACGATCACGAAGTCTATTGCGTACTGTTCTAGAGCTAATTGGTCGTAATTCGGGGATGCTTCTTGCAGTGAGACTTGACGTCTGGAATCGATACGCAGATGCACAAGTATTATGTGGTTATCTTGCTGATATGACGTCACACGTGGACGACCTGAACGTTGGCCGTCCTTAGTGTTGCCAGATTGTCTAAGACGCCTCAACAATGATTGTATCGAGTTGCGATGAAAACCAAAATACTTAGCGACAATGTGTTGTGCCAATCCAGCTTGGAGGATACCAATAGCATGACGACGCTGGTTTTCGGTGAAACGTGGCATAACACTGAAATCGATGTCATTCAAGCAAAAGTGTTTTTTTTTCTGGTTTGTAGAGGTCAAAGCAAACCTTCTGTAAACCATAAAGGTGTGAAACCACTAATTAATTTCTTTCAGGTTTTCTACTAAATTTGTGTTTTTTTCGAGCCTATCTGACCATTATGTTCTAAGCTCTGAATGGTGAATTAGTGGTTTTACACCTAAACAGTCACAAATCCTTAAAAGAGAATGAAGAACAAACGAAGGCCAAAACACGAGGAGTACTCACAGAGCGTGAAAAAATCCGTGCAATTTTCCCGCCACTAATTGATAGCATAGCAATCAATATCTTAATTATTCACGCTTAATTAAAAAATTAAATACCCAGTGATAAAAAAACAGTTATATAACTTTTTAGAATGCGCAATTTCTTTTTTCCATTAGTATATTATATTTTAGTACATTATTTGAAGATTGTTATTATTTATCAACTTATATTTACTCTTTTGTTTCATGGGCTCCAATTTGTTGAACTTAAATCCATTAAATAACCATTCCAACAGAGAAGCAGAAGAAAGGTAAACAATACAATGGCCAAGATAAAAAGGAAACACAACGATCTTACATAGAAACCTTTAAACAATACAATGGCCAAGATAAAAAGGACAAACAACGATCCTACACAGAAACCTGTAAACAATACAATGGCCAAGATGAAAAGGACAAACAACGATCTTACACAGAAACCTGTAAACAATACAATGTCCAAGATAAAAAGGACAAACAACGATCTTACACAGAAACCTGTAAACAATACAATGGCCAAGATTAAAAGGACAAACAACGATCTTACACAGAAACCTGTAAACAATACACTAGCCAAGATAAAAAGGACAAACAACGATCTTACACAGAAACCTGTAAACAATACAATGGCCAAGATAAAAAGGACAAATAACGATCTTTCACAGAAACCTGTAAACAATACATTGTCCAAGATAAAAAGGACAAACAACGATCTTACACAGAAACCTGTAAACAATACAATGTCCAAGATAAAAAGGACAAACAACGATCTTACACAGAAACCTGTAAACAATACAATGGCCAAGATTAAAAGGACAAACAACGATCTTACACAGAAACCTGTAAACAATACACTAGCCAAGATAAAAAGGACAAACAACGATCTTACACAGAAACCTGTAAACAATACAATGGCCAAGATAAAAAGGACAGACAACGATCTTACATAGAAAACTGTAAACAATAAAATGGCCAAGATAAAAAGGACAAACAACGATCTTACACAGAAACCTGTAAACAATACAATGGCCAAGATTAAAAGGACAAACAACGATCTTACACAGAAACCTGTAAACAATACACTAGCCAAGATAAAAAGGACAAACAACGATCTTACACAGAATCCTGTAAACAATACAATGGCCGATATAAAAAGGACAAACAACGATCTTACATAGAAACCTGTAAACACTACAATGGCCAAGATAAAAAGGACAAACAACGATCTTACACAGAAACCTGTAAACAATGCAATGGCCAAGATAAAAAGGACAAACAACGATCTTACACAGAAACCTGTAAACAATACATTGTCCAAGATAAAAAGGACAAACAACGATCTTACACAGAAACCTGTAAACAATACAATGGCCAAGATTAAAAGGACAAACAACAATCTTACACAGAAACCTGTAAACAAAACAATGGCCAAGATAAAAAGGACAGACAACGATCTTACATAGAAACCTGTAAACAATACAATGGCCAAGATAAAAAGGACAAACAACAATCTTACACAGAAACCTGTAAACAATACAATGGCCAAGATAAAAGGGACAAACAACGATCTTACATAGAAACCTGTAAACAATACAATGGCCAAGATAAAAAGGACAAACAACAATCTTACACAGAAACCTGTAAACAATACATTGTCCAAGATAAAAAGGACAAACAACGATCTTACACAGAAATCTGTAAACAATACAATGGCCAAGATAAAAAGGACAGACAACGATCTTACATAGAAACCTGTAAACAATACAATGGCCAAGATAAAAGGACAAGCAACAATCTTACACAGAAACCTGTAATCAATACAATGGCCAAGATAAAAGGAAAAACAACGATCTTACATAGAAACCTATAAACAATACAATGGCTAAGATAAAAAGGACAAACAACAATCTTACACAGAAACCTGTAAACAATACAATGGCCAAGATAAAAAGGACAAACAACGATCTTACAGAGAAACATGTAAACAATACAATGGCCAAGATAAAAAGGACGAACAACAATCTTACACAGAAACCTGTAAACAATACAATGGCCAAGATAAAAAGAACAAACCACGATCTTACATAGAAACCTGTAAACAATACAATGGCCAAGATAAAAAGGACAAACAACGATCTAACACAGAAACCTGTAAACAATACAATGGACAAGATAAAAAGGACAAACAACGATCTTACACAGAAACCTGTAAACAATACAATGGCCAAGATAAAAAGGACAGACAACGATCTTTCACAGAAACCTGTAAACAATACATTGTCCAAGATAAAAAGGACAAACAACGATCTTACACAGAAACCTGTAAACAATGCAATGTCCAAGATAAAAAGGACAAACAACGATCTTACACAGAAACCTGTAAACAATACAATGGCCAAGATAAAAAGGACAGACAACGATCTTACATAGAAAACTGTAAACAATACAATGGCCAAGATAAAAAGGACAAACAACGATCTTACACAGAAACCTGTAAACAATACAATGGCCAAGATTAAAAGGACAAACAACGATCTTACACAGAAACCTGTAAACAATACGCTAGCCAAGATAAAAAGGACAAACAACGATCTTACACAGAAACCTGTAAACAATACAATGGCCGATATAAAAAGGACAAACAACGATCTTACATAGAAACCTGTAAACACTACAATGGCCAAGATAAAAAGGACAAACAACGATCTTACACAGAAACCTGTAAACAATGCAATGGCCAAGATAAAAAGGACAAACAACGATCTTACACAGAAACCTGTAAACAATACATTGTCCAAGATAAAAAGGACAAACAACGATCTTACACAGAAACCTGTAAACAATACAATGGCCAAGATTAAAAGGACAAACAACGATCTTACATAGAAACCTGTAAACAATACAATGGCCAAGATAAAAAGGACAAACAACAATCTTACACAGAAACCTGTAAACAATACAATGGCCAAGATAAAAGGGACAAACAACGATCTTACATAGAAACCTGTAAACAATACAATGGCCAAGATAAAAAGGACAAACAACAATCTTACACAGAAACCTGTAAACAATACATTGTCTAAGATAAAAAGGACAAACAACGATCTTACACAGAAATCTGTAAACAATACAATGGCCAAGATAAAAAGGACAGACAACGATCTTACATAGAAACCTGTAAACAATACAATGGCCAAGATAAAAGGACAAGCAACAATCTTACACAGAAACCTGTAATCAATACAATGGCCAAGATAAAAGGACAAACAACGATCTTACATAGAAACCTATAAACAATACAATGGCCAAGATAAAAAGGACAAACAACAATCTTACACAAAAACCTGTAAACAATACAATGGCCAAGATAAAAAGGACAAACAACGATCTTACAGAGAAACATGTAAACAATACAATGGCCAAGATAAAAAGGACGAACAACAATCTTACACAGAAACCTGTAAACAATACAATGGCCAAGATAAAAAGAACAAACCACGATCTTACATAGAAACCTGTAAACAATACAATGGCCAAGATAAAAAGGACAAACAACGATCTAACACAGAAACCTGTAAACAATACAATGGACAAGATAAAAAGGACAAACAACGATCTTACACAGAAACCTGTAAACAATACAATGGCCAAGATAAAAAGGACAGACAACGATCTTACATAGAAACCTGTAAACAATACAATGGCCAAGATAAAAGGACAAACAACAATCTTACACAGAAACCTGTAATCAATACAATGGCCTAGATAAAAGGACAAACAACGATCTTACATAGAAACCTGTAAACAATACAATGGCCAAGATAAAAAGGACAAACAACAATCTTACACAGAAACCTGTAAACAATACAATGGCCAAGATAAAAAGGACAAACAACGATCTTACAGAGAAACATGTAAACAATACAATGGCCAAGATAAAAAGGACGAACAACAATCTTACACAGAAACCTGTAAACAATACAATGGCCAAGATAAAAAGGACAAACCACGATCTTACATAGAAACCTGTAAACAATACAATGGCCAAGATAAAAAGGACAAACATCGATCTTACACAGAAACCTGTAAACAATACAATGGCCAAGATAAAAAGGACAAACAACGATCTTACACAGAAACCTGTAAACAATGCAATGTCCAAGATAAAAAGGACAAATAACGATCTTACACAGAAACCTGTAAACAATACAATGGCCAAGATAAAAAGGACAGACAACGATCTTACATAGAAAACTGTAAACAATACAATGGCCAAGATAAAAAGGACAAACAACGATCTTACACAGAAACCTGTAAACAATACAATGGCCAAGATTAAAAGGACAAACAACGATCTTACACAGAAACCTGTAAACAATACGCTAGCCAAGATAAAAAGGACAAACAACGATCTTACACAGAAACCTGTAAACAATACAATGGCCGATATAAAAAGGACAAACAACGATCTTACATAGAAACCTGTAAACACTACAATGGCCAAGATAAAAAGGACAAACAACGATCTTACACAGAAACCTGTAAACAATGCAATGGCCAAGATAAAAAGGACAAACAACGATCTTACACAGAAACCTGTAAACAATACATTGTCCAAGATAAAAAGGACAAACAACGATCTTACACAGAAACCTGTAAACAATACAATGGCCAAGATTAAAAGGACAAACAACGATCTTACATAGAAACCTGTAAACAATACAATGGCCAAGATAAAAAGGACAAACAACAATCTTACACAGAAACCTGTAAACAATACAATGGCCAAGATAAAAGGGACAAACAACGATCTTACATAGAAACCTGTAAACAATACAATGGCCAAGATAAAAAGGACAAACAACGATCTTACACAGAAACCTGTAAACAATACATTGTCTAAGATAAAAAGGACAAACAACGATCTTACACAGAAATCTGTAAACAATACAATGGCCAAGATAAAAAGGACAGACAACGATCTTACATAGAAACCTGTAAACAATACAATGGCCAAGATAAAAGGACAAGCAACAATCTTACACAGAAACCTGTAATCAATACAATGGCCAAGATAAAAGGACAAACAACGATCTTACATAGAAACCTATAAACAATACAATGGCCAAGATAAAAAGGACAAACAACAATCTTACACAAAAACCTGTAAACAATACAATGGCCAAGATAAAAAGGACAAACAACGATCTTACAGAGAAACATGTAAACAATACAATGGCCAAGATAAAAAGGACGAACAACAATCTTACACAGAAACCTGTAAACAATACAATGGCCAAGATAAAAAGAACAAACCACGATCTTACATAGAAACCTGTAAACAATACAATGGCCAAGATAAAAAGGACAAACAACGATCTAACACAGAAACCTGTAAACAATACAATGGACAAGATAAAAAGGACAAACAACGATCTTACACAGAAACCTGTAAACAATACAATGGCCAAGATAAAAAGGACAGACAACGATCTTACATAGAAACCTGTAAACAATACAATGGCCAAGATAAAAGGACAAACAACAATCTTACACAGAAACCTGTAATCAATACAATGGCCAAGATAAAAGGACAAACAACGATCTTACATAGAAACCTGTAAACAATACAATGGCCAAGATAAAAAGGACAAACAACAATCTTACACAGAAACCTGTAAACAATACAATGGCCAAGATAAAAAGGACAAACAACGATCTTACAGAGAAACATGTAAACAATACAATGGCCAAGATAAAAAGGACGAACAACAATCTTACAGAGAAACCTGTAAACAATACAATGGCCAAGATAAAAAGGACAAACCACGATCTTACATAGAAACCTGTAAACAATACAATGGCCAAGATAAAAAGGACAAACATCGATCTTACACAGAAACCTGTAAACAATACAATGGCCAAGATAAAAAGGACAAACAACGATCTAACACAGAAACCTGTAAACAATACAATGGACAAGATAAAAAGGACAAACAACGATCTTACACAGAAACCTGTAAACAATACAATGGCCAAGATAAAAAGGACAAACAATGATCTAACAAAGAAACCTGTAAACAATACAATGGCCAAGATAAAAAGGACAAACAACGATCTTACAAAAAAACCTGTAAACAATATAATGGCCAAGATAAAAAGGACAAACAACAATCTTACACAGAAACCTGTAAACAATACAATGGCCAAGATAAAAAGGACAAACAACAATCTTACACAGAAACCTGTAAACAATACAATGGCCAAGATAAAAAGGACAAACAACGATCTTACACAGAAACCTGTAAACAATACAATGGCCAAGATAAAAAGGACAAACAACGATCCTACACAGAAACCTGTAAACAATACAATGGTCAAGATAAAAAGGACAAACAACAATCTTACACAGAAACCTGTAAACAATACATTGTCCAAGATAAAAAGGACAAACAACGATCTTACACAGAAACCTGTAAACAATACAATGGCCAAGATTAAAAGGACAAACAACAATCTTACACAGAAACCTGTAAACAAAACAATGGCCAAGATAAAAAGGACAGACAACGATCTTACATAGAAACCTGTAAACAATACAATGGCCAAGATAAAAAGGACAAACAACAATCTTACACAGAAACCTGTAAACAATACATTGTCTAAGATAAAAAGGACAAACAACGATCTTACACAGAAATCTGTAAACAATACAATGGCCAAGATAAAAAGGACAGACAACGATCTTACATAGAAACCTGTAAACAATACAATGGCCAAGATAAAAGGACAAGCAACAATCTTACACAGAAACCTGTAATCAATACAATGGCCAAGATAAAAGGACAAACAACGATCTTACATAGAAACCTATAAACAATACAATGGCCAAGATAAAAAGGACAAACAACAATCTTACACAAAAACCTGTAAACAATACAATGGCCAAGATAAAAAGGACAAACAACGATCTTACAGAGAAACATGTAAACAATACAATGGCCAAGATAAAAAGGACGAACAACAATCTTACACAGAAACCTGTAAACAATACAATGGCCAAGATAAAAAGAACAAACCACGATCTTACATAGAAACCTGTAAACAATACAATGGCCAAGATAAAAAGGACAAACAACGATCTAACACAGAAACCTGTAAACAATACAATGGACAAGATAAAAAGGACAAACAACGATCTTACACAGAAACCTGTAAACAATACAATGGCCAAGATAAAAAGGACAGACAACGATCTTACATAGAAACCTGTAAACAATACAATGGCCAAGATAAAAGGACAAACAACAATCTTACACAGAAACCTGTAATCAATACAATGGCCTAGATAAAAGGACAAACAACGATCTTACATAGAAACCTGTAAACAATACAATGGCCAAGATAAAAAGGACAAACAACAATCTTACACAGAAACCTGTAAACAATACAATGGCCAAGATAAAAAGGACAAACAACGATCTTACAGAGAAACATGTAAACAATACAATGGCCAAGATAAAAAGGACGAACAACAATCTTACACAGAAACCTGTAAACAATACAATGGCCAAGATAAAAAGGACAAACCACGATCTTACATAGAAACCTGTAAACAATACAATGGCCAAGATAAAAAGGACAAACATCGATCTTACACAGAAACCTGTAAACAATACAATGGCCAAGATAAAAAGGACAAACAACGATCTAACACAGAAACCTGTAAACAATACAATGGACAAGATAAAAAGGACAAACAACGATCTTACACAGAAACCTGTAAACAATACAATGGCCAAGATAAAAAGGACAAACAATGATCTAACAAAGAAACCTGTAAACAATACAATGGCCAAGATAAAAAGGACAAACAACGATCTTACAAAAAAACCTGTAAACAATATAATGGCCAAGATAAAAAGGACAAACAACAATCTTACACAGAAACCTGTAAACAATACAATGGCCAAGATAAAAAGGACAAACAACAATCTTACACAGAAACCTGTAAACAATACAATGGCCAAGATAAAAAGGACAAACAACGATCTTACACAGAAACCTGTAAACAATACAATGGCCAAGATAAAAAGGACAAACAACGATCCTACACAGAAACCTGTAAACAATACAATGGTCAAGATAAAAAGGACAAACAACAATCTTACACAGAAACCTGTAAACAATACATTGTCCAAGATAAAAAGGACAAACAACGATCTTACACAGAAACCTGTAAACAATACAATGGCCAAGATTAAAAGGACAAACAACAATCTTACACAGAAACCTGTAAACAAAACAATGGCCAAGATAAAAAGGACAGACAACGATCTTACATAGAAACCTGTAAACAATACAATGGCCAAGATAAAAAGGACAAACAACAATCTTACACAGAAACCTGTAAACAATACATTGTCTAAGATAAAAAGGACAAACAACGATCTTACACAGAAATCTGTAAACAATACAATGGCCAAGATAAAAAGGACAGACAACGATCTTACATAGAAACCTGTAAACAATACAATGGCCAAGATAAAAGGACAAGCAACAATCTTACACAGAAACCTGTAATCAATACAATGGCCAAGATAAAAGGACAAACAACGATCTTACATAGAAACCTATAAACAATACAATGGCCAAGATAAAAAGGACAAACAACAATCTTACACAAAAACCTGTAAACAATACAATGGCCAAGATAAAAAGGACAAACAACGATCTTACAGAGAAACATGTAAACAATACAATGGCCAAGATAAAAAGGACGAACAACAATCTTACACAGAAACCTGTAAACAATACAATGGCCAAGATAAAAAGAACAAACCACGATCTTACATAGAAACCTGTAAACAATACAATGGCCAAGATAAAAAGGACAAACAACGATCTAACACAGAAACCTGTAAACAATACAATGGACAAGATAAAAAGGACAAACAACGATCTTACACAGAAACCTGTAAACAATACAATGGCCAAGATAAAAAGGACAGACAACGATCTTACATAGAAACCTGTAAACAATACAATGGCCAAGATAAAAGGACAAACAACAATCTTACACAGAAACCTGTAATCAATACAATGGCCTAGATAAAAGGACAAACAACGATCTTACATAGAAACCTGTAAACAATACAATGGCCAAGATAAAAAGGACAAACAACAATCTTACACAGAAACCTGTAAACAATACAATGGCCAAGATAAAAAGGACAAACAACGATCTTACAGAGAAACATGTAAACAATACAATGGCCAAGATAAAAAGGACGAACAACAATCTTACACAGAAACCTGTAAACAATACAATGGCCAAGATAAAAAGGACAAACCACGATCTTACATAGAAACCTGTAAACAATACAATGGCCAAGATAAAAAGGACAAACATCGATCTTACACAGAAACCTGTAAACAATACAATGGCCAAGATAAAAAGGACAAACAACGATCTTACACAGAAACCTGTAAACAATGCAATGTCCAAGATAAAAAGGACAAATAACGATCTTACACAGAAACCTGTAAACAATACAATGGCCAAGATAAAAAGGACAGACAACGATCTTACATAGAAAACTGTAAACAATACAATGGCCAAGATAAAAAGGACAAACAACGATCTTACACAGAAACCTGTAAACAATACAATGGCCAAGATTAAAAGGACAAACAACGATCTTACACAGAAACCTGTAAACAATACGCTAGCCAAGATAAAAAGGACAAACAACGATCTTACACAGAAACCTGTAAACAATACAATGGCCGATATAAAAAGGACAAACAACGATCTTACATAGAAACCTGTAAACACTACAATGGCCAAGATAAAAAGGACAAACAACGATCTTACACAGAAACCTGTAAACAATGCAATGGCCAAGATAAAAAGGACAAACAACGATCTTACACAGAAACCTGTAAACAATACATTGTCCAAGATAAAAAGGACAAACAACGATCTTACACAGAAACCTGTAAACAATACAATGGCCAAGATTAAAAGGACAAACAACGATCTTACATAGAAACCTGTAAACAATACAATGGCCAAGATAAAAAGGACAAACAACAATCTTACACAGAAACCTGTAAACAATACAATGGCCAAGATAAAAGGGACAAACAACGATCTTACATAGAAACCTGTAAACAATACAATGGCCAAGATAAAAAGGACAAACAACGATCTGACACAGAAACCTGTAAACAATACATTGTCTAAGATAAAAAGGACAAACAACGATCTTACACAGAAATCTGTAAACAATACAATGGCCAAGATAAAAAGGACAGACAACGATCTTACATAGAAACCTGTAAACAATACAATGGCCAAGATAAAAGGACAAGCAACAATCTTACACAGAAACCTGTAATCAATACAATGGCCAAGATAAAAGGACAAACAACGATCTTACATAGAAACCTATAAACAATACAATGGCCAAGATAAAAAGGACAAACAACAATCTTACACAAAAACCTGTAAACAATACAATGGCCAAGATAAAAAGGACAAACAACGATCTTACAGAGAAACATGTAAACAATACAATGGCCAAGATAAAAAGGACGAACAACAATCTTACACAGAAACCTGTAAACAATACAATGGCCAAGATAAAAAGAACAAACCACGATCTTACATAGAAACCTGTAAACAATACAATGGCCAAGATAAAAAGGACAAACAACGATCTTACACAGAAACCTGTAAACAATACAATGGCCAAGATTAAAAGGACAAACAACGATCTTACACAGAAACCTGTAAACAATACGCTAGCCAAGATAAAAAGGACAAACAACGATCTTACACAGAAACCTGTAAACAATACAATGGCCGATATAAAAAGGACAAACAACGATCTTACATAGAAACCTGTAAACACTACAATGGCCAAGATAAAAAGGACAAACAACGATCTTACACAGAAACCTGTAAACAATGCAATGGCCAAGATAAAAAGGACAAACAACGATCTTACACAGAAACCTGTAAACAATACATTGTCCAAGATAAAAAGGACAAACAACGATCTTACACAGAAACCTGTAAACAATACAATGGCCAAGATAAAAAGGACAGACAACGATCTTACATAGAAACCTGTAAACAATACAATGGCCAAGATAAAAGGACAAACAACAATCTTACACAGAAACCTGTAATCAATACAATGGCCAAGATAAAAGGACAAACAACGATCTTACATAGAAACCTGTAAACAATACAATGGCCAAGATAAAAAGGACAAACAACAATCTTACACAGAAACCTGTAAACAATACAATGGCCAAGATAAAAAGGACAAACAACGATCTTACAGAGAAACATGTAAACAATACAATGGCCAAGATAAAAAGGACGAACAACAATCTTACAGAGAAACCTGTAAACAATACAATGGCCAAGATAAAAAGGACAAACCACGATCTTACATAGAAACCTGTAAACAATACAATGGCCAAGATAAAAAGGACAAACATCGATCTTACACAGAAACCTGTAAACAATACAATGGCCAAGATAAAAAGGACAAACAACGATCTAACACAGAAACCTGTAAACAATACAATGGACAAGATAAAAAGGACAAACAACGATCTTACACAGAAACCTGTAAACAATACAATGGCCAAGATAAAAAGGACAAACAATGATCTAACAAAGAAACCTGTAAACAATACAATGGCCAAGATAAAAAGGACAAACAACGATCTTACAAAAAAACCTGTAAACAATATAATGGCCAAGATAAAAAGGACAAACAACAATCTTACACAGAAACCTGTAAACAATACAATGGCCAAGATAAAAAGGACAAACAACAATCTTACACAGAAACCTGTAAACAATACAATGGCCAAGATAAAAAGGACAAACAACGATCTTACACAGAAACCTGTAAACAATACAATGGCCAAGATAAAAAGGACAAACAACGATCCTACACAGAAACCTGTAAACAATACAATGGTCAAGATAAAAAGGACAAACAACAATCTTACACAGAAACCTGTAAACAATACAATGGCCAAGATAAAAAGGACAAACAACGATCTTACACAGAAACCTGTAAACAATACAATGGCCAAGATAAAAAGGACAAACAACGATCTTACACAGAAACCTGTAAACAATTCAATGGCCAAGATAAAAAGGACAAATAACGATCTTACACAGAAACCTGTAAACAATACAATGGCCAAGATAAAAAGGACAAACAACAATCTTACAAAGAAACCTGTAAACAATACAATGGCCAAGAAAAAAAGGACAAACAACGATCTTACACAGAAACCTGTAAACAATACAATGGCCAAGACAAAAAGGACAAACAACGATATTACACAGAAACCTGTAAACAATACAATGGCCAAGATAAAAAGGACAAACAACAATCTAACACAGAAACCTGTAAACAATACAATGGCCAAGATAAAAAGGATAAACAACGATCTAACACAGAAACCTGTAAACAATACAATGGCCAAGATAAAAAGGACAAACAACGATCTTACATAGAAACCTGTAAACAATACAATGGCCAAGACAGAAAGGACAAACAACGATCTTACACAGAAACCTGTAAACAATACAATGGCCAAGATAAAAAGGACAAACAACGATCTCACACAGAAACCTGTAAACAATACAATGGCCAAGATAAAAAGGACAAACAACGATCTTACACAGAAACCTAAAGATCGATAAAAATATACGTTAACATAAGTAGCAACATCGAATAAACCAGCCTTATACGTTCCGCTGTTTTAATAGTATTTCATTTGTTAACATAATCAATAGTGAGAAGAAAAGTTAAAAGATGACAAGATGCTTTAAATCGAAGGACACAACTGACCAAAGGAAAAAGGATAAGGCAATGGTAAAATATTGAGGATTAAGCAATACCCTCTAACAGCCACATCCGATAGTTATGCGAGCTCCCAGCACGTACAATATAATTTATATCAGCCAGCTCCTAATGTGCAATAGATTGTTATTAGTGGTAGTTGGTGGCCCATTGTAAAATATATGATACTACACAATATTATATACTGGTTTCCCTGTGATAATATAAACTTTCTCCAATAGCTCATTCCACGTGACACCTTTTTACAGTAACTTTTTCTAACTTGTTATGAGTATAGCTGTCCAACTGCTCACTTCATGTTACACGACAATCAGTCAATCAATCACTATTAAAGCATTGAATGGTAATTCATACCAGACAATACTTCATAATTACATACATAAGTCAAGAAAATTAATTTAATCTTATCTATTTTATCTTTTAGGGCAAATCCTTTCCTCAAGTAATGGACTATTTGCAGCTGGAATCTCGGGATTGGTCATTGGTTTACTCTCTATCATTTTTGCCGTTTCACTTGTTGTCTTTTTTCGTAAGTTGTGTCTTTAGTATACAGCAAGAGATGTACATTTACGATTATTACAAAAGCAGCTAAAACATCAAACTGTATATATGTCAATGTTAGCACCTTTATAAAAATTATAGCTTAAACCAACAAAGGTGTTAGTTAAGTAACAGTGCCGCCTTTAACAAAATGTTGTTATCCTAACTGGTTAGATTTACCTTACTGTAAATGTCATAACATTCATGCTTTCGTGGATTGCTAAAATAAAGCAGTGCATATTTAACCATTACAGGTTTTCGACTAAAGAAAAAGGACGAAATGAGGTATTTATGTTTTTAGTTTTTATTTGGACATATTTTCTTTCATGTTGAATTAAATTCGGTAGTCAAAATCATATTAGGAATGATTAAACCTTCGGATTTCTGCTGAAGGACATTTTGTGCAGGTGCGCTATTTAGCTTGATGAATTTATATTACAAATCAGTAATGATCGACAACATAACAAACCATAGCAAACACTCTAACAAACCTCAATATAAATACATCAGAGAAAACCGAGACGTATCGCTCGCGAAACCTTTAATTAAATCTATAAATTGTCAATATAATTTCATTGAAACAGTTATAGCAATCTTCTTCTTCTTTCCTTCGTATAAACTTCCAATTATGGAACACCTCCGGTTATATGTCGGAGTAATTAAAATCCAATCACAATGCGAATATTTACACGCGAATCAATAATAAATCGCAAACGGACCAAAAATAATTATTGTTTCGCATTTCACATAGTGAATACATTTTCGAACAACTCTGTGTAAAGAATATCATGTTTCTCCTATCTCTATTTAGTGTAATGCTGTTGGCCAATTTTAAATCTTCCATGTCAGACTATTTCTGGTTGGTTTCATTCTGATTATGATACAATGCATTTTATGGATACTTTTTGATTTCAAACTCTCTTAAATTGTACGTACAAATTACTATAATATGATAATTTCTTTTTCTAGACTTATTTTATTGTTCTATTATACAATACTAGTATAAGCCGTATTTGTCACAACGATAATTCCATTATCTATTGCTAGGTCTAATAATTCTACAGAATTCAAACCATATGCTAGATGTAATCCTGTAGTGACAGATTCTTATGATAGTTTAGAAACGGCAGCCATTGGTATGTGTGTTGATGGATAGTGATATATAAACACGATCTCGTATTTAAAGACGAAAATAGTTTTATGCATTTCTTCGAACTGTATTATCAACAGTAATTCTCTAGTACATGGCTTAGTTTGGTTTATGGTATTTAACGCCACTTTCAACAATATTTCAGTTATATCGTAGCGGTCAGTTTTTTTGGTGGAGGAAACCGAAGTACCAGGAGAATATTTTTATTACATAATGTTGTAACAAGATTACTTCGCCATGAACGGGGTTCGACTTCCCAGCAACTTTAGTGGTGATATGCACTGATTGAACAGATAGTTGTACATCCAAACACCATACGATTGACCACGACGGCCCCTTTCTAGTATATGGAAACCGCACAAGTAGTCGTTGGTCACTTTATGACTAATATGTGATTACAAATAATAAATATACTTAATTATAATATAACTATACAGTCATCAAGTTTCGTTTATCAGCTACGCATATAGCCTATAATAAGATGGGTGTGAAGATACAAAAGGGAGGTAATCAGAATCTGTATATCGAATAAGAACAGACAACACAATGGTCAAAAGAAAAAGTACGAAAGGACAAATAACGATCTACAAAACATAAATATAAAACTAAAGATCGAGTAACACGAACTAATATTGTGTCCATTGTTAGGGAGGCTAAACAGTAATTTCGATGATAACCTGTATTTCATCAAAAGTGATAAAACCAAAAGGCTGTGAAATCATGGGCAGAAATATGACTTTGTGGAGATAGTAAGCTTTTGTGAACAGACCAGGTCACTCCATATTGTACCGCGTATTTGTGTAGGTTCTATAGTAAGTGACAATGTAACTGTTGTCTATGTTCAACATTAACTCTTGTTGATGTGTACATGTCACGTTTACGGATAAAACAATTAGTGAATATGAGTTTTTATTGACCTGTAAAATAATACTGAATGCTGAGGTCAATATTGTTTGTGCAGGTCAATAATAACTCATATTCACTGATACAAAAATATGTAATTGCTTTATTACATACTATGATGCTTTTGACGTCAATGACGTCATCCGGTGAATATTACTTCCAGAAGGTGAATACCATTATTTATTGACTTTACTTAGCTAAAGTACGAACATTTATAGTCATTATGTAATAATATATTTTATATTTACAATCCCTATAGTATACATGTAGTGTTTTTCAGCTATTGACTATCTTAAGGAAAACGGCCCATATAGAAAGCTGATATAAAAATACAATGGTATAAGTACCACAATGTTCGTCATCAATACGTAATGATTATTATACAATTGATGACTTTCGATGACGTGAATACAAGGATTGATCAACCCATGGAACATGGTATTCATCGAGGCATCCATATATGACATTAAATCAAATTTGAATTAGCACCAAACAGCGCCAACTTTGTTCCCCAGACACTTCTATCTGCCCAACGTCTGCCATTATTGATTTAATTGTGCACAGAAAGTAATTAGTAAGAACGCATCTGATTAGCCGATGACAAAGCTTAACCTGATGATGATTGGCTACTACTTTTAAGATAATTGGGAAACACCATTTCTATTTTAAGGTGTCTGGATGAGCGTTGAAATGTTATGTTCAACTGTCGTGACTTTTTGCGCGTTGAATATAACGTTTTATCAAAGAACGTTACTAGAGACGTCAGCCAATCAGAAAAAAATATTATCTGAAGTCATATAATAAAATTGAAGGTCTCAGTTTGCTATTAAGGTTATACATGACTCAGCAATTATAATGAAATACTAGAGAATATAATACTATATTGAAAATTAAAAAAAACCAGTTTCTATATGTTACTTGCTAATATTTATCGTTTACAGGAACAACTGAAGTAAACGAGAACCAAACAGACAGAATGTAAGCTTTGTTCAGATCAATTAAATCACATTGACATGTTATTTTGTTTACACTACTCTATGATAAGAATTAATCAACTTATACAAGTTGTGAAAGTGTCAGTAAATATATTATACTGAATAAATGGAAGCAACCATTGCTCCAGAATATGTCCTGTCTACGTTGTTACAAACCCTTCTTACATAACAAAGTCTTGTTATAACAGCGTTAGTTTTTATATTATTTAAACAGTCACCGACAGGCCCATAGAAATAGGAACATGTATATTGTTGTGTAAGACGTCAAAGAAAACTTTAATTGAAATAATAAATTAAAATTCTTATCCAATGTCACATGAAAGTTCACTACCCAAATCGGCATAATATACTATCTATATGCGTAAGCGAAAAAGGTCCAGTGCATACTTGTTTTTTGTCGCAGCAATATAACAACTTCGAATTCGTATTAACGGTCAATACGTCCACATTCATAATGAGTTAATAACCTATTTATTCTACAAGAACAGTTTAATTATTCCTGCCTGATGTTGATGAGATATCAATACTAGAATGGCCATTGACATATGTTTATATCACATTGGTCTTGATACTAGTGTTGTATTAATACTGGCCATTACATCAATGCCACATAGTATCTGAAGTTGCCATCTCAATGTTGTACACATTTAGGATATATCTATTCCAAAGACACAACAGTGGCGATGGATATCTATACGCAGGTACACGAACATATCAAAGCAATGTAATTTTGTTAAAGTGCATTTTTAAAGGAATTTACAATAATGAAGAATAAAAAACAAGTTAGGCTATCATGTTATGCTCAATAGGTTCATAATGTATTTGTCTGTTTGTTCTAATCTAGTGTTGATACCTACGAAGATATTATGACAAGCGGGAATACTGCACACACTAACCAACATCAAACCAAACTACCAAAAGGTACTGTTATTGCTTTGTATTTTTTAGTTCTCATTCTTTGTTGATCAAAGTATTCTAATATAAATGATATGAAGCTTTGTCCCGCTGGATAGATAATTTCTATTAACGTTTTGGTCAATATCATGGATACATCAATGTTAATATAAATATCAATATACATAAAACGGAATGTTAATAATAAATAATTTGTATTCTATCCGTGGTCAATTCAAGCTATTTATAATTATGAATTTCAGGTCACACTCTGAATAGGTTTAACTGACTTTATATTGTTGCTTGTTTGATGGTGATTAACGTCACTTTCAACAACATTTTAGCTATATCATCACGGTCAGCCTAATTGGTGGAGGAAACAATGTAAAGGACAATGTAACTGTTGCCTATGTTCAATATTAACTCTTGTTGATGTATATATGTCCCGTTTACAGTTAAAACAATTACATGCTTTTGTAGAAGTGAATAAGAGTTTGTATTTACCTGTAAAATAATACTGAAGGCTGAGGTCAATATTGGTTTTGCAGGTCAATAATAACTCATATTCACTGATACAAAAACATGTAATTGCTTTATTACATACTATGATGCTTATGACGTCAATGACGTCATCCGGTGAATATTACTTCCAGCAGGTGAATACCATTATTTATTGACTTTACTTAGCTAAAGTACGAACATTTATAGTCATTATGTAATAATATATTTTATATTTACAATCCCTTTAGTATACATGTAGTGTTTTTCAGCTATTGATTATCTTAAGAAAAACAGCCCATAGAGAAAGCTGAAATAAATATACAATGGTATAAGTACCACAATGTTCGTCATAAATACGTAATGATTATTATACAATTGATGACTTTCGATGACGTCAATACAAGGATTGATCAACCCATGGAACATGATATTCATCGAGGCATCCATATATGACATTAAATCAAATTTGAATTAGCACCAAACAGCGCCGACGTTGTTCCCCAGACACTTCTATCTGCCCAACGTCTGCCATTATTGATTTAATTGTGCACAGAAAGTAATTAGTAAGAACGCATCTGATTAGCCGATGACAAAGCTTAACCTGATGATGATTGGCTACTACTTTTAAGATAATTGGGAAACACCATTTCTATTTTAAGGTGTCTGGATGAGCGTTGAAATGTTATGTTCAACTGTCGTGACTTTTTGCGCGTTGAATATAACGTTTTATCAAAGAACGTTACTAGAGACGTCAGCCAATCAGAAAAAAACATTATCTGAAGTCATATAATAAAATTGATGGTCTCAGTTTGCTATAGAGGTTATACATGACTCAGCAATTATAATGAAATACTAGAGAATATAATACTATATTGAAAAAAAAAAAAAAAACAGTTTCTATATGTTACTTTCTAATATTTATCGTTTACAGGAACAACTGAAGTAAACGAGAACCAACCAGACAGAATGTAAGCTTTTGCAGATCAATTAAATCACATTGACATGTTATTTTGTTTACACTACTCTATGATAAGAATTAATCAACTTATACAAGTTGTGAAAGTTTCAGTAAATATATTATACTGAATAAATGGAAGCAACCATTGCTCCCGAATATGTCCTGTCTACGTTGTTACAAACACTTCTTACATAACATAGTCTTGTTATAACAGCGTTAGTTTTTATATTATTTAAACAGTCACCGACAGGCCCATAGAAATAGGAACATGTATATTGTTGTGTAAGACGTCAAAGAAAACTTTAATTGAAATAATAAATTAAAATTCTTATCCAATGTCACATGAAAGTTCACTACCCAAATCGGCATAATATACTATCTATATGCTTAAGCGAAAAAAGTCCAGTGCATACTTGTTTTTTGTCGCAGCAATATAACAACTTCGAATTCGTATTAACGGTCAATACGTCCACATTCATAATGAGTTAATAGCCTATTTATTCTACAAGAACAGTTTAATTATTCCTGCCTGATGTTGATGAGATATCAATACTAGAATGGCCATTGACATATGTTTATATCACATTGGTCTTGATACTAGTGTTGTATTAATACTGGCCATTACATCAATGCCACATAGTATCTGAAGTTGCCATCTCAATGTTGTACTCATGTAGGATATATATATTCCAAAGACACAACAGTGGCGATGGATATCTATACGCAGGTACACGAACATATCAAAGCAATGTAATTTTTTTAAAGTGCATTTTTAAAGGAATTTACAATAAAGAAGAATAAAAAACAAGTTAGGCTATCATGTTATGCTCAATAGGTTCATAATGTATTCGTCTGTTTGTTCCTATCTAGTGTTGATACCTACAAAGATATTATGCCAAGCGGGAATACTGCACACACTAACCAACATCAAACCAAACTACCAAAAGGTACTGTTATTGCTTTGTATTTTTTAGTTCTCTTTCTTTGTTGATCAAAGTATTCTAATATAAATGATATGAAGCTTTGTCCCGCTGGATAGATAATTTCTATTAACGTTTGGGTCAATATCATGGATACATCAATGTTAATACAAATATCTATCTATATAAAACGGAATGTTAATAATAAATAATTTCTATTCTATCCGTGGTCAATTCAAGCTATCTATAATTATGAATTTCAGGTCACACTCTGAACAGGCTTAACTGACTTTATATTGTTGTTTGTTTGATTGTGATTAACGTCACTTTCAACAATATTTTAGCTATATCATGACGGTCAGTTTAATTGGTGGAGGAAACCAGAGGACCCGCAGAAAACCACCGACCTGTCGCAAGTCACTGACAAACTTTATCACATAATGTTGTACACCTCGTTCTGGTCGAGATTCGAACTCACAACATCAGTATTGATAGGCACTGATTATATAAGTAGTTGTAAATCCAACTACCATACGATCATGGCCATGACGTCCCCCTGTTGACTTTATCCTTGCTAGGTTTATACATATAACGTTTAAACAGTGATAGTTAACAATTTGTCCTGTATTAAAACACGAGCAAAACCAATTCTCAATTGGAATTATTAAGCATAAAAAGACGCAAAGCTTGCCCATGGAAATATAGACCTGGCTTGGGACATGCAAGAAAGTAGGAGGGGCTGACGTTATTAAAATGTTATAGCTGTCACAGCAAGTAGGATAGATAATGGATGCCAAACTACAAAACAATGACATGACGAAAACATGTACCCAATGAATTTAAAGAACATGCAACAGCGTTAACTGACAATTTGTTTTCAATATATTTGATGGTGCATTGTCTTCATATAGACCACATTATGACAGAATGCAATGAGTAAATCTTCTGATGTATTTTCAGATGATATAAAGAAACAGGAGAGGATTTATGACAATATGAAAGTTTAGTTACATTAGTTGTTTCTTGTCTTGTATTTAGTTGACCTGTTTAATCAGTTGTACTGTGAATGTTCTATAATACATTTATTGTTTTGCCTCTGACTCTGATTGTGTTGAAGCTGATTAGTTAATCATCAACTTTTATCAACGGTGAAGATGTTTTTTAACATTTGTATGACATTAAATAGTGATATAAATTTAACAAATTTAATATGCTTAATTACATGTATAATTGCTTTGTTGTAGTCTATAAATGTAATCTGCGCTACAATATGTAAACCTCAACCTATAAGATATATCTATATATATATATTGCTGTCAAATTATAATATTAAGCATATATGTACCATCTACACACGCTTAGACACATGTCTTATGTTTATCTCTTGATTTTCCTTACGAGACAAGGTAACACTTTATTGAATCTCTATTTTTATGGAGCGGATGTGGTCGAGTGGTCTAGGGCGTTGGACATAAGGCTAATCGACTGATGCTGTCGTGTATCAATGGTGGGAGTTCAAATCCCGACGAGGGAAGAAAAAAAAATTGACAGCTCAAAAATCTAATTCTAACACTGTTTGGTTTAATTTTCAGACGTATATATATATATATAAAAATGTTATTCTAATACAATTTGTTCGTACCGTCGGATATGATCGGTTACTATTTTACGTAAAATTCTCAATCTAAAAATCGTAACTAAGAGCTTCAGCTGAAAGAATTCACCATCTTGAAAACGTGAAATACTACATGTCACATTTACAACAATACACAAAAATAATTAAAATCCCTACCTTGCAAACTTATTTTCGTTTAACATTTATCAAGATTGAAGCGTATGCGAAATCGAAAAAAAACCGTCTGATCTTTACGTTTTAGACTGAAAGTCTTCATATGGCGTCATGTTGTTTATGTGCTAAAGTCGTCAACAGCACTTCGCGGAATTTTATATTTGTGTGATTTATAGACCCACGGATATGCAAGAATACTTTTTTATGTCCAGTATTGCATTAGAATAGAGATAACTGTATTGTATTTGAAAAATGATCGATTTAATGGTCGCAAATATCCATTTACTGGCTCCGATAACGCATCGCCAGTAAGCTCAATTTGCGACCATCAAATCTCCAATTGATGCCGTGAAATTATTTAATTAGTATTAACACTAATGATCATTATCCTCATGTAACCTTACCAGATTGTGGCTATTCCGTTTGGACCCTTTGGTTTACTGTCTTATAAAGATTTGAATTAATTGGTTTTCAAAAAGTTTGACATTTATGAATGTTATTCTAGAAACGCGTCGTGGGCACTAACTTTGATCTCTACTTTTTATTACACAGTTGTCATATATAAATTAATTACTCACATTTAGGTTCATGATGTGCTCATGTTACCATGTGTTTAATTGTAAACAGTGGAGGAATGTGGGTAGGCAATAGCAGTTTCTTACTTTTGCCTAAACAATAAGTGTAAACAGTGAATTAATGTGGCCAACTCTGTTATAAAAATACAGTTCCTTATTTTTGCTTATTTCATCTAAACAATATTTTAGTGCATCATATCTGTCCAGGTAGATATATTGTTCTAATTATAATTTACTTAATAAATTGCTACCGAAAATAATAACGAATGAGCTTTGTGTTTCATTTCACCAAAAGCGTTTCAACTGGTATTCCATCAATTAATTTTGTTGTTCCTTGATATAAATCAAGGATATTTCTAATATCACAATGTGTATATGTTTGCTTAAAAAACAGTAAATATAATTTTAACAGCTTGAAGTTTTGTTTCCATTACACCCTTTCTCCATTTTGGTTTTAAAGTATTTAATGGCTATCTCTATTTATGTATAAGAAGAGTTTGAAGATACCAAAGGGGCAATCAGAATCCATATACCGAACAGACAACACAATGGCCAAAAGAAAAAAAAGTACTAAAGGACAAACAACGATCAACAAAAGATACACATACAACTTGAGATCGAGTAACACGAACCCCACTAAAAACCGGCTTAGAACTCAGGTGCTCCGGAAGGATGTGCAGTTCCTAGTCCACTAGTAGCACCCGTCGTGTTTATCTAGTTACAAACCCGGTGATAAGTCGTGAATGAGGAAAGGACCGGGAAGTGTTTACGACAAGTGGAACATATCCGTGGTCATTTGTGACACAGATATTCCATAACATTCAACCAAATTTTCGAAGTGATGACTTCCACTTAACCAAGAGGAACCCTTGGTTCAGTAGCTTTCTTGTTATCAGCAACCCTCTATCAAGAAAATCCTGAAAGGAACAACAAGCTCTGGAATATCGTTTCAACTGAGAGATATATACTCCATATGCAGGTGCTGCTGGAAAGTTACTACATATAAATGTATAAAGGTTGCATATGTAACTCATAAATACATAGACCAACTCTTAGTACCATCATCATTGATTCGTGCATTATACACACCTTACGTGTGATGGTGCTCCGAATTTCATCTAGGCTGTGAGTTCCACCTTGCCATTCATATCAACTGTTCATGTTGTCGTCTCCGATGTATGAGCGTCATAATAACGTTGATGATAATACATTAATAATCTTTGATGAACAACATTATTTCAATGTACTAATTTATTGATTACTAAGACATTCTCTTTCCAACACTATCTCATTCTGTTTGTTTGTATTGCTGTTAACAACAATACAATATTATTGTATTCAAATGCTTGTTACAACCAGTACCATAAGCCCAGGCCCCCGTTTCACAAAAGGTCGTATATCGTAAACCTGGTGGTACGACTGTCTCTACGATTTACGATCGTTTCACCGGTGGGTCTAATTGAAGAATAATGAAGAATAATGAAGAATAATTAAGATCAAAACCCAAAACTACTATTTGTGTTGGTTCACAAAACTTACCGACTTCCGATATACGACATTTCTTGGTCGCAAATTACCGACGGTGTCGGAGCAGTCGTAAATCGCAAATCGTTAAAAAACAAGCGTTCAATGTACATCATTACAATGAGGAATCATACTATTCCATCACTTCTGCAGGTCAACAACTTGTAAATATCATACCCAAAATAAAAGGTATCTCCCTTTACTGTGTGTATAATTTTCAAATCAATTGACGTATTGCAATTGCCGCATAGGTCATATTTACAAAACGGATATTTCTTTTGTGTTCATGTCGTTGCTAAAAAGAAACTATTGGTTATAAGAATCTTTGTAAATAAACAACAAAAATCAACATAACAAATCTGCCTCTTTTTCTCTTTATTGCAAGGAAATCTATCCAGACAAAAAAAAACGGAACCGCCGCGATATAGCTGAACTATTGTTGAAACTGACATTGTAAATACCATCAAACAAGCAAACAAGCATCAAAACGGCGGAAATGTGCGCTTCGTTAAACGTAATTATGAAATATTTTACAAGGAAAAATCTCAGTGACATGATACGTTTTGGCACGCATGTAGCTACATGCATGTATATTTCGACTGACCAAGAAAAAAAACCACACTGAATTCATGCTACAGTGTTCAATTTTCAATTTCTTGACAGTATTTGACATCAAAATTACAAAAAGTCCCAAGAATTCCAAATTTAAAGCGAAAAGTCGATATATCATCAAATTTTAACGGGCTTTTCCATTAGTTTAAGTTGGAACTATTAATAGACATTATATTCATTGAAAATACTGAGATGTGAAATAAATGTCCACGAAAATACGAACTACTGAAAAGTATCGTGGTTACTCACGGGTGCACGGGGCAGACGAGTATTTTGAAAGTGGGGGGAGGGGGCACAACATATATTTTACCACCAAATATAGGGGACAACAACGTATTTTTTTCCATTGTTATCTCAAAAGCTTTGGGGGTTGCACCCAGTTCTTGCTGCATAGGAATAGTACCCGTCAAGTATATTCGTCTCAACTAGAGGTTACGTAAAGCGAATAACTACATGTATTAACTAAGTATTAAAATTGGCTCTACGTTATGACCCAATATGGTGGTTTCAATTTTTGAAACTTATTGATATAGGAAAATATTTTTAAAAATTGCTTATATGTTATAGCTATAGCTATTTTGTTCAAGTCAACGTTTTGCCACATATTAAAAACCTGTAATCAATTGTATTCAAAGAGTCATGTAAATCAACTGGGGCTAAATGCATGCATCTGTACAAATGTACATGTATGCTTAAACATTTGAAAAGTTTCATTTGAATCCGCTATGACAAGTCTTTCTTAGATAAATCATAACTAAATCTGACCTAAGTTATGATATTATAAGGTTAAATATATGATGCCTGATGTGGTGCAAAGGGATGGAGTGAACTTTCTCTTTATTATTGTTGACTTTTCTGTCATCAGCCTTATCAAAGCGGATATTTTCTCCTTATTCTACCGCGAAGCTTTCCCTGGGAAAACAGTCTCCACTTTGAAACTGTCGTCTTCTACTTTCTTAGGGTGTCTCGTCCTTTGTATCTACAAAGACCAATAAAATAACTATATTTAATATTTAATATATTTGCTTGAACGAATATATGAATTTATCTGATAGGTGCGCGGCCCGAGTAAATTGATAGATTTGCGTACCTCCGCACAAAGAAGACGTCATAACCACAAGTTGTAAATCGTAAAACATTCCGACAAGTTTTGTGAAACAGTCGCAAACTTAGTCGGTAAGTGGTCGTAAGATAGATCGGAAATCGTATGATTTACGAACTTTCGCGACATAATGATGCTACAATAAACAACTATCTCATTTTGCTGACTGTTTGACAATAACCTTGTGCACAAACATACATATTGGTAAAAGCAAATAAATGAAAAAGTATTCGAACGAAAAGGTTTTAGTCTATAATAGTTAATCAAATTGGGAATACATCTTTATTGTAAATCACGTTGGCTTAAATAGATCTAAGAAAAGTTTTAAGACACAAAAGGGGTATGCAGTAGCTGTAAATCGAAGGACAGGCAAAACAATGACCAATAAAAGGACAAACAATGATGCACACAATTTTACACAAAAATCTTAAGAGTGAACAACACGAAGCTCACTAAGCACAGGGGGTTATATCTGGTGCTTCGGAAGGGTAAGCAATTTCTCCTCCACATGTGCCATCAATTGGGTTACTCTTTTTGGAATCCAGGTGAAAACACGTGTATCAGGAAAGGATTGGATTGTGATTACCAAAAAACGAAACATGTGAACATGTCGTCATCTGTGACACATATATTCCGCAACGACTAACCAGGTCAGGGTGACGACTGTAAAACTTTCCAGGTGGTGACGTCCACCTAGCCACTAGGAACCTTTGGTTCACTAGCTTCCTTGTTAGCAGTAACCATATATCAAGGAAATAATGATAGTAAGCCCAATCTCTAGAATATCGTGCCAACTGAGAGATATATAGTCACGATGGTATAAATTAACTTGGTTAGTTCGTAAATTTGTAATTGTTAGAGACAGGGACTGCTTACCATTCGCAAGAGCCTGGGTTCACCGTCAGAATATTGGTGGGGTGCGTGCTGGTCCTGTTTTCATTTTCTTTGCTGTGTTGTGTTTGTGTGTGTTGTTTTTTTTCGTGCTGTGTCGTGTGTACCCTATGTTGCCAATGTATCTAGAAAGTCCACTGTAGATAACCACTTCGGTTTTCTCTAATGTCTATTAAAATGATATTACATAGTCGAATAAAATAATGAGTGAAATATGCCCTAGAAAGCCAAAAAGATGTTTTGTTTACAATCTTATGTTTGAAATGCATAGTTTATTCAAATTCAATAATCTCCACAGATGATAGTTTCATAGTGTTAGAGCTGCAAGAACATTTAATGAATCAAACCTAATGTGTACTAATTTAATCAAACCTAATGTGTACTAATTTAATCAAATCTAATGTGTACTAATTTAATCAAACCTAATGTGTACTAATGTAAATGTGCATACAATAAAAATATCCTACATATGTGTAAAACGAAACACTCGGTCGCCATTTATTGTTTATTTTTTTAGCATGTTTTTTCTTCATTTAAATGTTTTGTGCTTGCTAATGATCCACGTTTCTCACTACATCATTTCATATTGTGCAATGCTTATTGGGTATGTTTGGCCACTGAATCTATTGACGAATTATACGTCAATAGTTTTAAAGAGGAATTGTTAAAAAAAAAAATAATAAATATCAAAGTACAATACTATCTACAAAGATCCCTATCCATACCATAAGTGTAACTGACCCATTTCTACTTCAAATATATATATAAATACTTTATTTTTAAGTATTTAATGATTCGATGTTTTTAGTACTTCCTGGTTGATCACAATAACAATATACGATGTACAATGATTTTACACATTTTTCTACTTTTTAACTGTAAGTATTATTTTTATTATTTTGATCACGTCTTTGTACTTTCCGGCTACATTCAACTGAAGATTATGGTGACAAAATGGCAATTCTCCCTTTTGATCAACTAAGATATACATCATTTGATGTGGGTTCAGAAAAGGTAAAGGTAATGGTTTTCGGTATATTGTCTTTCATGGCTATCAATGAAAAATAATCAATTTACCAAAGCTGCAATATAAGACAGAACACCTGGCAAAATATCAGTTGAACATTTTATGTTTTTATTATAAAGTGTGACCAACGTACGTAAGCCTTTCACAATATCGTCGGAAGTATATTAGCAAAACATGTCTGTACAGGTCTCTCTGTGGTCAAATTCAACTATATGTCTGACAGATCTGCCTCCATTCAAGATGAACAGTGTTACTGAAAACAGAAATGTCATGGAATGAGGATATATTCTATATATTTTACCCAGGAATGGCTGACATTTAAACTGTATAGCTGATCTTCAAATGATCCATTTGAAGATCAGCTATACATATATTTACATATGACTTGTACAGTTATTGTTATTTAGCTATTTACAAGGAACGATGTGATCCCAATCTTGTCGTGATAACAGATGCGTGATTCTTAATTCAACATTTTTTTCTAAATGGAACAGTTCTGAAGTTTGGAGGTTTTATGTCATTTGGAATTTCTACAATAATGTTAGAATTAAAAACATATTTCTTGGCCAGAAATTCCTTTGGTTTATATGTCAATATCCGATAAAAAAATATATCATCATCTGTTTAGGCTATATTCAGATTTAATACATTTCTCTGACATCACACCATTGTTCAAGCAGTTAATTATTTTTCAGAATTCAGTTTTCCCTTTGTTGTTGCGTATTTGCACCTTTTATCTTAATTTGAAATCCTCCGAATTTAAATAATTTCTAATTTAATACATGTATAAGGGCTAAATAAGAGACAATACTTGGATTAGGCTTGCCTGCTCGCAGTAACTTTCTCATATTTTCTTTGCAACGATCTTTAATAAATAATACAAACACAAGCATCAACATACATGTCATACAATTGTACTTAAAAAAAAATATACCCTGTAATATATTAAGCAGAACGTACCAACACTTGAAGTTACTGAGAGCGTCTCGATAATAATTATACATGTATCAGCTATATATAGCTCAGTGACAACCTGTCCATATTACCGTCACAAATTTCCCCGTGCGTTGGTATAAACATATTTTATTGGTATAACTGACATATATAAACAAAACAATAGCAATTCTACAATAGGATTCAGAAACAAGCAAATGCTTTTTTTAAATCTGTTTCCTATGAAAAACATACAAGTATCACAAACAAATATATATGCATGCCGATTTAAATTTTAAAACTTGTGAGAATTATTTATACATTGAGGGAGAAAAAATGTATGTAGCATGTAGTTGAAAGCTACACATTTTACTTGAAAATAATAATACAAAGAGATTGAATAAGATTGAAAAGGTGAAAAATATTATGTAAGCATGTCAGGGTGTAAATCTTTTACTTTTTATGATAAAGGTTTGGACTGATTTAAATACTGCCTTGTTTTCTTCGTCATTTAGATTAACCGAGCCAAAAATAAGTAGTTTCAGTGGAAATTTTTCAGGAATGTCCAAAAGTGAGAAGAAAAGTTGTTGTCTTAGAGTCGTGTGACGCGGACAATCTAATAAGAAATGAGATACAGTTTCAGTTATTCCACAGATACAATTTGGCGATTCAACAAGGTTTCTAATAAAGAGGTGTGCATTTAAGGCACTACAATTCATATGTAGTCTCGCATGTACTATCTGACCTAACCTACATCCAACATAATAATGGGCTGGAACTTTAGTGTTTTTAGTGTTGAAAAGAGATTTAAATGAATTTAGCGATTCCAAATTACGGGTGGGAAGTGATAAATCATTCCATGCTTTTACAGTTGAAGGCAAAAAATTTTCAGAATAAAGACTAGTTCGACAGTTTATATTAACAATATTGTGTATTTGTCTAGTATTATGGGTGTGTCGGGTACCTACAGTTTTTGGAGTTAATTCAACTAAATATTGGGGTGTTTTATTGTAATTCATTTTATGAAAGACTTAACAAACCGGTTGTATTCTAAATAAAAACATTGAAACTATAAAGGGAAATCCCATATAACCGAAATAGAAATACATTTAAATTCTCCCTCTTGAAATCGTCCGAATTTAAATAATTCATAATCTAATATAAGGGCTAAATAAGACGTGGATTAGGCAGTAACTTCGATATCAAAGAGATTTATATGCCAAGTGTTGGTACGTTCTGCTTAATATATTACAGGGTATATTTTGTTTTAAGTACAATTGTATGACATGTATGTTGATGCTTGTGTTTGTATTATTTAATAAAGATTCAATGCAACGGCCATTTGAGATTGTATATTGTCCTTTATATATCCATCTTTGGCTTTATTTGAAGCCCATCTGCCATGTGCTTTAAGTAATCTTTCAGAAACACCTCTATTGACACCACTAGTAATACCACTGCTCCTTAAACTGTGAAGGCCAAATTTTGATTTATCCAAAACCAACCTCAGCTAAACTATCCAACAATATCGCTTTAGCTCTAGTATAGGACAATGGAACGTTTATTCTACGTAATCTAATCTAATCTACATAATTTATACGTAAATTTAGATTTAAAGATTGAAAGTGCTCTGAAAATATAGCTATCTGAATTAAATTGCAAATTTGCTAAATCAAAATATCTTTTTAACCAAAGAACTGTACAACATGCTGTATTAGTTGAAGCTATAACAATAGAATTACCCCTTCTGTATATGTCCGTTTTTTCTTCTCAATGTAAATCTTAATGTGAGTATCAAAACATTCTATGTTATTCATTTTAATGCTAGCCAATTCACTATATCTCTAAAACCCTGAAAATCCCAACAAAAATAATGGAACTGTTCTTAGTTTCCTTAAATTGATCGGATCTCCGAAATTTAAAACATTAGTTTTCAAAATATCAGGTGTATTGGGCTCTTTTTTTACTAAACGGCTTGCTTAACAACCCTCTGTAGCCTTCAAGTATAATATTTAAAAAAATATCTTCAAATTTAAATCATGGAACCATTTTATTGAATAGAAACTGGATTATAAAACTGCAAGACTGGATCCCTGTTGAATGAGTCCACCAATATAGAGCGAAACGGTCGTCGCTGGTAAACAATGAAGGGAACAAGAATTACACCACTGCTCAAACTTCTTAGACCTTGCTGACTGAACAAATGATGGCAAATTCCTTATTGTACTGGCAAATCTTGAATCATTGGCATAATCATCAAATTGTTTCCTTTGAGACTGTAATATTTAATAAAAAGAAATATATAAATATTTATTCATAACAATGACACCTAATAACTAGATTGTGATATGTTCACTTCATAATTCATAATCACTTTAATATGACAATATTGTTCAATTACGTTTATAATCAACAAAACTGCGGCATTCAACCATCGCAGCTTACAAATACAAATTCATGTTAAAAAATGCCGCATTCAACCATCGCAGCTAATAAATACAAATTCATGTTCAAACTGCGGCATTCCACCATCGCAGCTAATACATACCAATTCATGTTCAAACTGCGGCATTCCACTATAGCAGCTAATAAGTGCTAGTGCATTTTCAAACTGCGGCATTCAACCTTCACAGTACACAAAACAAACAATCTGCGGCAACTATCCTCGCAGTTAATATTGACAATTCATCATCGTTAAAACTGTTACAAATTCATGTTGATTTCGAGAGAAATCTATCAGTAACACAATTTCATTACTGTTACTGAAACAAGGCTACGTTTCTCCTAAGCTGAAGGCATCTCTACCTACATTATACAGTCGTGATCACGATCCTGTTGACAGTTACGAAATATCCATATCTCAAATGACAATGGATCTTTCACTTTCTTACGTAATTTTTTTCTTTTCTTTCCTCTATTATTGCAAATACTTACTTCGTACTTGACTGTATATGTGTGTAACACACACACACACACGATTCATGGTGGGGTCCGTGTTGCTGATATCTTTAGTTTTTTGTGTTGTCCTATTATGTGTCTGAGTTCCGCGTTGCGATGTCCGTTACGATTCCAGCATAAAACGATGTTCGGTTCGCCTTAATCTCCAGTTGTTTGTATGAGGACTCGTGTCTTATTTACGTTATATGTGTTTGTTTGCGTATCGTGGTGTCCAACACATATTGTGTTGTGTGTTTTGTTTTGCTTGTCGTCGTCTTGTGCTTTCTGTATTATAACCTGACAACTCTCATCGACTGTATACCTCCGTTCGTCATATGTGGATGCGCTGTCCACTCAGTGGGTTGATTCCAGAGATTCCTGAGAACCGATATCAGTACATGGTACAATATACAAGTAGTCGTAGTTAAACGTCCATTGTGGACATATGTTACAAGTTTCAATCGTCACGAGTTTTTCGAATTTTGAAGATCAGCCACCTGTCACATCAATGCTTCATGACAAATTAAATGTAGGACAGTGGTTTTCATAGATAGCTGAATTGAGAAAAGAACTTACTCCCGACAATGAAATTGATGAAGAGTAAGTGGTCTTGTGTAAATTAAATTCAGAATGTTAATGAGAAATACTTTTATAAGTATCACCTGGAATGTCCTTTATGTGATAATATTAGAAGTACTTTATTTATATTTTTATATTTTGATGGCGAGGTAGATTTCAATACCATTTCATATGAAAATACAGAACTGTCAGTAGATCTAAACAAGAATAATGTTCGTGCGGTACAAGTTTTTCAATTTAGTTAATTATGGCGGGTTCAACTCTTTTTATATTTCTATTTTTTTCTATTTATTTACTGATTGTTCTGTTAAGCGTTTCGTCCTTTTTCTAATAGGTACCGTGTTTCTTTGTTTTACATTTCCCCTTTTGCTTTGCATTATCATTATGCAAATTGAAATTTTTCACTGCCTGGTTGCTGTCATATGTAACTTGTTGTGATCTGTACGGATCGGGCCTTTAGTAATTGTCATACATGTAACTTGTCCGTAAACCCAATTGCTATATTTTAAGCAAATATAATATGCTTAATTCAGAAATAACCGAGGTTCTAGCTGACGATTAATATTCTCACCGGAATATCGTTAATGGGGCTATTATTCAAAACATTTATTTCCACCATAGGTACATGTTGTGATTTTAAGCATAATTTACTTCCACAATGTCTATTTTCAATACTCTATGTTGTCATATGCTTAATAATAGTTATATTAAAGAGGACCGATGGCTGAACCATTATCTAACAGACCATCGTAAGACATAATAATAAAACAATCGTCACCTTTGAACCAAAATCTAATTGCTGATACCATCTTTCGAAATCTGTAAGCAACTTACAGAATATATTTCAGCAAGGTGTTGACATCACCCGAAAAAACGTTTTGAAAGATGAAATAAGGCGATTCTATACAAATTCTTGATTTAATAGTTTAGTACTCCGAATAGGGTGGAAACGTCTTAATACAAACTACAAGCTCGAGTTTAGCGTATGAGTTGTGGGATAGCTCTTGGTATATTACTATTTATAATGGCAAAATTGCAGTCGTCTCTTTTGTCATAAAGTCTGTTAGAAAGGTGGCCATTGGTGTCAAATCTATGGTAATTATTTCATTCTAAGTGTAAACCGAGATATCTCATCATCTTGATTAGACATATTATATCAGACGAAATCATTTAAATAATATCATTATATTAACAGAATCTGAATTAATGTATTTCAAATTCCGAATCCTTTCATATTTCATCAATAATTATCTTTTTAATAATATTGGTTTTAATATATTCTTCCAGGTATACAGTGTTTGTGGTGTTTTACTATCGATATATCTGGTGATACCTACATTGAACCTGGAGTTCTGTACATAGTAGCATGTAACGTAAGCCACTTTCTAGACGACAGAAGAACCATCTACAATGCCGAAATATCCATCACTGATCAATTGGATTTTTCAATTTTCCACTCTAATAGCTTTGGATGTTTATACAGGGTTCCTGGAGAATATACCCTTTGTCAAAGCAGTGTATGTTCCTGTGATGTGGATGGTTTAGCTACACACTGGACATATAACACCTCAGCTGACTTATCATCACCGGTTACGTTTAGATGTTCATCAAAAAACAACGATGGATATTTAGAAACCAGTAAACCCTGGACACCAACAATTCCTTGTAAGTGTTTAGTTTTAGGGGAAAGACATTATGTCAATGTTAAGGCAGGCAAGTAATTTGCCCAATTTGTTTGCATTAAGAACGCTGATTGTTCCCATGCATTGTCGTTTGTTGTAAACTGTATTGAATACAATAAAGCAGTATATAGATTTATATTATGGTTGGATAATTTTCTACTAATTCTACTATCAATAACCATTGTAGATAATTGATATCGTCAAAATCAATGACATAAATTTGGCATATGGTTAGTTGATACCTTTAAGTACGCCTCTAAATAAAAAGCCGCAAGAAACTTGTGCTCATTGACTTTACCCCCATTGAAACTTAAAAGTCGTACGTAACTTTCACATCCTGTGTATGTAATGCAACAAGTAAAATGTGCTTGCCCAATTCGTTAATATGGTATTCATCCGTTCTAATAATAAATTATGGGTTCAAACAACATATGTCTATATTGGTATTTTATTGTGTTACCTAGATGGACCTGGATCAAATATTTCCGTTAGTCCATCAGAAGGATCATTCACAAAAATACAAGGTCAAAGTCTAGGACCAATCGTTTGTTCTGCTCAGTGTGACCCGCCATGCCAGTTCTATTGGATAAAGGCTGACGGAACTGTAGTGGCTGGATCAAACCTAGAAATACCAAGTCTGATGAAGAGTGACCACGGAACATTTACATGCCATGCAGGCAATGGTTATGGTAACAATGCAACACAGACTATATTTCTTACTGTAAATTGTAAGTATTAATTGATTAATGATTCCATGCTACATGTAATAAAATCATAACAGTAAAAACTAAAATAAATAGATATCTACAAAACATGACATCAATGTAGTCATTTCTTTTGATACCGCCACTGCATGGTAGCCGGGTATACATCTACTTCTGCAATCAGTGTGTATCACTACTAGAGCTGTGAGTCATATTCTCTTCCACATGAACAGTACTGTAGCTATAGCTGGTATTCATTCTCTATGGTTTTAACTGAACAATGATATATGTTTAAATCAAATTAAATACATACAGCAAATTTTCCATATATCACACTTAATATTCACTTTTCAAAGAATCATTGAACTTGCTCTGCATAAAAAAAATCCTGCTTATTCAATAACAAACGGACATCATTTGCCAATTATTTTACTTATCTGTTATAATATTTGCTTAGCCTGTGAAGAGAAAGATTAAACAGTGATGGTTGAACATTCCACCAATAACAACAAAACCATCTATCAACTCTCATATCAAACCCTTGAACAAACAAAACTACGATATATACTCATGCAAATCCGGATCATTGCTTGGGACAGGCAAGCAAACTGTGGCCGGATCAAGCCGGTTAATAGAATCAATATATTTGATTTTAAGCGGCAACACAAATATAAACAAGCGATCAAAAATATTCACGAAATCGATTCTAACCAAATAGACCACACACAATGAATGACAACATAAGCATGGACAATAAAGTAGATCATAATGTATCATTATTCGAACATATTTCATTATTTTGTATGGTCGTTTATTTTCTTTGTATTTTAGTTGAACCTCTATTGAATGTGGACATTCCAAGTTCCCATGAAATAATTGGCTTGCAAAATGGAACGTCCTTAAACATTACTGTCAGCCTCTTAGCTAATCCCGCTCCAACTATACAGTGGATATTAAGGAAGAACGATTCTATAGATAGCATAATAAAGTCATACATTCGTTCAAATGGATTTGAGTTCACATCAAATATATTTATACAAGAAATAAACAAGACACAGTTTGGGTCCTACATCGTTTTTGCAAGAAACAACATTGGAAGTTTCAATAGAAGATTTTCTGTCAATCAGAAGGGTAACTATTATATGTAGGCATCGTTTAGCAAATGATTGTCGTGTTAATATTTACATATTATGTTTGTTTTGTTCATTTATCTTAAAAAATAGATTTTTTTCACATCATCTGTACATTTCAAGATACTAAACAATGTTCACAAGATGTTCCGATTGATTTGCTTTGCTATAGTTACCTTTAATCTGATATAACAATCAATATATTCGTAGAAAACTGCTGACCAGCGATTTGACTCTGATACGTTGAAAGTCGTCATATGTAATTGTGTAAAAGTACAGAATTTTCTATTATTTTGTTCAACATAGCTGTGGAACATTCCTATACAATAATCTTTTTTTCAAGCATGAATTGGTCATTTGGTGCCCTGAAACGCTATATTGAGTGTCCTACATTTCCTAGTAGAATTTTAAAACAAAACAATAGCACCGCTGATAGTCACATGCCCTCAGTTTTAATTAGCATTCTGTCCATTATTCAAATCACATTTTAATAAATAATCGGGTATACTGTTGATATTAGCTATTTTTGTAAATACTATAAAATATGTGTAATTATTCGCATAATGAATTTAAATATATTTTAGACCATCCTATTGTCCCATCTGTTTTCTACGTTGTGTGTCAAATGACATCAGCTTTTGTCCTGTGGAGATCAGAGTTTAACGGTGGATCAAAACAGGAGTTTTATGTACAATATTGGAGAATATCACTATCATCACAAGCCATCGTATCCCCATCCATACTTGATCCTGGTTTGACATCTGACCTACAGTACACAGTCAACAACTTGGTACCAGAAACATTGTATATATTTCATATAATCGCCAGGAATGATTTAGGGGATTCGTTCACAAAGTCGGTGAATTGTACCACTGACCAAAGTAGGTACATTATATGTTCTGTATTATCAATATCGTTTTGCTTTACGTTAATGTCTTAAATCTAAAAAGCACAAATATCTACCTCATTTAAAACGCATAATTCGTTTCTGGTTTTTTTTAATAGATATTTTAATAATGCGTCTTGTACATACATATAATATGGTAATATGCTTAGCGTACTCCATATTGATGTGATACTAAAATAATACTAGATGTTTCACTATATTGTGTTAAGCTATACTTGTGTATGTGCTAGATTTTTTTCATTATAATATGTGTATTTGTTGTTGTGATAACTTTTTGCTCAATCCCATTGCTGTTTTATTTGCAACGAAATAATACTAAATCTCAGAACAATCTAACAACAATGTAATCACTCCCGTTACTTTGATATATAAACATTGATAAACAGTAGTAATTCACATTCATAGCTGAAATATAGCTGAAAGTAGCGTTAAACAGCAACAATCAATCAATCAGTCACATTCAAGCAGCTACATAGTAAACGTATACTAATGAATTAGATATGCTGCACTCCCTCCAACTAAGTGATTACTACGCAATGATAAAATATACACAGTGTTCCATTTACGAAAAGAACAACGTCCATTATGAACTACGTTGTGACCAATAGGACTACTTTTTTAAAGCTGTTTGATATTGTAAATACCTGACCACAGAGTATTTACAAAATAATTAAATACAGAAATAAATGTGTAAAATGAACTTTTTTTTCAGGGCAAACCCAGACAAATCCTGTCACAACCAGTCAAGCCAACAATGGACTATTTGTCGCTGGAATCTCATCATTGGTCATCGCTTTAATTACTACTATTTTTGTCATTTCCCTTCTTGTCTTTTGTCGTAAGTTTTAGTTTTTAATGTATTGAAAACAAAATATTACAGTTTTGGAGCAAGACAGTGCACAGGACATCACATTATAGCTAAGTATTACAGGTAAGAGTGAATAATAACAATAACATATAGAACAACATACATTGCTTAAATAGAATAGTATCATTTTTTCCAAAGTTGAAAGTCAAATATACTTAAGAGTAAGCTCACAACGTCCGTGATATCGCGTTGTGAGCACAGATATTATGCATTCCTCTTGGCAATAAACACGGTATATATTCAAAACAAACCCTTAGGATGAACTCGGGTTATGCTGTTCCTTTCAGCTAAATAACAAACAACCCTTCCATATGATGTTGTCTATTTTATAGCTTCATGATGCATAATTGACTTGTTTGTGTCATCAAAGATGTGTATGCAAAACCCATACATTTGTTAGATTGGTCCCACCAACGACAGTTAACATTTTCAAAGGAAAGACATTATTCTTAAAGTATTTATCCTGATTATATTTGTGCATTCAAATGATGTCTTTTGATGTCTTTCTAATTAATATAAATGGTCACCGAATATAATGCGTTGCACTTTTGTTCTGAAATATACAGCATGTAGTTGATGAATTGCGCAATATAACTGACAATGCAATGTTGTGTTTCAGAATATTACCACAAGAATTACATGCAAGAGGTTGTAGACAAATCTGAGCATTGACATTAAATAATTGACCAGCTCTTTTAAATTTTATTATTTGTTAAACAGTCAAATAAATATATGTTTCTACGCTTGCTAAGGTATTTGTGCAAACAATCTAACTAAAATAAGATGCTCGTTGTATCTTGTTTTCCTGTTGTGATACAGTAGCATCTAACAACATTCCCTCTTGAATCATGTCACGTAACATTGTATTCACCCTTGACCATCCAATCATATGCAAGACAGCTACATCTATTGACCAATCGGACAACATCGTTTGGCGTGTACTCGGTTTTGATAGCTAAAGATTTCGTAGGCACATCGCTGATTGTTCGGTTGAAAATATGAACCCTGACATGGTCCGATATGGAATGTCGTTAGACGCAACTTATATATCGCGAACAAATGAGGAAACAATATACAACAGACATGAATTTTTATTAGATTGTGTACTGAAAGAATTCGTCTTTCTTCATCTTACAGAAAAAATGTAATGCTGATTTGCTAGAAAGGTTCGTTTTGCATATACAACATGATATAACTTAGTGCATAGTGCATTTAACAATTTCAGGTTTTCGCTTGAAGAAAAAGGAACGCATGAGGTATTTATACTTTGTTCTAGCATATACTATTTTCAAAACTACACACTCTTGCGAAAGAAAGAAAGTCGTAAGCATGTGAATTTCTCTATATGAATTCAATTGCAAAATGAAAATAAACTACAACAGTAAGCAGCAATATATCCAACCGCAACAAACACCAATATCCATAAAACAAAGAATTAGCAATCTCAGAATGCGATGATGTTACTTTGAAAATGAAATCCAACTACAAATAAACGTTAGCGGCAATCAAGAATGAAGAGTCCAGACGTACATGCCACCATACATAAAACGTTAGGGGCAATCAAGAGTCCAGACGTACATGCCACAATACATAAAACGTTAGGGGCAATGAAGAGTTCAGACGTACATGCCACAATGCATAAAACGTTAGGGGCAATCAAGAATGAAGAGTTCAGACGTACATGCCACAATACATAAAACGTTAGGGGCAATGAAGAGTCCAGACGTACATGCCACAATACATAAAACGTTAGGGGCAATGAAGAGTCCAGACGTACATGCCACAATCCATAAAATGTTAGGGCAATGAAGAGTTCAGACGTACATGCCACACTACATAAAACGTTAGGGGCAATGAAGAGTCCAGACGTACATGCCACAATACATAAAACGTTAGGGGCAATGAAGAGTCCAGACGTACATGCCACAATACATAAAACGTTAGGGCAATGAAGAGTTCAGACGTACATGCCACAATACATAACACGTTAGGGGCAATGAAGAGTTCAGACGTACATGCCACAATACATAAAACGTTAGGGGCAATGAAGAATGAAGAGTCCAGACGTACATGCCACAATACATAAAACGTTAGGGGCAATGAAGAGTTCAGACGTACATGCCACAATACATAAAACGTTAGGGGCAATCAAGAATGAAGAGTCCAGACGTACATGCCACAATATGTAAAACGTTAGGGGCAATCAAGAATGAAGAGTCCAGACGTACATGCCACAATACATAAAACGTTAGGGGCAATCAAGAATGAAGAGTCCAGACGTACATGGCACAATACATAAAACGTTAGGGGCAATCAAGAATGAAGAGTTCAGACGTACATGCCACAATACATAAAACGTTAGGGGCATAGGTCATGTAATTCCTGTTACAAACCTAGTGTTAAGTCAAGAATGACGGAATTGTGTTAACAACAAACGGAACATATCCGTGGTCATTAGTATGACAGAAATTCCGTAACTATTAACTAAGTCATGTGGCGAGCGTAAAACTGTCGAAGTGATGACTTCAACTTAATCACTAGGAAACCTTGTTCAGAAACCCGCACAACGTATTTTCTCTTCATAATGTTATTTTTTTAAACTTTTTATTTAGTCAAAATTCTCGATGATTGCATTATTTTGTTGTATTTTATTTAGAAGTAAAGAGTATACAGAATTCAAGACGTGCACGAAATGTAATCCTGTAGCAAAAGATAATTATGATAGCTTAAACACGACAACCATTGGTATGTACTGGTGTATATGACTTTTTAAACACAATTCCATATTTGTGAAGCTTTCATTTTATTTCGAAGTTGGTAATCTACAATATTTGATAAACTATTCTTTCAAATTATTAAAAAGTGCCAAAATATAAAATATAAGTTTTACCAGACAAATATAACAAATTGTCACGACATATCGGAATTTGAGCAGAAAATGATTTATTTTTATAAGTGCATGTAGAATTAACGTGATATATCAGTCCCTTATCAGTACTAGATGGAGTTTCGCCTATCATTTATAGCAGGCCAATAGTGATAGCACCGCAAATATAGCACTAAAGCCCAATACACAACACCATTATCTCAAGAAAACTTCTAAAACAAAACTATGATAGACAGTTTGATATTATAAGAGTTTTTGAATTATGTTTTCATGTAAATATATTCAAATATTAGCCATGGGCTACTGCTACAAGGACAGTATCAGCCGTGATCCGAAATATGAACTAAACGGAACTTATAGGCATTAGTGAACTAGTTATATCACGTCATATGGCAGTTTAATGCGTTATATCTGTGAGACGAAAATAAATCAGGAAAATTGCATGAGCATAGTGCCACTTGGGAAGCAGAATATAAGAATTTGACCATCTAAGGTAATTGGTACACACAAAGAGTTGAAATAATAAATACAATCTTCAATGTGAATATTTCTATGCAAGCTGTTTGATAAGTTGAACCAGCAAATCTTATATAAAATTGGAGGATATTTTGCTACGTTGAAGACATCTCCTATTATTTTATCAAACAGTGATAGACTACCGCCACATTGAGAGCATATGCTCTCCTGTGCAATAGGTGGTTTGAATCAGATGTGGATTCTGAAACATTCTAAAGATATGTTAGATTGAAAATACTTGTGCTGTGTTTGGCGGTCGCGCATTCCTATGGGTACTAACTGTGCTCTCCTTCTCGCTGACTTGTTCCTTTATTCGTACGAGGCAGACTTCAAACAGGGCCTTCTACAGAAAAACGACAATAAGCATGCCGATCCTTTAATTTCACGTTCTGCTGTATAGATGATGTCTCTTAAATAAATAAAATTCTAAGTGTAGTGAGTTTGTTGATTGCATCTATCCCACTGAGCTTACAATAAAGGATACCACAGACACAGCTTGGTCCGCTCAATACCTTGACCTACACATCCAAATTGACAATGATGGTCGGTTAAGTAGGAAACATTACGACAAAAGAGATTAATCAAATTTTCTTATTGTGAATGTTCGATTTATATGTAGCAACATTTCAGCAGCACCTGAATGTGGAGTATATATGTCTGAATTGATCCGATATTCCAGACATTGTGGTTCCTATCATGATTTCCTGTATAGAGAATTGCTGCAGACAATGCACCTTTGGTTCCTATGATGATTTCCTTGATATAATGTTGCTGCTGACAAAGAAGCTGCTGAGCCAAGGGTTCCTAGGGGTTAAGTTGAAATCACCACTTCGAAAGTTTGAAGGTCACCACCATGATTTGGTTAACCACTATGGAGTATCTATTTAGCAAAAGACCACAAATATGTTTCGCTTGTCGTAATCACAATTCGATCCTTTACTCATTCATGACTTTTTACCGGGTTTGTAACAAGAGTGACATGAAGGAACAGTAACTGCCTACCCTTCCGGGGCACATGGGTTCACCTCCGTGTTTTAATAAGGTTTATGTTCCTAGATCTTTGGTTCTCTGCGAAATGTTTTGTTGATCGTTGATTGTTCTTTTGTCCTTTTTCTGTTGGTCCTTGTCTTGTATGTACCTCTCCGATTTACAGCTTCTGATTACTCCCTTAGTATTTTCAAACTCTTCTTCTTTCCGGACATAATGCCAGAACAAAAAGTTAACGGATTATATATAGATTATCAATGCTGATCGCAAATCAGTAATATTCAATAGTAAAGTATGGTTCACTTTCAATTTTTAATATATATCATTTTTCATATATGTATTTTTTTTCCTTTACAGGAACAATTGAAGAAAGTGAGAGTCCAACAGACATAAAGTAAGCTATGTTCTGTTCAATCCAATTTCCGCGATCTATGAATTTCTCATTTTATATTACTATAAGTGTTGATTTGTACGAGGCACATATCGAAACATGAATGTTTCACTTTGATCTTAAGCCCAATGTGACAATAATGCTGCTTACTACCTTAATACAACATAGTACCTTTGACTTTTGTGTCCATGAGTACTCCTGATATGTGATCGAAACACATACTATCAAAGCTCTACAAAATCATCTCAATAGCCTCCCATAATATCACTAATATTATAGTTTTCTTCCAGGCTGCCAATAGCAACCAATAAATAACTATGTAGAATATTATATTATACTTAATAATATTACGTTGTATACTTTTATAATTATGTAGTATTTACAGCTATGAGGAATGCCAGTCAAGCGTGAAGACAGACCAGCCATCCCAACAACTCAATAAACGAACAGAAGGTACTGTTATTATATCATATCTAGTACTATTAATGTGGTTGAAAAAGTTAGTCTTTTTTTTCTAACAACGTAATATCTTTTATTCAAATGCTTGCTGAAATTAACATGCCAAAAGTCCAAGCTCCTTTTGGTGTTTCCCTGTTACATCTTGTTCTGATTATCCAGGGCTATGATCAGAATTACATGAAATATATATACAACCTAAAGACAATTTCTATTTAATACCTTTTGGAAACATTTATTTATTTTGCATTTATTATATAATTTTTTACTTTCATTAATAATGTACACTTTTGAAGTGTTTCATTTTCATTTATTCTTTTAATATATTCATTGGAAAATATTCTAAAACATCAATATATTTTGTTTTCTGTTCAGATATATAGTACGATTTGTAGATGGAAAACCCTACAACTATCATAAAAAGGTTAGCCTTACATTCATCACATGGCACTGTGCAGTAGGATAATTAATTTTGTCTGACATCTGAGTCAATATTATAGATACTTGACTAATGATATAAGTAGAACCCTATGTCGATAATATAGGTATTCTGTCTTAAATTCGTGGTTTATTCAAAACATTTATATTTACACATTTCAAGCTCCATCTCCGATAGTTTGAAGTTTACATTAAATAAAAGAATAGTGTAAGATGAATCTATATCTTCTATTCACCCACCAACAACTATTACTAACACCATGAAAGTTGTTGAAATGTTTCGAGTGTGAAATTACTCACACACTCATGTATCTCCTGTCCGAGTTATGTATTTAATTCCTGTGACTCAATTAGCGTAGCTCTTTTCAGATTGATTGCACCTCACAGTGGTTTTGAGTTTGAAGGGTTTTTCATGGCTAGTGTGAAAATACATCTCCTCGTCGTCAATGACAACGCATTATTCAGCAATATAGTATGAGGTCACATGCTACTAGAATTTGTCGTTACTTAAATAAATCTATATCGCATTTCTTGATTGGTTACCGTAAAGTCCAGATTTTATGCATTTGTGAAATGAACAGGCAACGCATATATTTTCCAAACATCAATGCCAAGCTCACACTTACAGACCATATTTGTGTAAGTTTTTTTATATTTTCACCTCACTTAATGTCTATTAATCTCGTAATTCCAGCCGACAATATATCCAGTCACCACATAAATACAATTCATATTTTAAAAATAAAAACTTAATACGTCTGAAACTATTCAGAGAGATTTGATGTTGGATTTTGTAAATAATGTTTTTATTTTCAGATATTAAAGACAAGAAGGGAGATATTTATGACGATATAGAAGCTTAGATAGAATATAAAAAAATCCATTGTTTAATTTCTTAGTTAGAAGTTAGTTTAAGTTGGATTTTCTAGAGGAATGGGTGTATTTCAGTTTGCTGACTGTGAATGTGTTAACAGTCAATGACATAAACAAAGATGTAATATAAGTGATGTCACAGTCGTCAGTGTATGTCTGTCAACGTCACAGCCTATAATCACGTCTGTGATTGATTCACTCGGGAATCTGTATATAAGCATATAAGCCAGTAGGAATACATAAATTCATAACTTCGTAATACACAATTCATTTCAGGCAAACTTGTTATCATCCCTGTTTTAGTGGGGTGGTAATGTTTTGTAGATCATTGTTTGTCTTTTTCTCCTGTTTTCCGTTTAGCCACTGTATTTTGTGTCCTTCTACGATTTACGGCTTCTGATTAGCCCTTTAGTATCGTCACAATTTTCTTGTATATATAAATAACTAAATATTAATATCAATACCTCCTAGCTATAGCTATTGTGATCACTTCGTTATTTTGCTTGTGTGGATACAAAAAGAGTATCATATTGTTTTTACATTGTACATTGTATTGTATATAATTTTCGTTACTATCGTAAGCAAAGCATTTAGCGTTTGACCATATTATTTCAATAATCAGCATCCCTTAAAACCAAAATGATAGAAAACCAGGAAATAACTACTTTGTAAAGATTGAACATCATTATTTAGGCTTACATTGTAATTTGTATATATACACTGCAATATCTAATGATGATTTGAAATTGAAATCAATCCAATTACCGAAAAGAGCTAAATTTTAACACAACATAGCACTGATCGGTAACAGGGAAGACTCAAATAAAACTTCTGTATTCTGGATATGCAAATATCGATATATATATACATTTGTTGTATATACCCCACTCCCCCCCCCCCAATTTTTTTTTAAAAAATCATATATATCTGCCATTCTTTGTAAAGATAAAGACTTTGTGTCGGTGTCTATAATTAACTTTCTAAAATTAATAACATAAAATCTTAAATGCCTTCCGAGTGGGATGAATATTATGGATGTCAATTGATTTGACCTACATACAGAATATTTCAGTGAAACGTATTCGATACGGTTTTAGCACAAGTTTTTATGACAAAAATTACTTACCGGTATCATATTCGAACATTATAATTTCCAAAACACACTTAAATCCACCAAAACCATGATAATGTATAACATACGTCAAATAATAAAAAAAAAACATCTTGCCGCCTCGTTAACTAGTTTTTGAATGAATTTCGCGCGCCAGAACCGAATCACATTTACAAAACCAGATCCATCCGCAAAAAAATAATCCCATCAAAATATCGCTTTAAAGAATTCATTTTATTATTTTTTGGAAAATTAATTATAAATTACCGATAAACAGAATATTAGGCATTTTGTTTTTTGGGACTGACTTGATCACGGGGTATATCAGGTGGGCCGTTTATTTTATTCCTAAGGGTATTGCAGGTGTCTTAAAAGGGTGTAGGCATGGGTAAGATAAGATATCTAGAATTATGTTTTTTCATGGATGGCACCCAGAAAAATTGTCGAGGAAAGTTATTACACACTCATCCTTTGCTGTTTCTTTATTTGTGAGATAAAAAGAACTAGTTACAAATAACAAAAAGCTTTTGAATTCTTGTATTTGTCATATTGGATGTCCAAATTACCACTGCAATTGTCTTTTTTATTTCCAGGTCGGTTAGGGAGGGGGAGGGGTGGCTTGAGGTTGACTGTACTTGATTAATTCATTACAAAAAAACAGACAGCCACCCAGCTGCATTGTTAAATTCCTTCAAATTCTGTGCTCCAGTTGTATTCATTTGATTTTGGTTATTCTTTAGTTGTCTTAGGTAAAGGTTTTTTGAGTTGGAGTGGGGAGAGGGAGAGAGGATCAGATAATGTGCAAAAGATTTGTTGTATTTTATGTCATTATATGCTTCAGTTGAGTTGTTCGTCACGTCTCTGTTTCAATTTGGATGTCCCACAATGGTCTGTTGTGACTTTGATTTCCGTTCGTTTCAAATGCAGTATTTCAAACAAGATTGCAAATAAAAGATTGTTGATGCCCAAGTTTATTTCAGTCATTTTGCCACCCACATAAGAAGATTTTCAATTATTCGTAGAAAGCTAGATTTTGACATTACTCCCTAGCCTTAATACGTATTCACAGGCATGTACGCTTTGACTTTCGTTTTCATTATTTAAAAGGGATATCAAGACGCTACAATGCGCCTTCTCTATTTCGAAATCTACAAAAAATAGTGAGCTTGTGGCACTCTATAGTCCATTATCAGGCTTGTCGTATTCAACCTAGCCAACCCCTACTCATGGAGAGAACAAACTTATCCACAACATGGGTGCACTGTAGGTAGCTCTGTTGGTGAGTCATGTCCTGGGAACTACCACCAGTAACCAGTTCTACATACGCATTTTGAAATAAAATATGTCGGTGACCCCCAGTAACGTTGCAGGGATCGTTTCTATCGTACATATAGCATTTTTATGAACGTTCTCTCAATAGACCATATGCACAGTTTATACTTTGATTATAAAATTACACGTTTAACAGTAGTTATCTCCCTTTATTACGAGCCAAATTTCCTGATTCATGCAAAGTTCAATGAAAATAACATAGTTTTCCTCATAATATATTCAAAATGTTAATGTCATGATATTGTTATGAAATTATCCTTTTTACAAGGTTCAAATATCCACAAATTACGAGAAAATTATCATCAAATGCATTGTCCTGTCCACTCTTCTTAGAGCCATATAATTTTGCACGTCCGAAGGGAACTAACTCGTATGAATAAAGAATCAAACACGTATAATTTTAGATTCAAATCTGGAAAGTGCAAAAGGTCTATTACGTCAATAATTCCATTTCTTATTTGAACGGACGATCAATTACCATTCATGCAACACGTGTATCAATGTATGGTAAACCTTCAATAAGATTAAATAAAACTTGCATATTTGACTCCAATCATAACACGAGGAGATTACTTCTTAAAGGTTGTTTCTTAAAGCCGATTGTATAGCTGTTAGGTTTATTAGCTTTACTTCCACTTTAGACAATGGATTTACAGGATCTACAGTGATGTAATTAAAATAAGCATCCGTTTCTTTATTAAATATATATATTTAGATATTTCAAATAAATAGATAATCACATGATTCACAAAGCACTTTCCGGATCATTTGCATGCGAAATTTTTATTACATCCTTTCTATTCTTGATGATTACCTTAATTAATATTATATTTTCTAATAAGATAACCGTTACGTAGCACATATATTATTTGGTTTTCCCATCTTTCCATTTTGAGCGTACTTGAAGGTTTACCAGAAACGTGTCGTGTGCACTAAATTTGATATCTACGTTTTTACTACTATTACTAGGTATCACTCGTCCAGCAGTCAGTACTTCGGCACTCACTTGCTATCTACGTTTTTATCACTCAATACGGTAACATGGGAAACATTTTGATATTTTTTTCCTATCTGTATATTTCCCTTTTCTTAACTTCCGAGGCGATGAAACGTCTTCAGTATGCAAACATAAACCAGAATTATCAGGGATCGTTGGAAATTATTGGCTCCGTTAAATGGACACGTGCCTCCACATTGATTGGATGTACTAGAGATTGTATGATGCATGCAAAGTGTATTTCCTATTTCTACAATAGCAAAAGCAAACGATGTGTTATGCATTCTAAAGAATTTATTTTCACAACAAGATACGTAGCAGATAAAAACTGGAATTATTATGTTACAAGAGACGGTAAGTAGCGTATATTACTCTTGTTTGTTATAGATAGCTTGACTGAGTCAGCTGAACATTTTCTTCGCAGTAATATCATATTAAGAAAAAGTTACATTTAGATCAGATGATGTCCGTCATGCACGTTTTTACTTTTTTACTATATCAACACGCTTAATTGAATTTTTACAGTGGTAGCTCAATGAACAACAGTCCGCGGTAGACATGTAGCTGCAATCTGACACATTATCCTGATTACGAGTCAACCAGTCCGTGTTCTTACTTCTTAATGCAGCGTACTTAGCGGAGAAGTATCAGATTTCAGTTTTATGGTCTATGGCTTAACCCGTTTGGGGGCTCAAATCCACGACGAACCACATTCCTGGCGAGCATGACATCACCGATGCGATTTCCGTGGCTTGAATCATATGTATTAATCCTTATCGTATACATTTAATGCCTACAATAAGGAGTATAGAGATATAGTGTTTAAAGCCACTTTCAATAATATTTCAGCTATATCATGGCGGTTAGTTGTATTGGTAGAGGAAACTGGAGTACCCGGAGAAAGCCACTGACCTGCCGCAAGTCACTGACAAACTTTATCACATGAGCGGGATTCGACACTCACAACTTTAGTAATGATAGGTACTAATTGCATAGGTAGTGTAAATTCAACTACCATATGATCACGACCATGAAGCCCCTTACAAAAGGGCAATTTATTTTAATTGTACATAACATGTTAATAATCTTATAACGCTCAAACCGCATCAATTATCTAGGGGTTAGTTTGCTCGTCTCGATTGTGACAGATCGTGGGTTCGAGCCTCGGTCTGGTCAACGCAAGAACTACAACTTTGGTGTTTGTTGCTTCTCTACTAAGCACCGCAGAATTAAAGAGAAAGAGCACAAACTGGAATCAGGAAAATGTGTCCGAGTAGAGCTACATGTCTACACGCGTATTGTTGTTTCAGTGAGATAGCACTATAAAAATACAAATATCCTAAGCGTGTTGGTCTAGTACAAAGCGTACATAATGATGTAGCTTGCTCAATTGATGTTTAAGAACAATCACTCTCTCTATTCTCTATACATATAACGAGATTAGTTTTGTTAAAAGATGCACGTACTAATTTTTGAACTTTAATAAGCTACAGATAAAGTGGTACTGTGAACATTTTGGATATAAAGCAGCGTAATGTTTGCATGATTTTATCATTTGTTTTGCATTGGATGTCATAAAGACAGAACATAGGAACATAGGAACAAAATATGACAGTTACAGGAACTAAATGTATTTAGGATTAGCATTTTGTCCATAGTGGTACCCTTAAAATGACAGAATAATATGCACGCAGCATTAAGGAGTACGAGCAAAGACTGGCTGGCTGCGGAATCAGAATAATGTGTCCAAGTGAAGCGGCATGTCTACCTACGGAATGTTGTTTCCGTGAACTAACACTCAAATCCTAACTAGGCGTGTTAGTCTAGTACAAAGAAGACATCATCATCTCATTAACAATTAGCTTGTTCTCGACATAATATCGCTGAAAATTGCTCATTTGGCGTTAAGCAGCAATAATCACTCACTGAACAATGACACCATTGATATACGTGTACCTGTATCAAGAGATTGATATATCCCTCAGATCATACTATTCAAACGATACAACTGAAATAATGTTGAAAGTGACGTTAAACACCATAACCCATACAATTCAAAAGCTTTAAGTAGAAATCTAATTTATTACAGCATCAGGACGGTGTCCACCAACTTACTTGTATTACCGATACTTTGACTTTTGCTATTTTATTGGAACTATTGAAGAGGTAAATGTGATGATTATAAAGAACATGTGTATGGATACAGGAGGTAGACTTGCTGCGATAGATTCACGGGAAAAGGAAGACTACTTCAAACATATCCTATGTAAGGTTACTTTTTTTCTGCTTCACATTTCCGACTTTGATTCTAAAATTATGCATTTTACATGAGTTATTCCCCTTTAAGGCGGAAATTTTTTGATGTTGTAACCACTTGTGATTTTTCTATTGGCTATAAATATTGCTGTTATAAAGGGTTACACTAGCTGTTATAAATTCATGGGAAAAGGAAGACTACTGCAAGAATATCCTATGTAAGGCTACATTTTTAATAATATTGAAAGATAGAGGGGAGGATAGGTATCATAAATCTAGTTTAACCACGCCACTATATTTCCATTCACAGTCAATATGTGTTGGCACATTCCTTCCAAATGTCTGTCATTTTATTTTGGAGCACAATTAACTATGTTCTTTTCTCGTCTCTCTCTTTGATAGAACTAATATTAGGTATAATCTTCGCCGATTTTGGCTATCCTGTTTAGGCACTGTGGTTTTATTAATACCAGACTCTAAATTATTTCCCATTCCAATCTTTCGATTTTGAGCGTACCTGACGAAGGTAATTCCTGAAACGCGTCGTGCGCACTAAATTAGATATCTACGTTTTTATTATGCATATGTCAATTTCTGTGTCACGAATATTTAATATTCAAGATTATCGCGTCCTTTGTAATAACGCTGTTTGTCAGGTAATATGTGAGGGATGATGTTTTACATGCATGTGCAAAACACGTCACTTGCATGACATGATCATTGTTGGTCCATAAATTACTTCAATAAAGGTTAGAGAGTGCCGAAGAGGCAATAAAAAATGAAAAATCCAGAGAAACTGGCAACAAAGACAACACAAGACGAAGAAATACAAAACACAAACACAAATAATGTAAATAAGACATGAGCCCTCCTACAAACAACTGGAGGTAAAGGTTTAAACCAGCCACTCTTTCTCAAAGTTTCTGTAGCTAACAGTCCTGTATGTTTTTTATCGACTTTGTCTCTTTCTAAGATTTGTCTATTGGATTTTGGAACTGCTCAGAAAGTGTGGTATTTATTTTTAATTCTTCTATCAATTCTATTACATACAATAACCGTCCGTAAGTCATAACGTTGTGTTGATCATTGTGCTTTGTCTGTTTGTACGTGCATGTCAAGATGGGTCGATTTTTAGTGGTGTTCGTGTTACACGATCTTTAGTTTTATGTGTATGTTTTTTAGATCGTTGTTTGTTCTTTTGTACTTTTTCTTTTTGACCATTGTGTTGTCTGTTCTTCTTCGATTTACGGATTCTGATTACCCCTTTGATATCTTTTGGCCATTGCGTTGTCTGTTCTTCGATTTACGTATTCTGATTACCCCTTTGGTATATTGTGGCCATTGTGTTGTCTGTTCTTCTTCGATTTACGGATTCTGATTACCCCTTTGGTATCTTTTGGCCATTGTGTTGTCTTTTCTTCTTTGATTTACAGATTCTGATTACCCCTTTGGTATCTTGTGGCCATTGTGTTGTCTATTCTTCTTCCATTTACAGATTCTGATTATCCCTTTGGTATCTTGTGGCCATTGTGTTGTCTGTTCTTCTACGATTTACAGATTCTGATTAGCCCTTTGGTATCTTCAAACTCTTCTTTAAAAACTTGGTGTTGTTTTGTCAGATAGTTAATATGCTAAGCTGGTTTTTTTATCTTACAGCAAACCGCCCATATATACGTGTAATAGTAGCAGGGAACAGGACAGGTATATATGAGTGGACATTAGACGACGGGTCAAAGTTAACATATTTCAACTGGTACCCTGGTCAACCAAACACAGAACATGATCCATGCTTAGTAATGTTTATAAACGAGCAATTGTTTGATCGGTCATGTGAATTTCTGCACCCTGCCTCATTTGTTTGTGAATATACATAAATGACCATGACCTGTATATATACATTGATACACTGCAGCACCAACTCCCATCGAGGAAGAACAACAATTTAGCAGTTCAAAAATTTAATTCTTACACTGTTGGGTTAATCCAGTGGAGGAGATATATTGTATGGTTACAATATTAGTGTAATATTAATCCAACAGTGGTGATATATCAATTAAATAATAAGATTATACACTTATCCCTTGATTTCCCCTTTTTATATTCCTGTCAACAGGAAGTCAACTGACTTATAATTAGGTTCCCAAAGCTCAACATGAAAGAGGTACCAGAAAAGCTATATTTCGGTCAGTGACTGTATTTAACAAACATTGGTACAGTTTGACTGCTCAAAAAGACCAAGTGAAGGACAAATCAATGAAATTGTCCGCTTCATTACCATGTATAGCGTATCGAATTGACCAAATGAAAAAACTCCCACTGATAATTAACTTAATATCAGTTTATTTAACTATCTACCAGTAAATCACACTTTATCACAACAGTTAAACATGTATGTGGAAGTCAATAACATCACACAGTATTTCATGTCGTTCAACTCTGTTTGGCAATCAACTTCCGTTTTCATCAGTTGCGAGGTTAAACAAATGTTTATGGCAATATCACAGTGTGTGGTGTTACAGTCACGACCTTAATTTTGTTTCAGCATGTTCAAAGCTGCAAATTATAGTTGTTAAATGTTAGTGTGCTGTCAAAACCACACCCACCCAAACATTTCCCTGTTATGGGTGAGGGTTAGGGTTATCGTGTTTAACGCCACTTTCAACAATATGTCAGCTATATCGTGGAGGTCAGTTTTATTGGTGGAGGAAATCGGAGAAACCACCGACTTGCCGCAGGTCATTGACAAATTTTATCACATAATGTTGTATCGAGTACAGCCCGCCTGAGTAAGGTTCGAACTTACAACTTTAGTGTACTGATAGTTGTAAATCTAAATACCATACGATCACGACCACGACGGCCCATTACACTATATGGATAAATTTTCCTAAAACCTAATGACATGTTGGAAAAGAAACAGTACCCGAATGTGCGAGTGAAAAAAGTAATTGTTCAGCTATATCATGGCAGGAACAAGTTACATTCGATGAGATGATACTAATGTCCGCTGTGTACCAGACTAACGGGCTTACTTGGATTTGTATAGTGCTAAATCACTGACACAACAGTCCGTGTAGATAGATATTTCACTCAATTCCTGATTCCTATTCAACCAGTCTTTGCTCTTTCTGCGTGATGATGTGTGCTTAGCGGATGAGCATAAAATACAAATTTGATGAAAAAGATATATTACACAATATAATAAAATAAATTATACATAAGATATAAATATAAATGATAACAATAATTAGGAAAATGGCTACACTACAGTTAGAATCAAAAGGTATTTTTGATGTTACATGTTCGTTAATGCAATTTAGAGTTGGAATCAAAAAGTATTTTTGATGTTGCATGTTCGTTATTTAAAGCAAGTTAAACAATTAAGCATAACATAACTGACTGACAACGGGCACAAAGCTGAATTATTTACCTTTGTTCGTTTATTTTTTTTTTTTAGCTAGTATTTGTTTGTTTGTTTGTTTGATGGTGTTAAACGCCACTTTCAACAATATTTCAGGCATATCTTGGCGATCAGTTTTATTGTTGGAGAAAACCGGTGGACTCGGGGAAAACAACCGACCTGTCACCAGTCACTGACAAACTTTATTACATAATGTTGTACACCTCGCACCGGTTGAGATTTGAACATCAGTGGTGATAGACGTTCAAAAATCCTAAATGAAAAACAACAAATACCACACTGTCGTAATAGTTCAAAAATCTTTTCGTTTTCTTGTATGAAGTCTGCCTCATACGAATAAAGGAACAAGTCAGCGAGAAGAGGAGCACAGTTTGTACCCATATGTATGCCGACTGTCTGTTGAAAAACACGTCCTCCAAAGATAACAAATATGTTGTCAATCAAAAACTCGAGCAGATTAACCTCTCTGAAACAGCAATTGGCATGACTCTTTATTTGTTACGAGTGGTAGCTTGTGGCCCGTTGCAATGCAAGCTTTACCTATCCTGTCGATCATCTGAACTTTTTCTGTGGCACCCGATTAATTAACTGTTTATTTGTTTGTTTTTGTATTTGTTTTTTTGGTTTTTTTTGTTATTTTTCTCCTGCTTTATATCAAATGAAAAAAATGGAAAATGGCTACACGAGAGGGTTAACCCGAGACTCAACTTGTGCATTTTAATTTATTTACCCGCGTAATTATATTTACCTAGTATTGATCTCTCCCTAGTATTCAGAAACATAGGAGCAAATGTAATGTTACTCAAATTTCTAGAAATAATGAGACTTAAATATTGATAACTACTCACTACTGATTTTCTTTCGCTGAAAGCAAATATTGGCGCATTGATTTCAAACTACGTGCACTATTTTCATTCAGGTAGATAGTTGTACAATATTTGCTTAATTATCTTTTGATAATAAGATATTATTTTTTTTCTCAAAATAGTTTGAGAATTCTAAAAGAAATAAATAATGTAATACGATATTTTCAATAAATGGATGTGACATGGCAGTGAAACCTGTTTAAGCCGAACCTTGCATAAACTGGTATCCCGTTTAAAACGAACTTAATGTCCAACTGTATGAAATATTTGTTCACTCAACCTGTATAAACCGAATATCTGTCTACTCCGAACATGATTTTTCATTATGATGAATAATACAACCAGGTATAGCTATTGACCGCCACGATGTTGAAAGTAACGTTAAACGCCATACCCCTAACCCCCGTTATAGCTACGAGTACAACCACACCACATTGGATTAGTTGTCTGTAACTGCACTGTACTGTTTCTATTTGAGCAGTCATGCATTACATTGACTGGGTAAATGTGTGTTACCGGTATATAAGGGTAATAACAAAATTACCTAACTCCGAACAATCTTACAAAGGGAAAGTCAAAACTCATAATTATATAAACAGACAAAATCAGTCAACAACCGGAAAACTGTGAAAACCGTAATGACCCTGAGTTGGTACAGGCATTTCTAAAGAAATGGTGGGTTGAATCATATTTTAAAGCGCCAAACCTCCCGCTCTCATTACGGTTCAAAGGCTCAACCAAGATATAGCTTTTCTGATACCTAATTTATGTTGAGAAACGGTACGAAACAGAAACAGTATAATCGCAGACTTCAAAGAAGACACTGGCACAAACGATTAGAACGACGCTTGTTTCTGCACTTTTTGGACACTATGACAGTTGTTTTGGGGGCTTTTTGACATTCCTGGATAGCGATAGCGACGAATAGTGCTGCGGTTAGAAACCTGATACAAAGTCTTATATCAACACACTATCTATGTAATACGCTTAACTAACATTTTATTAAAAATAATCTTAAACAAATAACAAGGGTTAAATTTAAATTGTAGCGGGAACGCTCCATTACCTAAGGTTATAGGAACCGTAGAAGGTTCATAACCACCTCTGCTAACTGCGTTATTGAAGATGTCCTTTAGCTCAGTTGCTAGAGCTTACAATGCTAGAGATCCTGGAATCTAATCTTATCGGGGACATTGCATTTGTCGGAGGTAAAACATGCTCTACTGTTACATTGGCGCCCAACTAAATAACCCAATATGATCAGAACAAGAAAACTGGTCGGGTTGAAGGTTGGTATTTGAGATATCGTCATAAAGATATGATGACTCTTAAGGTGGGTGTTGTAACGGGAACACTCACCTACCTAAGGTTATATGAACCGTAATAGGTTCATAACTACCTCTGCTAACTGCGTTAGTGCAGATCTCCTTCAACTCAGTTGGTAGCGCGGTGACTTACAATGCGAGAGGTCCCGGGATCGAATCCAATCGGGGATATTGCATTCTTCAGAGGTAAAACATGCTCTACTGATAGAAAATTAACAAATTTATACAATGCTCTGAGAGAGACTACAGTTTGTGCATGACGTCATATTATTTGTTGCCGTTCATTCACAAATGACACGTTACATACAGTTCAATCACTTTCAGTGTCACAATATGAAGAAATGTGGTCCATACAGATGCCGGCAAATTTGCTCTTGGAAATGATAATTATGATAATGAATTCGTGATGCATAATATGAGTGAATGAACAGTAAACAGTCTCTGTGTTTACGCTGCTTTTATGGATTGTTTTCCAATGAACTTCTTGTGCAACGTCACGCCATTCTTTCATCACCGCAGTGTGGTGATACATACTGTATCAGACAGACTATTTTCATATTTTCACCTTGTTCAAAGGAAAACGTACATAATATGTTGATACAACTTCTTGTATTAAGAAACACCTTTTATCAGACTTGATATGTTCTTCATTTTCAAGGGAAAACTGTACAATGTTTGATACATTGTATATATATATTATATTGTATTATTTAAATTTAATTCGATTTTTTAAGTTAATGGTATTCCACTTAAATTGTTATTTGGCCTATTGTATTGGCATTCTGATTGATTCTTGTAATTTAATTTGATCAGAGGTTTTAGATTGTCATGTTTTTGAGTAGCTAGATTAATTTTTTTTTTAAGAGTTAAAGAACCAGGAAATCAAAAGCCTCAGGATAAGATTTACTTTTTCAGCAAACGTTATATCAGGACAACCGGAAATGATAACCAAAATATATATATGTACCATTTTAAATATGTGTTTTACGATTTTCTTGAATTCTGCTGTTCAACGGTTTCAATATGCAAAAATAAACCGGGACTTTGACGGAATGGTGGAATTTTTAAGCCCACTAAGTATTATAATGACATCCTCATCTATAGAGTGTTCGATGTTTTGCACGCTAAATGATAAATGTTTGACATTTTTCTACAACGCGGATACAAAGCAATGTGTGAGACATTCGAAAGATTTTAACTTTCAAGTTCCGAGTGGTAAGGAGAATGGATGGAGTTATTACAATACCAGAGATGGTATGTTTTAAATTATATACATTATATATGTTCAAGATTACATCCTTCTTTATAATAACGGTAATATGCTAAGGTTGGCATTTTGCTCACATTTGGGAAACGCTTGCATGAGCGCATCATGTCAATCCGGGGAAAGTTTGGGCCCATTAAACTACTTTAACCCTGCATATTTTATTAAGGTGCCTGTACCAACCTAGGAAAGTGAGCGGACATATATTTGTGTGTGAGGGGTATCAATTTTGCCTCTTTCTGCGATTTTATTATTGGATTTTAGCACTGTCCCAACAGTGTGTTATTTTTTGTTTGCTTTTTATTTTATCAGTGTTAAAATTTTACACACGTTAAAAACTATTGTTAATGTGTTTATGCCTGCATATTTAGGGTTAGTGTTACTGTGTTTTACGCCACTTTTAGCAGTATTTCAGTTATATCGTGGCGGCCAGTTTCATTGATGGAGGAAACCGGCGTGCCCTGAGAAAACCACAGACCTGTCGCAAGTCACTGACAAGCTTTAAAGTTGTATCGAGTACACCTCGGATTTTTGAACTCACAACTTTAGTGGTGATAAGCATTGATTGGAGTTGCATTGACAGTTTCAATGACAGTCAAAAGTAGTTTGGCCGGTTGTCCACACTTTTGTTTAGTTTTTATGTAATGAAGATGGTGTCCGTTTTGTACTAGACCAACAGTTTTAGTTGGATTGTCATAGTGCTCACTGAAACAACTGTCATCTGGTAGACATGTCGCTCCAATCGGACACATTATCCTGATTCCAAACCAACCAGTTTTTTTCTCGTACTAATTAAAGCTGTGTGAATAGAGAAAAAGCAACAAATACCAATTTGATTTGACCTTTGACCTGATTGTGGGACTCGAACCAACCATCTACCGCACTCGAAACAACAAGGCGAACCACTACACCACCGATGCGGTTTCAAACAATAGACACTGCTTTAAGGTGGTACCATACACTTCAGGTAAAATTTGGTCAGCTCCTTTAGTTTTCTTATTTTTTTGGCAGTGTGTTTGAATATATCCACTGCAATAAATATCAAAATTTCAACAATTTCCAACCAACAGACTCAGAGCTATAAATTCACTAGCCACATAGCAGCTTTTCTCTCTGTGGTTTTGTTCACCGAGATGCTTGAAATCTGCATACAAACATCATATGATCAAAACGTTCAACTGAATTTAAAGAGTTATCTCCCTGTAGTGTATGGTACCCCCTTAATAGGTAGATGTAAGACGTATATATGATCACATAAACTAGTGCCCCATATAATATTAATTTCTAGCATAATACATTTTACGTAATATTCTCTAGCGGCAAAAATAGTCGTCATCGTATAGTAGTTGGATTTACAACTACGTATGCAATCATTTCATATCTCCACAAAAGTTGTGAGTTCGAATCGCACTCATATCGAGGTGTACTCGATATAACATTATGTGATAAAGTTTCTCAGTAACTTGCAGTAGGTCAGTGGTTTCCTCCGGGTACTCCAAATTTCTCCACCGATTAAACGGACCCCTCCCCCCCAACGATGTAACTTCAATATTGTGGATAGTTACGCTAAACACCATAACCCGAACCACTAACCCCTAATATTTTTCGGAGAATTATCTCCCCTTCTCAATTTAATGTACACTTTTTTTTTCAGTGAGTGGAAGGTGTCCGCACTCATTTCTGTACTATAGACATTTAGATTTCTGCTATACATTTGACGACATATCAATTATGAATTTTCAGCAGATAAGGAACAAGTGTTATTTGAAAAACAGCACGTTAGATTCTCAACAAAGACATGAATACTTCAAATATATTCTATGTAAGTAATATAAAGTCATAAACGTTCTTCGGTTCAAAAAATCCATTTCGGAATTTGCTAGGAGTTGATATGTATGGTGCATCTTTTTGTGAAAACTGAAAACAGAATTTGATTTGTTACACCAAATTGAGCTTTATATATGCTTAGCTATAACCACTCCGTCATTTAGTTTATGTTTTCATAAGCAGGGTTATGGTGTTTAACGCCACTTTCAACAATATTTAAGTTATATTGTGGCGGTTAGTTTTATTGGTGGAGGAATCCTGGGAAACCACCGGCCTGTCGCATGTCACTAACAAACTTTATTACATAATGGTGTATCAGCTACAACTCGCCATGAGCGGGATTCAAACTCACAACATCAGTGGTGATATCCATTGATTCAACAGATACTGGTAAATCCAACTACCATATGATCACGACCACGACGACCCCTGGTTACATTAGCATAACTATGTATTGAATACATTAATGTAAAACGTTCAACACGCCACGATAGAGCTGAAATACTGCTTATGTTGGTATTCAGCACCAATCAATCATAAAATGTTCATAAAGATACACAAAAAGCAACCGTGCACAGAAAAGCCAAATACAAACAAAACAACGCATGTTTGGATTATTGCAGAAACTCAAAACCTGGGAGTGAGACAAAGTTTCCGAATGGATTAAATACCCAGCTTATTAAAGACATCCATCTAAGTATATATAAATTTGGAAGCATATTTGTAATATATTATACAATTGTTTACCTATGAGGCTATCGATTGGATTATGGATGATAAGCGCCACTTTCAACAATAATGTGATGTCGGGTATTACAGTATTTGCAAGATTACTTCTCCCGTATTTTCTTTTCTTGTTGATAACCCAGCAGCTGGGAATTACATTTGAAAACACGGAATAACATGAGATGAACAAAGATGCACAGAGTTTTTCGACGGAAATAAAGAGTACCAATCAAATAAGGGTAATATCAAAATTACCGAACTCCGAACAATCTTACAAAGGGAAAGTCAAAACTCATAAGTATATAAACAGACAAAATCAGTCAACAACCGGAAAACTGTGAAAACCGTAATGACCCTGACTTGGTATAGGCATTTCTAAAGAAATGGTGGGTTGAATCAGATTTTAAAGCAATCAAATGCCGTCTTGATTCAGTTTTACACCAATTTTAGGGTATGAGTAATTCCCATTGTTGTAGACACTACTGTGACAGTGAAATGTAGAACAGCAATCAAAACGCTGTTACTTTACTTTAAGTTATCTCTTAGTGTAATGTTGGATAGTCTCTCATGTTTATCTACACCCATATCATTCCTTACTAATTCAGTTATATTGCGGCGATCAAGTAATGTTATTATAGATCATAATATAAACTGAAATATCAACTAATTAAAAACGTATTACAAAGAATTATATCCTCCATAATACGGAATAATACAGAATCAATGAACGGACAGAAATGGGATAATATGGTTATTATGAAAAGAAACTATAAAGGGAGAGAATCAAACAAGATCAACCAACCGAACAACCACCTCTGAATGCCATAGAAACGTAAATATTGAATGTAGTTCTTACGAAGCGTTTCTGGAATAACCTTCATCAGATACGTTCATAATTAAATGATTGGAATATCAAATATTTATTTGGTTTTTGGGAACATCTTAACTAAAGGGCTTAAACAGGAATCAAAATCTGCCAAGGTTGCATATGCATGACAGAGGAGAACCTTAGTCTTTTGGGGTTTTTTTATTAATTAAATTATTTAAGAATACCTCAGGTCACGATATACTTACCCTTTTCTTATTCATCACTTATCACCGTGTGCCACTAGTGTGGCAGGAACTGCTTACCATTTTCAAGCACCTGCGTTCATCCCCGGTTTTTAGTGGGGTTCGTGTTACTTGATCTTTAGTATTCTATGTAATGTCTTGTATATCGTTGTTTGTTATCTCGTCCTTCATCTTTCGGACATTGTGTTGTTTTTCCTTCTTCGATTTACGGATTCTGATTACCCCTTTAGTATCTTCAAACCCATCAAATTGATTTCTTCCGTGACAAATGGTGACAAATGTTTTATTCAAAATGAAGTAGGTCTATTTTTTTCAAACTAATGTTTTGGTCATGCTATATCCTCATTGGTTGATCTACTTTATAATAAAAACAGCATGACAGTAAATTATGTCAAATACTAAAGTATCGGAACATGTGATTTATGTTTTTTATAGTACCTGTTTAGATACGATACATAGGGCTTGCACAAATGAACATAATTTACACCCAAATTCAATATTAAATAACCACTACTCTGTCCTTATTTCTGAAACTTAATCTTTTTAAACTTAAACTTGACAATCATTTTCTGTATTGCAGTTAACCGTACTGTCGTACGGGTACCAGTAGGGGGCTTGAGAACTGGTTCTAATGAATGGGTATTAGAAGACGGAGCCAGTTTAACGTATTTCGATTGGTACCCCTCAGAGCCAACCAGAGACACCCATCTATGTTTGGAATTAATGACAGATGATAAACTGTTCGACTGCTCATGTACTTTATCTAAGCCTGGTGTATTTATTTGTGAAAGATAATTTACATAAGTTTTAATAAGAATATTTCAATATTTCAGTAGTCATAAGTCGTTCTACATGTTTTATTCTGTGATGTGGATAAAAGAGTGAAAACAAACTTAATAAAGTGCATTGTTTACGCATGCTCAGGGGATTGTTACATTTGAATTGTTCAATCAGAAATGTCGTAGCAAACGTTCGTTCAAATAAAACTGTATTTTTGCATCTATTCATGATATATTGTCTATTTTATTATTATTTTATCAAATAAACGTTGGAGAGTTAAGAATGGACAATCCAGAGAAACAGGCAATATAGGGCACAAGACACAGCATGATGACAAAAACAAAAAAACAACATAGAAATCCAAAAAGATGAACAATACGGACCTCAACCAAAGAACTGGGGATGAACTCCGGTGTTCGCGAAGGGCAAGTAGTTCCTTCTTCGTAAATGTATACGACAGACATAGAAAAGCCACAGAAATCATGATTAAGAGATCGTAATTCGAACTGTTTAGTTCATAATCCTTTGCACCCATTAAACCAGTTTAATCCCGCAATTATTTATTGAAGTGCCTGTTTAAAGTCAGGAAAATGAGCAGTCATGTACACGTGTGTTATGGGTATCGATTTTACCTGTTTGTACGATTTTTCTGTTAGATTTTGGGATAAAAACTTCGATATCAAATTTAATGAGGATGACACGTTTCTGGCATAAACTTCATCAGGTATGCTCAAAGCAAAAGGATTGGAAGTCAAACATAGTCTTTAAGGGTAAGAATACTAAATTGTCTAACAAGAATAGTCACAATCAGATACAGTAACCTATGTCTGAGGGAAACGAAACTTAGTTTAAATAAGAATTGCATTATTTAGGTACAGTGAGGTATTTCGTCTCTAATTTTCATTGTTCTAATACCAATACATCTATAATAGATACATATAATATAGGATTATTGCACTAACATTGAGGAATATTGTCCCGAGCAGCATATCAGATTGCACAAGCTTGCGAGTGCAATGTGATATACTGCGAGGGATAATATTCCTCAACATTACTGCAATAACCCTTTTATAATATAGTATCAAATATTTCAGTCTGTGACAATAACATTTTTCTTTGCAACATACATGTATTCAATATAATTCCGCCATCTTGTTTATCTCTCGTTTGCTAGCGTGAACATATACTTTTATTCGGAACCTCTCTAGTGCGTACCAAGCTTAAAGGAGGAAGAATGGAATACAATATCAGTAAAGATGCAATATTTTTTATCTCATTCGGAAATGCTCTACTTTTTAGGTATATCTATAAAGGATGACTAGTAAAAATATCTGGAAAATATTGCATTTTTATTTCACAAAGAAATCTACATGAAATATTTGATACTATACTATAAGATATAATATATGAAGAACAACAGATATGAGAGTGACATTGCATTAATTTGCTTTCAGTCTAGTTGTAAAATGATGTTTTAGTAATTATGTATTCCTTTCGTTTAATGAAGCATTGCGATTTCCAAAGGACAATAGCCTACCTTTAAATTAATAAATTACTACAATTCATTCCAGACAAAATTGCTGCGAAGATAGGAGAAATTAGATCTAGTTCGTTCATTCATGAGCATTCAACAATTATCGCCTTCGTTTGAGGTGAATGTCTTGAACTGTCCGAAGGACAACTACTCCTAGAGTGTTGTCAATTTGGATGTTTCGGCACACACGAAGGCTACAATATTATTAATTTATCATACTGAACTGTTAACACTTTGGCCTGTTTATTAGTTTTGTTGTACTTGTATTTGGTTTCATAAAGTGCTGTTTTCCTTTGGGTAATCGGGTTTGGGTTTTTTGTATGTTGTGCGTTTTTGTTTGTTTGTTAAATAAAAACAACATTTTCAAAGAACATAGTTTTCAAAAATAACACAAGAATAGTTAGAAGATATCAAATGAATAAACGGAAGTCACGAATCAAAGAAAGACAGACAATACAATGGCCAACAGAAAGAGATCAAAAGCACAAATAACGATATACAAAACAGTACGCAGAAAACTTAAGATTGAGCAATAGGAACCTCACTAAAATGTATATGCTTTCCTATTCCAATTATGTAATGCGTCAATGTCTGTATTGCCGCCATGTTTGTTTTGTGCTCCCTGGAATCCTCTGCCTCTATCATCAGATTAATTAATTGGACTTCGGCTTTCTCAACCCAGTTGAACGAACTACCACCAGCCAAGTTGTGTTGTCATCAGACCACAAATAAACTTATGGTAGAGTGGTATCCTATTTCAGAGGCATCCGAATGTTAATCACAGGTGAACAATAGGGTTATTTTATGCTGAGGGGAATTTTTCACCGCCTCACATACAATTGAAATAAAAACGTGGATATCAAATTTACTGAGCAGTTTTTGGGATAACCTTAATCAGGTACGCTCAAAGCCAAAAGTTGCTAAAGACAAACATCCTGTGATTTTTAACAAGGTCAAAATATTTACAAATTATGAGAAAGCTATGCTGTAATTTGTTTTCCTTTCCATTGGTCTGATACCATTTTGTCCGTCATAAGGGAAATAATACGTATGAAAAAAAAGAAAGAAACGTATAATTTTTGGAATAAAGTTGAGAATGTGCAAAATGTCTATTAAAACAGAAAAGGATTATTTAGTTCTTCGTGTTATCGTTCTTTGGATGACAAAATATTTCACCTTTTTCACTTACGTCATATGTTGTTTCTAAACTTGTTTTCATATATATAAATTATTGTCCATCAGTAATCAATAAATAAATCAGCTAATCAAGAGACATAAATTAAGATTGAAAAAACACGAAATAGCCAAAATCAAACAATCTCTTTTTTTTTCAATTCTTCCAACATCGAAAGTATATATCTTCAAGAAAATACTTAGCTCTTATTTTTAGGGGCAGGTTATGATGCATAATGCCACTTTCAAAAATATTTCAGTTATATCGTGGTGGTCAATTTTATTGGTGGAAAAATCCGGGGAATCTGGAGAAAACCACCGATCTTCCGCAAGTCACTGACAAACTTTATCACATAATGTTGTATCGAGTACACCTTGCCATGAGCGAGATTCAAACTCACAACTTGAGTGGTGATAGACACTAATTACATAGGTAGTTGTAAATCCAACAACGATGCGATCACGACCACGACCACGGCCCTAATTCAAATACAAACTGTTGCATACTATTACACAAAGAAATGGAATTGTTATGCACTCAATTTTTTTTCGACAGGTATTTCTATAATATAAAACCACGTGTTCATGTTTATTAACAAACAACGTTTCTTTTTTGATTTTTTACACTTTTTTATTGACTGTCTCGTTCTTGATGATTGCAATCTGATCCTCGGTGGCTGTGCTTTCCCGATCTTGTACTTTTACCGGTGTTGTATTCTATCATTCTTTATAGTTAAACTATCATCATTGTCTGCTAAATGTATCGATTGTGGTAAAGAAGACGCAACAAATGGCTAAGCTAGATACAGTAGAACTTCGCTGGCTCGAACTCGCAGAGACTGTCAAAATGTGTTCGAGCTATCGGAAGTTCGAGCCACCGAGGTCCCGTAATTTCAGAGAGAACAAACTCCGGTTCTGATCAGGAACAGTTGCATTACACTATGATAACATTTGATCCTGCATTTTTTTTTTTTTGAGCAGGCAAATTGCATCATTTACTGGATATGTTTAAGTTATATACTGTCACTGATCGAAATGGAGCATTTTCTGGTACCTTAGTCACATATTACCTGTTGAGCTTTGGGAACCTAGTGTTAAATCCAGTTTCATTTCCTGTTGACAGAAAATATCAAAAGGGGCAATCAAGAAATAATTATATAATTCTATTATTTAATTCAAAATATAAACGTCGATGGGTTAATGTGATTTTTTCTGCAGTATAAACACAGTATTAATTCAGATTATGTGTAGTCGGTGTTAAACTGGGAAAGGCTATGTGAACCTCGCCTTTGTACCAGTTTTTAAGCCTCATACACATAAACGTTATATTCTAAGACTGTGAACAAATATTGTCTATATATAAATAAGATTAAATGTTTGGAAGACAGAAACGCATCTGTTGATAAAGACATGCTATCAATTATTGAACGCTATGTATAATTGTTCACTTTTACATTCGATAAAGAAAACAACAGTGTTTTAGATGCATCAATTTAAATAATTTCCCTTCCTGTTTTGTTTTATTTATTTTGTTTCTGATAGACAAATTATCGTCAATGATGTTGCATGGTCCATTTGATTTGCTTTGAATTAATGATTTTGTTTTTTTTCAGCGATGTTTGATCTTTGATGGTTTTGTAATGGGCGAAAAGATTGTTATTGAAGGTGCTTAGTGATATTTCATTTTCATGATATCTGACATTTTTGTCTATAATGAGTGTAACATATTTTATCATCTCATTTTAATAGATATTTATGTTTTTGTTATTTGACAATAGATAATAATTATTTTTCCAGGCCTATGATTTCGTTGTGATGGTATTTAAGAATTATTATCACTTCTGGAATGAAATAAAAGAAGATTTTGAGAATACCAAAGGGTAATCAGAATGCGTATATCGTAGAAGAACAGACAACACAATGGCCAAAAGAAAAAGTACAAAAGGACAAACAACAATCTACAAAACATTACACATAAAACTACAGATCGAGTAAGACAAAACCGAGTGCTCCGAAAGGGTAAGCAGTTCCTGCTCCACTAGTTGTAAAAAATACCAGACCGTCAGAATAATTCTAGCAATACCATTGGAAAATGGTAGCAACGGAATTCATATAATATATTCTTGCAATGATATGATATTTATGAAAAGACAGTGATAGTCAACAATTCCACAAATATCAACAAAACAAGCCTCAACTAATTGAACATGAAAAGAGAACGCGACATGCATGAAGTTGCAAATCCAGGTCCAGCTATTGAAAGGCACACAAATGTGGCGGGGTCAAACCAATTAATAGGATCTCACAATTTTATACCAAAATTCCCATAATAACTTTAATGAAATAAAAAATTACGCCCTTAATGGGGTTGGGTTTGATTCCACCCAGTAAAGAGACAGTGTATAATATGGCGGGATCAAATCAGTTAATGAGATCGCACAATTTCATACCAAAACCATAGTAACTTTAAAATAATACAAACGTACGCCCTTAATGGGATTAGGTTTGATTTCTATCTGGTTAAGAGACAGTGTAGAATGTCAATTTTACATAATAAACTTTAGAGAATACCGAACGGGCAATCAAAAGTGGACAATCCAGAGAAACAAGACGAAGACAGAACAAATAAAAAACAAAAAAAACACAATATGCATTGGACACCACAAAACGCAAACAAACACAAATAACGTAAATATGATATGAAATGTTAACTAATGACAACATCCTTGCCGAAAAATATTCTCAAACAGAAGGTAGTTAAAATACATTCCTTCAAAACGTAAAATCAATTTTAATTTTCTCGATTCTTGTCTTCTATTCGTGTTGTAATGATGTTTCATAATCGAATTTGTATGTGAGACGAAATCACGAAGCACTGTTGCTTTATTAAGAATATAACGTTAATTTCTATGACAGAATGGATAAGTTACAACACAATATGGTCATGAGAAATGAACCGCGGTATAATTTATAATTATGGCCTTCATGAGAAGTTAATATCCATAATTATTAAATTGAGAAAGGTTATTTTCCCGAGGTCTGTATTATTATACTGAACTAATATGAGGGAAATAACTAGTTATTGGTTCGACGTGCAAAGGCGCGCCAATTTTAAACAGTTATATTGTGCTACGTGCAGATTCCCCCACAGTTGTTTTACCTACGTGCAGTTTGCCTCGGGAATAATAAGTTATTACTTGTTCCATGGAATAAGACTTTAAAATATCTTAATTATTTCTTGCTTGGTTTCTATAGTAAATAATAATAATATATATTACTAATACATATCGACATATTTAGTAAGAAGTGTAATCTCATCAGACTGAAACCAAATCGTGCTTTTGAAATTTCAGCCATTGTTTATAACGCTGATGCAAAACTTTTTTTTCGACAACCTGTTATCAAAGCCTTTCAAATTTAATGTTTTTGTTTGTTAGCGGTTTTATTATTATTATTATTATTATTATGTTGTTTTTCCTCTCTATTTTCTATTTATAGCCAGTATGTAGGGATACTTCGAAAAGCATTTGAATTTCCTAGCCCATAATAGCATAGAGTGAATTAAGATGTTTCTTTTTCATATGCAATCTGATTAAAATCGTCTGTTATAATACGCTACCCTTCCCCCCTAACATCTGACATCTGACAGAATCTGATTAGATGTTGTGTCCAGATGAACTCGTGACAAAGCAGTGAAATTGCTGCCAGCAAAATCTTAGTAGCGCCTCTTGAGCTTTCATATTACCTCATTCCAAACGTAAAGTTCTCTGATTTGTAGATTTTTGTTTTTGGTGGGGTCCATGTTGCTCATCTAGTTTGCTGTGTTGTGTGTGGTTTTTGTTCTATCGCCTTCGTATTGTGCACTTCAGTATATGTGAAGGCGATTACGTGCACTTGAATATTGATTTATATTTATTCATCAATTTCCGTTACGGATTTTTTTTGCTCATCTGTTTAGTTTGGCGTGTTGTCTGTTTTCGCCCTGTATCTTGCTTCCCCAATGTTGCCAGTGTCTCTGGATTGTCCATTCTAGATTGCCCCTTCGGTTTTCTCTAATGTTTATTTCTTAATATGAATTCATATGCAAAATTTCATCTGGATATTACCTATAATTGGTCCAGTCAAATGTTAGGGAGAAGCGTAGCATATGTAACAACTTACTTTAATCAGATTGTTTTGTTATGTAATAAAGTATTAAAAGACAGAATGTACAATTGATGTCAACATGATAACGTGCACTTGCATATTGATTTACATGTTTTCATCAATTAGGGTGACAGAAAGTTTTTTTTATTTCAATTAGATAAACAAATATATTCAAAATCATTGTGCATGCTGTTCTGATATTCCAATCGGTTTATAAGTAAAGGGAATTACATTGTACATATTATATGCAAACCATATTTATTATCACAATGCTGACACACACGCCAAGGATCGGTTTGGATGCACTCTACAGATGTTTATCAAATAATCTAAGATATGCTCAAACAACATTATGTCATTATGTGTAGTTATTGCATGTCGTTATCTCATTTGTCATAAAAATTCACTATTAATTATTGGTTTTTAATAAAGCAGATTTATATTATATGGAATAATTATACTTCCAAGCAAAGGTTAATATCACACAAAGGTATTACACAAAATAACACCAACAGTACATATGTACTAGAACGTTGGAGTTACGGTTATGGTTATGGTGTTTAACGCCACTTTCAAGCAAAGGTTAATATTATACAATGGTTCTCATGAACTAAAGACACATGCACAATGCACAAAAGGTTACAATAACAGTGCATGTGTACGTTGGATGTGCAATTATAAAATAAAAAACAAAACATATCTCATTGTCCAAAATTCCAAAACATTCAACAGAACAATCGTAGAAAGAGAAAAAATCATTGTCCCTAACACACCTATTGATGGGAGTATCATTGTCCCTAACACACCTATTAATGGGAGTATCATTGTCCCTAACACACCTATTGATGGGAGTATCATTGTCCCTAACACACCTATTGATGGGAGTATCATTGTCCCTAACACACCTATTGATGGGAGTATCATTGTCCCTAACACACCTATTGATGGGAGTATCATTGTCCCTAACACACCTATTGATGGGAGTATCATTGTCCCTAACACACCTATTGATGGGAGTATCATTGTCCCTAACACACCTATTGATGGGAGTATCATTGTCCCTAACACACCTATTGATGGGAGTATCATTGTCCCTAACACACCTATTGATGGGAGTATCATTGTCCCTAACACACCTATTGATGGGAGTATCATTGTCCCTAACACACCTATTGATGGGAGTATCATTATCCCTAACACACCTATTGATGGGAGTATCATTGTCCCTAATACACCTATTGATGGGAGTATCATTGTCCCTAACACACCTATTGATGGGAGTATCATTGTCCCTAACACACCTATTGATGGGAGTATCATTGTCCCTAACACACCTATTGATGGGAGTATCATTGTCCCTAATACACCTATTGATGGGAGTATCATTGTCCCTAACACACCTATTGATGGGAGTATCATTGTCCCTAACACACCTATTGATGGGAGTATCATTGTCCCTAACACACCTATTGATGGGAGTATCATTGTCCCTAACACACCTATTGATGGGAGTATCATTGTCCCTAACACACCTATTGATGGGAGTATCATTGTCCCTAATACACCTATTGTTGGGAGTATCATTGTCCTTAACACACCTATTGATGGGAGTATCATTGTCCCTAACACACCTATTGATGGGAGTATCATTGTCCCTAACACACCTATTGATGGGAGTATCATTGTCCCTAACACACCTATTGATGGGAGTATCATTGTCCCTAACACACCTATTGATGGGAGTATCATTGTCCCTAACACACCTATTGATCGGAGTATCATTGTCCCTAACACACCTATTGATGGGAGTATCATTGTCCCTAACACACCTATTGATGGGAGTATCATTGTCCCTAACACACCTATTGATGGGAGTATCATTGTCCCTAACACACCTATTGATGGGAGTATCATTGTCCCTAACACACCTATTGATGGGAGTATCATTGTCCCTAACACACCTATTGATGGGAGTATCATTGTCCCTAATACACCTATTGATGGGAGTATCATTGTCCCTAACACACCTATTGATGGGAGTATCATTGTCCCTAACACACCTATTGATGGGAGTAGCATTGTCCCTAACACACCTATTGATGGGAGTATCATTGTCCCTAACACACCTATTGATGGGAGTATCATTGTCCCTAACACACCTATTGATGGGAGTATCATTGTCCCTAATACACCTATTGTTGGGAGTATCATTGTCCCTAACACACCTATTGATGGGAGTATCATTGTCCCTAACACACCTATTGATGGGAGTATCATTGTCCCTAACACACCTATTGATGGGAGTATCATTGTCCCTAACACACCTATTGATGGGAGTATCATTGTCCCTAACACACCTATTGATGGGAGTATCATTGTCCCTAACACACCTATTGATCGGAGTATCATTGTCCCTAACACACCTATTGATGGGAGTATCATTGTCCCTAACACACCTATTGATGGGAGTATCATTGTCCCTAACACACCTATTGATGGGAGTATCATTGTCCCTAACACACCTATTGATGGGAGTATCATTGTCCCTAACACACCTATTGATGGGAGTATCATTGTCCCTAACAGACCTATTGATGGGAGTATCATTGTCCCTAACACACCTATTGATGGGAGTATCATTGTCCCTAACACACCTATTGATGGGAGTATCATTGTCCCTAACACACCTATTGATGGGAGTATCATTGTCCCTAACACACCTATTGATGGGAGTATCATTGTCCCTAACACACCTATTGATGGGAGTATCATTGTCCCTAACACACCTATTGATGGGAGTATCATTGTCCCTAACACACCTATTGATGGGAGTATCATTGTCCCTAATACACCTATTGATGGGAGTATCATTGTCCCTAACACACCTATTGATGGGAGTATCATTGTCCCTAACACACCTATTGATGGGAGTATCATTGTCCCTAACACACCTATTGATGGGAGTATCATTGTCCCTAACACACCTATTGATGGGAGTATCATTGTCCCTAATACACCTATTGATGGGAGTATCATTGTCCCTAACACACCTATTGATGGGAGTATCATTGTCCCTAACACACCTATTGATGGGAGTATCATTGTCCCTAACACACCTATTGATGGGAGTATCATTGTCCCTAACACACCTATTGATGGGAGTATCATTGTCCCTAACACACCTATTGATGGGAGTATCATTGTCCCTAATACACCTATTGATGGGAGTATCATTGTCCCTAACACACCTATTGATGGGAGTATCATTGTCCCTAACACACCTATTGATGGGAGTATCATTGTCCCTAATACACCTATTGATGGGAGTATCATTGTCCCTAACACACCTATTGATGGGAGTATCATTGTCCCTAACACACCTATTGATGGGAGTATCATTGTCCCTAACACACCTATTGATGGGAGTATCATTGTCCCTAACACACCTATTGATGGGAGTATCATTGTCCCTTACACACCTATTGATGGGAGTATCATTGTCCCTAACACACCTATTGATGGGAATATCATTGTCCCTAACACACCTATTGATGGGAGTATCATTGTCCCTAACACACCTATTGATGGGAGTATCATTGTCCCTAACACACCTATTGATGGGAGTATCATTGTCCCTAACACACCTATTGATGGGAGTATCATTGTCCCTAACACACCTATTGATGGGAGTATCATTGTCCCTAACACACCTATTGATGGGAGTATCATTGTCCCTAACACACCTATTGATGGGAGTATCATTGTCCCTAACACACCTATTGATGGGAGTATCATTGTCCCTAATACACCTATTGATGGGAGTATCATTGTCCCTAACACACCTATTGATGGGAGTATCATTGTCCCTAACACACCTATTGATGGGAGTATCATTGTCCCTAACACACCTATTGATGGGAGTATCATTGTCCCTAACACACCTATTGATGGGAGTAGCATTGTCCCTAACACACCTATTGATGAGAGTATCATTGTCCCTAACACACCTATTGATGGGAGTATCATTGTCCCTAACACACCTATTGATGGGAGTATCATTGTTCCTAACACACCTATTGATGGGAGTATCATTGTCCCTAACACACCTATTGATGGGAGTATCATTGTCCCTAACACGCCTATTGATGGGAGTATCATTGTCCCTAATACACCTATTGATGGGAGTATCATTGTCCCTAACACACCTATTGATGGGAGTATCATTGTCCCTAACACACCTATTGATGGGAGTATCATTGTCCCTAACACACCTATTGATGGGAGTATCATTGTCCCTAACACACCTATTGATGGCAGTATCATTGTCCCTAACACACCTATTAATGGGAGTATCATTGTCCCTAACACACCTATTGATGGGAGTATCATTGTCCCTAACACACCTATTGATTGGAGTGTCATTGTCCCTAACGCACCTATTGATGGGAGTATCATTGTCCCTATAACACCTATTGATGGGAGTATCATTGTCCCTAACACACCTATTGATGGGAGTATCATTGTCCCTAACACACCTATTGATGGGAGTATCATTGTCCCTAACACACCTATTGATGGGAGTATCATTGTCCCTAACACACCTATTGATGGGAGTATCTTTGTCCCTAACACACCTATTGATGGGAGTATCATTGTCCCTAACACACCTATTGATTGGAGTATCATTGTCCCTAACACACCTATTGATGGGAGTATCATTGTCCCTAACACACCTATTGATGGGAGTATCATTGTCCCTAACACACCTATTGATTGGAGTATCATTGTCCCTAACACATCTATTGATGGGAGTATCATTTTCCCTTACACACCTATTGATGGGAGTATCATTGTCCCTAACACACCTATTGATGGGAGTATCATTGTCCCTAACACACCTATTGATTGGAGTATCATTGTCCCTAACACACCTATTGATGGCAGTGTCATTGTCCCTAACACACCTATTGATGGGAGTATCATTGTCCCTAACACACCTATTGATGGGAGTATCATTGTCCCTAACACACCTATTGATGGGAGTATCATTGTCCCTAACACACCTATTGATGGGAGCATCATTGTCCCTAACACACCTTTTGATGGGAGTATCATTGTCCCTAACACACCTATTGATGGGAGTATCATTGTCCCTAATACACCTATTGATGGGAGTATCATTGTCCCTAACACACCTATTGATGGGAGTATCATTGTCCCTAACACACCTATTGATGGCAGTATCATTGTCCCTAACACACCTATTGATGGCAGTATCATTGTCCCTAACACACCTATTGATGGCAGTATCATTGTCCCTAACACACCTATTGATGGCAGTATCATTGTCCCTAACACACCTATTGATGGGAGTATCATTGTCCCTAACACACCTATTGATGGGAGTATCATTGTCCCTAACACACCTATTGATGGGAGTATCATTGTCCCTAACACACCTATTGATGGGAGTATCATTGTCCCTAACACACCTATTGATGGGAGTATCATTGTCCCTAACACACCTATTGATGGGAGTATCATTGTCCCTAACACACCTATTGATGGGAGTATCATTGTCCCTAACACACCTATTGATGGGAGTATCATTGTCCCTAACACACCTATTGATGGCAGTATCGTTGTCCCTAACACACCTATTGATGGGAGTATCATTGTCCCTAACACACCTATTGATGGGAGTATCATTGTCCCTAACACATCTATTGATGGGAGTATCATTGTCCCTAACACACCTATTGATGGGAGTATCATTGTCCCTAACACACCTATTGATGGGAGTATCATTGTCCCTCCCTAACACACCTATTGATGGGAGTATCATTGTCCCTAACACACCTATTGATGGGAGTATCATTGTCCCTAACACACCTATTGATGGGAGTATCATTGTCCCTAATACACCTATTGATGGGAGTATCATTGTCCCTAACACACCTATTGATGGGAGTATCATTGTCCCTAACACACCTATTGATGGGAGTATCATTGTCCCTTACACACCTATTGATGGGAGTATCATTGTCCCTAACACACCTATTGATGGGAGTATCATTGTCCCTAACACACCTATTGATGGGAGTATCATTGTCCCTAACACACCTATTGATGGGAGTATCATTGTCCCTAACACACCTATTGATGGGAGTATCATTGTCCCTAACACACCTATTGATGGGAGTATCATTGTCCCTAACACACCTATTGATGGGAGTATCATTGTCCCTAACACACCTATTGATGGGAGTATCATTGTCCCTAACACACCTATTGATGGGAGTATCATTGTCCCTAACACATCTATTGTTGGGAGTATCATTGTCCCTAACACACCTATTGATGGGAGTATCATTGTCCCTAACACACCTATTGATGGGAGTATCATTGTCCCTAACACACCTATTGATGGGAGTATCATTGTCCCTAACACACCTATTGATGGGAGTATCATTGTCCCTAACACATCTATTGATGGGAGTATCATTGTCCCTAACACACCTATTGATGGGAGTATCATTGTCCTAACACACCTATTGATGGGAGTATCATTGTCCCTAACACACCTATTGATGGGAGTATCATTGTCCCTAACACACCTATTGATGGGAGTATCATTGTCCCTAACACACCTATTGATGGGAGTATCATTGTCCCTAACACACCTATTGATGGGAGTATCATTGTCCCTAACACACCTATTGATGGCAGTATCATTGTCCCTAACACACCTATTGATGGGAGTATCATTGTCCCTAACACACCTATTGATGGGAGTATCATTGTCCCTAACACACCTATTGATGGGAGTATCATTGTCCCTAACACACCTATTGATGGGAGTATCATTGTCCCTAACACACCTATTGATGGGAGTATCATTGTCCCTAACACACCTATTGATGGGAGTATCATTGTCCCTAACACACCTATTGATGGGAGTATCATTGTCCCTCACAAACCTATTGATGGGAGTATCATTGTCCCTAACACACCTATTGATGGGAGTATCATTGTCCCTAACACACCTATTGATGGGAGTATCATTGTCCCTAACACACCTATTGATGGGAGTATCATTGTCCCTAACACACCTATTGATGGGAGTATCATTGTCCCTAACACACCTATTGATGGGAGTATCATTGTCCCTAACACATCTATTGATGGGAGTATCATTGTCCCTAACACACCTATTGATGGGAGTATCATTGTCCCTAACACACCTATTGATGGGAGTATCATTGTCCCTAACACACCTATTGATGGGAGTATCATTGTCCCTAACACACCTATTGATGGGAGTATCATTGTCCCTAACACACCTATTGATGGGAGTATCATTGTCCCTAACACACCTATTGATGGGAGTATCATTGTCCCTAACACACCTATTGATGGGAGTATCATTGTCCCTAATACACCTATTGATGGGAGTATCATTGTCCCTAACACACCTATTGATGGGAGTATCATTGTCCCTAACACACCTATTGATGGGAGTATCATTGTCCCTAACACACCTATTGATGGGAGTATCATTGTCCCTAACACACCTATTGATGGGAGTATCATTGTCCCTAACACACCTATTGATGGCAGTATCATTGTCCCTAACACACCTATTGATGGCAGTATCATTGTCCCTAACACACCTATTGATGGGAGTATCATTGTCCCTAACACACCTATTGATGGGAGTATCATTGTCCCTAACACACCTATTGATGGGAGTATCATTGTCCCTAACACACCTATTGATGGGAGTATCATTGTCCCTAACACACCTATTGATGGGAGTATCATTGTCCCTAACACACCTATTGATGGGAGTATCATTGTCCCAAACACACCTATTGATGGGTGTATCATTGTCCCAAACACACCTATTGATGGGAGTATCATTGTCCCTAACACACCTATTGATGGGAGTATCATTGTCCCTAACACACCTATTGATGGGAGTATCATTGTCCCTGACACACCTATTGATGAGAGTATTATTGTCCCTAACACACCTATTGATGGGAGTATCATTGTCCCTAACACACCTATTGATGGGAGTATCATTGTCCCTAACACACCTATTCATGGGAGTAACATTGTCCCTAACACACCTATTGATGGGAGTATCATTGTCCCTAACACACCTATTGATGGGAGTATCATTGTCCCTAACACACCTATTGATGGGAGTATCATTGTCCCTAACACACCTATTGATGGGAGTATCATTGTCCCTAACACACCTATTGATGGGAGTATCATTGTCCCTAATACACCTATTGATGGGAGTATCATTGTCCCTAACACACCTATTGATGGGAGTATCATTGTCCCTAACACACCTATTGATGGGAGTATCATTGTCCCTAACACACCTATTGATGGGAGTATCATTGTCCCTAACACACCTATTGATGGGAGTATCATTGTCCCTAACACACCTATTGATGGCAGTATCATTGTCCCTAACACACCTATTGATGGGAGTATCATTGTCCCTAACACACCTATTGATGGCAGTATCATTGTCCCTAACACACCTATTGATGGCAGTATCATTGTCCCTAACACACCTATTGATGGGAGTATCATTGTCCCTAACACACCTATTGATGGGAGTATCATTGTCCCTAACACACCTATTGATGGGAGTATCATTGTCCCTAACACACCTATTGATTGGAGTATCATTGTCCCTAACACACCTATTGATGGGAGTATCATTGTCCCTATAACACCTATTGATGGGAGTATCATTGTCCCTAACACACCTATTGATGGGAGTATCATTGTCCCTAACACACCTATTGATGGGAGTATCATTGTCCCTAACACACCTAATGATGGAAGTATCATTGTCCCTAACACACCTATTGATGGGAGTATCATTGTCACTAACACACCTATTGATGGGAGTATCATTGTCCCTAACACACCTATTGATGGGAGTATCATTGTCCCTAACACACCTATTGATGGGAGTATCATTGTCCCTAACACACCTATTGATCGGAGTATCATTGTCCCTAACACACCTATTGATGGGAGTATCATTGTCCCTAACACACCTATTGATGGTAGTATCATTGTCCCTAAAACACCTATTGATGGGAGTATCATTGTCCCTAACACACCTATTGATGGGAGTATCATTGTCCCTATAACACCTATTGATGGGAGTATCATTGTCCCTAACACACCTATTGATGGGAGTATCATTGTCCCTAACACACCTATTGATGGGAGTATCATTGTCCCTAACACACCTATTGATGGGAGTATCATTGTCCCTAACACACCTATTGATGGGAGTATCATTGTCCCTAACACACCTATTAATGGGAGTATCATTGCCCCTAACACACCTATTGATGGGAGTATCATTGTCCCTAACACACCTATTGATGGGAGTATCATTGTCCCTAACACACCTATTGATGGGAGTATCATTGTCCCTAACACACCTATTGATGGGAGTATCATTGTCCCTAACACACCTATTGATGGGAGTATCATTGTCCCTAACACACCTATTGATGGGAGTATCATTGTCGCTAACACACCTATTGATGGGAGTATCATTGTCCCTAACACACCTATTGATGGGAGTATCATTGTCCCTAACACACCTATTGATGGGAGTATCATTGTCCCTAACTCACCTATTGATGGGAGTATCATTGTCCCTAACACACCTATTGATGGGAGTATCATTGTCCCTAACACACCTATTGATGGGAGTATCATTGTCCCTAACACACATATTGATGGGAGTATCATTGTCCCTAACACACCTATTCATGGGAGTATCATTGTCCCTAACACACCTATTGATGGGAGTATCATTGTCCCTAACACACCTATTGATGGGAATATCATTGTCCCTAACACACCTATTGATGGGAGTATCATTGTCCCTAACACACCTATTGATGGGAGTATCATTGTCCCTAACACACCTATTGATGGGAGTATCATTGTCCCTAACACACCTATTGATGGGAGTATCATTGTCCCTAACACACCTATTCATGGGAGTATCATTGTCCCTAACACACCTATTGATGGGAGTATCATTGTCCCTAACACACCTATTGATGGGAGTATCATTGTCCCTAACACACCTATTGATGGGAGTATCATTGTCCCTAACACACCTATTGATGGGAGTATCATTGTCCCTAACACACCTATTGATGGGAGTATCATTGTCCCTAACACACCTATTGATGGGAGTATCATTGTCCCTAACACACCTATTGATGGGAGTATCATTGTCCCTAACACACCTATTGATGGGAGTATCATTGTCCCTAACACACCTATTGATGGGAGTATCATTGCCCCTAACACACCTATTGATGGGAGTATCATTGCCCCTAACACACCTATTGATGGGAGTATCATTGTCCCTAACACACCTATTGATGGGAGTATCATTGTCCCTAACACACCTATTGATGGGAGTATCATTGTCCCTAACACACCTATTGATGGGAGTATCATTGTCCCTAACACACCTATTGATGGGAGTATCATTGTCCCTAACACACCTATTGATGGGAGTATCATTGTCCCTAACACACCTATTGATGGGAGTATCATTGTCCCTAACACACCTATTGATTGGAGTATTATAGTCCCTAACACACCTATTGATTGGAGTATCATTGTCCCTAACACACCTATTGATGGGAGTATCATTGTCCCTAACACACCTATTGATTGGAGTATCATTGTCCCTAACACACCTATTGATTGGAGTATCATTGCCCTAACACACCTATTGATGGGAGTATCATTGTCCCTAACACACCTATTGATGGGAGTATCATTGTCCCTAACACACCTATTGATGGCAGTATCATTGTCCCTAACACACCTATTGATGGCAGTATCATTGTCCCTAACACACCTATTGATTGGAGTATCATTGTCCCTAACACACCTATTGATTGGAGTATCATTGTCCCTAACACACCTATTGATGGGAGTATCATTGTCCCTAACACACCTATTGATGGGAGTATCATTGTCCCTAACACACCTATTGATGGGAGTATCATTGTCCCTAACACACCTATTGATGGGAGTATCATTGTCCCTTACACACCTATTGATGGGAGTATCATTGTCCCTAACACACCTATTGATGGGAGTATCATTGTCCCTAACACACCTATTGATGGGAGTATCATTGTCCCTAACACACCTATTGATGGGAGTATCATTGTCCCTAACACACCTATTGATGGGAGTATCATTGTCCCTAACACACCTATTGATGGGAGTATCATTGTCCCTAACACACCTATTGATGGGAGTATCATTGTCCCTAACACACCTATTGATGGGAGTATCATTGTCCCTAACACACCTATTGATGGGAGTATCATTGTCCCTAACACACCTATTGTTGGGAGTATCATTGTCCCTAACACACCTATTGATGGGAGTATCATTGTCCCTAACACACCTATTGATGGGAGTATCATTGTCCCTAACACACCTATTGATGGGAGTATCATTGTCCCTAACACATCTATTGATGGGAGTATCATTGTCCCTAACACACCTATTGATGGGAGTATCATTGTCCCTAACACACCTATTGATGGGAGTATCATTGTCCCTAACACACCTATTGATGGGAGTATCATTGTCCCTAACACACCTATTGATGTGAGTATCATTGTCCCTAACACACCTATTGATGGGAGTATCATTGTCCCTAACACACCTATTGATGGGAGTATCATTGTCCCTAACACACCTATTGATGGGAGTATCATTGTCCCTAACACACCTATTGATGGGAGTATCATTGTCTCTAACACACCTATTGATGGGAGTATCATTGTCCCTTACACACCTATTAATGGGAGTATCATTGTCCCTAACACACCTATTGATGGGAGTATCATTGTCCCTAACACACCTATTGATGGGAGTATCATTGTCCCTAACACACCTATTGATGGGAGTATCATTGTCCCTAACACACCTATTGATGGGAGTATCATTGTCCCTAACACACCTATTGATGGGAGTATCATTGTCCCTAACACACCTATTGATGGGAGTATCATTGTCCCTAACACACCTATTGATGGGAGTATCATTGTCCCTAACACACCTATTGATGGGAGTATCATTGTCCCTAACACACCTATTGATGGGAGTATCATTGTCCCTAACACACCTATTGATGGGAGTATCATTGTCCCTAACACACCTATTGATGGGAGTATCATTGTCCCTAACACACCTATTGATGGGAGTATCATTGTCCCTAACACACCTATTGGTGGGAGTATCATTGTCCCTAATACACCTATTGATGGGAGAATCATTGTCCCTAACACACCTATTGATGGGAGTATCATTGTCCCTAACACACCTATTGATGGGAGTATCATTGTCCCTAACACACCTATTGATGGCAGTATCATTGTCCCTAACACACCTATTGATGGCAGTATCATTGTCCCTAACACACCTATTGATGGCAGTATCATTGTCCCTAACACACCTATTGATGGGAGTATCATTGTCCCTAACACACCTATTGATGGCAGTATCATTGTCCCTAACACACCTATTGATGGCAGTATCATTGTCCCTAACACACCTATTGATGGGAGTATCATTGTCCCTAACACACCTATTGATGGGAGTATCATTGTCCCTAACACACCTATTGATGGGAGTATCATTGTCCCTAACAAACCTATTGATGGGAGTATCATTGTCCCTAACACACCTATTGATGGGAGTATCATTGTCCCTAACACACCTATTGATGGGAGTATCATTGTCCCTAACACACCTATTGATGGGAGTATCATTGTCCCTAACACACCTATTGATGGGAGTATCATTGTCCCTAACACACCTATTGATGGGAGTATCATTGTCCCTAACACATCTATTGATGGGAGTATCATTGTCCCTAACACACCTATTGATGGGAGTATCATTGTCCCTAACACACCTATTGATGGGAGTATCATTGTCCCTAACACACCTATTGATGGGAGTATCATTGTCCCTAACACACCTATTCATGGGAGTATCATTGTCCCTAACACACCTATTGATGGGAGTATCATTGTCCCTAACACACCTATTGATGGGAGTATCATTGTCCCTAACACACCTATTGATGGGAGTATCATTGTCCCTAATACACCTATTGATGGGAGTATCATTGTCCCTAACACACCTATTGATGGGAGTATCATTGTCCCTAACACACCTATTGATGGGAGTATCATTGTCCCTAACACACCTATTGATGGGAGTATCATTGTCCCTAACACACCTATTGATGGGAGTATCATTGTCCCTAACACACCTATTGATGGCAGTATCATTGTCCCTAACACACCTATTGATGGCAGTATCATTGTCCCTAACACACCTATTGATGGGAGTATCATTGTCCCTAACACACCTATTGATGGGAGTATCATTGTCCCTAACACACCTATTGATGGGAGTATCATTGTCCCTAACACACCTATTGATGGGAGTATCATTGTCCCTAACACACCTATTGATGGGAGTATCATTGTCCCTAACACACCTATTGATGGGAGTATCATTGTCCCAAACACACCTATTGATGGGAGTATCATTGTCCCAAACACACCTATTGATGGGAGTATCATTGTCCCTAACACACCTATTGATGGGAGTATCATTGTCCCTAACACACCTATTGATGGGAGTATCATTGTCCCTGACACACCTATTGATGAGAGTATCATTGTCCCTAACACACCTATTGATGGGAGTATCATTGTCCCTAACACACCTATTGATGGGAGTATCATTGTCCCTAACACACCTATTGATGGGAGTATCATTGTCCCTAACACACCTATTGATGGGAGTATCATTGTCCCTAACACACCTATTGATGGGAGTATCATTGTCCCTAACACACCTATTGATGGGAGTATCATTGTCCCTAACACACCTATTGATGGGAGTATCATTGTCCCTAACACTTCTATTGATGGGAGTATCATTGTCCCTAACACACCTATTGATGGGAGTATCATTGTCCCTAATACACCTATTGATGGGAGTATCATTGTCCCTAACACACCTATTGATGGGAGTATCATTGTCCCTAACACACCTATTGATGGGAGTATCATTGTCCCTAACACACCTATTGATGGGAGTATCATCGTCCCTAACACACCTATTGATGGCAGTATCATTGTCCCTAACACACCTATTGATGGGAGTATCATTGTCCCTAACACACCTATTGATGGGAGTATCATTGTCCCTAACACACCTATTGATGGGAGTATCATTGTCCCTAACACACCTATTGATGGGAGTATCATTGTCCCTAACACACCTATTGATGGGAGTATCATTGTCCCTAACACACCTATTGATGGGAGTATCATTGTCCCTAACACACCTATTGATGGGAGTATCATTGTCCCTAACACACCTATTGATGGGAGTATCATTGTCCCTAACACACCTATTGATGGGAGTATCATTGTCCCTAACACACCTATTGATGGAAGTATCATTGTCCCTAACACACCTATTGATGGGAGTATCATTGTCCCTAACACACCTATTGATGGGAGTATCATTGTCCCTAACACACCTATTGATGGGAGTATCATTGTCCCTAACACACCTATTGATGGGAGTATCATTGTCCCTAACACACCTATTGATGGGAGTATCATTGTCCCTAACACACCTATTGATGGGAGTATCATTGTCCCTAACACACCTATTGATGGTAGTATCATTGTCCCTAAAACACCTATTGATGGGAGTATCATTGTCCCTAAAACACCTATTGATGGGAGTATCATTGTCCCTAACACACCTATTGATGGGAGTATCATTGTCCCTATAACACCTATTGATGGGAGTATCATTGTCCCTAACACACCTATTGATGGGAGTATCATTGTCCCTAACACACCTATTGATGGGAGTATCATTGTCCCTAACACACCTATTGATGGGAGTATCATTGTCCCTAACACACCTATTGATGGGAGTATCATTGTCCCTAACACACCTATTAATGGGAGTATCATTGCCCCTAACACACCTATTGATGGGAGTATCATTGTCCCTAACACACCTATTGATGGGAGTATCATTGTCCCTAACACACCTATTGATGGGAGTATCATTGTCCCTAACACACCTATTGATGGGAGTATCATTGTCCCTAACACACCTATTGATGGGAGTATCATTGTCCCTAACACACCTATTGATGGGAGTATCATTGTCCCTAACACACCTATTGATGGGAGTATCATTGTCCCTAACACACCTATTGATGGGAGTATCATTGTCCCTAACACACCTATTGATGGGAGTATCATTGTCCCTAACTCACCTATTGATGGGAGTATCATTGTCCCTAACACACCTATTGATGGGAGTATCATTGTCCCTAACACACCTATTGATGGGAGTATCATTGTCCCTAACACACCTATTGATGGGAGTATCATTGTCCCTAACACACATATTGATGGGAGTATCATTGTCCCTAACACACCTATTCATGGGAGTATCATTGTCCCTAACACACCTATTGATGGGAGTATCATTGTCCCTAACACACCTATTGATGGGAGTATCATTGTCCCTAACACACCTATTGATGGGAGTATCATTGTCCCTAACACACCTATTGATGGGAGTATCATTGTCCCTAACACACCTATTGATGGGAGTATCATTGTCCCTAACACACCTATTCATGGGAGTATCATTGTCCCTAACACACCTATTGATGGGAGTATCATTGTCCCTAACACACATATTGATGGGAGTATCATTGTCCCTAACACACCTATTGATGGGAGTATCATTGTCCCTAACACACCTATTGATGGGAGTATCATTGTCCCTAACACACCTATTGATGGGAGTATCATTGTCCCTAACACACCTATTGATGGGAGTATCATTGTCCCTAACACACCTATTGATGGGAGTATCATTGTCCCTAACACACCTATTGATGGGAGTATCATTGCCCCTAACACACCTATTGATGGGAGTATCATTGTCCCTAACACACCTATTGATGGGAGTATCATTGCCCCTAACACACCTATTGATGGCAGTATCATTGTCCCTAACACACCTATTGATGGCAGTATCATTGTCCCTAACACACCTATTGATGGGAGTATCATTGTCCCTAACACACCTATTGATGGGAGTATCATTGTCCCTAACACACCTATTGATGGGAGTATCATTGTCCCTAACACACCTATTGATGGGAGTATCATTGTCCCTAACACACCTATTGATTGGAGTATTATAGTCCCTAACACACCTATTGATTGGAGTATCATTGTCCCTAACACACCTATTGATGGGAGTATCATTGTCCCTAACACACCTATTGATTGGAGTATCATTGTCCCTAACACACCTATTGATTGGAGTATCATTGCCCTAACACACCTATTGATGGGAGTATCATTGTCCCTAACACACCTATTGATGGGAGTATCATTGTCCCTAACACACCTATTGATGGCAGTATCATTGTCCCTAACACACCTATTGATGGCAGTATCATTGTCCCTAACACACCTATTGATTGGAGTATCATTGTCCCTAACACACCTATTGATGGGAGTATCATTGTCCCTAACACACCTATTAATGGGAGTATCATTGTCCCTAACACACCTATTGATTGGAGTATCATTGTCCCTAACACACCTATTGATGGGAGTATCATTTTCCCTAACACACCTATTGATGGCAGTATCATTGTCCCTAACACACCTATTGATGGGAGTATCATTGTCCCTAACACACCTATTGATTGGAGTATCATTGTCCCTAACACACCTATTGATGGGAGTGTCATTGTCCCTAACACACCTATTGATGGGAGTATCATTGTCCCTAACACACCTATTGATGGGAGTATCATTGTCCCTAATACACCTATTGATGGGAGTACCATTGTCCTTAACACACCTATTGATGGGAGTATCATTGTCCCTAACACACCTATTGATGGGAGTATCATTGTCCCTAACACACCTATTGATTGGAGTATCATTGTCCCTAACACACCTATTGATTGGAGTATCATTGTCCCTAACACACCTATTGATTGGAGTATCATTGTCCCTAACACACCTATTGATGGGAGTATCATTGTCCCTAACACACCTATTGATTGGAGTATCATTGTCCCTAACACACCTATTGATTGGAGTATCATTGCCCTAACACACCTATTGATGGGAGTATCATTGTCCCTAACCACCTATTGATGGGAGTATCATTGTCCCTAACACACCTATTGATTGGAGTATCATTGTCCCTAACACACCTATTGATTGGAGTATCATTGTCCCTAACACACCTATTGATTGGAGTATCATTGTCCCTAACACACCTATTGATTGGAGTATCATTGTCCCTAACACACCTATTGATTGGAGTATCATTGTCCCTAACACACCTATTGATGGGAGTATCATTGTCCCTAACACACCTATTGATGGGAGTATCATTGTCCCTAACACACCTATTGATGGGAGTATCTTTGTCCCTAACACACCTATTGATGGGAGTATCATTGTCCCTAACACACCTATTGATGGGAGTATCATTGTCCCTAACACACCTATTCATGAGAGTATCATTGTCCCTAACACACCTATTCATGAGAGTATCATTGTCCCTAACACACCTATTCATGAGAGTATCATTGTCCCTAACACATCTATTCATGGGAGTATCATTGTCCCTAACACACCTTTTCATGGGAGTATCATTGTCCCTAACTCACCTATTCATGGGAGTATCATTGTCCCTAACACACCTATTCATGGGAGTATCATTGTCCCTAGCACACCTATTCATGAGAGTATCATCGTCCCTAACACACCTATTCATGGGAGTATCATTGTCCCTAACACACCTATTCATGGGAGTATCATTGTCCCTAACTCACCTATTCATGGGAGTATCATTGTCCCTAAAACACCTATTTATGGGAATATCATTGTCCCTAATGCACCTATTCATGGGAGTATCATTGTCCCCAACACACCTATTCATGGGAGTATCATTGTCCCTAACACACCTATTCATGGGAGTATCATTGTCCCTAGCACACCTATTCATGGGAGTATCATTGTCCCTAACTCACCTATTAATGGGAGTATCATTGTCCCTAACTCACCTATTAATGGGAGTATCATTGTCCCTAACACACCTATTCATGGGAGTATCATTGTCCCTAACACACCTATTCATGGGAGTATCATTGTCCCTAACACACCTATTCATGGGAGTATCATTGTCCCTAGCACACCTATTCATGGGAGTATCATTGTCCCTAGCACACCTATTAATGGGAGTATCATTGTCCCTAACACACCTATTCATGGGAGTATCATTGTCCCTAACACACCTATTCATGGGAGTATCATTGTCCCTAACACACCTATTCATGGGAGTATCATTGTACATAACACACCTATTCATGGGAGTATCATTTCTCTAAGATGTGAGGTCTGGACCCATCAAACTAGTTTAAGCCCGTCACTTTTTATTGAAGTGCTTGTAGCAAGCCATCAAAGTGAGTAGTTATCTAAGCTTTACGAATATCACATGGCGTTAAACAACAATTAATCACTCACTCAATTCCCCTTTAGATATGTATGTGTTATTGGTAATTACTTGGAGTATCCATTATATATGTTAGAGGGGTCGTCGTGGTCGTGATCATATGGTAGTTAGATGTATTACTACCTATGCAATCAGTGCCTATCATCACTAAAGTTGTAAGTTAGAATCCCGCTCATGGCAAGGTGTACTCAATACGACATTATGTGGTAAGAATTGTCAGTGAATTGCGACAAATCGGTGGTTTTCACCGGGTACTCCGGTTTCCTCCACCAATAAAACTGATCGCCACAATATAACTGAAATATTGTTGAAAGTGTCGTCAAAACACCATAACCCTAACGCTAACTCTATATTTTAGATACTTCGAACCTCATGACGAACGCAGTAAGTAAGTATTTGTAAGTTTTCTTATTTCACAAATTTTATGAATATCTCTTCAGATTGAAGTAGTCGGTCGTATACACTCAGTGTTATCTAAGCGACAAGGTAATTAATCATTCACCGGAACGAGGCTGTCGCATCAATTTCAATACATCTAAAAAACCAATTACAATGATATCAATATCACACCACGAAATATTTCAAGTAATGGATATAATCGTTTTTCAAGGTATGATCAAAGCTTTTATTATATTGAAATGTGTTGACAGTAGTTCTCAGCATTAGAAAATATAGGAATAAATCAATCAGTGTGTGTTTAATATAGCATATCACCACAAACGATTATATTAAATAGATAAGTCATTCACAAATTTGATTATTTAAATCTTATCAATTGTAATTATAAATTTCTAGTTGATTAGTTCTCACCCCAGGCTCATTACTTATAAACGGGTTTGTAGCACGAGTAACACGATCGGTGCCACATTTGAAACAGGAATTACTTACATGAGTTCACCCTCTGTTTTAGCGAGGTTCGTGTTGCTCTATCTTTAGTTTTCTGTGTAGTGCTTTGTTGATAGTTGTTTGTCATTTTGTTCGTTTTCTTGTGTCAATTGTGTTGTCTGTCCTTCTCCGATTTACGGCTTCTGATTACCTCCCTTTAGTGTCCTCAAACTTGTCTTATAATAATATCCATTACAAATTCGATGTGATTTCATTTCAAATATTTTATTAATAAATCAATAGGATTGGATAACAGGCTATGCCTATACAAATCCTCTCCAACAACAAGATGGAACAATTAAAAAAACAATTTACATAAGACATAGAGCAATCTACCCATCATGTATACATGCAATTACCAAGCATAAACACATGTATACTAATAGCAGAATCATACAAACAAACAAAAAGATTTTCCCTTTCTTTCCCTTCTCCTTCCCTTTCTTTTCTTTTTTTTTGTTAATAGGTATGATATAATACGTATATTAATAGCAGAATCATAAAAATATTAAAATAAAAAATAAAAAATTTCAATGTGATTGTTGGTCATATTTAGTTCAAGTTATCAAAGGAAGCTGGTCACATGTAAATGCAATATTAGTGGGATGTTTTAGGATGTAAATTTATGTGCATGGGGCTTAAAACCGCAATAAAGGTGAAGTTCACCTAGCCTTTCTCAAGTTTTGCGACGAATACGCATTCACCATATATTTAAGACATTGCTTTAATATGGAGTTTATCTTGCTGAAAAAGTAAAATTAATTATTTTTGAATTAAGTAATAAAATAATACAAATTATCCATTAATTACCCCTTTTGATATTTTCTGTCAACAGGTATATATGGTTTATGGTGCTTAACGTCACTTTTAGCAATAGGTCAGTTTTATTGGTGGAGGAAACAAGAGTACCCGGAGAAAGCCACCGACCTGTCGCAAGTCACTGACAAACTTTATCACATACTGTTGTATGAGTACACCTCGCTATGAACGGGGTTTAATCTCACAACTTTAGTGGTGATAAGCACTGATTGCACAGGTAGTTGTAAATGCAAGTACCATACGATCATGACCACAACGCCTTCCTCTGTCAACAGGAAGTGAACTGATTTACAGATTCACATGTAACACATATGAAAGGGGTATCAGAAAAGCTATATTTCGGTCACTGATCGATTATAGTAAATATTGTCCAGTCAGTGCAATTTAAAGGCACACTGGCCGTTAATTTATACCTGGCTTTTTGTTCAGAGCAATTTATTAGTATAAAACATCGAATATTGGCAACTTTTAATATAACAAAAAATTCAATTCTAACAGCCTGTGTGCTTTAACTGCTCAGGATAAAAACTGTTATTCTAACCTTCATTCATACAGAACATATTGATATAGCATCTGTTTCAATACACTTGAAGATCTACATCTAAACAGAGCCATGTTAATGTATGATCAAAATAAGGAGGTACTTTCACATTTCATGTTGATTCAGGACTGAAGTATTGTTTAAAGTGTCGGTCAACACCTAGTGCGTTATTCTTACTAAAATATATCAATTGCAAACAGTATTGTTTCCCCTTAATTGATGACGTTGCGTGCAAACGTGTTGATGATACGGTTGAATCAGTCTCATTTATTTGTCTGCAGGAATTATGAATTAGATTTCAATTCCCAAGTGAGGAAATTATCAAGAAATGCATGACAGAAACAACGAAACCTTAAAAGCTTTGTCTGGTTATAGTTAAATGGTGTTTGTTTGCTTGCACGTTTAGAGGAGAAATTGTTGTCAAGATTAGAGTTATATCTGTTTATGTCTGTTATTTAATGAAAGTATATAAATACTTGTACAAATAATTGCATTTCATATTTACCGTATGATTAGCTTGCATTGCATCAATATATATTATGTGTTCCGGAAAGTATGAAAGAAGGAAGTTAAAGCTGTGATGGGCTACGCACCTTGGACTTTCCGTACTTGTGCTGAAACATAAACGCGTTATATTCAATGCGGGCAGCATGTTTTGTTTCAATAATACTGTATCTTTTACATATTTGCACTGAATTGTTTATTAAATAATCAAACAATTATTATTCATTGACAGCTAACAATTTAGCAGTGTAATAACATTACGTATAGACTGTTACTCTCCAATTTATCTCCGTTCTAGTTGTTTCTATCTCCATTTTTATGAAGGGTTGTGTGTTATGGTATTTAACGCCAATTTCAACAATATTTCAGTTATATTATGGTGAAGAGTTTTATTGGTGGAGGATGCCGGAGTACCAGGAGAAAACCATCGACTTGCCGCAAGTCACTGCGAAAACTGTATCACCTAAAATTATATCGAGTACACATCGCATGAGTGGGATTCAGATATTAGCGGTGATGGGCACTGATTGCACAGGTAATTGCAAATCAAACTACCACAAGATCACGACCACGACCACCACGGCCCCCATTCTTATTAAATTGCTGAAACTATTCGCGTGGGGATATATTTCGCGTGTTCTAACAATATTTCCATTCTCCTCATATTTGTATCATTACAATGTTTATTAACATTCGTTGAGGAAACCAATTAGTGTAGATGAGCGCGTGATTGTTTTTTTAACGCCAAATGAGCAACTATTCAGATATATCATTGGGAGAACCAGTTATATTTAATAAAATGATGATGTCTGTTTTGTACTAGACCAACACGCTTAGTTGAATTTTTATAGTGCTAGATCACTGAAAAAACAGTCCGCACATGTCACTCCACTCCATTCCGAGCCAACTAGTCCTCGCTCTTACTCCTTAAATGAAAAGTTTGAAGATAACTATGGCGTAATCAGAAGCCTTAAATTGAAGTAGGACAGACAATGCAATGCACAAAAGGAAAAGGACAAGCAACGATCTACAAACCACTACACAGAAAACGGAAGATCGTGTAACACGAACCACACTAAAGTCCGGGGATGAACACAAGTGCTCCGGAAGGGTCAGCAGTTCTCGCTCCACAAGTGGCACCTGTAGTGATGCTCTTGCTTCTAGCCAGATGATGAGTCATAAATGGGGGGAAGGACTGGATTGTGGATACGACAAATGGAACATATCCGTGGTCATGTTTGGTACAAGATACTCCGTAACGGCTAACCAAGTAATGATGAAGACCACATAACTTTCGGAGTGATGACGTCAACTTAACCACTAGGAAGCTTTGGTTCAGTAACTTTCTTATTAGTAGAACTCTCTATCAAATTATGATAGGAACCACAAGCTCTGGAATATCGATTCAACTGAGAGATATATGCCTCGTATGCAGGTGATGCTGCAATGTTGCTACACATAGATAGAAAGTTCACAATGGGGAAATTAAATCATCTCTTTTATCATAAAGTTTCGTTTTTAATTGGTCCCCACTGTCAATTTTGAGGTGTACGTCAAGGTATGAAGCAGACCTAAAGGTGTCTGGGGTATCCTTTATACCAAGCTCAATAGGATAGATGCGTATCGACAAAATCCCCAAGCTTAGAATTATTTAGTGAAAGGATATCAATAGCAGAACGTAAGTTTAAAGGGTTGGGCTAACTTCTTTTGTTTTTTTTTCTAGAATTCTTTGTATACAGTATGCCTCGTATGAATAAAGGAACAAATAATCGAGAATAGGAGCACGGTTTGTATCCATAAGAATGCCGACTGTCAGTTAAAAATCACTTCCACGAAACATAACAAATATGTTGTCAATCAAAACTCCAGCATTTTGAAAACTATTTGGTAGAATCAGAGTGGTTTGTTTTAGCAAAATAAGATTTGTTCCTTCTTCAGACAATGTATTTGTATATACAGTCAAACCTGCCCATGCAGTCACCTCTATTAAGCAGTCACCTGTATTAAGAGGTCACATTTTTATTGTCCAGTCATAGAAAATTTCATATGAATTGAACCTCTTTTAAGAGCTCACCCGTCTTAAAAGGCCACATTTTCTTTGTCCCAAAGGTGACCTCTTAATACAAGTTTGACTGTATACATTGGAAATTTTTTATGAAACACAGTTGGACTAATTCTGTTATTCTGTGTATTAGCTTTGAGAGGGAAATAGTTGTGTAGATGGCACAGAAATTATATATTGTAATGCTATTCTTCCAACAGCTTGCTTAGCGGAGAAGCAGCAAATTTCAATTTTATAGTCAATAGTTTGACCTGATTGGGGCTCGAACAACACGATCTAGTGCACTCGAGGTGAGTACATTAACCGATGATGCTAGGGAAACAAGATAAACATCATTAATGAATCAGACAGCAAACATACTATAGAATAATAACAAATGTGACAATAAAATAATCTACTCACAAATTGTAAAAAAAAAAAAGTGTATTAGGAAGCTTAACATGTGCAAATTACTCTGACAAATATTAACTTCAAGATCAGTGTCGCCGTATTTCATTTCCGGTGAACCAGAACACAGACAGTGTCGTTGTACAACGGAAGTACATTTATCAAAACATTACACAAAACAGATCGTATACAAATAACAGCAAGTCACCAATATATTATAAGCCACTGTAGTGATGGCCATTAAAGATTAGATGTAATTTTAATTAGAATTCCCAATGTTATTATGGTAGCATTGGCTGTAATCCCTAACACGCTCAATGTACAGTAATTATAAGGAGTGAATTGTAGCACGTAATCGGATAATAAAACGCAAATAAACCATATATATCAACATCCACATATTAGTAGGATATATTTACTATGCATAGTATGTTTACCCACCGCAGCATAGATAAATGTATATCATGTTGAATGTATTTTTTCAAAACGAAAAGCAAAATTAAATCTTTAATTTTATCGATTCAAAATGTGTTGTTTATTTTTCGGAACTAACTGAATATAAATCATAGCTTTATTATGTGTTTTTACGTTCTGAGTTCCGTTTTGTGTTGTCCGTTGTGATTTCCACCGTAAAAACAAGTTCGGTTCGTCTTAACATCATGTTGTTTGTAGGGGGGCTTATGTCTTATTTACGTTAGTTGTGTTTGTTTGCATATAGTGGTGTCCAACAAATATTGTGTTGTGGGTTTTTTTTTCTTCGTCTTGTGTACCCTATGTTGCCAGTTTCTCTGGATTATTAATTTTTGATTGTCCTTTCGTTTTTCGCTAACGTTTATGTAGAAATGTACCTGTACCTACAGATATTGAAATATCATTGCGTTGACAGCACGATGCACATACAATATGCAATAAAGCTGCATTTTGAAGAGCTTAATATCACCGATTATTTGGGGGCCATCGTGGTCTTGATCGCATGGTAGTTAGATATACAACTACATATGCAATCAGTGCTTATCACAATTAATGTTGTGAGTTCGAATCACGCTCATGGCGAAGTGCAATCGATACAGCATTATGTGATGAAGTTTGAAAGTGACTTGCGACAGGTCTGTGGTTTTCTCTGAGAACGCTGGTTTCCTCCATCAATAAAACTGACCGCCACGATATAACTGAAATATTGTTGAAAGTGGTATTAAACACCATAAGCCAAACCAAACCAGCTTTAAATGTTTATGATTGAATGTACCATGTAGTTCCATCAAAAATGTCAGCACTGTTTTGATATCGGATACATTTCTGAGATAACACAACGACGGGATTTGAAAATATCGGAAAAAATTTCATATAATAATAAATCATACAGACGATCATGTGTCGATCATATGTCGCTTAATTGATGGTATGAAAATAAAATCTCATTTTTGATACTTGCATCATTACTCAATTTGGAGAGTCATATAACAATGAAACAAGTTAACAATAGTAACAACGGCCACCACGTGTGGAGCATCTGATTTTCTGTGTAGTGCTTTATATATCATTTTTGTCCTTTTTGCTTTGGTCATTATATTGTCTGTCATTTTTATTTCTTCTGATTACTCCTTTGATACCTTGGAACCTTTCTTATCAGGTTTCGGTCATGTTTTTGCCCATGAACACATCATAGCAGACAGCGTCGAGAAAAGAATTTACGAAAGTTCAAAGTGGTACATTATCGGGTACATATATATGATAAATAAATACTGGATGTAAAGCTATTATTACTGTTCTGAAGCACATCCATACTGCTATTGTTTGACATGGAATACATGTATCCTTGGTGACAGAGGACATTGCATTTTACAAACTTCTGGGTGCAATAGTATGTTGAACAATGGGTACATTTCTATAAGAAGATTTGGATAATCGCTTAATATGTCCGGTTCACATTGAAAGGTACCTCACAGTGCACGTGCTAACTATAAGAAGGTTGCGCTCTATAGGTAGATATAACTGCAGGGAAAGATGATAATATGCCAGTATATTTCAGTAAAATATGGATAGAAGCTTCGCCATTATATTACAGTAAAATAGCGCCATGAATCTCGCTAGTATATTTCAGCAAGGTATTACCAGTATGGCAAGATCTGGAACGTATGGCACAAAACAGAACAAGGTGGAGGACTGTCATCAGTGGCCTATGCACCACAAAGGTGCAACAGGCGTAAGCAAGCAAGCAGTATCAGTATATCATATGAAAATAACCCCATGACATTCGCTAGTATATCACAGTATGATATCGCCAAAAGCTACGTCAGTTTACTACATTTACATATCGCCAGGAGTTTCGTCATTATATTATAGGAGAGTACCACCAAGAGCTTCCCCAATATATTACAGGAACAAAAAGGTAACACTTCAATATATTACAGAAAGATGTCAGTAGGAATTTAAATTGTATATGGCACTTCATTTACCGGGTTTGTAACTAGATTAACACGACGGGTTTCACTAGTGGAACAGGAACTGCTTACCCTTCCGGAGCACCTGAGTTTACCCCCGGTTTTAGTGGGGTTCGTGTTACTCGATCTTTAGTTTTATATGTATGTTTTGTTGGTCGTTGTTTGTCCTTCTGTACTTTTTCTTTTGACCATTGTGTTGTCTGTTCTTCTTCGATATACGGATTCTGATTACCCCTTAGGTATCTTCAAACTTTTCTTGAACCACATGGAAGACTTGCGACCACATTATCCGGTTTAAATCCCTGACACGTTGTGTGCTTGTTTGTAGTAGCGACTTACCTATTCAATACGACTTATAAAACAGTAATAAATAGTAAACAGTATACTTATTCTTTGAATTAAGAAGATTTATATTATCTGAACTTGTTGCATAGTTATGTCATACATTCAGTTCAGTTTTTATGGTGATTTTTCTGTTAGTATTAGCTGACAATCTCTATTTTTACTTTTTAGTACCAATCTATGACAACCTGTACTAATTAACATCATGCGCCATGTTATAGTATCTCATATACTTTTTTTCCCTTACACCATGAAGAAACAATCGATGCAATGTACGGCTTTAATAATTGACTTCAAAGAACAATTCCAAATGGAAATCGTGTTTGTATTAACGCTTCATTACGAAGACATTTACAAACACGTATTAACGAGGCTGTAAATTTGAGAAAAAAGTGGTCATTATATATGTACTTATTGGGTAATTATAAATATATCTCATTTCGCTAAAAGAAGAGTTTGAAGATACCAAAGGGGCAATCATAATCCATATATCGAAGAAGAACAAACAACACAATGACCAAAGAAAAAAGTACAAAAGGACAAACAACGATCTACAAAACTTACATATAAGACTAAAGATCGAGTAACACGAACCCCAGAAGTTAGAAGATAGAAGGGTTAGAGCCATGGTGGATAACGCCACTTTCAACAATATTTTAGTTATATCGTGGCGGCCAGTTTTATTAGTGGGGGAAATCGGAGTTCCCGGAGAAATCCACCTACCTGTCGTAAGTTATTGACAAACTTTATCACATGATGTTGTATCGAGTACTCCTCGCCTGATCGGGATTCGAACTCGAAGCGTTAGTGGTGATAGGCACTGATTCCATAGGTACTCATAAATCCAATTACCATATATATACCATCATGACCAAGACGACCCCTTTGTAGATAGAAAAGAACCTAATACGTTCAATATCCGGAAATGCAAGCATTTTATTCAAGTGATTAAAATATCACTAACGTAAGCGCACTTGAATTGATCCGCAACCGACCTTGCAGTTATTCACATAGTAAATAATTAGCATTAGGAAATGTTATGGCAATTTGTAGTCCAATTTCGTATGCTTAACTTATTTACAGTAAAAAGATGGGTGCTACTAGTGGAGCAGGAACTGCCTACCCTTCCGGAGCACTTGAGTTGATCAATCTTTATTATGAAATTATATGGTTTCTCCAATCTGTAGTTATGTCTTCCGGTGGCCGTTCACTTGTACATATGCACAGAGGAGTAGTTATATCGTATATTGATGAACTGATGGGAGTTGTGGTGTTTAACGCCACTTTCAACATTTATTAAATGAAATCAATAGCTAGCACTATAAATGTATCATTACATATATTAACATCAGCTTTGACATGGCTTGTGCCTTATCTTGCTTGTCACTGTGTTCGACATAGCCATTTAGAAACTGCATGTAAATTGTCTATGAATTATACACTGTTACAAATATGTCTGCTTTTATCATTTCAATCACATGTGGAAAACACTTGCATGGAACGGAGGCTTGGGCTAATAATACTAGATTAAACCCGCCACATTTAATTGAAGTGTCTGTACAAAACCAGGAAAGTGAGCGGTGTTAGGGGTATGATACACACAAATACATGACAGTTCACTTTTCTGAATTGATACAAGCAATTAATTAAAAAGTGGCGGGATTAAGCTAGTTTTATGAGCGATATCATATTAACGTGATCAAACATACAAATCCCGTCTTGGTTGTGATCTTATGGTAGTTAGGTTTACAACTACCTGTGTAATCGGTACCTATCACCACTAAAGTTATGAGTTCGAATCCCGTTCATGACGAGATGTACTCGATACAACAATATGTGATAAAGTTTGTCCGTGACTTGAGAAAGGTCGATGGTTTTCTCCGGGTACTCCGGTTTCCTCCACTAATAAAACTGACAGCCACAATCTAACTAAAACATTGCTGAAGCCGTAAATCAAACCATACAAATCCATAATACAGAGAGAAATCAATGGCGAGGTCACATCAAATATTTTAAATCATATCTCTTTGAATGTATTTTTGAATATTTAATGTGCTTAAAGGTTAAGAGCTCATTAGGCTATTTTACTAGATGTAACTGAACTAAAACGTTAATGGTTTATAATAATTAATTTTATCACTGGTATTAGTGTAGGAAACCTTCATGTTTATGAATAAGGACGGTTTTAGTGATCTCATTGCTGAGTTGGCAACAATCACTCACTCACTCACTCATTAGGTTTCTTTGTATATATCTGAATAAAATTGTATGTTCAAATGTCAGGAGTTGCTACGATAGGTGTACTGTGGGTGGTCGTATAGATTAACACGTGGTGCAGTCTGACCTTCCAAGGCGTATGAAAGCGTTGAGAGAACTACGTTCTCTATGAAGTGCGATATAAAGAATATCAACAGATATGCAACCCTATAACACTGAAGAAAAATATACATTCAACACTGTTAATTATATTTCTACATTCAATACCATTGAAATTATCATTGTCTGTTTTGATTTTACCCATTTTCAGCTGTTGTTATAGTGTGTAGTTATTCTATTTCATTACATCCGAAAATAGTTCCCGGAAGTGGGCGTGGTTCAACGGTTATGCACTTTTTTGAGTGACGAAGCTTCGATTTCTAAGTCACATGTTAGCCTTTTGATCAATCGCATGAGGCTTTTGAAAATGAAATGAGCACATAATGTAATTATTGTATATGACAAACATCTACTACAATACAAAACAATGGATATATATCTTAATTAAAATGAAGCTTTGAGATATGTTCCAAATATCGAATGTTATTAACTGTTCTTGTCCTATGGGAGATATCATATTGTATTTTACAAGCGCATTTGTCAGAACGGTGATAATTAGTAGTTAGGCACCAGAAGCTAGTTTGACCTTTTACATATCTTACTTACCGGCTTCCAGTAACATTCTCTCAAATAGAAAAATGTGATTTTTAAACTTATTTTATTAACTTCCGTAAAAGTATAATTTAATAAATGGGAAATAAAACATAATTAAAAGGGAAATTGATCACCAGAAATGTAGTGAGCTCGTCAATTAAAATTATGTGGTTTTTTACAGTTTCAACTATATGGATGACATAAGGACGCGGTTTGGTATTTGTTCTGGGTCTTATCACAATGGGCTTAAAACTAAGGACACCACAAATAGTCCGCTTTATATCTTGATCTTCTCCTTGAATAAAATGACAATGAGGAACGATTGGAACTCACAATTGTACAAGAAACGAGATGACTTCAACTTTCTTATAGTAAACCTCCCATTCCTTTGAATTAACATTTCAACAGCACCTGTATACAGAGCTTATATATCTAAATTAATAGGATATTCCAATGTCTTTGTAATCTGGATTGCTAGAGGATTGTCACTGTCGAGCAAGCACCTTACACAGGGGTTAATGGTACTTCATTTAAAGTCTTTGCTTTGGACGATTTACGACATTACGAACTGATTGATCGATAAGCTGTGTTTTTCTCACAGTCGACTCTAGATGTCTTTCCATAGTTATAATATCTCTCCGTTCCTTTTACCTCGTGTACGACTTCAACATTACTTTAACCATGAGTTCCACAAGGCTCTTCGTACACAAACGGGTGAACTGTTAGCCCAGAGCTTACCTTTTCTGGAGCGCTTGTTCTCACCCACGTTATTGTGTGCTTGTGTTTGTTTGTTTGCTTTTTTTTTGCTTATTTTTTCTGCTTTTTTTTTTCTTTTTTGCCTTTTTTTTTTTGCCTTTTTTTTTGCTTTTTCTATCTGTTTTGTAAAAGGGTCCGTGTTGTTCTTCTTTAGTTTTCTCCGTATTTCTTTATCTCTCTTTTGTACTTTTCTTTTGTATTGTTTTACTGTTTATTTATTGACATCTTCGCTTCGTCTTACCAAAATAAAAAACAAAATACCCAAAGAAACCAGAATTTAGACAACAATAACTCCCATCCACCAACACAGGAAGTTAAACAATGTGATATCAATTACAACAAGTGCAAGAGAACTATTAAAATGTTATCATATTATTCCCGCATATGAATTTGATTTTGTATATTAAGTTGCATTTAGTACCACAATAAATATTTAGACAACAAGAACTCACAGCAACACAGGAAGTTAAATAATGTGCTATTAACTACAACAAGTGCAAGAGAACTTTTAAAATGTTATCATATTATTCCCGCATATGAATTTAACTTGGTATATTAAGTTGCATTTTAGTACCACAACAAACATTTAGACAACAGGAACTCCCGCCAAAACAGGAAGTGTTTATAACAATACACCATCAACTATAACACGTGCAAGAAACCTTTTTAAATGTTATCATATTATCCCGCATATGAATTTGATTTGATATATTAAGTTGCATTTAGTACAGTTAAATGAAAAATGAGCTTGTATTACATTTTTCCTAGGTATACGATCAATCTTGCAAGGAAATTGTAATTGTCATCAAAATGGCAATTTGATGAATTATTAATGGCTAAAATGTTGTCATTGACAACATCATCTTAATTCTGATTAAAAGGACACATCGTCAAGAAATATGAAACATGTCACACGGTTTTAATATGGAGGGCTTTTTCTTGTATCAAATTTGCACTTTTGTCGGTGCTGCTATCCATATCAAATGTTTTCATATGACGGTTTATATACAAATAGAGCTGACAAAGCAGGTGCTGTTTGACTTCAAGGTCAGAACATGCGCCCTTGGGTACATTGAAACGTCAGACAAATAACAATTTATCGAATTAATTGTTACTTCCCTTGAATGCACTGTTATTATTCGGTTCGGTGTCGGTATGAATTCCCGTATAATGCATTTATAATGGACGCGGAACGCACTGTGTTTTTAATTTTCTTTTAAAGACTAATTATTTAGCTTCCCAATTTCTTGAGTTTGGGTGTACTTGATAAAGGTTATTCCTGAAACGCGTCATGCGCACTGAAATGGATATCTTCATATTTTGCTAGTCCCTGCGAATGACAGGATTATACCATGGAACAGTTAAGCCCTATATCTCTACCCGATGCCAGCCATCGATATTGGCATCCTGTAATATTTTCCACATTGTCTAATATTTCTAATATTTTCCGTGATCATATTTTACACTCCACTACTTCTAATTAGTAAAACACGTATAATATAGAGAACTAAATGTACTTTTATATGGAGTAAATCAAATTAATCTTCATATTTTGTTAGTCCCTCCGAATGACAGGATTATACCATGGAACAGTTAAGCCATATATCTCTACCCGATGCCAGCCATCGATATTGGCATTCTGTAATATTTTCCAAATTGTCTAATATTTCTAATATTTTCGGGGATCATATTTTCCACTCCACTACTTCCATTAGTAAAACACGTATAATATAGAGAACTAAATGTACTTTTATATGGAGTAAATCAAATTAATCTTCATATTTTGTTAGTCCCTCCGAATGACAGGATTATACCATGGAACAGTTAAGCACTATATCTTTACCCGATGCCAGCCATCGATATTGGCATTCTGTAATATTTTCCAAATTGTCTTATATTTCTAATATTTTCCGTGATCATATTTTCCACTCCACTACTTACAATTAGTAAAACACGTATAATATAGAGAACTAAATGTACTTTTATATGGAGTAAATCAAATTAATCTTCATATTTTGTTAGTCCCTCCGAATGACAGGATTATACCATGGAACAGTTAAGCACTATATCTCTACCCGATGCCAGCCATCGATATTGGCATTCTGTAATATTTTCCAAATTGTCTAATATTTCTAATATTTTCCGTGATCATATTTTCCACTCCACTACTTCCAATTAGTAAAACACGTATAATATAGAGAATTAAATGTACTTTTATATGGAGTAAATCAAATTAATCTTCATATTTTGTCCATTTAGTTTCAGAAAATGATAATTAACAAATATCAATTACAAATAACATTATAATTAATTGGTGAAATAGCTGACAGTTTGACAGATTTATCTTAATAACAGGCAAATAATATCTCATCAAAGTATCAAGTAATCAATCAATTGTCAATAAAACAATATAAATGCTTGCAGTAATAAAATGAAATAATAAAAGTACCACAATGTTGGTTTTGGTTTGCTTAACGCCACTTTCAACGATATTTCAGCTATATCGTGGCGGTCAGTTTTATTGGTGGAGGAAAGCGGAATACCCGCAGAAAATCACCGACCTGTCGCAAGTCACTGACAAATTTTATCACATAATGTTGTATCGAGCACAGCTCGCCATGAACTCGGTTCGAACTAACGACTTTACTGGTCATAGGCACTGATTGCAGAGGTGGTTGGAATATTTCCAAAATCCAATAGAAAAATCGAAGAAACATGCAAAATCGATACCCCATAGAACACAAACACATGACCACACACTTTTTTTCCTTGTTCCAGGAGGAATTTCAATTAAAAAGTGGAGAGGTTAAGCTAGTGTAATTTTCTACTGACATATTTCAGGGGCATTCAAGAATGGACAATCCCAAGAATGTCACAGTGTGTACACAAATCACAAAACGAAAGCAATCAAAGCAAAAACACAACACAATATGTGTTGGATACCACCATACACAAGACACAAGAGGAAGACAAGCAAAACAAAAACAAAACACAATATGTGTTGGATACCACCATACACAAGACACAACAATCAAAACAAAAACACAACACAATATGTGTTGGATACCATCATACACAAGACACAAGACGATGGCAATCAAAGCAAAAACACAACACAATATGTGTTGGATACCACCATACACCAGACACAAGACGACGGCAATCAAAACAAAAACACAACACAATATGTGTTGGATATCACCATACACAAGACACAAGACGAGGGTAATCAAAACAAAAACACAACACAATATGTGTTGGATACCACCATACACAATACACAAGACGAGAGCAATCAAATCAAAAATACAACACAATATGTGTTGGATACCACCATACACAAGACACAAGACGAGGGCAATCAAAACAAAAACACAACGCAATATGTGTTGGATACCACCATACACAAGACACAAGACGAGGGCAATCAAAACAAAAACACAACACAATATGTGTTGGATACCATCATACACAAGACAAGACACAAGACGAGGGCAATCAAAACAAAAACACAACAAAATATGTGTTGGAAACCACCATACACCAGACACAAGACGAGGGCAATCAAAACAAAAACACAACACAATATGTGTTGGATACCACCATACACAAGACACAAGACGAGGGCAATCAAAACAAAAACACAACACAATATGTGTTGGATACCACCATACACAAGACACAAGACGAGGGCAATCAAAACAAAAACACAACACAATATGTGTTGGATACCATCATACACAAGACACAAGACGAGGGCAATCAAAACAAAAACACAACACAATATGTGTTGGATACCACCATTCACAAGACACAAGACGAGGGCAATCAAAATAAAAACACAACATAATATGTGTTGGATACCACCATTCACAAGACACAAGACGAGGGCAATCAAAACAAAAACACAACACAATATGTGTTGGATACCACCATACACAAGACACAAGACGAGGGCAATCAAAACAAAAACACAACACAATATGTGTTGGATACCACCATACACAAGACACAAGACGAGGGCAATCAAAACAAAAACACAACACAATAGGTGTTGGATACCACCATACACAAGACACAAGACGAGGGCAATCAAAACAAAAACACAACACAATATGTGTTGGATACCACCATACACAAGACACAAGACGAGGGCAATCAAAACAAAATCACAACACAATATGTGTTGGATACCACCATACACAAGACACAACAATCAAAATAAAAACACAACACAATATGTGTTGGATACCACCATTCACAAGACACAAGACGATGGCAATCAAAACAAAAACACAACACAATATGTGTTGGATACCACCATAAACAAGACACAAGACGAGGGCAATCAAAACAAAAACACAACACAATATGTGTTGGATACCACCATACACAAGACACAAGACGAGGGCAATCAAAACAAAAACACAACACAATATGTGTTGGATACCACCATACACAAGACACAACAATCAAAACAAAAACACAACACTATATGTGTTGGATACCACCATACACAAGACACAAGACGAGGGCAATCAAAACAAAAACACAACACAATATGTGTTGGAAACCACCATACACAAGACACAAGACGAGGGCAATCAAAACAAAAACACAACGCAATATGTGTTGGATACCACCATACACAAGACACAAGACGAGGGCAATCAAAACAAAAACACAACACAATATGTGTTGGATACCATCATACACAAGACAAAAGACGAGGGCAATCAAAACAAAAACACAACACAATATGTGTTGGAAACCACCATTAACAAGACACAAGACGAGGGCAATCAAATAAAAACACAATACAATATGTGTTGGATACCACCATACACAAGACACAAGACGAGGGCAATCAAAACAAAAACACAACACAATATGTGTTGATACCACCATACACAAGACACAAGACGAGGGCAATCAAAACAAAAACACAACACAATATGTGTTGGCAACCACCATACACAAGACACAAGACGAGGGCAATCAAAACAAAAACACAACACAATATGTGTTGGATACCACCATACACAAGACACAACAATCAAAATAAAAACACAACACAATATGTGTTGGATACCACCATTAACAAGACACAAGACGAGGGCAATCAAAACAAAAACACAACACAATATGTGTTGGAAACCACCATACACAAGACACAAGACGAGGGCAATCAAAACAAAAACACAACACAATATGTGTTGGATACCACCATACACAAGACACAAGACGAGGGCAATCAAAACAAAAACACAACACAATATGTGTTGGATACCACCATACACAAGACACAACAATCAAAATAAAAACACAACACAATATGTGTTGGATACCACCATTAACAAGACACAAGACGAGGGCAATCAAAACAAAAACACAACACAATATGTGTTGGATACCATCATACACAAGACACAAGACGAGGGCAATCAAAACAAAAACACAACATAATATGTGTTGGATACCACCATACACAAGACACAAGACGAGGGCAATCAAAACAAAAACACAACACAATATGTGTTGGATACCACCATACACAAGACATAAGACGAGGGCAATCAAAACAAAAACACAACACAATATGTGTTGGATACCACCATACACAAGACACAAGACGAGGGCAATCAAAACAAAAACACAACACAATATGTGTTGGATACCACCATACACAAGACACAACAATCAAAACAAAAACACAACACAATATGTGTTGGATACCACCATACACAAGACACAAGACGAGGGCAATCAAATCAAAAACACAACTCAATATGTGTTGGATACCACCATACACAAGACACAACAATCAAAATAAAAACACAACACAATATGTGTTGGATACCACCATTCACAAGACACAAGACGATGGCAATCAAAACAAAAACACAACACAATATGTGTTGGATACCACCATACACAAGACACAAGACGAGGGCAATCAAAACAAAAACACAACACAATATGTGTTGAATACCACCATACACAAGACACAAGACGAGGGCAATCAAAACAAAAAAACAACACAATATGTGTTGGATACCACCATACACAAGACACAACAATCAAAACAAAAACACAACACAATATGTGTTGGATACCACCATACACAAGACACAAGACGAGGGCAATCAAAACAAAAACACAACACAATATGTGTTGGAAACCACCATATACAAGACACAACAATCAAAACAAAAACACAACACAATATGTGTTGGATACCACCATACACAAGACACAACAATCAAAATAAAAACACAACACAATATGTGTTGGATACCACCATTAACAAGACACAAGACGAGGGCAATCAAAACAAAAACACAACACAATATGTGTTGGATACCATCATACACAAGACACAAGACGAGGGCAATCAAAACAAAAACACAACACAATATGTGTTGGATACCACCATACACAAGACACAAGACGAGGGCAATCAAAACAAAAACACAACACAATATGTGTTGGATACCACCATACACAAGACACAACAATCAAAATAAAAACACAACACAATATGTGTTGGATACCACCATTAACAAGACACAAGACGAGGGCAATCAAAACAAAAACACAACACAATATGTGTTGGAAACCACCATACACAAGACACAAGACGAGGGCAATCAAAACAAAAACACAACACAATATGTGTTGGATACCACCATACACAAGACACAAGACGAGGGCAATCAAAACAAAAACACAACACAATATGTGTTGGATACCACCATACACAAGACACAAGACGATGGCAATCAAAACAAAAACACAACACAATATGTGCTGGATACCACCATACACAAGACACAAGACGAGGGCAATCAAAACAAAAACACAACACAATATGTGTTGGATACCATCATACACAAGATACAAGACGAGGGCAATCAAAACAAAAACACAACACAATATGTGTTGGATACCATCATACACAAGACACAAGACGAGGGCAATCAAAACAAAAACACAACATAATATGTGTTGGATACCACCATACACAAGATACAAGACGAGGGCAATCAAAACAAAAACACAACACAATATGTGTTGGATACCACCATACACAAGACATAAGACGAGGGCAATCAAAACAAAAACACAACACAATATGTGTTGGATACCACCATACACAAGACACAAGACGAGGGCAATCAAAACAAAAACACAACACAATATGTGTTGGATACCACCATACACAAGACACAACAATCAAAACAAAAACACAACACAATATGTGTTGGATACCACCATACACAAGACACAAGACGAGGGCAATCAAATCAAAAACACAACTCAATATGTGTTGGATACCACCATACACAAGACACAACAATCAAAATAAAAACACAACACAATATGTGTTGGATACCACCATTCACAAGACACAAGACGATGGCAATCAAAACAAAAACACAACACAATATGTGTTGGATACCACCATACACAAGACACAAGACGAGGGCAATCAAAACAAAAACACAACACAATATGTGTTGGATACCACCATACACAAGACACAAGACGAGGGCAATCAAAACAAAAAAACAACACAATATGTGTTGGATACCACCATACACAAGACACAACAATCAAAACAAAAACACAACACAATATGTGTTGGATACCACCATACACAAGACACAAGACGAGGGCAATCAAAACAAAAACACAACACAATATGTGTTGGAAACCACCATATACAAGACACAACAATCAAAACAAAAACACAACACAATATGTGTTGGATACCACCATACACAAGACACAAGACGAGGGCAATCAAACAAAAACACAACACAATATGTGTTGGATACCACCATACACAAGACTCAAGACGAGGGCAATCAAAACAAAAACACAACACAATATGTGTTGGATACCACCATACACAAGACACAACAATCAAAATAAAAACACAACACAATATGTGTTGGATACCACCATTAACAAGACACAAGACGAGGGCAATCAAAACAAAAACACAACACAATATGTGTTGGATACCACCATACACAAGACACAAGACGAGGGCAATCAAAACAAAAACACAACACAATATGTGTTGGATACCACCATACACAGGACACAAGACGAGGGCAATCAAAACAAAAACACAACACAATATGTGTTGGATACCACCATACACAAGACACAAGACGAGGGCAATCAAAACAAAAACACAACACAATATGTGTTGGATACCACCATACACAAGACACAACAATCAAAATAAAAACACAACACAATATGTGTTGGATACCACCATTAACAAGACACAAGACGAGGGCAATCAAAACAAAAACACAACACAATATGTGTTGGAAACCACCATACACAAGACACAAGACGAGGGCAATCAAATAAAAACACAATACAATATGTGTTGGATACCACCATACACAAGACACAAGACGAGGGCAATCAAAACAAAAACACAACACAATATGTGTTGGAAACCACCATACACAAGACACAACAATCAAAATAAAAACACAACACAATATGTGTTGGATACCACCATTAACAAGACACAAGACGAGGGCAATCAAAACAAAAACACAACACAATATGTGTTGGAAACCACCATACACAAGACACAAGACGAGGGCAATCAAATAAAAACACAATACAATATGTGTTGGATACCACCATACACAAGACACAAGACGAGGGCAATCAAAACAAAAACACAACACAATATGTGTTGGATACCACCATACACAAGACACAAAACGAGGGCAATCAAAACAAAAACACAACACAATATGTGTTGATACCACCATACAAAAGACACAAGACGAGGGCAATCAAAACAAAAACACAACACAATATGTGTTGGCAACCACCATACACAAGACACAAGACGAGGGCAATCAAAACAAAAACACAACACAATATGTGTTGGATACCACCATACACAAGACACAACAATCAAAATAAAAACACAACACAATATGTGTTGGATACCACCATTAACAAGACACAAGACGAGGGCAATCAAAACAAAAACACAACACAATATGTGTTGGAAACCACCATACACAAGACACAAGACGAGGGCAATCAAAACAAAAACACAACACAATATGTGTTGGATACCACCATACACAAGACACAAGACGAGGGCAATCAAAACAAAAACACAACACAATATGTGTTGGATACCACCATACAAAAGACACAACAATCAAAACAAAAACACAACACAATATGTGTTGGATACCACCATATACAAGACACAAGACGATGGCAATCAAAACAAAAACACAACACAATATGTGCTGGATACCACCATACACAAGACACAAGACGAGGGCAATCAAAACAAAAACACAACACAATATGTGTTGGATACCATCATACACAAGATACAAGACGAGGGCAATCAAAACAAAAACACAACACAATATGTGTTGGATACCACCATACACAAGACATAAGACGAGGGCAATCAAAACAAAAACACAACACAATATGTGTTGGATACCACCAGACACAAGACACAAGAAGAGGGCAATCAAAACAAAAACACAACACAATATGTGTTGGATACCACCATACACAAGACACAACAATCAAAACAAAAACACAACACAATATGTGTTGGATACCACCATACACAAGACACAAGACGAGGGCAATCAAAACAAAAACACAACTCAATATGTGTTGGATACCACCATACACAAGACACAACAATCAAAATAAAAACACAACACAATATGTGTTGGATACCACCATACACAAGACACAAGACGATGGCAATCAAAACAAAAACACAACACAATATGTGTTGGATACCACCATACACAAGACACAAGACGAGGGCAATCAAAACAAAAACACAACACAATATGTGTTGGATACCACCATACACAAGACACAAGACGAGGGCAATCAAAACAAAAAAACAACACAATATGTGTTGGATACCACCATACACAAGACACAACAATCAAAACAAAAACTCAACACAATATGTGTTGGATACCACCATACACAAGACACAAGACGAGGGCAATCAAAACAAAAACACAACACAATATGTGTTGGAAACCACCATACACAAGATACAAGACGAGGGCAATCAAAACAAAAACACAACACAATATGTGTTGGATACCACCATACACAGGACACAAGACGAGGGCAATCAAAACAAAAACACAACACAATATGTGTTGGATACCACCATACACAAGACACAAGACGAGGGCAATCAAAACAAAAACACAACACAATATGTGTTGGATACCACCATACACAAGACACAACAATCAAAATAAAAACACAACACAATATGTGTTGGATACCACCATTAACAAGACACAAGACGAGGGCAATCAAAACAAAAACACAACACAATATGTGTTGGAAACCACCATACACAAGACACAAGACGAGGGCAATCAAATAAAAACACAATACAATATGTGTTGATACCACCATACACAAGACACAAGACGAGGGCAATCAAAACAAAAACACAACACAATATGTGTTGGCAACCACCATACACAAGACACAAGACGAGGGCAATCAAAACAAAAACACAACACAATATGTGTTGGATACCACCATACACAAGACACAACAATCAAAATAAAAACACAACACAATATGTGTTGGATACCACCATTAACAAGACACAAGACGAGGGCAATCAAAACAAAAACACAACACAATATGTGTTGGAAACCACCATACACAAGACACAAGACGAGGGCAATCAAAACAAAAACACAACACAATATGTGTTGGATACCACCATACACAAGACACAAGACGAGGGCAATCAAAACAAAAACACAACACAATATGTGTTGGATACCACCATACAAAAGACACAACAATCAAAACAAAAACACAACACAATATGTGTTGGATACCACCATACACAAGACACAAGACGATGGCAATCAAAACAAAAACACAACACAATATGTGCTGGATACCACCATACACAAGACACAAGACGAGGGCAATCAAAACAAAAACACAACACAATATGTGTTGGATACCATCATACACAAGATACAAGACGAGGGCAATCAAAACAAAAACACAACACAATATGTGTTGGATACCATCATACACAAGACACAAGACGAGGGCAATCAAAACAAAAACACAACATAATATGTGTTGGATACCACCATACACAAGACACAAGACGAGGGCAATCAAAACAAAAACACAACACAATATGTGTTGGATACAACCATACACAAGACACAAGACGAGGGCAATCAAAACAAAAACACAACACAATATGTGTTGGATACCACCATACACAAGACATAAGACGAGGGCAATCAAAACAAAAACACAACACAATATGTGTTGGATACCACCATACACAAGACACAAGACGAGGGCAATCAAAACAAAAACACAACACAATATGTGTTGGATACCACCATACACAAGACACAACAATCAAAACAAAAACACAACACAATATGTGTTGGATACCACCATACACAAGACACAAGACGAGGGCAATCAAAACAAAAACACAACTCAATATGTGTTGGATACCACCATACACAAGACACAACAATCAAAATAAAAACACAACACATTATGTGTTGGATACCACCATTCACAAGACACAAGACGATGGCAATCAAAACAAAAACACAACACAATATGTGTTGGATACCACCATACACAAGACACAAGACGAGGGCAATCAAAACAAAAACACAACACAATATGTGTTGGATACCACCATACACAAGACACAAGACGAGGGCAATCAAAACAAAAAAACAACACAATATGTGTTGGATACCACCATACACAAGACACAACAATCAAAACAAAAACACAACACAATATGTGTTGGATACCACCATACACAAGACACAAGACGAGGGCAATCAAAACAAAAACACAACACAATATGTGTTGGAAACCACCATACACAAGACACAACAATCAAAACAAAAAAACAACACAATATGTGTTGGATACCACCATACACAAGACACAACAATCAAAACAAAAACACAACACAATATGTGTTGGATACCACCATACACAAGACACAAGACGAGGGCAATCAAAACAAAAACACAACACAATATGTGTTGGAAACCACCATACACAAGACACAACAATCAAAACAAAAACACAACACAATATGTGTTGGATACCATCATACACAAGACACAAGACGAGGGCAATCAAAACAAAAACACAACACAATATGTGTTGGATACCACCATACACAAGACACAAAACGAGGGCAATCAAAACAAAAACACAACACAATATGTGTTGGATACCACCATACACAAGACACAACAATCAAAATAAAAACACAACACAATATGTGTTGGATACCACCATTAACAAGACACAAGACGAGGGCAATCAAAACAAAAACACAACACAATATGTGTTGGAAACCACCATACACAAGACACAAGACGAGGGCAATCAAAACAAAAACACAACACAATATGTGTTGGATACCACCATACACAAGACACAAGACGAGGGCAATCAAAACAAAAACACAACACAATATGTGTTGGATACCACCATACAAAAGACACAACAATCAAAACAAAAACACAACACAATATGTGTTGGATACCACCATACACAAGACACAAGACGATGGCAATCAAAACAAAAACACAACACAATATGTGCTGGATACCACCATACACAAGACACAAGACGAGGGCAATCAAAACAAAAACACAACACAATATGTGTTGGATACCATCATACACAAGATACAAGACGAGGGCAATCAAAACAAAAACACAACACAATATGTGTTGGATACCATCATACACAAGACACAAGACGAGGGCAATCAAAACAAAAACACAACATAATATGTGTTGGATACCACCATACACAAGACACAAGACGAGGGCAATCAAAACAAAAACACAACACAATATGTGTTGGATACAACCATACACAAGACACAAGACGAGGGCAATCAAAACAAAAACACAACACAATATGTGTTGGATACCACCATACACAAGACATAAGACGAGGGCAATCAAAACAAAAACACAACACAATATGTGTTGGATACCACCATACACAAGACACAAGACGAGGGCAATCAAAACAAAAACACAACACAATATGTGTTGGATACCACCATACACAAGACACAACAATCAAAACAAAAACACAACACAATATGTGTTGGATACCACCATACACAAGACACAAGACGAGGGCAATCAAAACAAAAACACAACTCAATATGTGTTGGATACCACCATACACAAGACACAACAATCAAAATAAAAACACAACACATTATGTGTTGGATACCACCATTCACAAGACACAAGACGATGGCAATCAAAACAAAAACACAACACAATATGTGTTGGATACCACCATACACAAGACACAAGACGAGGGCAATCAAAACAAAAACACAACACAATATGTGTTGGATACCACCATACACAAGACACAAGACGAGGGCAATCAAAACAAAAAAACAACACAATATGTGTTGGATACCACCATACACAAGACACAACAATCAAAACAAAAACACAACACAATATGTGTTGGATACCACCATACACAAGACACAAGACGAGGGCAATCAAAACAAAAACACAACACAATATGTGTTGGAAACCACCATACACAAGACACAACAATCAAAACAAAAAAACAACACAATATGTGTTGGATACCACCATACACAAGACACAACAATCAAAACAAAAACACAACACAATATGTGTTGGATACCACCATACACAAGACACAAGACGAGGGCAATCAAAACAAAAACACAACACAATATGTGTTGGAAACCACCATACACAAGACACAACAATCAAAACAAAAACACAACACAATATGTGTTGGATACCATCATACACAAGACACAAGACGAGGGCAATCAAAACAAAAACACAACACAATATGTGTTGGATACCACCATACACAAGACACAAAACGAGGGCAATCAAAACAAAAACACAACACAATATGTGTTGGATACCACCATACACAGGACACAAGACGAGGGCAATCAAAACAAAAACACAACACAATATGTGTTGGATACCACCATACACAAGACACAAGACGAGGGCAATCAAAACAAAAACACAACACAATATGTGTTGGATACCATCATACACAAGATACAAGACGAGGGCAATCAAAACAAAAACACAACACAATAGGTGTTGGATACCACCATACACAAGACACAACAATCAAAATAAAAACACAACACAATATGTGTTGGATACCACCATTCACAATACACAAGACGATGGCAATCAAAACAAAAACACAACACAATATGTGTTGGATACCACCATACACAAGACACAAGACGAGGGCAATCAAAACAAAAACACAACACAATATGTGTTGGATACCACCATACACAAGACACAAGACGAGGGCAATCAAAACAAAAACACAACACAATATGTGTTGGATACCACCATACACAAGACACAACAATCAAAATAAAAACACAACACAATATGTGTTGGATACCACCATACACAAGACACAAGACGAGGGCAATCAAAACAAAAACACAACACAATATGTGTTGGAAACCACCATACACAAGACACAAGACGAGGGCAATCAAATAAAAACACAATACAATATGTGTTGGATACCACCATACACAAGACACAAGACGAGGGCAATCAAAACAAAAACACAACACAATATGTGTTGGAAACCACCATACACAAGACACAAGACGAGGGCAATCAAACAAAAACACAACACAATATGTGTTGGATACCACCATACACAAGACACAAGACGATGGCAATCAAAACAAAAACACAACACAATATGTGCTGGATACCACCATACACAAGACACAAGACGAGGGCAATCAAAACAAAAACACAACACAATATGTGTTGGATACCATCATACACAAGATACAAGACGAGGGCAATCAAAACAAAAACACAACACAATATGTGTTGGATACAATCATACACAAGACACAAGACGAGGGCAATCAAAACAAAAACACAACATAATATGTGTTGGATACCACCATACACAAGACACAAGACGAGGGCAATCAAAACAAAAACACAACACAATATGTGTTGGATACAACATACACAAGACACAAGACGAGGGCAATCAAAACAAAAACACAACACAATATGTGTTGGATACCACCATACACAAGACATAAGACGAGGGCAATCAAAACAAAAACACAACACAATATGTGTTGGATACCACCATACACAAGACACAAGACGAGGGCAATCAAAACAAAAACACAACACAATATGTGTTGGATACCACCATACACAAGACACAACAATCAAAACAAAAACACAACACAATATGTGTTGGATACTACCATACACAAGACACAAGACGAGGGCAATCAAAACAAAAACACAACTCAATATGTGTTGGATACCACCATACACAAGACACAACAATCAAAATAAAAACACAACACATTATGTGTTGGATACCACCATTCACAAGACACAAGACGATGGCAATCAAAACAAAAACACAACACAATATGTGTTGGATACCACCATACACAAGACACAAGACGAGGGCAATCAAAACAAAAACACAACACAATATGTGTTGGATACCACCATACACAAGACACAAGACGAGGGCAATCAAAACAAAAAAACAACACAATATGTGTTGGATACCACCATACACAAGACACAACAATCAAAACAAAAACACAACACAATATGTGTTGGATACCACCATACACAAGACACAAGACGAGGGCAATCAAAACAAAAACACAACACAATATGTGTTGGAAACCACCATACACAAGACACAACAATCAAAACAAAAAAACAACACAATATGTGTTGGATACCACCATACACAAGACACAACAATCAAAACAAAAACACAACACAATATGTGTTGGATACCACCATACACAAGACACAAGCCGAGGGCAATCAAAACAAAAACACAACACAATATGTGTTGGAAACCACCATACACAAGACACAACAATCAAAACAAAAACACAACACAATATGTGTTGGATACCATCATACACAAGACACAAGACGAGGGCAATCAAAACAAAAACACAACACAATATGTGTTGGATACCACCATACACAAGACACAAAACGAGGGCAATCAAAACAAAAACACAACACAATATGTGTTGGATACCACCATACACAGGACACAAGACGAGGGCAATCAAAACAAAAACACAACACAATATGTGTTGGATACCACCATACACAAGACACAAGACGAGGGCAATCAAAACAAAAACACAACACAATATGTGTTGGATACCATCATACACAAGATACAAGACGAGGGCAATCAAAACAAAAACACAACACAATAGGTGTTGGATACCACCATACACAAGACACAACAATCAAAATAAAAACACAACACAATATGTGTTGGATACCACCATTCACAATACACAAGACGATGGCAATCAAAACAAAAACACAACACAATATGTGTTGGATACCACCATACACAAGACACAAGACAAGGGCAATCAAAACAAAAACACAGCACAATATGTGTTGGATACCACCATACACAAGACACAAGACGAGGGCAATCAAAACAAAAACACAACACAATATGTGTTGGATACCACCATACACAAGACACAACAATCAAAATAAAAACACAACACAATATGTGTTGGATACCACCATACACAAGACACAAGACGAGGGCAATCAAAACAAAAACACAACACAATATGTGTTGGAAACCACCATACACAAGACACAAGACGAGGGCAATCAAATAAAAACACAATACAATATGTGTTGGATACCACCATACACAAGACACAAGACGAGGGCAATCAAAACAAAAACACAACACAATATGTGTTGGAAACCACCATACACAAGACACAAGACGAGGGCAATCAAACAAAAACACAACACAATATGTGTTGGATACCACCATACACAAGACACAAAACGAGGGCAATCAAAACAAAAACACAACACAATATGTGTTGATACCACCATACAAAAGACACAAGACGAGGGCAATCAAAACAAAAACACAACACAATATGTGTTGGCAACCACCATACACAAGACACAAGACGAGGGCAATCAAAACAAAAACACAACACAATATGTGTTGGATACCACCATACACAAGACACAACAATCAAAATAAAAACACAACACAATATGTGTTGGATACCACCATTAACAAGACACAAGACGAGGGCAATCAAAACAAAAACACAACACAATATGTGTTGGAAACCACCATACACAAGACACAAGACGAGGGCAATCAAAACAAAAACACAACACAATATGTGTTGGATACCACCATACACAAGACACAAGACGAGGGCAATCAAAACAAAAACACAACACAATATGTGTTGGATACCACCATACAAAAGACACAACAATCAAAACAAAAACACAACACAATATGTGTTGGATACCACCATATACAAGACACAAGACGATGGCAATCAAAACAAAAACACAACACAATATGTGCTGGATACCACCATACACAAGACACAAGACGAGGGCAATCAAAACAAAAACACAACACAATATGTGTTGGATACCATCATACACAAGACACAAGACGAGGGCAATCAAAACAAAAACACAACATAATATGTGTTGGATACCATCATACACAAGACACAAGACGAGGGAAATCAAAACAAAAACACAACACAATATGTGTTGGATACCACCATACACAAGACACAACAATCAAAATAAAAACACAACACAATATGTGTTGGATACCACCATTAACAAGACACAAGACGAGGGCAATCAAAACAAAAACACAACACAATATGTGTTGGAAACCACCATACACAAGACACAAGACGAGGGCAATCAAAACAAAAACACAACACAATATGTGTTGGATACCACCATACACAAGACACAAGACGAGGGCAATCAAAACAAAAACACAACACAATATGTGTTGGATACCACCATACAAAAGACACAACAATCAAAACAAAAACACAACACAATATGTGTTGGATACCACCATATACAAGACACAAGACGATGGCAATCAAAACAAAAACACAACACAATATGTGCTGGATACCACCATACACAAGACACAAGACGAGGGCAATCAAAACAAAAACACAACACAATATGTGTTGGATACCATCATACACAAGACACAAGACGAGGGCAATCAAAACAAAAACACAACATAATATGTGTTGGATACCATCATACACAAGACACAAGACGAGGGCAATCAAAACAAAAACACAACATAATATGTGTTGGATACCACCATACACAAGACACAAGACGAGGGCAATCAAAACAAAAACACAACACAATATGTGTTGGATACAACCATACACAAGACACAAGACGAGGGCAATCAAAACAAAAACACAACACAATATGTGTTGGATACCACCATACACAAGACATAAGACGAGGGCAATCAAAACAAAAACACAACACAATATGTGTTGGATACCACCAGACACAAGACACAAGACGAGGACAATCAAAGCAAAAACACAACACAATATGTGTTGGATACCACCATACACAAGACACAACAATCAAAACAAAAACACAACACAATATGTGTTGGATACCACCATACACAAGACACAAGACGAGGGCAATCAAAACAAAAACACAACTCAATATGTGTTGGATACCACCATACACAAGACACAACAATCAAAATAAAAACACAACACAATATGTGTTGGATACCACCATACACAAGACACAAGACGATGGCAATCAAAACAAAAACACAACACAATATGTGTTGGATACCACCATACACAAGACACAAGACGAGGGCAATCAAAACAAAAACACAACACAATATGTGTTGGATACCACCATACACAAGACACAAGACGAGGGCAATCAAAACAAAAAAACAACACAATATGTGTTGGATACCACCATACACAAGACACAACAATCAAAACAAAAACACAACACAATATGTGTTGGATACCACCATACACAAGACACAAGACGAGGGCAATCAAAACAAAAACACAACACAATATGTGTTGGAAACCACCATACACAAGATACAAGACGAGGGCAATCAAAACAAAAACACAACACAATATGTGTTGGATACCACCATACACAGGACACAAGACGAGGGCAATCAAAACAAAAACACAACACAATATGTGTTGGATACCACCATACACAAGACACAAGACGAGGGCAATCAAAACAAAAACACAACACAATATGTGTTGGATACCACCATACACAAGACACAACAATCAAAATAAAAACACAACACAATATGTGTTGGATACCACCATTAACAAGACACAAGACGAGGGCAATCAAAACAAAAACACAACACAATATGTGTTGGAAACCACCATACACAAGACACAAGACGAGGGCAATCAAATAAAAACACAATACAATATGTGTTGATACCACCATACACAAGACACAAGACGAGGGCAATCAAAACAAAAACACAACACAATATGTGTTGGCAACCACCATACACAAGACACAAGACGAGGGCAATCAAAACAAAAACACAACACAATATGTGTTGGATACCACCATACACAAGACACAACAATCAAAACAAAAACACAACACAATATGTGTTGGATACCACCATACACAAGACACAAAACGAGGGCAATCAAAACAAAAACACAACACAATATGAGTTGATACCACAATACAAAAGACACAAGACGAGGGCAATCAAAACAAAAACACAACACAATATGTGTTGGCAACCACCATACACAAGACACAAGACGAGGGCAATCAAAACAAAAACACAACACAATATGTGTTGGATACCACCATACACAAGACACAACAATCAAAATAAAAACACAACACAATATGTGTTGGATACCACCATTAACAAGACACAAGACGAGGGCAATCAAAACAAAAACACAACACAATATGTGTTGGAAACCACCATACACAAGACACAAGACGAGGGCAATCAAAACAAAAACACAACACAATATGTGTTGGATACCACCATACACAAGACACAAGACGAGGGCAATCAAAACAAAAACACAACACAATATGTGTTGGATACCACCATACAAAAGACACAACAATCAAAACAAAAACACAACACAATATGTGTTGGATACCACCATATACAAGACACAAGACGATGGCAATCAAAACAAAAACACAACACAATATGTGCTGGATACCACCATACACAAGACACAAGACGAGGGCAATCAAAACAAAAACACAACACAATATGTGTTGGATACCATCATACACAAGATACAAGACGAGGGCAATCAAAACAAAAACACAACACAATATGTGTTGGATACCATCATACACAAGACACAAGACGAGGGCAATCAAAGCAAAAACACAACATAATATGTGTTGGATACCACCATACACAAGACACAAGACGAGGGCAATCAAAACAAAAACACAACACAATATGTGTTGGATACCACCATACAAAAGACACAACAATCAAAACAAAAACACAACACAATATGTGTTGGATACCACCAGACACAAGACACAAGACGAGGACAATCAAAGCAAAAACACAACACAATATGTGTTGGATACCACCATACACAAGACACAACAATCAAAACAAAAACACAACACAATATGTGTTGGATACCACCATACACAAGACACAAGACGAGGGCAATCAAAACAAAAACACAACTCAATATGTGTTGGATACCACCATACACAAGACACAACAATCAAAATAAAAACACAACACAATATGTGTTGGATACCACCATACACAAGACACAAGACGATGGCAATCAAAACAAAAACACAACACAATATGTGTTGGATACCACCATACACAAGACACAAGACGAGGGCAATCAAAACAAAAACACAACACAATATGTGTTGGATACCACCATACACAAGACACAAGACGAGGGCAATCAAAACAAAAAAACAACACAATATGTGTTGGATACCACCATACACAAGACACAACAATCAAAACAAAAACACAACACAATATGTGTTGGATACCACCATACACAAGACACAAGACGAGGGCAATCAAAACAAAAACACAACACAATATGTGTTGGAAACCACCATACACAAGATACAAGACGAGGGCAATCAAAACAAAAACACAACACAATATGTGTTGGATACCACCATACACAGGACACAAGACGAGGGCAATCAAAACAAAAACACAACACAATATGTGTTGGATACCACCATACACAAGACACAAGACGAGGGCAATCAAAACAAAAACACAACACAATATGTGTTGGATACCACCATACACAAGACACAACAATCAAAATAAAAACACAACACAATATGTGTTGGATACCACCATTAACAAGACACAAGACGAGGGCAATCAAAACAAAAACACAACACAATATGTGTTGGAAACCACCATACACAAGACACAAGACGAGGGCAATCAAAACAAAAACACAACACAATATGTGTTGGATACCACCATACACAAGACACAAGACGAGGGCAATCAAAACAAAAACACAACACAATATGTGTTGGAAACCACCATACACAAGACACAAGACGAGGGCAATCAAAACAAAAACACAACACAATATGTGTTGGATACCACCATACACAAGACACAACAATCAAAATAAAAACACAACACAATATGTGTTGGATACCACCATTAACAAGACACAAGACGAGGGCAATCAAAACAAAAACACAACACAATATGTGTTGGAAACCACCATACACAAGACACAAGACGAGGGCAATCAAAACAAAAACACAACACAATATGTGTTGGATACCACCATACACAAGACACAAGACGAGGGCAATCAAAACAAAAACACAACACAATATGTGTTGGATACCACCATACAAAAGACACAACAATCAAAACAAAAACACAACACAATATGTGTTGGATACCACCATACACAAGACACAAGACGATGGCAATCAAAACAAAAACACAACACAATATGTGCTGGATACCACCATACACAAGACACAAGACGAGGGCAATCAAAACAAAAACACAACACAATATGTGTTGGATACCATCATACACAAGATACAAGACGAGGGCAATCAAAACAAAAACACAACACAATATGTGTTGGATACCATCATACACAAGACACAAGACGAGGGCAATCAAAACAAAAACACAACATAATATGTGTTGGATACCACCATACACAAGACACAAGACGAGGGCAATCAAAACAAAAACACAACACAATATGTGTTGGATACAACCATACACAAGACACAAGACGAGGGCAATCAAAACAAAAACACAACACAATATGTGTTGGATACCACCATACACAAGACATAAGACGAGGGCAATCAAAACAAAAACACAACACAATATGTGTTGGATACCACCATACACAAGACACAAGACGAGGGCAATCAAAACAAAAACACAACACAATATGTGTTGGATACCACCATACACAAGACACAACAATCAAAACAAAAACACAACACAATATGTGTTGGATACCACCATACACAAGACACAAGACGAGGGCAATCAAAACAAAAACACAACTCAATATGTGTTGGATACCACCATACACAAGACACAACAATCAAAATAAAAACACAACACATTATGTGTTGGATACCACCATTCACAAGACACAAGACGATGGCAATCAAAACAAAAACACAACACAATATGTGTTGGATACCACCATACACAAGACACAAGACGAGGGCAATCAAAACAAAAACACAACACAATATGTGTTGGAAACCACCATACACAAGACACAACAATCAAAGCAAAAAAACAACACAATATGTGTTGGATACCACCATACACAAGACACAAGACGAGGGCAATCAAAACAAAAACACAACACAATATGTGTTGGAAACCACCATACACAAGACACAAGACGAGGGCAATCAAAACAAAAACACAACACATTATGTGTTGGATACCACCATTCACAAGACACAAGACGATGGCAATCAAAACAAAAACACAACACAATATGTGTTGGATACCACCATACACAAGACACAAGACGAGGGCAATCAAAACAAAAACACAACACAATATGTGTTGGAAACCACCATACACAAGACACAAGACGAGGGCAATCAAAACAAAAACACAACACAATATGTGTTGGAAACCACCATACACAAGACACAACAATCAAAACAAAAACACAACACAATATGTGTTGGATACCACCATACACAAGACACAAGACGAGGGCAATCAAAACAAAAACACAACACAATATGTGTTGGAAACCACCATACACAAGACACAACAATCAAAACAAAAACACAACACAATATGTGTTGGATACCATCATACACAAGACACAAGACGAGGGCAATCAAAACAAAAACACAACACAATATGTGTTGGATACCACCATACACAAGACACAAAGCGAGGGCAATCAAAACAAAAACACAACACAATATGTGTTGGATACCACCATACACAGGACACAAGACGAGGGCAATCAAAACAAAAACACAACACAATATGTGTTGGATACCACCATACACAAGACACAAGACGAGGGCAATCAAAACAAAAACACAACACAATATGTGTTGGATACCATCATACACAAGATACAAGACGAGGGCAATCAAAACAAAAACACAACACAATAGGTGTTGGATACCACCATACACAAGACACAACAATCAAAATAAAAACACAACACAATATGTGTTGGATACCACCATTAACAAGACACAAGACGAGGCAATCAAATCAAAAACACAACACAATATGTGTTGGATACCACCATACACAAGACACAAGACGAGGGCAATCAAAACAAAAACACAACACAATATGTGTTGGATACCACCATACACAAGACACAAGACGAGGGCAATCAAAACAAAAACACAACACAATATGTGTTGGATACCACCATACACAAGACACAAGACGAGGGCAATCAAAACAAAAACACAACACAATATGTGTTGGATACCACCATGCACAAGACACAACAATCAAAACAAAAACACAACACAATATGTGTTGGATACCATCATACACAAGACACAAGACGAGGGCAATCAAACAAAAACACAACACAATATGTGTTGGATACCACCATAAACAAGACACAAGACGAGGGCAATCAAAACAAAAACACAACACAATATGTGTTGGATACCACCATACACAAGACTCAAGACGAGGGCAATCGAAAAACAATACAACACAATATGTGTTGAATACCATCATACACAAGACACAAGACGAGGGCAATCAAAACAAAAACACAACACAATATGTGTTGGAAACCACCATACACAAGACAAAAGACGAGGGCAATCAAAACAAAAACACAACACAATATGTGTTGGATACCACCATACACAAGACACAAGACGAGGGCAATCAAAACAAAAACACAACACAATATGTGTTGGATACCACCATACACAAGACACAAGACGAGGGCAATCAAAACAAAAACACAACACAATATGTGTTGGATACCATCATAAACAAGACACAAGACGAGGGCAATCAAAACAAAAACACAACACAATATGCGTTGGATACCACCATACACAGGACACAAGACGAGGGCAATCAAAACAAAAACACAACACAATATGTGTTGGAAACCACCATACACAAGACACAAGACGAGGGCAATCAAAACAAAAACACAACACAATATGTGTTATATACCACCATATACAAGATACAAGACGAGGGCAATCAAAACAAAAACACAACGCAATATGTGTTGGATACCACCATACACAAGACACAAGACGATGGCAATCAAAACAAAAACACAACACAATATGTGCTGGATACCACCATACACAAGACACAAGACGAGGGCAATCAAAACAAAAACACAACACAATATGTGTTGGATACCATCATACACAAGATACAAGACGAGGGCAATCAAAACAAAAACACAACACAATATGTGTTGGATACCATCATACACAAGACACAAGACGAGGGCAATCAAAACAAAAACACAACATAATATGTGTTGGATACCACCATACACAAGACACAAGACGAGGGCAATCAAAACAAAAACACAACACAATATGTGTTGGATACAACCATACACAAGACACAAGACGAGGGCAATCAAAACAAAAACACAACACAATATGTGTTGGATACCACCATACACAAGACATAAGACGAGGGCAATCAAAACAAAAACACAACACAATATGTGTTGGATACCACCATACACAAGACACAAGACGAGGGCAATCAAAACAAAAACACAACACAATATGTGTTGGATACCACCATACACAAGACACAACAATCAAAACAAAAACACAACACAATATGTGTTGGATACCACCATACACAAGACACAAGACGAGGGCAATCAAAACAAAAACACAACTCAATATGTGTTGGATACCACCATACACAAGACACAACAATCAAAATAAAAACACAACACATTATGTGTTGGATACCACCATTCACAAGACACAAGACGATGGCAATCAAAACAAAAACACAACACAATATGTGTTGGATACCACCATACACAAGACACAAGACGAGGGCAATCAAAACAAAAACACAACACAATATGTGTTGGATACCACCATACACAAGACACAAGACGAGGGCAATCAAAACAAAAAAACAACACAATATGTGTTGGATACCACCATACACAAGACACAACAATCAAAACAAAAACACAACACAATATGTGTTGGATACCACCATACACAAGACACAAGACGAGGGCAATCAAAACAAAAACACAACACAATATGTGTTGGAAACCACCATACACAAGACACAACAATCAAAACAAAAAAACAACACAATATGTGTTGGATACCACCATACACAAGACACAACAATCAAAACAAAAACACAACACAATATGTGTTGGATACCATCATACACAAGACACAAGACGAGGGCAATCAAACAAAAACACAACACAATATGTGTTGGATACCACCATAAACAAGACACAAGACGAGGGCAATCAAAACAAAAACACAACACAATATGTGTTGGATACCACCATACACAAGACTCAAGACGAGGGCAATCGAAAAACAATACAACACAATATGTGTTGAATACCATCATACACAAGACACAAGACGAGGGCAATCAAAACAAAAACACAACACAATATGTGTTGGATACCACCATACACAAGACACAAGACGAGGGCAATCAAAACAAAAACACAACACAATATGTGTTGGATACCACCATACACAAGACACAAGACGAGGGCAATCAAAACAAAAACACAACACAATATGTGTTGGATACCATCATAAACAAGACACAAGACGAGGGCAATCAAAACAAAAACACAACACAATATGCGTTGGATACCACCATACACAGGACACAAGACGAGGGCAATCAAAACAAAAACACAACACAATATGTGTTGGAAACCACCATACACAAGACACAAGACGAGGGCAATCAAAACAAAAACACAACACAATATGTGTTATATACCACCATATACAAGATACAAGACGAGGGCAATCAAAACAAAAACACAACGCAATATGTGTTGGATACCACCATACACAAGACACAAGACGATGGCAATCAAAACAAAAACAGAACACAATATGTGCTGGATACCACCATACACAAGACACAAGACGAGGGCAATCAAAACAAAAACACAACACAATATGTGTTGGATACCATCATACACAAGATACAAGACGAGGGCAATCAAAACAAAAACACAACACAATATGTGTTGGATACCATCATACACAAGACACAAGACGAGGGCAATCAAAACAAAAACACAACATAATATGTGTTGGATACCACCATACACAAGACACAAGACGAGGGCAATCAAAACAAAAACACAACACAATATGTGTTGGATACAACCATACACAAGACACAAGACGAGGGCAATCAAAACAAAAACACAACACAATATGTGTTGGATACCACCATACACAAGACATAAGACGAGGGCAATCAAAACAAAAACACAACACAATATGTGTTGGATACCACCATACACAAGACACAAGACGAGGGCAATCAAAACAAAAACACAACACAATATGTGTTGGATACCACCATACACAAGACACAACAATCAAAACAAAAACACAACACAATATGTGTTGGATACCACCATACACAAGACACAAGACGAGGGCAATCAAAACAAAAACACAACTCAATATGTGTTGGATACCACCATACACAAGACACAACAATCAAAATAAAAACACAACACATTATGTGTTGGATACCACCATTCACAAGACACAAGACGATGGCAATCAAAACAAAAACACAACACAATATGTGTTGGATACCACCATACACAAGACACAAGACGAGGGCAATCAAAACAAAAACACAACACAATATGTGTTGGATACCACCATACACAAGACACAAGACGAGGGCAATCAAAACAAAAAAACAACACAATATGTGTTGGATACCACCATACACAAGACACAACAATCAAAACAAAAACACAACACAATATGTGTTGGATACCACCATACACAAGACACAAGACGAGGGCAATCAAAACAAAAACACAACACAATATGTGTTGGAAACCACCATACACAAGACACAACAATCAAAACAAAAAAACAACACAATATGTGTTGGATACCACCATACACAAGACACAACAATCAAAACAAAAACACAACACAATATGTGTTGGATACCACCATACACAAGACACAAGACGAGGGCAATCAAAACAAAAACACAACACAATATGTGTTGGAAACCACCATACACAAGACACAACAATCAAAACAAAAACACAACACAATATGTGTTGGATACCATCATACACAAGACACAAGACGAGGGCAATCAAAACAAAAACACAACACAATATGTGTTGGATACCACCATACACAAGACACAAAACGAGGGCAATCAAAACAAAAACACAACACAATATGTGTTGGATACCACCATACACAGGACACAAGACGAGGGCAATCAAAACAAAAACACAACACAATATGTGTTGGATACCACCATACACAAGACACAAGACGAGGGCAATCAAAACAAAAACACAACACAATATGTGTTGGATACCATCATACACAAGATACAAGACGAGGGCAATCAAAACAAAAACACAACACAATAGGTGTTGGATACCACCATACACAAGACACAACAATCAAAATAAAAACACAACACAATATGTGTTGGATACCACCATTCACAATACACAAGACGATGGCAATCAAAACAAAAACACAACACAATATGTGTTGGATACCACCATACACAAGACACAAGACGAGGGCAATCAAAACAAAAACACAACACAATATGTGTTGGATACCACCATACACAAGACACAAGACGAGGGCAATCAAAACAAAAACACAACACAATATGTGTTGGATACCACCATACACAAGACACAACAATCAAAATAAAAACACAACACAATATGTGTTGGATACCACCATACACAAGACACAAGACGAGGGCAATCAAAACAAAAACACAACACAATATGTGTTGGAAACCACCATACACAAGACACAAGACGAGGGCAATCAAATAAAAAAACAATACAATATGTGTTGGATACCACCATACACAAGACACAAGACGAGGGCAATCAAAACAAAAACACAACACAATATGTGTTGGAAACCACCATACACAAGACACAAGACGAGGGCAATCAAACAAAAACACAACACAATATGTGTTGGATACCACCATACACAAGACACAAGACGATGGCAATCAAAACAAAAACACAACACAATATGTGCTGGATACCACCATACACAAGACTCAAGACGAGGGCAATCAAAACAAAAACACAACACAATATGTGTTGGAAACCACCATACACAAGACACAAGACGAGGGCAATCAAACAAAAACACAACACAATATGTGTTGGATACCACCATACACAAGACACAAGACGAGGGCAATCAAAACAAAAACACAACACAATATGTGTTGGATACCATCATACACAAGATACAAGACGAGGGCAATCAAAACAAAAACACAACACAATATGTGTTGGATACAATCATACACAAGACACAAGACGAGGGCAATCAAAACAAAAACACAACATAATATGTGTTGGATACCACCATACACAAGACACAAGACGAGGGCAATCAAAACAAAAACACAACACAATATGTGTTGGATACAACATACACAAGACACAAGACGAGGGCAATCAAAACAAAAACACAACACAATATGTGTTGGATACCACCATACACAAGACATAAGACGAGGGCAATCAAAACAAAAACACAACACAATATGTGTTGGATACCACCATACACAAGACACAAGACGAGGGCAATCAAAACAAAAACACAACACAATATGTGTTGGATACCACCATACACAAGACACAACAATCAAAACAAAAACACAACACAATATGTGTTGGATACCACCATACACAAGACACAAGACGAGGGCAATCAAAACAAAAACACAACTCAATATGTGTTGGATACCACCATACACAAGACACAACAATCAAAATAAAAACACAACACATTATGTGTTGGATACCACCATTCACAAGACACAAGACGATGGCAATCAAAACAAAAACACAACACAATATGTGTTGGATACCACCATACACAAGACACAAGACGAGGGCAATCAAAACAAAAACACAACACAATATGTGTTGGATACCACCATACACAAGACACAAGACGAGGGCAATCAAAACAAAAAAACAACACAATATGTGTTGGATACCACCATACACAAGACACAACAATCAAAACAAAAACACAACACAATATGTGTTGGATACCACCATACACAAGACACAAGACGAGGGCAATCAAAACAAAAACACAACACAATATGTGTTGGAAACCACCATACACAAGACACAACAATCAAAACAAAAAAACAACACAATATGTGTTGGATACCACCATACACAAGACACAACAATCAAAACAAAAACACAACACAATATGTGTTGGATACCACCATACACAAGACACAAGCCGAGGGCAATCAAAACAAAAACACAACACAATATGTGTTGGAAACCACCATACACAAGACACAACAATCAAAACAAAAACACAACACAATATGTGTTGGATACCATCATACACAAGACACAAGACGAGGGCAATCAAAACAAAAACACAACACAATATGTGTTGGATACCACCATACACAAGACACAAAACGAGGGCAATCAAAACAAAAACACAACACAATATGTGTTGGATACCACCATACACAGGACACAAGACGAGGGCAATCAAAACAAAAACACAACACAATATGTGTTGGATACCACCATACACAAGACACAAGACGAGGGCAATCAAAACAAAAACACAACACAATATGTGTTGGATACCATCATACACAAGATACAAGACGAGGGCAATCAAAACAAAAACACAACACAATAGGTGTTGGATACCACCATACACAAGACACAACAATCAAAATAAAAACACAACACAATATGTGTTGGATACCACCATTCACAATACACAAGACGATGGCAATCAAAACAAAAACACAACACAATATGTGTTGGATACCACCATACACAAGACACAAGACGAGGGCAATCAAAACAAAAACACAACACAATATGTGTTGGATACCACCATACACAAGACACAAGACGAGGGCAATCAAAACAAAAACACAACACAATATGTGTTGGATACCACCATACACAAGACACAACAATCAAAATAAAAACACAACACAATATGTGTTGGATACCACCATACACAAGACACAAGACGAGGGCAATCAAAACAAAAACACAACACAATATGTGTTGGAAACCACCATACACAAGACACAAGACGAGGGCAATCAAATAAAAACACAATACAATATGTGTTGGATACCACCATACACAAGACACAAGACGAGGGCAATCAAAACAAAAACACAACACAATATGTGTTGGAAACCACCATACACAAGACACAAGACGAGGGCAATCAAACAAAAACACAACACAATATGTGTTGGATACCACCATACACAAGACACAAAACGAGGGCAATCAAAACAAAAACACAACACAATATGTGTTGATACCACCATACAAAAGACACAAGACGAGGGCAATCAAAACAAAAACACAACACAATATGTGTTGGCAACCACCATACACAAGACACAAGACGAGGGCAATCAAAACAAAAACACAACACAATATGTGTTGGATACCACCATACACAAGACACAACAATCAAAATAAAAACACAACACAATATGTGTTGGATACCACCATTAACAAGACACAAGACGAGGGCAATCAAAACAAAAACACAACACAATATGTGTTGGAAACCACCATACACAAGACACAAGACGAGGGCAATCAAAACAAAAACACAACACAATATGTGTTGGATACCACCATACACAAGACACAAGACGAGGGCAATCAAAACAAAAACACAACACAATATGTGTTGGATACCACCATACAAAAGACACAACAATCAAAACAAAAACACAACACAATATGTGTTGGATACCACCATATACAAGACACAAGACGATGGCAATCAAAACAAAAACACAACACAATATGTGCTGGATACCACCATACACAAGACACAAGACGAGGGCAATCAAAACAAAAACACAACACAATATGTGTTGGATACCATCATACACAAGACACAAGACGAGGGCAATCAAAACAAAAACACAACATAATATGTGTTGGATACCATCATACACAAGACACAAGACGAGGGCAATCAAAACAAAAACACAACACAATATGTGTTGGATACCACCATACACAAGACACAACAATCAAAATAAAAACACAACACAATATGTGTTGGATACCACCATTAACAAGACACAAGACGAGGGCAATCAAAACAAAAACACAACACAATATGTGTTGGAAACCACCATACACAAGACACAAGACGAGGGCAATCAAAACAAAAACACAACACAATATGTGTTGGATACCACCATACACAAGACACAAGACGAGGGCAATCAAAACAAAAACACAACACAATATGTGTTGGATACCACCATACAAAAGACACAACAATCAAAACAAAAACACAACACAATATGTGTTGGATACCACCATATACAAGACACAAGACGATGGCAATCAAAACAAAAACACAACACAATATGTGCTGGATACCACCATACACAAGACACAAGACGAGGGCAATCAAAACAAAAACACAACACAATATGTGTTGGATACCATCATACACAAGACACAAGACGAGGGCAATCAAAACAAAAACACAACATAATATGTGTTGGATACCATCATACACAAGACACAAGACGAGGGCAATCAAAACAAAAACACAACATAATATGTGTTGGATACCACCATACACAAGACACAAGACGAGGGCAATCAAAACAAAAACACAACACAATATGTGTTGGATACAACCATACACAAGACACAAGACGAGGGCAATCAAAACAAAAACACAACACAATATGTGTTGGATACCACCATACACAAGACATAAGACGAGGGCAATCAAAACAAAAACACAACACAATATGTGTTGGATACCACCAGACACAAGACACAAGACGAGGACAATCAAAGCAAAAACACAACACAATATGTGTTGGATACCACCATACACAAGACACAACAATCAAAACAAAAACACAACACAATATGTGTTGGATACCACCATACACAAGACACAAGACGAGGGCAATCAAAACAAAAACACAACTCAATATGTGTTGGATACCACCATACACAAGACACAACAATCAAAATAAAAACACAACACAATATGTGTTGGATACCACCATACACAAGACACAAGACGATGGCAATCAAAACAAAAACACAACACAATATGTGTTGGATACCACCATACACAAGACACAAGACGAGGGCAATCAAAACAAAAACACAACACAATATGTGTTGGATACCACCATACACAAGACACAAGACGAGGGCAATCAAAACAAAAAAACAACACAATATGTGTTGGATACCACCATACACAAGACACAACAATCAAAACAAAAACACAACACAATATGTGTTGGATACCACCATACACAAGACACAAGACGAGGGCAATCAAAACAAAAACACAACACAATATGTGTTGGAAACCACCATACACAAGATACAAGACGAGGGCAATCAAAACAAAAACACAACACAATATGTGTTGGATACCACCATACACAGGACACAAGACGAGGGCAATCAAAACAAAAACACAACACAATATGTGTTGGATACCACCATACACAAGACACAAGACGAGGGCAATCAAAACAAAAACACAACACAATATGTGTTGGATACCACCATACACAAGACACAACAATCAAAATAAAAACACAACACAATATGTGTTGGATACCACCATTAACAAGACACAAGACGAGGGCAATCAAAACAAAAACACAACACAATATGTGTTGGAAACCACCATACACAAGACACAAGACGAGGGCAATCAAATAAAAACACAATACAATATGTGTTGATACCACCATACACAAGACACAAGACGAGGGCAATCAAAACAAAAACACAACACAATATGTGTTGGCAACCACCATACACAAGACACAAGACGAGGGCAATCAAAACAAAAACACAACACAATATGTGTTGGATACCACCATACACAAGACACAAGACGAGGGCAATCAAACAAAAACACAACACAATATGTGTTGGATACCACCATACACAAGACACAAAACGAGGGCAATCAAAACAAAAACACAACACAATATGAGTTGATACCACCATACAAAAGACACAAGACGAGGGCAATCAAAACAAAAACACAACACAATATGTGTTGGCAACCACCATACACAAGACACAAGACGAGGGCAATCAAAACAAAAACACAACACAATATGTGTTGGATACCACCATACACAAGACACAACAATCAAAATAAAAACACAACACAATATGTGTTGGATACCACCATTAACAAGACACAAGACGAGGGCAATCAAAACAAAAACACAACACAATATGTGTTGGAAACCACCATACACAAGACACAAGACGAGGGCAATCAAAACAAAAACACAACACAATATGTGTTGGATACCACCATACACAAGACACAAGACGAGGGCAATCAAAACAAAAACACAACACAATATGTGTTGGATACCACCATACAAAAGACACAACAATCAAAACAAAAACACAACACAATATGTGTTGGATACCACCATATACAAGACACAAGACGATGGCAATCAAAACAAAAACACAACACAATATGTGCTGGATACCACCATACACAAGACACAAGACGAGGGCAATCAAAACAAAAACACAACACAATATGTGTTGGATACCATCATACACAAGATACAAGACGAGGGCAATCAAAACAAAAACACAACACAATATGTGTTGGATACCATCATACACAAGACACAAGACGAGGGCAATCAAAGCAAAAACACAACATAATATGTGTTGGATACCACCATACACAAGACACAAGACGAGGGCAATCAAAACAAAAACACAACACAATATGTGTTGGATACCACCATACAAAAGACACAACAATCAAAACAAAAACACAACACAATATGTGTTGGATACCACCAGACACAAGACACAAGACGAGGACAATCAAAGCAAAAACACAACACAATATGTGTTGGATACCACCATACACAAGACACAACAATCAAAACAAAAACACAACACAATATGTGTTGGATACCACCATACACAAGACACAAGACGAGGGCAATCAAAACAAAAACACAACTCAATATGTGTTGGATACCACCATACACAAGACACAACAATCAAAATAAAAACACAACACAATATGTGTTGGATACCACCATACACAAGACACAAGACGATGGCAATCAAAACAAAAACACAACACAATATGTGTTGGATACCACCATACACAAGACACAAGACGATGGCAATCAAAACAAAAACACAACACAATATGTGTTGGATACCACCATACACAAGACACAAGACGAGGGCAATCAAAACAAAAAAACAACACAATATGTGTTGGATACCACCATACACAAGACACAACAATCAAAACAAAAACACAACACAATATGTGTTGGATACCACCATACACAAGACACAAGACGAGGGCAATCAAAACAAAAACACAACACAATATGTGTTGGAAACCACCATACACAAGATACAAGACGAGGGCAATCAAAACAAAAACACAACACAATATGTGTTGGATACCACCATACACAGGACACAAGACGAGGGCAATCAAAACAAAAACACAACACAATATGTGTTGGATACCACCATACACAAGACACAAGACGAGGGCAATCAAAACAAAAACACAACACAATATGTGTTGGATACCACCATACACAAGACACAACAATCAAAATAAAAACACAACACAATATGTGTTGGATACCACCATTAACAAGACACAAGACGAGGGCAATCAAAACAAAAACACAACACAATATGTGTTGGAAACCACCATACACAAGACACAAGACGAGGGCAATCAAAACAAAAACACAACACAATATGTGTTGGATACCACCATACACAAGACACAAGACGAGGGCAATCAAAACAAAAACACAACACAATATGTGTTGGAAACCACCATACACAAGACACAAGACGAGGGCAATCAAAACAAAAACACAACACAATATGTGTTGGATACCACCATACACAAGACACAACAATCAAAATAAAAACACAACACAATATGTGTTGGATACCACCATTAACAAGACACAAGACGAGGGCAATCAAAACAAAAACACAACACAATATGTGTTGGAAACCACCATACACAAGACACAAGACGAGGGCAATCAAAACAAAAACACAACACAATATGTGTTGGATACCACCATACACAAGACACAAGACGAGGGCAATCAAAACAAAAACACAACACAATATGTGTTGGATACCACCATACAAAAGACACAACAATCAAAACAAAAACACAACACAATATGTGTTGGATACCACCATACACAAGACACAAGACGATGGCAATCAAAACAAAAACACAACACAATATGTGCTGGATACCACCATACACAAGACACAAGACGAGGGCAATCAAAACAAAAACACAACACAATATGTGTTGGATACCATCATACACAAGATACAAGACGAGGGCAATCAAAACAAAAACACAACACAATATGTGTTGGATACCATCATACACAAGACACAAGACGAGGGCAATCAAAACAAAAACACAACATAATATGTGTTGGATACCACCATACACAAGACACAAGACGAGGGCAATCAAAACAAAAACACAACACAATATGTGTTGGATACAACCATACACAAGACACAAGACGAGGGCAATCAAAACAAAAACACAACACAATATGTGTTGGATACCACCATACACAAGACATAAGACGAGGGCAATCAAAACAAAAACACAACACAATATGTGTTGGATACCACCATACACAAGACACAAGACGAGGGCAATCAAAACAAAAACACAACACAATATGTGTTGGATACAACCATACACAAGACACAACAATCAAAACAAAAACACAACACAATATGTGTTGGATACCACCATACACAAGACACAAGACGAGGGCAATCAAAACAAAAACACAACTCAATATGTGTTGGATACCACCATACACAAGACACAACAATCAAAATAAAAACACAACACATTATGTGTTGGATACCACCATTCACAAGACACAAGACGATGGCAATCAAAACAAAAACACAACACAATATGTGTTGGATACCACCATACACAAGACACAAGACGAGGGCAATCAAAACAAAAACACAACACAATATGTGTTGGAAACCACCATACACAAGACACAACAATCAAAACAAAAAAACAACACAATATGTGTTGGATACCACCATAAACAAGACACAAGACGAGGGCAATCAAAACAAAAACACAACACAATATGTGTTGGAAACCACCATACACAAGACACAAGACGAGGGCAATCAAAACAAAAACACAACACATTATGTGTTGGATACCACCATTCACAAGACACAAGACGATGGCAATCAAAACAAAAACACAACACAATATGTGTTGGATACCACCATACACAAGACACAAGACGAGGGCAATCAAAACAAAAACACAACACAATATGTGTTGGAAACCACCATACACAAGACACAAGACGAGGGCAATCAAAACAAAAACACAACACAATATGTGTTGGAAACCACCATACACAAGACACAACAATCAAAACAAAAACACAACACAATATGTGTTGGATACCACCATACACAAGACACAAGACGAGGGCAATCAAAACAAAAACACAACACAATATGTGTTGGAAACCACCATACACAAGACACAACAATCAAAACAAAAACACAACACAATATGTGTTGGATACCATCATACACAAGACACAAGACGAGGGCAATCAAAACAAAAACACAACACAATATGTGTTGGATACCACCATACACAAGACACAAAGCGAGGGCAATCAAAACAAAAACACAACACAATATGTGTTGGATACCACCATACACAGGACACAAGACGAGGGCAATCAAAACAAAAACACAACACAATATGTGTTGGATACCACCATACACAAGACACAAGACGAGGGCAATCAAAACAAAAACACAACACAATATGTGTTGGATACCATCATACACAAGATACAAGACGAGGGCAATCAAAACAAAAACACAACACAATAGGTGTTGGATACCACCATACACAAGACACAACAATCAAAATAAAAACACAACACAATATGTGTTGGATACCACCATTAACAAGACACAAGACGAGGCAATCAAAACAAAAACACAACACAATATGTGTTGGATACCACCATACACAAGACACAAGACGAGGGCAATCAAAACAAAAACACAACACAATATGTGTTGGATACCACCATACACAAGACACAAGACGAGGGCAATCAAAACAAAAACACAACACAATATGTGTTGGATACCACCATACACAAGACACAAGACGAGGGCAATCAAAACAAAAACACAACACAATATGTGTTGGATACCACCATGCACAAGACACAACAATCAAAACAAAAACACAACACAATATGTGTTGGATACCATCATACACAAGACACAAGACGAGGGCAATCAAACAAAAACACAACACAATATGTGTTGGATACCACCATACACAAGACACAAGACGAGGGCAATTAAAACAAAAACACAACACAATATGTGTTGGATACCACCATACACAAGACTCAAGACGAGGGCAATCGAAAAACAATACAACACAATATGTGTTGAATACCATCATACACAAGACACAAGACGAGGGCAATCAAAACAAAAACACAACACAATATGTGTTGGATACCACCATACACAAGACACAAGACGAGGGCAATCAAAACAAAAACACAACACAATATGTGTTGGATACCACCATACACAAGACACAAGACGAGGGCAATCAAAACAAAAACACAACACAATATGTGTTGGATACCATCATAAACAAGACACAAGACGAGGGCAATCAAAACAAAAACACAACACAATATGCGTTGGATACCACCATACACAGGACACAAGACGAGGGCAATCAAAACAAAAACACAACACAATATGTGTTGGAAACCACCATACACAAGACACAAGACGAGGGCAATCAAAACAAAAACACAACACAATATGTGTTATATACCACCATATACAAGATACAAGACGAGGGCAATCAAAACAAAAACACAACGCAATATGTGTTGGATACCATCATACACAAGACACAAGACGAGGGCAATCAAAACAAAAACACAACACAATATGTGTTGGATACCACCATATACAAGATACAAGACGAGGGCAATCAAAACAAAAACACAACACAATATGTGTTGGAAACCACCATACACAAGACACAAGACGAGGGCAATCAAAACAAAAACACAACACAATATGTGTTGGATACCACCATATACAAGATACAAGACGAGGGCAATCAAAACAAAAACACAACACAATATGTGTTGGATACCACCATACACAAGACTCAAGACGAGGGCAATCAAAACAAAAACACAACACAATATGTGTTGGATACCACCATACACAAGACACAAGACGAGGGCAATCAAACAAAAACACAACACAATATGTGTTGGATACCACCATACACAAGACTCAAGACGAGGGCAATCAAAACAAAAACACAACACAATATGTGTTGGATACCACCATACACAAGACACAAGACGAGGGCAATCAAAACAAAAACACAACACAATATGTGTTGGATACCACCATACACAAGACACAAGACGAGGGCAATCAAAACAAAAACACAACACAATATGTGTTGGATACCACCATACACAAGACACAAGACGAGGGCAATCAAAACAAAAACACAACACAATATGTGTTGGATACCACCATACACAAGACAAAAGACGAGGGCAATCAAAACAAAAACACAACACAATATGTGTTGGATACCACCATACACAAGACACAAGACGAGGGCAATCAAAACAAAAACACAACACAATATGTGTTGGATACCACCATACACAAGACACAAGACGAGGGCAATCAAAACAAAAACACAACACAATATGTGTTGGATACCACCATACACAAGACACAAGACGAGGGCAATCAAAACAAAAACACAACACAATATGTGTTGGATACCACCATACACAAGACACAAGACGAGGGCAATCAAAACAAAAACACAACACAATATGTGTTGGATACCATCATACACAAGATACAAAACGAGGGCAATCAAAACAAAAACACAACACAATAGGTGTTAGATACCACCATACACAAGACACAACAATCAAAATAAAAACACAACACAATATGTGTTGGATACCATCATTCACAAGACACAAGACGATGGCAATCAAAACAAAAACACAACACAATATGTGTTGGATACCACCATACACAAGACACAAGACGAGGGCAATCAAAACAAAAACACAACACAATATGTGTTGGATACCACCATACACAAGACACAAGACGAGGGCAATCAAAACAAAAACACAACACAATATGTGTTGGATACCACCATGCACAAGACACAACAATCAAAACAAAAACACAACACAATATGTGTTGGATACCATCATACACAAGACACAAGACGAGGGCAATCAACCAAAAACACAACACAATATGTGTTGGATACCACCATACACAAGACACAAGACGAGGGCAATCGAAAAACAATACAACACAATATGTGTTGAATACCATCATACACAAGACACAAGACGAGGGCAATCAAAACAAAAACACAACACAATATGTGTTGGATACCACCATACACAAGACACAAGACGAGGGCAATCAAAACAAAAACACAACACAATATGTGTTGGATACCACCATACACAAGACACAAGACGAGGGCAATCAAAACAAAAACACAACACAATATGTGTTGGATACCATCATAAACAAGAAACAAGACGAGGGCAATCAAAACAAAAACACAACACAATATGCGTTGGATACCACCATACACAGGACACAAGACGAGGGCAATCAAAACAAAAACACAACACAATATGTGTTAGATACCACCATATACAAGATACAAGACGAGGGCAATCAAAACAAAAACACAACGCAATATGTGTTGGATACCATCATACACAAGACACAAGACGAGGGCAATCAAAACAAAAACACAACACAATATGTGTTGGATACCACCATATACAAGATACAAGACGAGGGCAATCAAAACAAAAACACAACACAATATGTGTTGGATACCATCATATACAAGATACAAGACGAGGGCAATCAAAGCAAAACCACAACACAATATGTGTTGGATACCACCATACACAAGACACAAGACGAGGGCAATCAAAACAAAAACACAACACAATATGTGTTGGATACCATCATATACAAGATACAAGACGAGGGCAATCAAAACAAAAACACAACACAATATGTGTTGGATACCATCATACACAAGACACAAGACGAGGGCAATCAAAACAAAAACACAACATAATATGTGTTGGATACCACCATACACAAGACACAAGACGAGGGCAATCAAAACAAAAACACAACACAATATGTGTTGGATACCACCATACACAAGACACAAGACGAGGGCAATCAAAACAAAAACACAACACAATATGTGTTGGATACCACCATACACAAGACATAAGACGAGGGCAATCAAAACAAAAACACAACACAATATGTGTTGGATACCACCATACACAAGACACAAGACGAGGGCAATCAAAACAAAAACACAACACAATATGTGTTGGATACCACCATACACAAGACTCAAGACGAGGGCAATCGAAAAACAATACAACACAATATGTGTTGAATACCATCATACACAAGACACAAGACGAGGGCAATCAAAACAAAAACACAACACAATATGTGTTGGATACCACCATACACAAGACACAAGACGAGGGCAATCAAAACAAAAACACAACACAATATGTGTTGGATACCACCATACACAAGACACAAGACGAGGGCAATCAAAACAAAAACACAACACAATATGTGTTGGATACCATCATAAACAAGACACAAGACGAGGGCAATCAAAACAAAAACACAACACAATATGCGTTGGATACCACCATACACAGGACACAAGACGAGGGCAATCAAAACAAAAACACAACACAATATGTGTTAGATACCACCATATACAAGATACAAGACGAGGGCAATCAAAACAAAAACACAACGCAATATGTGTTGGATACCATCATACACAAGACACAATACGAGGGCAATCAAAACAAAAACACAACACAATATGTGTTGGATACCACCATATACAAGATACAAGACGAGGGCAATCAAAACAAAAACACAACACAATATGTGTTGGATACCATCATATACAAGATACAAGACGAGGGCAATCAAAGCAAAACCACAACACAATATGTGTTGGATACCACCATACACAAGACACAAGACGAGGGCAATCAAAACAAAAACACAACACAATATGTGATGGATACCATCATATACAAGATACAAGACGAGGGCAATCAAAACAAAAACACAACACAATATGTGTTGGATACCATCATACACAAGACACAAGACGAGGGCAATCAAAACAAAAACACAACATAATATGTGTTGGATACCACCATACACAAGACACAAGACGAGGGCAATCAAAACAAAAACACAACACAATATGTGTTGGATACCACCATACACAAGACACAAGACGAGGGCAATCAAAACAAAAACACAACACAATATGTGTTGGATACCACCATACACAAGACATAAGACGAGGGCAATCAAAACAAAAACACAACACAATATGTGTTGGATACCACCATACACAAGACACAAGACGAGGGCAATCAAAACAAAAACACAACACAATATGTGTTGGATACCACCATACACAAGACACAACAATCAAAACAAAACCACAACACAATATGTGTTGGATACCACCATACACAAGACACAAGACGAGGGCAATCAAAACAAAAACACAACTCAATATGTGTTGGATACCACCATACACAAGACACAACAATCAAAATAAAAACACAACACAATATGTGTTGGATACCACCATTTACAAGACACAAGACGATGGCAATCAAAACAAAAACACAACACAATATGTGTTGGATACCACCATACACAAGACACAAGACGAGGGCAATCAAAACAAAAACACAACACAATATGTGTTGGATACCACCATACACAAGACACAAGACGAGGGCAATTAAAACAAAACCACAACACAATATGTGTTGGATACCACCATACACAAGACACAACAATCAAAACAAAAATACAACGCAATATGTGTTGGATACCACCATACACAAGACACAAGACGAGGGCAATCAAAACAAAAACACAACACAATATGTGTTGGAAACCACCATACACAAGACACAAGACGAGGGCAATCAAAACAAAAACACAACACAATATGTGTTGGATACCATCATACACAAGACACAAGACGAGGGCAATCAAACAAAAACACAACACAATATGTGTTGGATACCACCATACACAAGACACAAGACGAGGGCAATCAAAACAAAAACACAACACAATATGTGTTGGATACCACCATACACAAGACGAGGGCAATAAAAACAAAAACACAACACAATATGTGTTGGATACCACCATACACAAGACACAACAATCAAAACAAAACCACAACACAATATGTGTTGGATACCACCATACACAAGACACAAGACGAGGGCAATCAAAACAAAAACACAACTCAATATGTGTTGGATACCACCATACACAAGACACAACAATCAAAATAAAAACACAACACAATATGTGTTGGATACCACCATTTACAAGACACAAGACGATGGCAATCAAAACAAAAACACAACACAATATGTGTTGGATACCACCATACACAAGACACAAGACGAGGGCAATCAAAACAAAAACACAACACAATATGTGTTGGATACCACCATACACAAGACACAAGACGAGGGCAATTAAAACAAAACCACAACACAATATGTGTTGGATACCACCATACACAAGACACAACAATCAAAACAAAAATACAACGCAATATGTGTTGGATACCACCATACACAAGACACAAGACGAGGGCAATCAAAACAAAAACACAACACAATATGTGTTGGAAACCACCATACACAAGACACAAGACGAGGGCAATCAAAACAAAAACACAACACAATATGTGTTGGATACCACCATACACAAGACACAAGACGAGGGCAATCAAAACAAAAACACAACACAATATGTGTTGGATACCATCATAAACAAGACACAAGACGAGGGCAATCAAACAAAAACACAACACAATATGTGTTGGATACCACCATACACAAGACACAAGACGAGGGCAATCAAAACAAAAACACAACACAATATGTGTTGGATACCACCATACACAAGACACAAGACGAGGGCAATCAAAACAAAAACACAACACAATATGTGTTGGAAACCACCATACACAAGACACAAGACGAGGGCAATCAAAACAAAAACACAACACAATATGTGTTGGATACCACCATACACAAGACAAAAGACGAGGGCAATCAAAACAAAAACACAACACAATATGTGTTGGATACCATCATACACAAGATACAAGACGAGGGCAATCAAAACAAAAACACAACACAATATGTGTTGGATACCATCATACACAAGACACAAGACGAGGGCAATCAAAACAAAAACACAACATAATATGTGTTGGATACCACCATACACAAGACACAAGACGAGGGCAATCAAAACAAAAACACAACACAATAGGTGTTGGATACCACCATACACAAGACACAACAATCAAAATAAAAACACAACACAATATGTGTTGGATACCACCATACACAAGACACAAGACGAGGGCAATCAAAACAAAAACACAACACAATATGTGTTGGATACCACCATGCACAAGACACAACAATCAAAACAAAAACACAACACAATATGTGTTGGATACCATCATACACAAGACACAAGACGAGGGCAATCAAACAAAAACACAACACAATATGTGTTGGATACCACCATACACAAGACACAAGACGAGGGCAATCAAAACAAAAACACAACACAATATGTGTTGGATACCACCATACACAAGACTCAAGACGAGGGCAATCGAAAAACAATACAACACAATATGTGTTGAATACCATCATACACAAGACACAAGACGAGTGCAATCAAAACAAAAACACAACACAATATGTGTTGGATACCACCATACACAAGACACAAGACGAGGGCAATCAAAACAAAAACACAACACAATATGTGTTGGATACCACCATACACAAGACACAAGACGAGGGCAATCAAAACAAAAACACAACACAATATGTGTTGGATACCATCATACACAAGACACAAGACGAGGGCAATCAAAACAAAAACACAACACAATATGCGTTGGATACCACCATACACAGGACACAAGACGAGGGCAATCAAAACAAAAACACAACACAATATGTGTTAGATACCACCATATACAAGATACAAGACGAGGGCAATCAAAACAAAAACACAACGCAATATGTGTTGGATACCATCATACACAAGACACAAGACGAGGGCAATCAAAACAAAAACACAACACAATATGTGTTGGATACCACCATATACAACATACAAGACGAGGGCAATCAAAACAAAAACACAACACAATATGTGTTAGATACCACCATATACAAGATACAAGACGAGGGCAATCAAAACAAAAACACAACGCAATATGTGTTGGATACCATCATACACAAGACACAAGACGAGGGCAATCAAAACAAAAACACAACATAATATGTGTTGGATACCACCATACGCAAGACACAAGACGAGGGCAATCAAAACAAAAACACAACACAATAGGTGTTGGATACCACCATACACAAGACACAACAATCAAAACAAAAACACAACACAATATGTGTTGGATACCACCATACACAAGACACAAGACGAGGGCAATCAAAACCAAAACACAACACAATATGTGTTGGATACCACCATAAACAAGACACAAGACGAGGGCAATCATAACAAAAACACAACACAATATGTGTTGGATACCATCATACACAAGACACAAGACGAGGGCAATCAAAACAAAAACACAACACAATATGTGTTGGATACCACCATACACAAGACTCAAGACGAGGGCAATCGAAAAACAATACAACACAATATGTGTTGAATACCATCATACACAAGACACAAGACGAGGGCAATCAAAACAAAAACACAACACAATATGTGTTGGATACCACCATACACAAGACACAAGACGAGGGCAATCAAAACAAAAACACAACACAATATGTGTTGGATACCACCATACACAATACACAAGACGAGGGCAATCAAAACAAAAACACAACACAATATGTGTTGGATACCATCATACACAAGACACAAGACGAGGGCAATCAAAACAAAAACACAACGCAATATGTGTTGGATACCACCATGCACAAGACACAACAATCAAAACAAAAACACAACACAATATGTGTTGGATACCATCATACACAAGACACAAGACGAGGGCAATCAAAACAAAAACACAACACAATATGTGTTGGATACCACCATACACAAGACACAAGACGAGGGCAATCAAAACAAAAACACAACACAATATGTGTTGGATACCACCATACACAAGACTCAAGACGAGGGCAATCGAAAAACAATACAACACAATATGTGTTGAATACCATCATACACAAGACACAAGACGAGTGCAATCAAAACAAAAACACAACACAATATGTGTTGGATACCACCATACACAAGACACAAGACGAGGGCAATCAAAACAAAAACACAACACAATATGTGTTGGATACCACCATACACAAGACACAAGACGAGGGCAATCAAAACAAAAACACAACACAATATGTGTTGGATACCATCATACACAAGACACAAGACGAGGGCAATCAAAACAAAAACACAACACAATATGCGTTGGATACCACCATACACAGGACACAAGACGAGGGCAATCAAAACAAAAACACAACACAATATGTGTTAGATACCACCATATACAAGATACAAGACGAGGGCAATCAAAACAAAAACACAACGCAATATGTGTTGGATACCATCATACACAAGACACAAGACGAGGGCAATCAAAACAAAAACACAACACAATATGTGTTGGATACCACCATATACAACATACAAGACGAGGGCAATCAAAACAAAAACACAACACAATATGTGTTAGATACCACCATATACAAGATACAAGACGAGGGCAATCAAAACAAAAACACAACGCAATATGTGTTGGATACCATCATACACAAGACACAAGACGAGGGCAATCAAAACAAAAACACAACATAATATGTGTTGGATACCACCATACACAAGACACAAGACGAGGGCAATCAAAACAAAAACACAACACAATAGGTGTTGGATACCACCATACACAAGACACAACAATCAAAATAAAAACACAACACAATATGTGTTGGATACCACCATTCACAAGACACAAGACGATGGCAATCAAAACAAAAACACAACACAATATGTGTTGGATACCACCATACACAAGACACAAGACGAGGGCAATCAAAACAAAAACACAACACAATATGTGTTGGATACCACCATACACAAGACTCAAGACGAGGGCAATCGAAAAACAATACAACACAATATGTGTTGAATACCATCATACACAAGACACAAGACGAGGGCAATCAAAACAAAAACACAACACAATATGTGTTGGATACCACCATACACAAGACACAAGACGAGGGCAATCAAAACAAAAACACAACACAATATGTGTTGGATACCACCATACACAATACACAAGACGAGGGCAATCAAAACAAAAACACAACACAATATGTGTTGGATACCATCATACACAAGACACAAGACGAGGGCAATCAAAACAAAAACACAACACAATATGCGTTGGATACCACCATACACAGGACACAAGACGAGGGCAATCAAAACAAAAACACAACACAATATGTGTTAGATACCACCATATACAAGATACAAGACGAGGGCAATCAAAACAAAAACACAACGCAATATGTGTTGGATACCATCATACACAAGACACAAGACGAGGGCAATCAAAACAAAAACACAACACAATATGTGTTGGATACCACCATATACAACATACAAGACGAGGGCAATCAAAACAAAAACACAACACAATATGTGTTGGATACCACCATATACAAGATACAAGACGAGGGCAATCAAAACAAAAACACAACGCAATATGTGTTGGATACCACCATATACAAGATACAAGACGAGGGCAATCAAAGCAAAACCACAACACAATATGTGTTGGATACCATCATACACAAGACACAAGACGAGGGCAATCAAAACAAAAACACAACACAATATGTGTTGGATACCACCATATACAACATACAAGACGAGGGCAATCAAAACAAAAACACAACACAATATGTGTTGGATACCACCATACACAAGATACAAGACGAGGGCAATCAAAGCAAAACCACAACACAATATGTGTTGGATACCACCATACACAAGACACAAGACGAGGGCAATCAAAGCAAAAACACAACACAATATGTGTTGGATACCATCATATACAAGATACAAGACGAGGGCAATCAAAACAAAAACACAACACAATATGTGTTGGATACCATCATACACAAGACACAAGACGAGGGCAATAAAAACAAAAACACAACGCAATATGTGTTGGATACCATCATACACAAGACACAAGACGAGGGCAATCAAAACAAAAACACAACACAATATGTGTTGGATACCACCATACACAAGACACAAGACACAAGACGAAGACAAGCAAAACAAAAAACACCACACAATATGTGTTTGACACAACAATGCGCAAACGAACAAAAATAACGTTAATAAGTCACGAACCCTCCAATTTAGAGATCATATCAAGATGACCTTTCCTATCAGGATACTTATCAATCAGAGGGCGTTACGCTTGTGATGCAGTAACAAAAATGGCACCAACAGCCATTCAAAGATTGTAAGCGGCGTTTTCATTGGATGTATATGAATTCATCTAAACATGACCTCTAATTGCGTTCTCTCATATGTTAGAGGAGCGTAGCGCTTTATAGCATAATAATATATCATATAATATCACAAAGGTATGTTTATTCCGATCGAATGGTTGATTATTATAAATGTGATTTGGGTACAGTCATTGTGTTCATTTGGATGACATGCATCGCATAGATAAAATCAATTCATTGGTTACCTGTCCAAAGAATGACGTACATCACAAAATACGTCTTATGTTGTCAATAGTGAGATAAAGGAGTGATTCGTGTTGTGCGTACATCGTATCATTGTCGACCAACCCTGATTTACGTTTTCATCTAAATTAACTATTTTTAATGACATACATAGTGCATGTAAAAGCATAACTTCAATGGCTAGATTGCAGTCAGATGGTACAAAGTCGTGATCAAAAGCCATAAATCAAATGTAACCGACAAAGCAATAATAAAAAGAAGAAAAAACATTGGCAAAACAATTCACAAATATGCAACACAGAATAAAAAGAGCAACACGAAGCCCCAGTCACAAACCTGGAGGAAAACACAAGATTTAACATGCTATTAACGATTCACAAGTTCATCCTGACGTTGATGATTAAAATGAAATAAGTTTAATATAAGTTGAAATACATGAGCAAATACGTTTGTTTGTTACTTGTGAAATATAAGTTCTATCATTATGATTGTATTAATGTTTGCTATTTGTCTTCTTCTTCATCTACAAGAACATAAATAAATGTTGCAGATTCCAAAGGGGTAATCAGAAGCTGCAAATCGAAGAAGGACAGATAATTCCAAAAAGAGAAATAAAAAGAAGACAGACAAATAACACTACACAGAACAACTCACGATTGAATAACATCAAGCCAACTACAAGTGAAAGCTGGAACTGAACTCAGATAATCCGGAAGAGTATATAGCTTCTGATGACATCAATCGTTTTACACATATTAAAAATATGGTGATACGTCATATACTGTGTTATTATGTCCCATAACATGTAGGGCGGAAGAGCAACAGCTATACACCCTCAATAGGACGTCTTTGCTATTAAGGATATTGAATCATAAACAGCTTAACAGTAACACGACGGGTGTCACTAGTGGAGCAGGAACTGTTATCTCGCCAGGAGCACATGAGTTCATGCATGGATTTTAGTAGGGTTTGTATTAACCAATCTCTAGTTTTCTGTTAAGTGTTTATTGATCATTCTTTGTCTTTTGGCCACTATATTGTCTGTCTTTCTTCGATTTACGGCTTCTGATTAAGCCTTTGATATCTTCAAGCTTTCATCAGATATACTAGTATAACATGCTACGGCGGATTACGAATATATTGTACTACATGAACTAGAACTACTTTAATGAGAGTCGTTAGCGTTCAGATCTCGTAATGTGGACTCTTCGCTAAGTATTACTTTTCAATGCATAACAATGTTTTAATGATATAATCGCTATAATTATGTGATACAGCTTCATTAGTAGATGCTCACTATGGAAGGAGAAAACGTTTGATTGATCTGGTTCCATATCTCTGTTAATTATGGAGATAATGGTCTTGGACACGATATGTACTTTTATCATGTGTGCCGTCTTGGTTGTGGTCGTATGGTAGTTGGATTTATAACTACATATGCAATCAGCACCCATCACCACTAACGTTGTGAGTTCGAATTCCGCTCAGGCGAGGTGTACTCGATACAACACTATGTGATAAAGTTTGTCAATGACTTGTGACATGTCGGTGGTTATCTCCGAGTACTCCGTTTCCTCCACCAATAAAAATGACCGCCACGATATAACTGAAATATTGTTGAAAGTGGCATTAAACACCATAACTCTAACCCTACTTTTGTATGTAGACTGTTGTCTTCCCATTTAAAATGGTACAGCCACTATAAGGGATCGACTACTTACCTTTAAAGGGGTGGGGGAGGTGGGGGAGGGGGGGATTGGGGGGGGGGGGGCTATCTTGTTTTTTTCTAAAGCAAAATTCTATAGAAAAAATGAATTGATCGAAAAGAAACAAAAGCAAAACAATAAAATAGTTTGCACGCCACGATGAAATACTGCTAAAGTTGGCGTTGCGCACAAAACAAGTAAACAATCAATAAACTGACAATCCAGTTTCAGCGAGATATTTTGCTAAGATATGCAGAACAAAATACTGATTTTTCATGACAAAAAATAATGTAATCTTTGTTTTGATTTCAGGCTTAGGTGAACATACTCTTTCCCTTCTAAAGATTTAATGGTTGGTTCCTAACAGCCCAACAGTTTATTTGAATCATTGTCTCTTTCACACTTGAATAATTATATTACGGGTTTTGGTGATAATGCAAAGTAGTACCTCTTGTCATCAGTAATTGTCAGTTTATGTATATAGATCAAAGAACAGTTATGAACATGTTTTTATAGGAACTTCAGTATATAAGATATATCTTTAAGCTTTTACTAGTATGTATCGATGTTGCTATAAATAATTTACCAGAGCATCGGTGGTGTAATAGTTTGCCGCGAGTGGGTGAGATTGTGTGCTTGATCCCGGGTCGAGTCAAACCAAAAACTATAAAATTGGTATGTGTTATTTCTCTGCTAGGCACGCAGTAAATTGTTAATTCTTTTATTCAAAAGCAATACTGCTTATAGAAATATACATATAATATACAATTATTCAATACATCAGTGGAAATACATATACAATTATGATAATAACAGCGGAGCATGATAATATATATGTAAAGCAATAATACGAAATGAAATGAAATTAAGCGTTGCGAATTTTTTCAGCTAGTAACAAATATTTACCAAGATTGTTAAGTTCTTTAATATTGCGTACAGACAGTAATTGTACTAATTTAAAACATGACGGTATTTGCTAATAATATTTCTTAAGATATCTTCTTCTTACATCAATATGTTTTTCACATTGTAGAATAAAATGGTATTCATTTTCAACAACATTTAAGTTACACATACTACACACTCTTTCATGACGATCTAAATTATAGAATCTTCCAGTTTCAATATTAAGATTATGTGCTGATATACGCATTTTACAAATATATGGCTTATAAATATAATTAAGTGGACGATCAAGATAAAATTGTAAAACATTATTGTCAAAAATATATCTGTATAAATGACATTTAGGAGACTCATTAAAAAATGTATTCATTTCACTAATAAAGTTATCCTTCATTCTTTGTTTAAATTTTAAGAGCAGAGACTGGTTTATCTCGGGGTCATGATAATGTGTCCGAGTGCAGCGACATGTCTACCCGCAGACTGTTGTTTCAATAAACTAGTACTAACAATTCAACTCAGCTTGTTGGTCCTGTACAAATGGGACATCATCTCATTGAATGTAACTATTTCTCACCATGATATTGCTGAAAAATGACTCATTTGGCTTTAAACAATAATCACTCACACACCCAAATATTACTTTAGTATTTTGCAATACATATAATTCATCAATAAGTATGCGAAATATTAAATAAAACTTGTCATAACGTTAGATAAAATAGCATATAAGATGATCCGATATTAACACAGTCATAAAATCATCATCATAATTGAATATATTTCGAATTATTTTCCAAGACGGGACAATCTGAGAAGAAGATTATAGTCTAGAAGTGTAAAATTAGATATACATGATACGAAATAATTAACATTTAAGTAAGATTAAATCTGCATTGACAATCTTGTCTAAAGTAATAATAATAGATTTATAAAATAACGTCTATTTCATCTTTGATCTTAATATACTAATTGTTAATTGTTCATACTGCATCACTTTAAGGCAAATTAAACCTCTCATGCATCTCTCACCACCTCGTTTGTAACACGAGTAACAAAGCGCGTGTCACTAGTGGAGCAAGAACTGCTTCCGCTTTCGAAGAGTTCATGTCCTGGTTTTAATCCGGTTCATGTTGTTTTATTTTTAGTTTTCTGTGTAGTGTGTTGTGCATCATTGTTTGTCCTTTTTCTTTTGTCCATTGGATAAATCCTTCTTCGATTTTCGGCTTCTTATTATTAGTACCCCATTGGAGGGTCCGTCGTGGTCGTGATTGCTTGGTAGTTGAATTTACAACTACCTATGCAATCAGTGTCTATCATCATTAACGATATAACATTATGTGATATAGTTGGTCAGTAACTTACAACAGATCGATGGTTTTCTCCGTGTACTTCGGTTTCCTCCAGCAATAGCACTGACCGCCACGATATAACTGAAATATTGTTGAAAGTGGCGTTAAACACCATAACCCTAACCCTATTACCGCCTTGGTAGTTTCAACCTTTTCTGTGAAACATAGTATCAACAGAAACAATAATTAACCGATGTCTCAGATTGAAAAAAAACCTCTAGAGCTTCAATTTGCACTGAATCAACGGAAAAGAGATATACGAAATGATAACATTAATATTTATTTGATGTCTTACCGTATTCTAAAGTGCAACAATAAAACACAGAATGAGATAACATTCTTATCTGATAGATAGCGTATCACTCAAATCAATGGCAAGCAATACTCGCCATAAGGAGGTGCGATTTTGAATTCTAGTAATGATAGATGGATTTTATAAGTTATTTACGTTCCTATCCGTAGATATGGAGATTTTAACACCCTGAAATAGCCAAGTACACCCTGAGGCGCAGCCGAAGGGTGTACAGGCTACTGAAGGGTGTTAAAATCTCCATATCTACGGATAGGAACGTAGATAACGAATTTATCCCCGGTTATAGTCAAAAATAAGACATGTTGGACACCAGCGGCACACGTAAAAGTGACGTTTTCTTTGTTTTTGGAAAGAATAAGTAAAAAATATGAAAATCTTGAGTGTAGAACCCTACAGTTGATCAAAGTTACAGTTTTATATTCAATATATAGCCAAATATAACTAAATTTTATTTTGGAGCGCAACGTCGCGAGCTTTAACGTCATATTATCCCCGTTTTTAAAACTATAACAACATTTGATTGGTTAAATGACTAGTTACATCCGGTAATATGGCCTCGCAACACCCGAGAATATGGGTTTTTTTATACCCAGGGTTTTAATCAATCAAAAGTTGTTATAATTTTCAAACCGGGGATAGGTATCAATGTTGCTATGATATAGCATACCAGTGCCTGAAAATGATGTTCTACACACATTTACTCAATGCATCTCGTGGTCGTGTTTGTATGGTAGTTGGATTTACAACTACCTATGCAATCAGTGTCTATCACCACCAATGTTTTGAGTTTGTTTGTTTGTTTGATGGTGTTTAACGGCACTCTAACAATATTCCAGTATTTGAATCCCGCTCAGGTCGATGGTTTTCTCCGAGTAGTCCGATTTCCTCACCCAATAAAACTAACCGCCACGATATAACTGCCATGTTGCTGCAAGTGGCGTTAAACACCATACTTTTCTGTAAAAAAAGTATCAACAGAAACATCAATTAATCGATGTCTCAGATTGGTAAAAACTCCTTCTAGAGCCTCAGTTTGTACTGACCCAACAGAAAAGGAATATACGAAATGATATCATTAATATTAATTTGACGTCTTTCCGTATTCTAAAGTGCGGTAATAAAACACAGAATAAAATAAAATACTTATCTGATAGATACTTTGAATAGCGTGCCACGCAAATCAATGTCAACCACATCGATAGTGTAATGGTTATCTTGCTTGCCGCCAGAGCTGTTGATCGTGGGTTCGAGTCACGATCGGGTCAAACCAAAGACTATGCAATTGGTATTTGTTGCTTCTCCGCTAAGCACACAGCATTAAGGAGAAAGAGCAAAGACTGCTTGGCACAGAATCAGAATAATGTGTCCGAGTGGTGCGACATGTCTACCCACGGACTGTTGTTTCAGTGAGCTAGCATACATTGCTGAATTGGCGTTAAACAACAATCATTTACTCAAATCAATGTCAAGCAATAATCTGTAGATTCATCATAACGAGGTGCGCTTTCAATTTTAGTAATGGTTGGCTGGTTTATGGTTTGTAGCGCCACTTTCAACAGTATTTTAGTTGGCGGTCTGTTTTATTGGAGTAGGAATATTAGTAATGACATATGGGGATGTATCGATGTTGCTATAATATAGTTTGGAGAGGTGTACTCGATACAACATTATGTGATAAAGTTTGTCAGTGCGACAGCGGTACTACGGTTTCCTTCGCCAATTACACTGACACCCCCGATATAACTGAAATATTTTTGAAAGTGACGTTAAACTCCATGACCCTGTAACCATTGAAAGTGACGTTAAACTCCATGACCCTGTAACCATTGAAAGTGACGTTAAACTCCATGACCCTGTAACCAACGAAAAGATACGAAATTATATCGTTAATATTTATTTGTTGTTTAGCCGTATTCTAAAGTGCGGCAATAAAACACAGAATAAAATAAAATCATTATCTGAAAGGTACTTTGAACAGCGTGTCACGCAAATCAATATCAGACAATAATCTATTGATTCACCATAACAAGGTGCGCGATTTTGAAGCTTAGTAATGAAAGACGGACATCAAAGGGCCATCTCACCATAATAACATGTTTCCAAGACAACGATTATTTGCATTTCATATATCCCCTTGAGTTAGAAGTAAAGGATACTACTTACATTCTAAATCTGCTTCTTATCTTGGCCTTCACCTTGATATCGACAACGGAGGAAGATTAAAAGGAAAACATTTCACCAAACGTGTTGACTTCACTTTTCAAATGTCAATTTCCATTTCACCAGTAGCAATATTCCAGCATCACCAGCGTATAGAGTTTACATTTCACTAGTCTAGGGCTTGTCCCCAGTACAGTGATTTTCTGAACAGAGCAAAGCAGCTGATGCAAAAACTACTAAAACAAGGCTACGTTGGTCATAGGTTAAAGCCATCGCTGCAGACATTTTACGGTTGTCATCACGAACTAGTCTACCGTTGCGAAATATCATTTTTTTTAAAAAGGCAATGGATCTTTTCACCTTTATGTATTGCTGAAAGTGTCGTTAAGCACCAACAAATCAAAATCCATCAATCTTTTCTCTATCACCGACAAAACTTATACCGGCCTTGACTAAAATCATCACCGTGGGTGTTTTACAAGAAATAGGAACTGCTCTAGCATTCCGTGTTGATCATATGTTTTTAATATTTCTATGTTGTGTGTTTGTTTTGTATGTCTTCGCTATGCTTCATGTTTCTCTTGATTGTCAATTCCTGTTGTTTTCACAAACGTTTATTTTTTGTCTGTATATTTTATTGTGTGTATATATATGCATCGCCGTTGGAGATAAAATAAAAGTGAGACGATTAGACTCCCGTTAATCGGTTTGAACTACTCGGTTAGCGGTCAACGGGGGTTTGTTCGTTTTGTTGATATTGGTGGATTTGTTGATCATCAATTTATATAAACTTCCCTTTCATAATGTAGAAAGAAGACGATAACAAATCAAAATCAATGCAATAACACAATGAATCCCGTGTCCCTGAGGAATGAATGAACTAAACGGATAACATATAAGGTTATCTTTTTAGAAATCAACTAATTTGCCAATTATGGGAATTTGTGAGTGTTTATTATTGCATTTAGTACTAGAATAACAGTAATCAGCAAGAAAGATATAAAGAAAATAAATACAGACAACTAAATTAGGGACTTGTGTACTGTTTTGAAATGGTCAATTTGTGAAACATTTTATTTTGCATTAGATTAATAGAAGACTTAAGGATACTTATTGTAAAGGTGTTGTGTTAGCGTCTAGCCAATATTGTTAATAGAATTCTATACTTAGCCTTTAGAAATCAATCCTTTGTTATGATGTATTATGCTAATTAGAACAAATGGGAAAAAAACATCATTATTAAGATCAGAATAAGAAATCCCAAGGCATTTGAGACAGACAAACGAATCATAGATATCTAATTTAGTGACAACATTATTTGACACAAGATGTTTGAACTTAATCATCAGCCGTTCATTTCTTAGTTAAGCTATTTTGTATATTACACACTAAGGAGACATTAAAGATACCAAAGGGGTGATCAGAAGCAGTAAATTAAAGAAGGGCAGACAATACAATGGTCAAGGGAAAAAAGACAAATTTAACCAAAGTATAAAATTTAACAATAGGTGCACTCGATTGGTGTATTCGAAATATAGAATAATAATTATAAATAATGAATGAATACTAATTGCTCTATTGGTTGCATAATTGTTTATATATCTAATATAAGTATATTTATCCTGTGTCTCTGTGTGTGATGATTTATAAATATGTGATGATTTTTATTGTGTAAGTTACATGTCTGACACTGTGCATGTAATCCTTTATTGTAAAACAGGGATCGTTGGTTGAACCTGGACGACCAAGGTGCATTGTTGACAGGTAATGATGAATAAAAGTATATGATTGTTAAAAAAAAACAAACACAAAAACAAACAAAAAACATCTTCTGGATAAATTTATCCCTGGATTAAATTTAAAAAGAAAGATGAATAATCGGGTCCCGAAGGTTGACAGGAAGACAAGTTTGAGGATACCAAAACGAGGCCAAACTTGTAATCAGAATCCGTAATTCGAAGAATGACAGACAATGCAATAGCCAAAAGAAAAAAAGACAAGAAGAGTTTGAAGATACCAATGAGGTAATCAAAAATCTGTAAATCGAGGGACAGAAAACACAATGGCCAAAAGAAAAAGGACAAACAACGATCTACAAATCATACACATAGAAATAAGACCAGGACCCGGTTGTTCATCTTTCAATTATATTTTAACATTGGGCTAAATGTCATAATCAAGGGATAACCCTGGATTAAATTTAACAGAAAGATGAACAACTAGGTCCAGAAAGTTGGCAGCAAAAGAAGTTTGAAGTTACTAAAGCGAATTTGAATTAGAATTTTGGTGTTTAACGCCACTTTCAACAATATTTCAGCCATATCATGGCGACCAGTTTCAGTGGTGGAGGAAGCGGAGTGGTAGCAGAGGTAGCATCCCAAATTGCCGATTCCCAGTTTGCCGAATCCCAAATTGCCGAGTCCAATTAGCTGATTCCCAAATTGCCGACATATGAAAAATATTGTTATTGCAAGTAGAATAATGCTTCTAATTTATGAAGGAATATTGTAAATAATTAAATAAATATTTCTTTTGAAATGGTCCGACATACAAGGGAGTTTAGATTATAGCATTCGAGCTCAAAGTCAAAAGGATAAACGGTGGATTAGTCCTGCAGACAACCATGATTTCTGTCAAGATGAAGGATGCCAAGAAATAATTTCAAAACATATGCTCTGTGAATAATAACTAGCATAAACATGAGAGAATACACATTTTTTGTTTTGTAAATAGGTCCCAAATTTGGCATTTGAGCGAGACTTAGTAAAACTCTAAATAAACATTTACTTATTTGTAGTTTATTTCCATTGTTTGAGTAATGAGGATCGGCATCTCCTATTCATCAGTGCATTTGATTATGGTTTTTCTAATTAAAATTGCGCGAAAAATTACTGCTTTCAATAAAATATGTACACATCATCATTATTTTTTTTTAATATTATGAAACTTTGTCATTTTTAACAAAAGTCGGCAATATGGGATTCGGCAAAATGGACTCGGCAATCTGGTACTAATTCGCCGGAGTACCCGGACAGAACCACCGACCCTGGGCAAGCAACTGGTAAACTGTATCACTTGCGGCTGCGAGTCGAGTGCTGCGAAAATGTCAGTTTAATGTTTTTGATGGAAATCAAAATGTATGTTTATCTGAAAATCTATAAAATCCAGAATATTTCATCCTAAAATTAGAATATTATTTGTTTTGTAGATAATATCGTGTTTCCATTACATTTTAAAGTCATGATATATCTACTACAGAAGAACGTACCCTTACTTCATCTACCTGCAAGAAAAAATACGATAGTTGTGTTATGTTTTAATCTTTTACTAGATACACTTTATTGATAAATAACGGGTCATTGTTCTAATTTTAAACACACAGGTGATCACGATCTACATACATATCACAGGTAAATGTATATCATGTACCTTACGCCATTTTTTTTTATTTGGTTACACATGATTACAGGTGAGACAACAACAAAATAAGAAATTGTGTATGTCGTTCAAACAATTGTTATTATAAAAAAAACAACTGTTTATGCCTGTATGTGCAATTTCTCTAGAACGGACATGTTGCAATTCGGGCATGATCCACAATCAGCTTTAAGCGTGACGCGTTAAACTATTAATTGACACTTTGATCGTTACTTTCATATGAAGTAATATAAATATAAATTCAAATTAGAAGAAAAATGGAACTCGTATGATTCAGTTAAAGATTAAAGACTTGTTTCTCAAAGTATGACTGACATAATGACGACAATTCTGAATTTATAAATGTAATACAATAATACAAGCAAAACGAAAGTACTTTTTCGTTTCTGTTTATTATGGATTCAAAGTTCAAAATTATGTTTGCCCTAATTATATATGTATCGAAATTATGTTTGTCGGAGGGCCCATGTTTTACTTATGCTATTTGTGTTTAGTGGTGTCCCAACACGTCTTGTGTTGTGTTTTTGTTTTGTTGTTCTTCGTCTTGTGTACCCTACGTTGCCAGTTTCTCTGGATTGTCCATTCTTGATTGCCCCTTCGGTAGTCGCTAACGTTAATTTGCCATAATTATAAAGGCATAACATTAATATACGCTAAACGAAAGTACTTTTTATATTGGATTAAAATCAAACCAATTGGACTTTTTTCATTAGGAAGACCCACTTACCATTAAGGAACAAACATGGCCCGGAAATGGAACTCGCAACCTTAACGGTGATATACACTTATTTAAATATACCCCTAAAAGTCGTAGATGGCGGTCCGTATCACGACATATACTACTGGCCCAATTCATGATCTCCCATTGGTTTCTAGCCACATCGGTGATGTAATGGTTAGCAAGCTTATAATGAGTGCGATAGTTCGTAGGTCAATCCAAAAATCTATAGGATTGGTATTTGCTACTTCTCCGATAAGCAGGCAGTATTAATGAGTAAGAGCAAAGACTGGTTGATTCAGAATCAAGTTAATGTGGCTGAATGGCACGCCATGTCTGCTCGCATTTCAATGAGCTAGAGCTATAAAGATCTAACTAAACGTATTGGCTTGGTACAATACGGACAGCATCATTATCTCATCGAATGCAACTTGTTCTCACAATAATATGGCTGAAAATTGCTCATTTGGCATCATTCACTATGGATAGTCATTTTATTTTTGGACTCTGACATTCACCCTATGTGTACAGCATACATTTAGGCATAATATTAAACACTGAAGAAGGTTGTCTAAACGAACGGTAAAATTTATATATCGTGTTACATATCTAGCTATATATAGTCAACACACGTGATCATATCATTACGACTAATTTGTGTGACCACACCCTCTTGAATGTCTAGACAATTGTATTCCAAGATTATTATTTCTCACTTTTGAGACAGACCAGTTCCTATTTTTAGCGATGTGAGATTTTCTTATCTTGGACTAGTGCAAGACAAAAAAATCACGTGCGTTTTACCGGCAAATGCATGCTGTGCAGTTTATGTCAACTGCCTCCCGAATTATCCATGCTTTTCCTTTTTGAAATAAACAATTCACTGTATATGAGTTTTCTTTTTTTTTTTCAATTAAAATCTTTTTTCGAAATCTTTACATTTGTTAGTTAGAGAAACATAAAATACCAGTACCTTATCCTGGCCTCGTTAATATTAGTAGCATGTATAGGAATTGTTAGTCTTTTTAGTACAATAATAATACAATTAAGATAGATCAATAAATTCAATACGTATTTTGAGAGTTATTTCATGATTGTTTCTAATTTTTGTTTATTTATTTACTTCCGATCTACTTTCGTTTTGACCCACGTATTGGGAGATATGAAAAATCTAAAATGTTGTGGTTTTTTTTGTTTTTATTATATATGGAATTATATTATCAACGGAGATAAAATACACTTTGTTTCCGAAATTAGTATATCCGGATAATATTTAAGATTGAAAAAGAGATACATGTACTTGAAATCACTCTCATAGTCTCTATTTCTATTCAACAGCATATAACTTTAAATTTTAACAAGGATAAATGATGGTCAAGCTATGGAATCTTCATCGTCACATTACTAAGTGTAAGTATATAGCATATTACTAGATATGTCTGATATGTAAACAAAAAGAGGGACAACTACCCCCACCCCCCCCCCCCCCCCCCCCCCCCCCCCCCCACACACACACACATGTACATAGGATAACACACACAAAAATGCAGATAATAAACACATCAAAACAAGAAGGTACAAACACATAAGACTCAGAGGCAACACATAGAGTGAGACATACACATTATTTGTACAGTTTATGTTATACTAGCAGGATATACATACATTACATACACTCCCAAACATGTCTTCTTGCACATTTACATGCACATACATATATACACACATACATACATATACATTCATACATTTACACACACATATATACATCCACATAACTATTGATTTATTAGTGAAAATTAAGGGGCATAAATATGCTTCCCAATTATTGTAATAAAAAATGAACAGTATTCTATAGTGAATCTAAATGAGATCAATAACCTTCTGCACAAATACATTTGTATGGCAGTTTACTAGTTTGTCTAATTCAAATCGATTCTTGAGTTCAATTTTAAAAAGTTGAAATACATTAATATGGTTTTCCTTTTGTTTTGACACATAATGACTTTTATATATTGTGAATAATAGAATTGTAAGAAAATAATTGATGCTATTATAGTATTTATCTTCTATTTTATATCCAAACACTAAATTTTCCAATGAAAGTATATGAATTCCTATTCTTAGTTTTTCTAGTAATATTTTTACATCATTCCAAAAGGAGTCGAGGCTTTTGCAAGAAATAAAATAGTGTTCATAATCATCTATAATATGACAGGTATCACATAATGGTGTGTTTTCTATTTTCCATTGATACAGTAGCTGTTTACATGGAAGTATGAAATGTAATAATTTCCATCTGAAGATTTTAAGTTTATTTTCTTTAAGATGATGAAATGTAAATTTGAGCATATCTTTAATACAAATAGTTTTTCCGAGTTTTTGCCTCCATTTCATGAAACCAGTAGGATGTTCTTTGATATTTTTATTCATTATGTTTAGAGTTTTATATATATCTTGTGAATTATAGTCTTGTAGTTTTTTCTTGGAATTTTCATTTATATAAAGAATTTTATTGGTTTTTACTGCAGTCTTGGTTGAATTTTCAGATTCTAGTTCATTTGATTTAGCCAATTTTTGGGGATTGATTTCTTCAGTTTTGTAAATTCTGATATCCAATTAGTTTTTAAAGATAGTTTTTTTAATATGAAATTTTCTGATAACTTTCCTTCATGATCTATTATGTCATTGATGAATATTATACCATCATTTATCCAATTTAAATATATATATAAGTGATTTATTCTTAAACTTGATATGTTGATTTCCCCATATTATTTCCTGTCTTATAGTTCTGAAGTTGCTTGGTATTTTAGTGTATTTGTTTATGGATATCCATGATTTTAATAGATTAAGGTAATAGTCACTGAGAATGTTTGTAAACTGATTGACTGATTTAATAGTATCTATGCTCATATTAAAGATCATTAATTCAGGGCCAAACTTGTTAAAGTAATAGAAAGGAATGACTTTCCAATTGGCAAAATTTTTGCTTGCAAGTTTTTTAACCCATTTTATTTGTATAGCTTCTATATATTTGTCTATGTCAATCATTTTAAGCCCCCCTTCTAAATAGTTTTTATTCATTGTTTCTCGTTTTACCTTTTCTCGCTTATCATTCCATATGAATTTGTATATCATGGTTTTAAATTTTGATATATATTCTTTGTCTATATTGGTATCTGATGCTACATATGTTATATTTGGGATTATTAATGACTTAACTAGCATAATTCTTCCTACCATTGTTATGTTTCTTTTCTTCCAAGAATTCATTATTTTTTCAGATTTTAACAGTTGTTTTTCTATATTAAGTTTTTTGCATTCTGCTTTATTGTGACCAAAATATATTCCTAGAAATTTTACATAATGTGTGACCCAGTTAATATTTTCTATCTTATCTTTGCAATGTTTTAAGCATCCTATCCACATACCTTCTGTCTTATTTCTATTTAGTATTAGACCAGAAAATGAACCAAATGTTTCAATTATATTAAAAGCTATAGATATTTCTATTTTAGATTGAACGAAGACTGGTATCATCAGCTAGCTGACTAAGCTTTAAGCTGTGAGTCCTACCATCAAGCTTAATTTGGATACCTTTGAGGTTTTTATCCTGTCTGATCCTGCAAGCTAGAATTTCAACTGCAATTACGAAGATTAACGCGCTCAACGGACAGCCTTGACGGTTCCCACGATTTATTTTAAAAGGTGAGGAAATCCAACCGTTATTCAGAATACATCCTTTAATATTACTATAGAGAGTTCTTAGCCATTTAATTATAGATTTTTGAAATCCAAATTTTTCCAGGGATAGATACATAAACTCCCATTCTAAGAAGTCGAAAGCTTTTGAAAAATCAAGAAAAAGAATTGCCCCCTCTACATTAAATTTATCTGCATAGTCTATAATATCCTGTATTTGTCTGATATTGAATCCTATATACCTATTTTTTTATATAGCCATTTTGGTCGCTATTTATTATTTTATGCAACAGTGGTTTAATTCTTTGAGCTAAGGTGTATGCTATTATGTTGGTGTCAATATTCAAAAGAGTAATTGGGCGATAATTATCAAGGCTAAGTGGGTCATTATTTTTATATATTAGTGAAATGAGACCAATTTATATGAGTATATGAGTTTTCAATCTTTTATAAACACGCAAGTCCTAACAATCAACCATATTATTACATAGAAAAAGATCTAGGGATAATAATCGACGACAAGCTTAAATTCAAACAACACATTAATCTACAGACGAAAAAGGCAAATCAAAGATTAGGAATGATCAAAAGAAGCTTCGATTTTATGGATAAAGATATGTTTCTAACTATATTTAAAAGTATCGTAAGGCCACACCTAGAATATGGCAGCAGTGTATGGTCAGTGATATACAAAAAAGAAGCCATACAATTGGAAAATGTTCAAAGAAGAGCCACCAAACTGATTAAAAATATACAACATAAAACCTACACTCAAAGATTGAAATATTTAGGGCTACCATCACTCCAATACAGAAGACTCCGAGCTGACATGATTGAAACTTACAAAATCCTCAACAATATTGATAAAGTGCAATATGAGCAAATTCTTCCTTTAAGTCAAACTACCACTAGGGGTCACAGCAAGAAATTATATAAAAAGAACTGTAGAACAAATGTTAGGAAATATAGCTTCTCGCAAAGAGTTGTGGATGAGTGGAACAAAATACCAAAGAAAGTAATAGACTCGCAGAAAATCAATACTTTCAAGAGCCAATTGAACAATCATTGGAAAAATCTGGATATAAAATTTTCACTAGATATCTACCAATCGGGAGATGAAAAGAATTTATTAAGAAGGGTCCAAGGGGCTGAATAGCCCATATTCCAGACCTCGGAAACAGGTAAATAATAACCTTCACGCAATACACAAAAATACGGAATTACTTTTTTGATTGACATGAAGGGGAAATAACTCACATTATTTACATGATCGTCTGCTAAAAGTACATAGCTGTCAAACAATACATAACTACTGATAAAAGTGAGAAATAAAATCAAGCACTGGCAAAAAGTGTAACTCGGGTGTCGGAGATTTCCCTGTCTTGCACTTTTGCCGGTGTTAGATTCTATATTTCTCTTCGTAAAACGGCATGATACTTTTATAAATTTATTGATCTTTTTTCATAAACGATCTTGTATTTTAGAATGGATGAACCGGAGTTTTGTGCTGGATGTCTGAGAGACAACGAGGAAACTAAAGCAGTGGCATGGTGTAGTAATTGTAGTGAATGGGTTTGTAAACCTTGTGGTCGAGTTCACGCACGATTTGCTATTCCACACAAAGTAGTTCCAACCAAAGAGGCAAAAAAACTCAGTTCATCCGTTCTACAATTATCTAAAAATTGTGCAATTCATTCAGACCAAAGGATAATCTTATTTTGCATTCAACATGACACAATTGTATGTGCCTCGTGCGTACCAGAACTTCACCAAAACTGCAAATCGGTGATGTCTATTGAAAAAGTCGCTAAAGGAGTTAGAACAGGTACTGCTATTGACGACCTCGAAACACGTCTTTCAAATCTGTGTCATGTAATTAAAAATATATTATCGGAGAATTTCACTAATATATCACAACTAGAAGACCAGAAAAAACAAATCAGGAAGAAAATAAAAACTATTAGACAACAAATAAATGTGCATTTAGATCACCTAGAGGATGGTCTCGATAACGAGCTGATGAAGTCCTTCGTGACTTTAAAAGAAAAGTCAGAAGATATCAAAACCGACCTCAAAAACAAATTGGATGATGCCGAAAAATGGCAGAATGATATAAGATCATTGAAAGAACACGGATCCGATATACACCTGTTCCAATCTATCAAGTTTCTTGACAATAAAACCCACAAACAAGAATCTGAAATGCGTAACCTACAACGAAGAATTAAGACGCCAAAAATGGTTTTCCTTCCATCAACAAATGCGATTGAATTTAAAACGATCTTGCCATCGTTAGGCATAATAGAAATAGAGGAAAGTCCTAGTCTGGAAACAGCTGTTCATGCTCTAGATATAGAACAAAAGGGACAATGTGCTACAGTTGAAGGGGCCGTAACTCTAATGTCATCATTCGAAACCGCTAATCTAAATCCAAAGTCTACAATAAACAGTGGTTGTTTTATTAGTAGAAACCAATTACTTTTAGCTGATACAACAAACCGATGCTTGTATGTCTGTAAAACCGATGGAACCGATTACATAAAAATAGATTTAGACGATTACCCATTACAGGTCAACATATATGATGCAAGTCGTGCTCTTATCGTTTTGTCGCACACCGGAATACGTGTGTTTGACCTTAATTTCTTATCATGTGGAAACTACATAGTTAAGTCTAGGGATTGTGCGTCCATTACAAATGTTGGTGGTAGGATTTGGTACACACGTGGCATCGGTACTCTTTGTGAAATTGACATCGATGGTAAAGATCTAAATACGGTACAGCCAAAATGTTATTTAAATAAAATCGCCATTACTAGCACAGGACATATATACTGTACATCGCTAAATTTCGCAGGAGAAGATATTTACATCGTTTCTCCTGAAGGGAAATCTAAGCTTTTTTTTAAAAGTCCACAACTTGAGAAAGCAAATGGCGTGGCTATTGATGACAAGGGAAATGTTCTTGTATCGGGTTCTACTTTCAGTAATATTCACAAAATATCAAAAGATGGGAAACATTGTGAAAGTATTCTTACCGCTGAAAATGGATTAAACCACCCAGGTCTGTTGACTTACTGCCACGAGTCAAAGCACATGTTGGTTGCAAATAACAATGGAAAGTCGGTACTTATTTACAAAATTTAAGAACACAAATTGTTACAATACTGTAAAATCATTATTATTCGTGGTGTGCTAATTTTCGTGTGGATTTCTAATAAATATTATGCTCAATTCTATAAAAAAAAAATGGTGTTTCATCATGAAAAACAGGAAATTTTACAACCCATTGCTAACAGTGTATGGTGCTAAAACAGTATCTTTGGTAAACATCAAGTAATCCTTATTATTTTGGGTGACTTAAATGCTGCATGATCATTGGAGAAGCAACAAATACAAATTTTATGTTTTTTGGCTTGACACGATTGGGACTCAAAAACACAATCTACCACACTCAACACCAGCAAGCTAAACATTACACCACCGACGCGCTTTGCATCAAATGGTGTTTGGTCAGCAATTTGTATAATAACTGCTTTGATTTATTAAAAATACTGTCTTAATATTTTCTGCACGGTAGTTTTGTATAACAGCAACACGACGGGTGTCACTAGTGGAGCAGGAACTGCTTACCTTTCGCAGCAATTGAATTTGTCCTGGTTTTTAGTTGGGTTCATGTTGCTAAATCTTTAGTTTTATGTGTAGTGTTTTGCATAGCATTGTTTGTCATCCTGTCGTTTTTCGGTCAGACATTGTCGTGCTTTATTTCAGGATGTTACCCCTTTTGGTACCTTCAAACTTTTCCAACGCCACGAGATAGCTGAAATATTGCTAAAGTTGGTGTTAAGCACCAATCAATCAAACAATCAATCAAACTTTTCTTACATGCGAAAAGTCTTAAGTCATGTACTATTTCAAAGCGTCTATATAACGCTACAAGTGATATCTGAATGACAACTTAATGAATTATTCATTTGGGAAAAAATGTCATAGAGAGATATTCATTTCAATAATGATCTATAATAAATCTGAAATCAGTTAGGATACAAGCATATATATATATACCACCTCACGCTATGAAATAAAATAACACCGTAGAATTATAGGTTATTCCCTGTACGATCAAAGTAGTTGGTATTTATCTGGAAGCTGATTAATAATTTCTATGTACCAGTAAATTAGGACACAGCCGTATATAATCATGCATCATTTCATTTTTTATTGCACAATTCCTGAAAAAAAAATCATTACACATTAGTGAGTCACAATAGAAAATATTCAGAATTAATCTGTTTAAATTTGGAGTGGGAGAACAGACACTTACTCATCTATTTAAGAGTGCAATTGGGATTTTCTTTTAAGTATGAAGGGATATTCTAACGTTAATAACGAGAATCTATTGACCCTGCTATTGTGATGTCAATGTTCAAGAAGTCATTCATTTTTGTAATAGTATGTGGTATTTTTGAATGTAAGGGAATCTGTGCAGGTTTTTTTTTTCTTTATCATATCTATATTACACCTGTGAACAATTTACCTCTGGGTGCCAGGAAACCTTAAAGGTTTACACATATTTACAATGAACAATATAATTAAATAAATAGATACTGGTAGTAAGAATACAATACCATAAGCAAATAAACCATATTTTATCTCTCGTATTTAATTTATCAACATACATTTTTACACAGTAAACAACGAAAGGTATTATTAATACAACTAAATTCATAATGTATCCAATAATAATGTGCAGGTTTTTTAATCATTTGTTGATATATGTATTGTCGCTGGAAATCCAGGTATCAATAGGGGAGAGTTGAGATCCCATTATCCGGCTTAACGCAGCCACCTTTGTGTGCCTTTCCCAAGCCAGGACCTGGATTTCCAGCGTTATATGTCGTGGCATTTTTTGTGTTAACTGGGTTAAGATGAGAGGTGACTGTTTGAACCAGATGACCCTACACTAGCTACACTAGTGTACAGCCACCCAGCTTACCAAGAAGATACAATATGGGGCCAAAAGTATTGGCACATGCAAAAAAATTCTCTATATAATCAACCAAAACCATTTTTTTTCATAAAATTATTGTGAAGTCATTTCTGGATAGATTTTAACAAATTTTACACCAAAACATGCAGAATTGTCCATATTTTTATTGTTTATTTACTCATTATGTTGTTATGAGTGGTTTTGATTTGTACATAATTTAAACACAACAAATAAAAATTGGCTTTGATTTTCCTATATATTTCAACTAAGAATAAATCCTAAAAATTAACAATCATGGAAAAATTATGTACAAATAAAAACCACTCATATAAACATAATGAGCAAATAAACAATCAAAATATAGACAATGCCAAATGTTTTGGTGTTAAATTTGCTAAAAATCTATACAGAAATGACTTCACAATAATTTTTTGAAAAAATATGGTTTTGGTTGAATATATAGGGATTTTTTTTTACATTTACCAATACTTTTGGCCACATACTGTTTTGTACATACAAATAGGCGTACGCTGGTGTTACTGTATGAATAAAGATCGATCTCCAAAGCCGAATTAATACCGTCAATAGCGTCATAAGATAATAACGAGAAGAAAACGCACGCAATACTCAATGTTGTTCAATAAGAGTTTGAAGATACCAAAGGGGTAATCAAAATCCGTAAGTCGAAGAAGGACAGACAACACAATGGCCAAAGCAAAAAGGACAAACAACGATCTACAAAACATTACACAGAAAACTAAAGATCTACAAACACTACACAGAAAACTAAAGATCTACAACCACTACACAGAAAACTAAAGATCTACTAAACACTACACAGAAAACTAAAGATCTACAAACACTACACAGAAAACTAAAGATCTACAAACACGACACAGACAACTAAAGATCTACAAACACTACACAGACAACTAAAGATCTACAAACACTACACAGAAAACTAAAGATCTACAAACACTACACTGAAAACTAAAGATCTACAAACACTACACAGAAAACTAAAGATCTACAAACACTACACAGAAAACTAAAGATCTACAAACACTACACAGAAAACTAAAGATCTACAAACACTACACAGAAAACTAAAGATCTACAAACACTACACAGAAAACTAAAGATCTACAAACACTACACAGAAAACTAAAGATCTACAAACACTACACAGAAAACTAAAGATCTACAAACACTACACAGAAAACTAAAGATCTACAAACACTACACAGACAACTAAAGATCTACAAACACTACACAGAAAACTAAAGATCTACAAACACTACACAGAAAACTAAAGATCTCCAAACACTACACAGACAACTAAAGATCTACAAACACTACACAGAAAACTAAAGATCTACAAACACTACACAGAAAACTAAAGATCTACAAACACTACACAGAAAACTAAAGATCTACAAACACTACACAGAAAACTAAAGATCTACAAACACGACACAGACAACTAATGATCTACAAACACTACACAGAAAACTAAAGATCTACAAACACTACACAGAAAACTAAAGATCTACAAACACTACACAGAAAACTAAAGATCTACAAACACTACACAGAAAACTAAAGATCTACAAACACTACACAGACAACTAAAGATCTACAAACACTACACAGAAAACTAAAGATCTACAAACACTACACAGAAAACTAAAGATCTACAAACACTACACAGAAAACTAAAGATCTACAAACACTACACAGACAACTAAAGATCTACAAACACTACACAGAAAACTAAAGATCTACAAACACTACACAGAAAACTAAAGATCTACAAACACTACACAGAAAACTAAAGATCTACAAACACTACACAGAAAACTAAAGATCTCCAAACACTACACAGAAAACTAAATATCTCCAAACACTACACAGAAAACTAAAGATCTCCAAACACTACACAGAAAACTAAAGATCTACAAACACTACACAGAAAACTAAAGATCTACAAACACTACACAGAAAACTAAAGATCTACAAACACTACACAGAAAACTAAAGATCTACAAAACACTACACAGAAAACTAAAGATCTACAAACACTACACAGAAAACTAAAGATCTACAAACACTACACAGAAAACTAAAGATCTACAAACACTACACAGAAAACTAAAGATCTACAAACACTACACAGAAAACTAAAGATCTACAAACACTACACAGAAAACTAAAGATCTACAAACACTACACAGAAAACTAAAGATCTACAAACACTACACAGAAAACTAAAGATCTACAAACACTACACAGAAAACTAAAGATCTACAAACACTACACAGAAAATTAAAGATCTACAAACACTACACAGAAAACTAAAGATCTACAAACACTACACAGAAAACTAAAGATCTACAAACACTACACAGAAAACTAAAGATCTACAAAACACTACACAGAAAACTAAAGATCTACAAACACTACACAGAAAACTAAAGATCTACAAACACTACACAGACAACTAAAGATCTACAAACACTACACAGAAAACTAAAGATCTACAAACACTACACAGAAAACTAAAGATCTACAAACACTACACAGAAAACTAAAGATCTCCAAACACTACACAGAAAACTAAAGATCTACAAACACTACACAGAAAACTAAAGATCTACAAACACTACACAGAAAACTAAAGATCTACAAACACTACACAGAAAACTAAAGATCTACAAACACTACACAGAAAACTAAAGATCTACAAACACTACACAGAAAACTAAAGATCTACAAACACTACACAGAAAACTAAAGATCTACAAACACTACACAGAAAACTAAAGATCTACAAACACTACACAGGAAACTAAAGATCTATAAACACTACACAGAAAACTAAAGATCTACAAACACTACACAGAAAACTAAAGATCTACAAACACTACACAGAAAACTAAAGATCTACAAACACTACACAGAAAACTAAAGATCTACAAACACTACACAGAAAACTAAAGATCTACAAACACTACACAGAAACCTAAAGATCTACAAACACTACACAGAAAACTAAAGATCTACAAATACTACACAGAAAACTAAAGATCTACAAACACTACACAGAAAACTAAAGATCTCCAAACACTACACAGAAAACTAAAGATCTCCAAACATTACACAGAAAACTAAAGATCTACAAACACTACACAGAAAACTAAAGATCTACAAACACTACACAGAAAACTAAAGATCTACAAACACTACACAGAAAACTAAAGATCTACAAACACTACACAGAAAACTAAAGATCTACAAACACTACACAGAAAACTAAAGATCTACAAAACACTACACAGAAAACTAAAGATCTACAAACACTACACAGAAAACTAAAGATCTACAAACACTACACAGAAAACTAAAGATCTACAAACACTACACAGAAAACTAAAGATCTACAAACACTACACAGAAAACTACAGATCTACAAACACTAGACAGAAAACTAAAGATCTACAAACACTACACAGAAAACTAAAGATCTACAAACACTACACAGAAAACTAAAGATCTACAAACACTACACAGAAAACTAAAGATCTACAAACACTACACAGAAACCTAAAGATCTACAAACACTACACTGAAAACTAAAGATCTACAAACACTACACAGAAAACTAAAGATCTACAAACACTACACAGAAAACTAAAGATCTACAAAACACTACACAGAAAACTAAAGATCTACAAACACTACACAGAAAACTAAAGATCTACAAACACTACACAGAAAACTAAAGATCTACAAACACTACACAGAAAACTAAAGATCTACAAACACTACACAGAAAACTAAAGATCTCCAAACACTACACAGAAAACTAAAGATCTACAAACACTACACAGAAAACTAAAGATCTACAAACACTACACAGAAAACTAAAGATCTACAAACACTACACAGAAAACTAAAGATCTACAAACACTACACAGAAAACTAAAGATCTACAAACACTACACAGAAAACTAAAGATCTCCAAACACTGCACAGAAAACTAAAGATCTACAAACACTACACAGAAAACGAAAGATCTACAAACACTACACAGAAAACTAAAGATCTACAAACACGACACAGAAAACTAAAGATCTACAAACACTACACAGAAAACTAAAGATCTATAAACACTACACAGAAAACTAAAGATCTACAAACACTACACAGAAAACTAAAGATCTACAAACACTACACAGAAAACTAAAGATCTACAAACACTACACAGAAAACTAAAGATCTACAAACACTACACAGAAAACTAAAGATCGAGCAACACGAACCCCACTAAAAACCGGGGGGGGGGGGGTAAATACATGCGCACCGGAAGGGTAATCAGTTCCTGCTTCGCTGGTGATACCCGGTTGTGTTACTCTAGCTACAAACCCGAATGATTACCATTACTCGTAATAACCACGTTTATTCAAAAGATGATCAAATGGAGGTTGTTTGAGCGTATGTCGTGAATTAATGTAATCATATCACTTATCTTTCTTTCATTTACGGTGACTCATTACTCTCTTGATATCTTCAAATTCTTTTGAATATTTCAAAAAAGTTAGAAGATATATGCGATGTTGGCATTTTACTCACATTTGGAAAGCACTTGCATGCCCGCTTCATGTCACTAACAAGTGAGGTTTCGGCCCATAAAACTAATTTAGCTCCGCCGTTGTTCATGGAAGTGTCTACATGTGGGCGGTCATGTATTTGTAACTTGGGTATCGATTTTGCATCTTTTTGCGATTCTGATATTTGGTTTTGAAATTACTCCGACGGTGTGTTATTTTTTGTTTTTCATTTTAACACTAATTGTTGTTTAACGCCAAGTGAAATGCATGCACAGCCATAACAGTTCAAAGTAAAATGGTGGCATGGAATGATCCTGTCGAGGAACTCATAATTTCAATAATGATACAAAGGGAGTTGATTGATAGCGATTAATTATGAGCTCCTCCAATTTCCCTTTTGATGTGCTAATTTAGTTTTAGTTTATGATGATTTTATTTGTTAAATTAACAAAAGGGATAGGACACAAGTTTTACCAACTTATGAAGTCTTCTCCTATTAATACAATAAATTCACATAGTATAATGATCATTCTGAGCATGCATATAATACATATAGAAATATATTGTAAATAATTAACGAATTAATTAAAAGGTTGTGTTGGATGGATATATACGAGGTTGGAGAATAGATAATTATCGAGTAATTATACTACAAGGAATCTTTTTGAAGATTTAATCAAATTGAAAACGTGTTTGATGATATTAATATTTTCTTCGTATGTTAAATCATCCGACCCACAGGTTAGTAGATGTGCTAGGATTGTGGCCTTCTCCAAAAATATAAAGAACCCATTCGCTTCCGTTTTAATGGCCATGTTCGTGCTGTAATACAAGCGTACACCCATTTTAAAGGGAGTGAGCCATGCAGTGGAGTAATAATGCCATTATATTAATTAACAATAATTCCAACTGTTAATAATCTCGTTAAATTAGATAAACGTTATTGAAGCCGAAGGGGTTAGTGTAATGGTGTTTAACGCCACTTTCAACAATATTTAAGTTATATCATGGCGTTCAGTTCTATTGGTGGAGTCCCCATAGAAAACCACCGACCAGTCGCAAGTAACTTACAAATTGTATTGCATGATGTTGTATCCAGTGCACCTTGCCAAAAACAGGATTCGAACTCACAACTTTAGTGGTGATAGACAATGTAGTTGTAAATCCAACGATCACGACTGCCCTATGTGCAAAAGACACAGAACGAAGACAAACAAAGCAAGATAGGCTTAAGAGAAAGTGAACATTTTATGAAAACTGTATAATTTCTAAAGTCTATATACAGAATATCGAGGGAAAACTACACGTGTCGTGTTGATAACAACTTAATAACTAATTCATAGGATATATATTGTGATATAGCTATCAATTTTAATAATGAATAACAATATATATGAAATCACCATCATCAATAACGACTGACCATCCCACCTCACGCCATAATATAAATGAATTGTTCGTTGTTATGGACACGATCTAAGCAGCGCGGCATCTGATTTATATTTGGCAGTACCAGTAATTGTGGACACAATAACATCGAACTTTTCCAAAGTATTACTTGATTACCATATCGCCACTAAAGTTGTGAGTTTTTATAAAGTTTGTCAGGGATTTGCGGCAGGTAAGTAGTTTTCTCCGGGTAATCCGGTTTCCTCCACCATTAAAAGTGACTGCCACGATATAAATGAAATATTGTTGAAAGTGGCGTTAAATACCCTATAATTAATCAAGCTGAAGCAATATATTAGGGTCATTGATATGTGTTGATTCATTTTAACATTAATGATACCTTGAATGAGTGATTGTTGTTTAAAGCCAAATAAGCAATTTTTCAGCTATATCATGACGAGAACAAGTTACATTCGATGAGATGATAATGCGCGTTGTCCTAGATCAACAGGCTTAGCTGGATTTTTATAGTCCTAGCTGACTGAAGAAAAATTCCCGGATATACTTGTTGCTCCACTTGGACACATTATCCTGAACATTCAAATACCAAGTTTAATGCTTTTGATTTGATCCGACCGACGAACACGCCAATAATTACACAACCGACGCACTTAATCATACCATGACCATCATCAAGATTAGAGGGATCTTTATGGGTACGTTGTACGCACTGTTATATGTGAAACACTTGCATGACAGCATCACTTCGCTATATAAGAAGCAGCAAATACAAATTTCATAGTCTTAAATTTGACGCGATCGATCAACCGCATTCAAGACGAGGACGATAACCAGTACACCACCGATACAGTTCCTTTGCTGAACAAGTAGGATAACTGATTGTATACCAGTATATTTTCTATATGGATTCTTTTAAATTTGTCCCCAAAACAATGCATAAATTCAAATAATGTTTGTGGTAAACGTTAGATGAAGATACATTTTTATAATTGTTTTTTACTTCCGTGTAGGAGCTCCTAAGAGTTCTGTCCAGCACCTGATAATGTTTTTTCTCATATTTTCAAACGTAAATCACGTTCCCACATATTCCGTATTTATGAATGCGGACGATATAGAATGCCCCCACTGGGTCAAACTGGATAATTAAGGAATATAAACATGTTCTAGTTATTGCAAGTACCATTTGTGTAGTAATGTCCCCACGGGTCAATCCTGAAATCCAAGACATAGAAACATGTTCTCATTATTACACATGTCGCTTGTTTAAGAAGAGGGGTTTTGCAGATACCAAAGGGGTAATCAGAATCCGTAAATCGAAGACGAACAGACAACGCAACGGCCAAAAAAGGGATAAAATGTCACAACGGAGTCAGGCTAGAGAGCTAAGAAACAGAAACATGCTCTAATTATTACAAGTATCGTTTGTGGAGTAGTAATAATGTTTTCGTGTTAATGTGTTAACAGTTATCTCTCCAAAGGATTCTATGGCCGTTTCAATGTTTTGGAAATCTATGAAACTAATGATTTCATATTAATAACTTAACAGTCGAACAATGCCCAATGAAATGTATTGCAGCCTTCGTGTATCTTAATTACAAAGTGTATTGAAGTGGCTTCTCAGAGGATTATTTACTCAAAGGCTACATTTAAATAGTCATTGTTTCCAAAAGTAATCTAATCGTAACCCTATAAGCCCATTGCCACAAAGTAAACAATATGTTTTCTAACAAGCGGTCGGGTTAGTGATCGAATTTCAAAATTTCTTATGAATTATGACATATTTGTTATACCAAATTGATTGATTATTGTTTATCGTACCGTGAGCAGTATTTCAGTAATATTCAGGACGATAACAGGTTCAGTAATATACAGAAAATATATATAGAAATGGGGTAGAGATGGGCCAGCTGGATCAAGGACTTTTGACTGTCATTGGAAGAGTATGGAAAGTTGAGTGAGGACGACAATACACCTCATCTATTTTGAAATATACTGGACGGGTGCCACTAGTGGAAATTTTACCTGTCCGGAGCACCTGAGTTCACCCCCGGTTCCCATTGGGCTTCGTGTTGATCGATCTTTAGTTTTCTGTGGATGAAGTGTTTTGTAGATCGTTTTTCGTCCTTTTGTCCATTTTCTTTTGGCCATTGTGATGTCTGTCTACTCTCCAAACACGTTCGTTACCCACTGTTGTCCACGACCAGGTTTTCCGTTTTCTAACCTGCGTGAGCACCCTCTATGCACCAACTGTGGACGCCCTGAGCAGCTCTGGGGATTTGAGCCTTGAGAATCTTCACCAGTACCCAATTTGGCATAGATGGAATGTATATGGATTCGCATTTACTGATTCCCGATGTTGGGTGTTATTTCTACTTTATATATCATAAATTCGCATATGATATTTTCAGCCAACATTTTTTTTCTTTTTTCCCTGATTGTAATTTGGGGGTTTGTTAATTGTCAACCTCCCATAACTTTTATACTTTTGTAAACAAAATATTACATATACAGAGTATATAGATGGAATTAACTGCTCAATGTACCAGGCATTGAGTGTTATCTTTACCGTATAAAAATATATGTCCTTTTTTGACAACTTCACATTCCTTTTTTATTGAAATTTTAGACTGATCCATTGTTCAATATCATTCTACCTCACATTTGACACTTATTTTTCATATGAAGCCAGATTAGCTTCGTTGACTCCTTATTCTTTCTTTTGCGTAAAATTCTCATTCACACTAAGAGGGGAGGTTTGGGCACCTAACTAGCTTAACCTAGCAATAATTTATTGAAATAACTGTGATAAGCCAGGGAAGTGCATGGTCATGTATTGCTGAGTTAGATGTATCGATTTTACCTCTTTCTACAATTTTTTTGTTCGATTTTAAAAATGTTCCGACAGTGTGATTTTTTTGTTTTTTTTTACTTTTTCATTTTATTGCAGTTTTGATAGTCATCGATCTCATGTCTAAAACAAACATTATACCATCAAAGTTGACGAAATGACAAGTAACATCCATTTTTACCAATCTTGACATTTTTATCAGTGAAAACAAATTCAGTATTTTTATCTTGAGGACATTCAGCTAAATATGAATTCACGTTCACGTGTTAATTTCCTATATATAGTTTTACTATTGCTGGATTTCTTTATCTTTCGCACATAATTTCATTTAGAAATTTCATATTATCTTCAACTTCTATTTTCAGACTGATTTTCGTCCAAGCCTGATTGTTTTTCTTAATAATAGTATTTAGTATCTGTCTCAATATTGCGTATTATATTCTGAATGTCTTTTGTTTTAGATAGAAATGATAGAGAATTCCACCTTTTTATACAATCTATCCATTTTCTTAACATCAAGGTCAACATGCTTTGTTTAACGAAACAATTTAAGGGGTGTCGTGGTCGTGATCGTATGGTAGTTGGATTTATAACTACCTATGCAATCAGTGCATATCACCACTAACGTTGTGAGTTCGAACCCCGCTCAGGCGAGGTGTACTCGATACAACATTAAGATATAAAGTGTGTCAGTGACTTGCGGCAGGTCGGTGGATTTCTCTGGGTACTCCGGTTTCCTCCACCAATAAAACTGACTACCACGATATAATTGAAATATTGTTGAAAGTGGCGTTAAACACCATAAACCAAACCAAATTAAACCATCGAGAATTCCCCATTTTTTTTACAATTTATCCATTTTCTTAGCATCAATGTCATTATTCTTCGTTTAACCAAACTAATTAAACAATCTTTTCATCGATTTGAAATTTGCAGTTTGCAACGTTTGCATGTCTTAAGCATGTATTTAAATTGCAAATTGTGATTGATCGATTGTTACTTAACCCCAAATGAGTAATATTTCAGTTATATCATGACGAGAACAGAGTTCTAATGAGATGATGATAATGTCCGCGTTGTACTTGACCAACACGGTAGGTTGTATTTTTATAGTTCTAACTCATGGAAACAACAGTTCACGGATGGATATGTCGCTCCTCTCAAGCACATTATTATAATTCCGAACCAACCACTCCTTGATGTTGCATACTTAGCGGAGAAGCAACTAATATGTTTTATAGTCTTCGTTATGACCCGACCGGTACTCGACCCCACAATCTACCACACTCAGTATTTTCTGCTTTTCTTTCTTATGTAAACAAACAATTTTACAAAACCATTCTTCCATCATGTTTTTTGTACTAAGTAAGGCCTATGTGGAAAACTCATTGTTACATACAAGAATAAGATAGATTAATGATTTATTCATACAATACTAATCAATACATATCAATCTCAGCTACCTTATACCAATTATAAACAGCTAAGACTAGATCTTATCAGTTTACATCGTATATCAATCACATAGACCCATCACAGTGTGTACTAATTAATCACCAATGTATATGAAAGGACACCAATCTATATGGGGAAACAAATTTTAATGTAAATATTTTCTTTATTGAATACTTCGTATTACCAAGGGCAACCGTTTCTGTTCAGGTGCTCCTGTCACCAGATAGCAGGTTCAAGGCCATCTGTTATCGCTCAGGAGCTCGTGTCATCACATAGCAGATGCAGTGGCGTCCGTTATCGTGCAGGTGCGCGTGTTACCAGATACCAGGTTCAATGGCATCCGTTATCGCTCAGGTGCTCGTGTCATCACATAGCATGATCAATGGCATTTATTATCGCTCAGTTGCGAGTGTTACCTGATAACAGGTTCAAGTGTATCCGTTATCGCTCAGGTGCTCGTGTCACCAGATGGCTTGTTCAAGTGTATCCGTTACCACAAAGGTGCTCGTGTCACCAGATAGCTTGTTCAAAGGGCATCCGTTACCGCAAAGGTGCTCGTGTCACCTGATAGCAGGTTTAAGGATAACCGTCATCGTTCAGATGCTCTTGTCCCCAGATAGCTTGTTCAAGGGCATTTGGTATCACACAGGTGCTCGTGTCTCCAGGTTCAATGATATATTAGTACGTGATAGTGTAGGTGGTCGTGTCACCAGATAGCAGGTTCAATGGCAACCATTATTGCACAGGTGGTCGTGTCACCTGATAGCAGGTTCAATGGTATACGTTATCGTTCAGGTGGTTGTGTCACCAGATAGCAGGTTCAATGGTATACGTTATTGTTCAGGTGGTCGTGTCACCAAACAGCAGGTTCAATGGTATACGTTATCGTTCAGGTGGTTGTGTCATCTGATAGCAGGTTCAATGGTATACGTTATCGTTCAGATGGTTGTGTCACCAGATAGCAGGTTCAATGGTATACGTTATCGTTCAGGTGGTTGTGTCACCAGATAGCAAGTTCAATGGTATACGTTATCGTTCAGGTGGTCGTGTCACCTGATAGCAGGTTCAATGGTATACGTTATCGTTCAGGTGGTTGTGTCACCAGATAGCAGGTTTAATGGTATACGTTATCGTTCAGGTGGTTGTGTCACCAGATAGCAGGTTCAATGGTATACGTTATTGTTCAGGTGGTCGTGTCACCTGATAGCAGGTTCAATGGTATACGTTATCGTTCAGGTGGTTGTGTCACCAGATAGCAGGTTCCATGGTATACGTTATCGTTCAGGTGGTTGTGTCACCAGATAGCAGGTTCCATGGTATACGTTATCGTTCAGGTGGTCGTGTCACCTGATAGCAGGTTCAATGGTACACGTTATCGATTAGGTGGTCGTGTCACCAAACAGCAGGTTCAGTGGTATACGTTATCGTACAGGTGGTCGTGTCACCAGACAACAGGTTCAATGGTACACGTTATCGTTCAGGTGGTCGTGTCATCTGATAGCAGGTTCAATGGTATACGTTATCGTTCGGGTGGTCGTGTCACCTGATAGCAGGTTCAATGGTACACGTTATCGATTAGGTGGTCGTGTCACCTGATAGCAGGTTCCATGGTATACGTTATCGTACAGGTGGTCGTGTCACCAAACAGTAGGTTCAATGGTATACGTTATCGTTCAGGTGGTCGTGTCACCAAACGGCAGGTTCAGTGGTATACGTTATCGTACAGGTGGTTGTGTCACCAGATAGCAGGTTCAATGGTACACGTTATCGTTTAGGTGATCGTGTCACCTGATAGCAGGTTCAATGGTATACGTTATCGTTCAGGTGGTCGTGTCACCAAACAGCAGGTTCAATGGTATACGTTATCGTTTAGGTGATCGTGTCACCTGATAGCAGGTTCAATGGTATACATTATCGTTCAGGTGGTCGTGTCACCTGATAACAGGTTCAATGGTACACGTTATCGATTAGGTGGTCGTATCACCTGATAGCAGGTTCCATGGTATACGTTATCGTACAGGTGGTCGTGTCACCAAACAGCAGGTTCAATGGTATACGTTATCGTACAGGTGGTCGTGTCACCTGATAGCAGGTTCAATGGTATACGTTATCGTACAGGTGGTCGTGTCACCAGACAGCAGGTTCAATGGTATACGTTATCGTACAGGTGGTCGTGTCACCAGATAGCAGGTTCAATGTTATACGTTATCGTTCAGGTGGTCCTGTCACCAGATAGCAGGTTCAATGGTACACGTTATCGTTCAGGTGCTCCTGTCACCTGATAGCAGGTTCAATGGTATACGTTATCGTACAGATGGTTGTGTCACCTAACAACAGGTTCAATGGCACACGTTATCGTTCAGGTGGTCGTTTCACCTAACAGCAGGTTCAATGGTATACGTTATCGTTCAGGTGGTCGTGTCACCAAACAGCAGGTTCAATGGTATACGTTATCGTACAGGTGGTCGTGTCACCAGATAGCAGGTTCAATGGTACACGTTATCATTCAGGTGGTCGTGTCACCAAACAGCAGGTTCAATGGTATACGTTATCGTACATGTGGTCGTGTCACCAGATAGCAGGTTCAATGGTATACGTTATCGTTCAGGTGATCGTGTTATCTGATAGCGGGTTCAATGGTATACGTTATCGTACAGGTGGTTGTGTCATCTGATAGCAGGCTCAATGGTATACGTTATTGTTCAGGTGGTCGTGTCACCAAACAGCAGGTTCAATGGTATACGTTATCGTTCAGGTGGTCGTGTCACCAAACAGCAGGTTCAATGGTATACGTTATCGTTCAGGTGGTCGTGTCACCAGACAGCAGATTCAATGGTATACGTTATCGTACAGGTGGTCGTGTCACCAGATAGCAGGTTCAATGGTATACGTTATCGTTCATGTGGTCGTGTCATCTGATAGCAGGTTCAATGGTATACGTTATCGTTCAGGTGGTTGTGTCATTTGATAGCAGGTTCAATGGTATACGTTATCGTTCAGGTGGTTGTGTCATCTGATAGCAGGTTCAATGTTATACGTTATTGTTCAGGTGGTCGTGTCACCAAACAGCAGGTTCAATGGTATACGTTATCGTTCAGGTGGTCGTGTCACCAAACAGCAGGTTCAATGGTATACGTTATCGTTTAGGTGATCGTGTCACCTGATAGCAGGTTCAATGGTATACATTATCGTTCAGGTGGTCGTGTCACCTGATAACAGGTTCAATGGTACACGTTATCGATTAGGTGGTCGTATCACCTGATAGCAGGTTCCATGGTATACGTTATCGTACAGGTGGTCGTGTCACCAAACAGCAGGTTCAATGGTATACGTTATCGTACAGGTGGTCGTGTCACCTGATAGCAGGTTCAATGGTATACGTTATCGTACAGGTGGTCGTGTCACCAGACAGCAGGTTCAATGGTATACGTTATCGTACAGGTGGTCGTGTCACCAGATAGCAGGTTCAATGTTATACGTTATCGTTCAGGTGGTCCTGTCACCAGATAGCAGGTTCAATGGTACACTTTATCGTTCAGGTGCTCCTGTCACCTGATAGCAGGTTCAATGGTATACGTTATCGTACAGATGGTTGTGTCACCTAACAACAGGTTCAATGGCACACGTTATCGTTCAGGTGGTCGTTTCACCAAACAGCAGGTTCAATGGTATACGTTATCGTTCAGGTGGTCGTGTCACCAAACAGCAGGTTCAATGGTATACGTTATCGTACAGGTGGTCGTGTCACCAGATAGCAGGTTCAATGGTACACGTTATCATTCAGGTGGTCGTGTCACCAAACAGCAGGTTCAATGGTATACGTTATCGTACATGTGGTCGTGTCACCAGATAGCAGGTTCAATGGTATACGTTATCGTTCAGGTGATCGTGTTATCTGATAGCGGGTTCAATGGTATACGTTATCGTACAGGTGGTTGTGTCATCTGATAGCAGGCTCAATGGTATACGTTATTGTTCAGGTGGTCGTGTCACCAAACAGCAGGTTCAATGGTATACGTTATCGTTCAGGTGGTCGTGTCACCAAACAGCAGGTTCAATGGTATACGTTATCGTTCAGGTGGTCGTGTCACCAGACAGCAGATTCAATGGTATACGTTATCGTACAGGTGGTCGTGTCACCAGATAGCAGGTTCAATGGTATACGTTATCGTTCATGTGGTCGTGTCATCTGATAGCAGGTTCAATGGTATACGTTATCGTTCAGGTGGTTGTGTCATTTGATAGCAGGTTCAATGGTATACGTTATCGTTCAGGTGGTTGTGTCATCTGATAGCAGGTTCAATGTTATACGTTATTGTTCAGGTGGTCGTGTCACCAAACAGCAGGTTCAATGGTATACGTTATCGTTCAGGTGGTCGTGTCACCAAACAGCAGGTTCAATGGTATAGGTTATCGTTTAGGTGATCGTGTCACCAAACAGCAGGTTCAGTGGTATACGTTATCGTTCAGGTGGTCGTGTCACCAAACAGCAGGTTCAATGGTATACGTTATCGTTCAGGTGGTCGTGTCACCTGATAGCTGGTTCAATGGTGTACGTCATCGTACAGGTGGTTGTGTCATCTGATAGCAGGTTCAATGGTATACGTTATTGTTCAGGTGGTCGTGTCACCAAACAGCAGGTTCAATGGTATACGTTATTGTTCAGGTGGTCGCTTCACCAAACAGCAGGTTCAATGGTATACGTTATCGTTCAGGTGGTCATGTCACCAAACAGCAGGTTCAATGGTATACGTTATCGTTCAGGTGGTCGTGTCACCTGATAGCTGGCTCAATGGTATACGTTATCGTACAGGTGGTTGTGTCATCTGATAGCAGGTTCAATGGTATACGTTATTGTTCAGGTGGTCGTGTCACGAAACAGCAGGTTCAATGGTATACGTTATTGTTCAGGTGGTCGTGTCACCAAACAGCAGGTTCAATGGTATACGTTATCGTTCAGGTGGTCGTGTCACCAAACAGCAGGTTCAATGGTATACGTTATCGTTGTCACCAAACAGCAGGTTCAGTGGTATACGTTATCGTTCAGGTGGTCGTGTCATCAAACAGCCGGTTCAATGGTATACGCTATCGTTCAGGTGGTCGTGTCACCAAACAGCAGGTTCAGTGGTATACGTTATCGTTCAGGTGATCGTGTCACCAAACAGCAGGTTCAATGGTATACGTTATCGTTCAGGTGGTCGTGTCATCAAACAGCCGGTTCAATGGTATACGCTATCGTTCAGGTGGTCGTGTCACAAAACCGCAGGTTCAATGGTATAGGTTATCGTTCAGGTGGTTGTGTCATCTGATAGCAGGTTCAATGGTATACGTTATCGTTCAGGTGGTTGTGTCATCTGATAGCAGGTTCAATGGTATACGTTATCGTTCAGGTGGTCGTGTCACCTGATAGCTGGTTCAATGGTATACGTTATCGTACAGGTGGTTGTGTCATCTGATAGCAGGTTCAATGGTATACGTTATTGTTCAGGTGGTCGTGACACCAAACAGCAGGTTCAATGGTATACGTTATCGTTTAGGTGGTCGTGTCATCTGATAGCAGGTTCAATGGTATACGTTATCGTACAGGTGGTGGCGTAACCTGATAGCAGGTTCAATGGTATAACGTTATGCTTAAGGTGTCGTTTCACCAGAGAGCAGGTTCAATGGTATACGTTATCGTTCATGTGGTCGTGTCACCTGATAGCAGGATCAATAGAATACATTATAGTACAGGTGGTCGTGTCATCTGATATCAGGTTCAATGGCATACGTTATCGTTCAAGTGGTCGTGTCACCAGACAGCAGGTTCAATGGTATACGTTATCGTAGAGGTTGTCGTGTCACCTGATAGCAAGATCGATGGCTTACGTAATCGTACAGGTGGTCGTGTCATCAGACAGCAGGTTCAATTGTATATGTTATCGTACAGGTGGTCGTGTCACCAGACAGCAGGTTCAATGGTATACGTTATCGTTCAGGTGATCGTGTTATCTGATAGCAGGTTCAATGGTATACGTTATCGTACAAGTGGTTGTGTCATCTGATAGCAGGTTCAATGGTATACGTTTTTGTTCAGGTGGTCGTGTCACCAAACCGCAGGTTCAATGGTATACGTTATCGAACAGGTGGTCGTGTCACCAGATAGCAGGTTCAGTGGTATACATTATCGTTCAGGTGGTCGTGTCACCAAACAGCAGGTTCAATGGTATACGTTATCGTTCAGGTGGTTGTGTCATTTGATAGCAGGTTCAATGGTATACGTTATCGTTCAGGTGGTTGTGTCATCTGATAGCAGGTTCAATGGTATACGTTATTGTTCAGGTGGTCGTGTCACCAAACAGCAGGTTCAATGGTATACGTTATCGTTCAGGTGGTCGTGTCACCAAACAGCAGGTTCAATGGTATAGGTTATCGTTTAGGTGATTGTGTCACCTGATAGCTGGTTCAATGGTATACGTTATCGTACAGGTGGTTGTGTCATCTGATAGCAGGTTCAATGGTATACGTTATTGTTCAGGTGGTCGTGTCACCAAACAGCAGGTTCAATGGTATACGTTATCGTTCAGGTGGTCGTGTCACCAAACAGCAGGTTCAATGGTATAGGTTATCGTTTAGGTGATCGTGTCACCAAACAGCAGGTTCAGTGGTATACGTTATCGTTCAGGTGGTCGTGTCACCAGATAGCAGGTTCAATGGTATACGTTATCGTTCAGGTGGTCGTGTCACCAAACAGCAGGTTCAATGGTATACGTTATTGTTCAGGTGGTCGTGACACCAAACAGCAGGTTCAATGGTATACGTTATCGTTCAGGTGCTCGTGTCACCAGATAGCAGGTTCAATGGTATACGTTATCGTTCAGGTGGTTGTGTCACCTGACAGCTGGTTCAATGGTATACGTTATCGTTCAGGTGATCGTATCACCAAACAGCAGGTTCAGTGGTATACGTTATCGTTCAGGTGGTCGTGTCACCAGATTGCAGGTTCAGTGGTATACGTTATCGTTCAGGTGGTCGTGTCACCAAACAGCAGGTTCAATGGTATACGTTATTGTTCAGGTGGTCGTGTCACCAAACAGCAGGTTCAATGGTATACGTTATAGTTCAGGTGCTCGTGTCACCAGATAGCAGGTTCAATGGTATACGTTATCGTTCAGGTGGTTGTGTCACCTGATAGCTGGTTCAATGGTATACGTTATCGTTCAGGTGGTTGTGTCATCTGATAGCAGGTTCAATGGTATACGTTATTGTTCAGGTGGTCGTGTCACCAAACAACAGGTTCAATGGTATACGTTATCGTACAGGTGGTCGTGTCACCAAACAGCAGGTTCAATGGTATACGTTATCGTTTAGGTGATCGTGTCACCAAACAGCAGGTTCAGTGGTATACGTTATCGTTCAGGTGGTCGTGTCATCAAACAGCTGGTTCAATGGTATACGCTATCGTTCAGGTGGTCGTGTCACAAAACCGCAGGTTCAATGGTATAGGTTATCGTTCAAGTGGTTGTGTCATCTGATACCAGGTTCAATGGTATACGTTATCGTTCAGGTGGTTATGTCATCTGATAGCAGGTTCAATGGTATACGTTATCGTTCAGGTGGTCGTGTCACCTGATAGCTGGTTCAATGGTATACGTTATCGTACAGGTGGTTGTGTTATCTGATAGCTGGTTCAATGGTATACGTTATCGTACAGGTGGTTGTGTCATCTGATAGCAGGTTCAATGGTATACGTTATCGTTTAGGTGGTCGTGTCACCAGATAGCAGGATCAATGGTATAACGTTATGCTTAAGGTGTCGTTTCACCAGACAGCAGGTTCAATGGTATACGTTATCGTTCATGTGGTCGTGTCACCTGATAGCAGGATCAATAGAATACATTATCGTACAGGTGATCGTGTCACCTGATAGCAGGTTCAATTGCATACGTTATCGTTCAAGTGGTCGTGTCACAAGACAGCAGGTTCAATGGTATACGTTATCGTAGATGTTGTCGTGTCACCTGATAGCAAGATCAATGGCTTACGTAATCGTACAGGTGGTCGTGTCATCAGACAGCAGGTTCAATTGTATGCGTAATCGTACAGGTGGTCGTGTCACCAGACAGCAGGTTCAATGGTATACGTTATCGTTCAGGTGGTTGTGTCACCTGACAGCTGGTTCAATGGTATACGTTATCGTTCAGGTGATCGTATCACCAAACAGCAGGTTCAGTGGTATACGTTATCGTTCAGGTGGTCGTGTCACCAGATTGCAGGTTCAGTGGTATACGTTATCGTTCAGGTGGTCGTGTCACCAAACAGCAGGTTCAATGGTATACGTTATTGTTCAGGTGGTCGTGTCACCAAACAGCAGGTTCAATGGTATACGTTATAGTTCAGGTGCTCGTGTCACCAGATAGCAGGTTCAATGGTATACGTTATCGTTCAGGTGGTTGTGTCACCTGATAGCTGGTTCAATGGTATACGTTATCGTTCAGGTGGTTGTGTCATCTGATAGCAGGTTCAATGGTATACGTTATTGTTCAGGTGGTCGTGTCACCAAACAACAGGTTCAATGGTATACGTTATCGTACAGGTGGTCGTGTCACCAAACAGCAGGTTCAATGGTATACGTTATCGTTTAGGTGATCGTGTCACCAAACAGCAGGTTCAGTGGTATACGTTATCGTTCAGGTGGTCGTGTCATCAAACAGCTGGTTCAATGGTATACGCTATCGTTCAGGTGGTCGTGTCACAAAACCGCAGGTTCAATGGTATAGGTTATCGTTCAAGTGGTTGTGTCATCTGATACCAGGTTCAATGGTATACGTTATCGTTCAGGTGGTTATGTCATCTGATAGCAGGTTCAATGGTATACGTTATCGTTCAGGTGGTCGTGTCACCTGATAGCTGGTTCAATGGTATACGTTATCGTACAGGTGGTTGTGTTATCTGATAGCTGGTTCAATGGTATACGTTATCGTACAGGTGGTTGTGTCATCTGATAGCAGGTTCAATGGTATACGTTATCGTTTAGGTGGTCGTGTCACCAGATAGCAGGATCAATGGTATAACGTTATGCTTAAGGTGTCGTTTCACCAGACAGCAGGTTCAATGGTATACGTTATCGTTCATGTGGTCGTGTCACCTGATAGCAGGATCAATAGAATACATTATCGTACAGGTGATCGTGTCACCTGATAGCAGGTTCAATTGCATACGTTATCGTTCAAGTGGTCGTGTCACAAGACAGCAGGTTCAATGGTATACGTTATCGTAGATGTTGTCGTGTCACCTGATAGCAAGATCAATGGCTTACGTAATCGTACAGGTGGTCGTGTCATCAGACAGCAGGTTCAATTGTATGCGTAATCGTACAGGTGGTCGTGTCACCAGACAGCAGGTTCAATGGTATACGTTATCGTTCAGGTGGTTGTGTCACCTGACAGCTGGTTCAATGGTATACGTTATCGTTCAGGTGATCGTATCACCAAACAGCAGGTTCAGTGGTATACGTTATCGTTCAGGTGGTCGTGTCACCAGATTGCAGGTTCAGTGGTATACGTTATCGTTCAGGTGGTCGTGTCACCAAACAGCAGGTTCAATGGTATACGTTATTGTTCAGGTGGTCGTGTCACCAAACAGCAGGTTCAATGGTATACGTTATAGTTCAGGTGCTCGTGTCACCAGATAGCAGGTTCAATGGTATACGTTATCGTTCAGGTGGTTGTGTCACCTGATAGCTGGTTCAATGGTATACGTTATCGTTCAGGTGGTTGTGTCATCTGATAGCAGGTTCAATGGTATACGTTATTGTTCAGGTGGTCGTGTCACCAAACAACAGGTTCAATGGTATACGTTATCGTACAGGTGGTCGTGTCACCAAACAGCAGGTTCAATGGTATACGTTATCGTTTAGGTGATCGTGTCACCAAACAGCAGGTTCAGTGGTATACGTTATCGTTCAGGTGGTCGTGTCATCAAACAGCTGGTTCAATGGTATACGCTATCGTTCAGGTGGTCGTGTCACAAAACCGCAGGTTCAATGGTATAGGTTATCGTTCAAGTGGTTGTGTCATCTGATACCAGGTTCAATGGTATACGTTATCGTTCAGGTGGTTATGTCATCTGATAGCAGGTTCAATGGTATACGTTATCGTTCAGGTGGTCGTGTCACCTGATAGCTGGTTCAATGGTATACGTTATCGTACAGGTGGTTGTGTTATCTGATAGCTGGTTCAATGGTATACGTTATCGTACAGGTGGTTGTGTCATCTGATAGCAGGTTCAATGGTATACGTTATCGTTTAGGTGGTCGTGTCACCAGATAGCAGGATCAATGGTATAACGTTATGCTTAAGGTGTCGTTTCACCAGACAGCAGGTTCAATGGTATACGTTATCGTTCATGTGGTCGTGTCACCTGATAGCAGGATCAATAGAATACATTATCGTACAGGTGATCGTGTCACCTGATAGCAGGTTCAATTGCATACGTTATCGTTCAAGTGGTCGTGTCACAAGACAGCAGGTTCAATGGTATACGTTATCGTAGATGTTGTCGTGTCACCTGATAGCAAGATCAATGGCTTACGTAATCGTACAGGTGGTCGTGTCATCAGACAGCAGGTTCAATTGTATGCGTAATCGTACAGGTGGTCGTGTCACCAGACAGCAGGTTCAATGGTATACGTTATCGTACAGGTGGTTATGTCATCTGATAGCAGGTTCAATGGCATACGTTATTGTTCAGGTGGTCGTGTCACCTGATAGCTGGTTCAATGGTATACGTTATCGTACAGGTGGTTGTGTTATCTAATAGCAGGTTCAATGGTATACGTTATTGTTCAGGTGGTCGTGTCATCTGATAGCAGGTTCAATGGTATACGTTATTGTTCAGGTGGTCGTGTCACCAAACAGCAGGTTCAATGGTATACGTTATCGTACAGGTGCTCGTGTCACCAGATAGCAGGTTCAATGGTATACGTTATCGTTCAGGTGGTTGGGTCACCTGATAGCTGGTTCAATGGTATACGTTATCGTTCAGGTGATCGTGTCACCAAACAGCAGGTTCAGTGGTATACGTTATCGTTCAGGTGGTTGTGTCACCAGATAGCAGGTTCAGTGGTATACATTATCGTTCAGGTGGTCGTGTCACCAAACAGCAGGTTCAAAGGTATACGTTATTGTTCAGGTGGTCGTGACACCAAACAGCAGGTTCAATGGTATACGTTATTGTTCAGGTGGTCGTGTCACCAAACAGCAGGTTTAATGGTATACGTTATAGTTCAGGTGCTCGTGTCACCAGATAGCAGGTTCAATGGTATACGTTATCGTTCAGGTGGTTGTGTCACCTGATAGCTGGTTCAATGGTATACGTTATCGTTCAGGTGGTTGTGTCATCTGATAGCAGGTTCAATGGTATACGTTATTGTTCAGGTGGTCGTGTCACCAAACAGCAGGTTCAATGGTATACGTTATCGTTCAGGTGGTCGTGTCACCAAACAGCAGGTTCAATGGTATACGTTATCGTACAGGTGGTCGTGTCACCAAACAGCAGGTTCAATGGTATACGTTATCGTTTAGGTGATCGTGTCACCAAACAGCAGGTTCAGTGGTATACGTTATCGTTCAGGTGGTCGTGTCATCAAACAGCCGGTTCAATGGTATACGCTATCGTTCAGGTGGTCGTGTCACAAAACCGCAGGTTCAATGGTATAGGTTATCGTTCAGGTGGTTGTGTCATCTGATAGCAGGTTCAATGGTATACGTTATCGTTCAGGTGGTTGTGTCATCTGATAGCAGGTTCAATGGTATACCTTATCGTTCAGGTGGTCGTGTCACCTGATAGCTGGTTCAATGGTATACGTTATCGTACAGGTGGTTGTGTCATCTGATAGCAGGTTCAATGGTATACGTTATCGTTCAGGTGGTCGTGTCACCTGATAGCTTGTTCAATGGTATACGTTATCGTACAGGTGGTTGTGTCATCTGATAGCAGGTTCAATGGTATACGTTATCGTTTAGGTGGTCGTGTCACCAGATAGCAGGTTCAATGGTATAACGTTATGCTTAAGGTGTCGTTTCACCAAACAGCAGGTTCAATGGTATACGTTATCGTTCATGTGGTCGTGTCACCTGATAGCAGGATCAATAGAATACATTATCGTACAGGTGGTCGTGTCACCTGATAGCAGGTTCAATGGCATACGTTATCGTTCAAGTGGTCGTGTCACCAGACAACATGTTCAATGGTATACGTTATCGTAGAGGTTGTCGTGTCACCTGATAGCAAGATCGATGGCTTACGTAATCGTACAGGTGGTCGTGTCATCAGACAGAAGGTTCAATTGTATACGTAATCGTACAGATGGTAGTGTCACCAGACAGCAGGTTCAATGGTATACGTTATCGTACAGGTGGTTGTGTCATCTGATAGCAGGTTCAATGGTATACGTTATTGTTCAGGTGGTCGTGTCACCTGATAGCTGGTTCAATGGTATACGTTATCGTACAGGTGGTTGTGTCATCTGATAGCAGGTTCAATGGTATACGTTATTGTTCAGGTGGTCGTGTCATCTGATAGCAGGTTCAATGGTATACGTTATTGTTCAGGTGGTCGTGTCATCTGATAGCTGGTTCAATGGTATACATTATCGTACAGGTGGTTGTGTCATCTGATAGCAGGTTCAATGGTATACGTTATCGTACAGGTGGTTGTGTCATCTGATAGCAGGTTCATTGGTATACGTAATCGTACAGGTGGTCGTGTCACCAGACAGCAAGTTAAATGGAATACGTTATCGTTCAAGTGGTCGTGTCACCAGACAACATGTTCAATGGTATACGTTATCGTAGAGGTTGTCGTGTCACCTGATAGCAAGATCGATGGCTTACGTAATCGTACAGGTGGTCGTGTCATCAGACAGAAGGTTCAATTGTATACGTAATCGTACAGATGGTAGTGTCACCAGACAGCAGGTTCAATGGTATACGTTATCGTACAGGTGGTTGTGTCACCTGATAGCTGGTTCAATGGTATACGTTATCGTACAGGTGGTTGTGTCATCTGATAGCAGGTTCAATGGTATACGTTATTGTTCAGGTGGTCGTGTCATCTGATAGCAGGTTCAATGGTATACGTTATTGTTCAGGTGGTCGTGTCATCTGATAGCTGGTTCAATGGTATACATTATCGTACAGGTGGTTGTGTCATCTGATAGCAGGTTCAATGGTATACGTTATCGTACAGGTGGTTGTGTCATCTGATAGCAGGTTCATTGGTATACGTAATCGTACAGGTGGTCGTGTCACCAGACAGCAGGTTAAATGGAATACGTTATCGTACAGGTGGTTGTGTCATCTGATAGCAGGTTCAATGATATACGTTATTGTTCAGGTGGTCGTGTCACCTGATAGCAGGTTCAATGGTATACGTTATCGTTCAGGTGGTCGTGTCACCTGATAGCTGGTTCAATGGTATACGTTATCGTACAGGTGGTTGTGTCATCTGATAGCAGGTTCAATGGTATACGTTATTGTTCAGGTGGTCGTGTCACCAAACAGCAGGTTCAATGGTATACGTTATTGTTCAGGTGGTCGTGTCACCAAACAGCAGGTTCAATGGTATACGTTATCGTTCAGGTGGTTGTGTCACCAAACAGCAGGTTCAGTGGTATACGTTATCGTACAGGTGGTTGTGTCATCTGATAGCAGGTTCAATGGTATACGTTATTGTTCAGGTGGTCGTGTCACCAAACAGCAGGTTCAATGGTATACGTTATCGTACAGGTGCTCGTGTCACCAGATAGCAGGTTCAGTGGTATACGTTATCGTTCAGGTGGTTGTGTCATCTGATAGCAGGTTCAATGGTATACGTTATTGTTCAGGTGGTTGTGTCACCAAACAGCAGGTTCAATGGTATACGTTATTGTTCAGGTGGTCGTGTCACCAAACAGCAGGTTCAATGGTATACGTTATCGTTCAGGTGGTCGTGTCACCAAACAGCAGGTTCAATGGTATACGTTATCGTACAGGTGGTCGTGTCACCTGATAGCAGATTCAATGGTATACGTTATCGTTCAGGTGGTCGTGTCACCAAACAGCAGGTTCAATGGTATACGTAATCGTACAGGTGGTCGTGTCACCAAACAGCAGGTTCAATGGTATACGTTATTGTTCAGGTGGTCGTGTCACCAAACAGCAGGTTCAATGGTATACGTTATCGTACAGGTGGTCGTGTCACCAAACAGCAGGTTCAATGGTACACGTTATCGTTCAGGTGATCGTGTCACCAAACAGCAGGTTCAGTGGTATACGTTATCGTTCAGGTGGTCGTGTCACCAAACAGCAGGTTCAATGGTATACGTTATCGTTCAGGTGGTTGTGTCATCTGATAGCAGGTTCAATGGTACACGTTATCGTTCAGGTGGTCGTGTCACCAAACAGCCGGTTCAATGGTATACGTTATCGTACAGGTGGTTGTGTCATCCGATAGCAGGTTCAATGGTACACGTTATTGTTCAGGTGGTCGTGTCACCAAACAGCAGGTTCAATGGTATACGTTATCGTACAGGTGGTTGTGTCATCTGATAGCAGGTTCAATGGTATACGTTATCGTTCAGGTGGTCGTGTCACCAAACAGCAGGTTCAATGGTATACGTTATCGTACAGGTGGTTGTGTCATCTGATAGCAGGTTCAGTGGTATACGTTATTGTTCAGGTGGTCGTGTCACCAAACAGCAGGTTCAATGGTATACGTTATCGTACAGGTGGTTGTGTCATCTGATAGCAGGTTCAGTGGTATATGTTATCGTTCAGGTGGTCGTGTCACCAAACACCAGGTTCAATGGTATAGGTTATCGTTTAGGTGATCGTGTCACCAAACAGCAGGTTCAATTGTATACGTTATCGTACAGGTGGTCGTGTCACCAAACAGCAGGTTCAATGGTATACGTTATCGTTCAGGTGGTTGTGTAATCTGATAGCAGGTTCAATGGTACACGTTATCGTTCAGGTGGTCGTGTCACCAAACAGCAGGTTCAATGGTATACGTTACCGTACAGGTGGTTGTGTCATCTGATAGCAGGTTCAATGGTACACGTTATTGTTCAGGTGGTCGTGTCACCAAACAGCAGGTTCAATGGTATACGTTATCGTTTAGGTGGTTGTGTCACCAGATAACAGGTTCAATGGTATACGTTATCGTACAGGTGGATGTGTCATCTGATAGCAGGTTCAATGGTACACGTTATTGTTCAGGTGGTCGTGTCACCAAACAGCAGGTTCAATGGTATACGTTATCGTTCAGGTGGTTGTGTCATCTGATAGCAGGTTCAATGGTATACGTTATTATTCAGGTGGTCGTGACACCAAACAGCAGGTTCAATTGTATACGTTATCGTACAGGTGGTCGTGTCACCAAACAGCAGGTTCAATGGTATACGTTATCGTTCAGGTGGTTGTGTCATCTGATAGCAGGTTCAATTGTATACGTTATCGTTTAGGTGGTCGTGTCATCTGATAGCAGGTTCAATGGTATACGTTATCATACAGGTGGTCGTGTAACCTGATAGCAGGTTCAATGGTATAACGTTATGCTTAAGGTGTCGTGTCACCAAACAGCAGGTTCAATGGTATACGTTATCGTTCATGTGGTCGTGTCACCTGATAGCAGGATCAATATAATACATTATCGTACAGGTGGTCGTGTCACCTGATAGCAGGTTCAATGGCATACGTTATCGTTCAAGTGGTCGTGTCACCAGACAGCAGGTTCAATGGTATACGTTATCGTAGAGGTTGTCGTGTCACCTGATAGCAAGATCGATGGCTTACGTAATCGTACAGGTGGTCGTGTCATCAGACAGCAGGTTCAATTGTATACGTAATCGTACAGGTGGTCGTGTCACCAGACAGCAGGTTCAATGGTAGACGTTATCGTACAGGTGGTCGTGTCACCTGATAGCAGGTTCAATGGTATACGTTATCGTACAGGTGGTCGTGTCACCTGATAGCTGGTTCAATGGTATACGTTATCGTACAGGTGGTCGTGTCACCTGATACTGGTAGCTGGTTCAATGGCATACGTTATCGTACAGGTGGTCGTGTCACCTGATAGCTGGTTCAATGGTATACGTTATCGTACAGGTGGTCGTGTCACCTGATACTGGTAGCTGGTTCAATGGCATACGTTATCGTACAGGTGGTCGTGTCACCTGATAGCTGGTTCAATGGTATACGTTATCGTACAGGTGGTCGTGTCACCTGATACTGGTAGCTGGTTCAATGGCATACGTTATCGTACAGGTGGGCGTGTCACCTGATAGCTGGTTCAATGGTATACGTTATCGTACAGTTGGTCGTGTCACCTGATAGCTGGTTCAATGGCATACGGTATCGTACAGGTGGTCGTGTCACCTGATAGCTGGTTCAATGGCATACGTTATCGTACAGGTGGTCGTGTCACCTGATAGCTGGTTCAATGGCATACGCTATCGTACAGGTGGTCGTGTCACCTGATAGCTGGTTCAATGGCATACGTTATCGTACAGGTGGTCGTGTCACCTGATAGCTGGTTCAATGGTATAACGTTATGATTAAGGTGGTCGTTTCACCAGACATCAGGTTCAATGGTATAACGTTATCGTTCAGGTGCTCGTGTCACCTGATAGCAGGTTCAATGGTATAACGTTATGATTAAGGTGCTCGTGTCAACAAATAGCAGGTTCACGGGCATGCATGCATGCGATTTCTTTATTCAATATATATTACCATCAGATAAAATATGAAGTCACATGTTTGCTGTTGCAATCACTTTCATCACGTCCAAAACCAGAAACAACTCTAACCAATTTAGCTTCCAATACCGAAGTGTTGCATTGTATTGTCACCATCCGTAGCATATGAGCTCATGCCCGGTTTTAATGGATTAGTGTTGTTCTATACTTAATTTTCTACATGGTACTTTGTTGACTTATTGTATTGTCTATGCGTCTTCAATTAGCTGCTTCTGATAACAACTTTAGATATATTCAAAATTTAGTGTAGTTTGAACTTGTGGCATTTTAACTTTGCATTTGTATTGCTTTTTGTTCTTATTTTGTTTATATGGCGTTTTACTTTACATTTATCTCACACATATTATTTGTTCCTCTCTAAACACATTGAATTAGAAATAACCTCGATACAACATTATGTGACAAAGTTTGTGAGTGACTGGCGACAGGTCGGTGGTTATCTCCGGTTCCCTCCACCAATAAAATTGACTGCCACGATATAACTGAAATATTGTTGAAAGTTGCGTTAAATACCATAAAGCAAACCTAATATTCCAGAAATGCGGCGTGTGCACTGAATAAAATATCTAGGATTTTATTACTATCACTAGTCTACTTGTAGCCTATTAGTTCCCAATGATATAATCCGCCCAGTAGTCAGTGCCACGACACTCTGACATGGTTTATTAGATATATTTATGCTTGAAATGTACTAAGGTAACATCTTTCTATCCTGGTTTGGTTTACCAGTTCCCAATCTGTTGACTATGATGAAGGGCCCGGGTGGCTAAATGAGTTAGGTAGTTAGATTACCTAACAACTCATACAAGCCTATCACCAATACGGCGTGGATTCGCTCCTGGCTTTGTAAATTATAAAAAGGGTGCACTCGACTCGCAGCCGCAAGTGATAAAGTTTACCAGTTGCTTGCCCATGGTCGGTGATTCTCTCCGGGTACTCCGGCTTCTTCCACCACTAAAACTGGTCTCCATGATGAAGCTGAAATATTGCTGAAAGAGGCGTTAAACACAAATAAATCAATAAATCAATCAATGTTAACTATGATTGTACCTGATTATTTGAAGAAATGGTTCCTCTGCACTAAATTACATATCTACATGTGTATCATAGCAGAGGTAATTGGGCGTGAACTTGTGTCGCTTTAACAAATAATATTTTGCTCTGATTTAATATAAATCATTGCAAAGACGCTTGTGTCATTATATTGATATATATTCATATTACTGCTGTACTTGTCAAAAAAAAGCAACAAAAACAAAAAAACAAAATGTACCGGACATATGATTATTTTACAATTATATCCGGGTTTGTTTTGGAAACATCCAAACATGATAATTAAGATTGTTTAATAATCACATATCATTTCTTGTAGACAATTATCCATATAAAAAACAGGCAAAATAAATATCAAACAATATAATAAAAATGAAGAATAGAAATTAAATCCATGTTTGTTTTGAAAACATCCATACATGATGATAACAATTATTTGATAAAACTAAAGTTTGATTAATTGCATATCATTTCTTCTAGACAATTAGCCATATACAAAACATGCAAAATGAATTTTTAACAATATAATAAAAATGTAGAATATAAATTAATAGCAACATCATAAAAACTCCGGATAAAAAACATAACACCAATAACATGTTTAAAAACTAAAATAACAACATGAACTTTCACTAAATAACGGCCATAAATCTTTCACAAAACAGCAGTAGTACGACCAAAAACTCCCATAAAATACAAGTATTGCAACCAGAAATTCCCACAAAATACCTACAGTGTACTATGTAACTCGCACAAAATAAGGGAGTGCGATCAGAAACAACTACAAAAGACCGATATTGTGACCAAGAAAGTCCCCTAAAAGACCGGTAGGTCTGCCAAGAAAAGCTCCACAAATACCGAAAGTATGACATGGAAATCACAATAAATGCCGGTAGTGTAACCAGGGCTACCAGTGAGTCAATTTATCCTATTGCATGCGCGAAGATTAGACACAATGATACGTTTTATCAAATCATATTACATGGCATATGAAGATTCAAAAGAACTGTATATAAATATACTTGTCTTATCCACCGACATAGTTTGATTCGGTATACATATATTAAAATGAGAGAGAACCTTTTCATTTCAATTTGTTTTGCTTTCCAAATATATTGTTGGGATCCAATAAACCGGTTAAACCCGGTATATATTTGTGTTCCTGTCCCAATTCAGGGCCTGAATTTTCAACGTCATATGTCATCGTGATCTTTATTTGTGCTCAGTGAAAGGGTGTTTGAGCCCATACATTTAAATTAACCCCGTTACTTTTTATTAAATGTAAATAACACAGGGTGAAAATATATACCTACACAGCAGTAAATATAAGTACATGATTGATTAATTGATTGATTGATTGATTGTGTTTAACGTCACTTTCAGCAATATTTCAGCTATATCATGGCGACCAGTTTTAGTGGTGGAAGAAGCCGAGTACCCGGAGAGAACCACCGACCATGGACAAGCAATTGGTAAACTTTATCACTTGCGGCTGCGAGTCGAGTACATCCTTTTTTGTAATTTTCAAAGCCGGGCGCGAACCCACGCCGTATTGGTGATAGGCTTGTATGAGTTGTTAGGTAATCCAACTACCTAACTCATTGAGCCACCCGAGCCTCTCTACAACTACCTAACTCGTTGAGCCACCCGGGCCTCTCTACAACTACCTAACTCATAGAGCCACCCGAGCCCAATATAAGTACAGTATCGTGGTAATCAAACATCATATTATTCTAAGATGATTATGGATTATTTTGAAACGTCACATACAAAATGTACCAGCGTCATTATCAATAAAGAAACACATTTTATTTCTTTGATTCTGTCAAATACAAAATGATATTGGGCTGGTGTTAGATGTTTTATGTATATTTGTACAGTCTTAAAGAGATGATAAAAATGGCTTAACGATCATGGGATTGACCAAAAAAACGAAATTACATTTCATTTATTATTCGTAATCACGGTTTCGTCAATACACAAGTAATTAGGCATTTTAATTAATGTCACTGTTTGTGATATCTATTACCATAGAAATGAATTCGGGGTCATAAATTCGCATTGCAATTTGTGATCGTGACATTCAATCAGCCATTACTGATTAAGAACGGAAATAAAGAATTTAAATTCGAAACTACGGATCCCATAAAATGTACTATTGATATTTTCTTTAATAGAATTTAAAATCCGTGAAATCTTATTATAATCTGTATTTATGGGTATTATTTAAAACAGTGACGATGTCTTCCATTTTATCATGGAAATAAACCATTTCCACATTTCCGACGCTGATTTTATAAATTTAATTCTTAAAATAATTTGATTTAATAACGGGGTTATTTCACTTTAAGGCGAACAAAAGGTAAATTAACATACATTTTTTTTCCATAATCTGTACAAAACTTTAATGTTGAAACAATTTTTTAATTTCCATTTGCTATAACAAAAAATAATAATGATAATAACCCTGTGATGTTTTACAGGGTTCCAATATCAACACATTAAGGGGAAATTATACTCAAATTCGTTGTGCCTTTCCTTGCTAGTCCGGATACTATTTTGCTCGTCGTAATGGAAATAAACAAGGTGTAAAAACATATAATTTTAGAATCGAATCCGGAATCTGCAAAGTTATATTGCATGAAATTTTAGAGAAATGACACATGGTAAAATAAAAGAGGTCGTTGTGCTATTATGCTGGTTTCCTGCCTAAGATAAATTGGTACCAGTAATGAACATACATACATGGAGGGACGCCATTGCTTAACACCACGAATTATATCTGCGCAATGTTTCAGAGTTTTCTTATTGCTGTGTCGTTGTATAAAATGCATGCTAAGAGAAAATACCACATCAATGACGTAATATTTTCTAAAAAATGCAGTTCTCTATTTCCAAGTAAACGATGGCATTGGACCATACCAGTCTAGATATATGAATATCCGTGATATATATAGTCAATGAGCCAGTTTACTCCGCCAATAAAACTGACTGCCACGATATAGCTGAAATATTGAGATTGTGGCGTCAACACCATAACCATGGCCATGTACGCCATTCTAACATTTAATTGAAATTATGTAAAATAATTATTAAAATTTGATGTTTGTCCTTAATTTGTATATCATTTTTCGATATATTTACTGATGTACATTCTACATGGTAATATTGATGCGTAATTATAAATATTTGATATCTTAGATCCGTTGTTCTCTTGATTGTGTTAAGGTAACTTTTAAACTGAAATTAAAAGTGCTACGATCATGCGTGCAAAATCTTATGACTGGTAGAGACATTCATAAAAACTATGGAAATACTATTCAAAATGGTCATGTAAAGCGCCACAATTAAGAAAAGTTTGCGAACTCCAGATAAATAAGGATGAAATCAAGTGATCCACGATGGTGTGCGGTTCCTGCTCCACTAGTGATACCCATCGTGTTACTATTATATAATACACATAAAATTTCAGAATCATCAGAAACAATATTTGCTGAAAACATATTGAAGTGTGATTCCAGTTTTGCTATATCTTAGATCATTTGTTTTGTTTATGGAGTTTTTGCTAAATTTTAAACTGAAATTAAAAATGTTACAAAAGCGTATTACTATTACAACCATTCATAAAAGCTGTGGACATACTACCGCTCAATTTCAGTGTAACGCGTGATTGATTGATTTGATTTTTGGTGTTTAACGCCACTTTCAGCAATATTTCAGCTATATCATGGCCACCGGTTTTAGTGGTGGAAGAAGCCGGAGTACCCGGAGAGAACCACCGACCATGGGCAAGCAACTGGTAAACTTTATCACTTGCCGCTGCGAGTCGAGTGCACCATTTTTGTAATTTACAAAGCCGGGCGCGAACCCACGCCGTATTGGTGATAGGCTTGTATGAGTTGTTAGGTAATCTAACTACCTAACTCATTGAGCCACCCGGGCCCTGTAACGCGTGGCATTATATATATATATATTGCTAGTTATCTATCATTATATATCTATATTAATATGTTCTTTAATACGAGGGGGGCCCGGGTACTCCGGCTTCTTCCACCACTAAAACTGGTCGCCATGATATAGCTGAAATATTGCTGAAAGTGGTGTTAAACACCAAAAATAAAACCCATAAAATCATTATATTACTATGTTCTTTAATAAGAAAATCTAAATTTAGATTGATAGAATTAATATTCTTAACCTTAATAAAGTCTACGTTAGTATTCTTGTCAGATATAATCAAAAAAATAAAAACACACCAAGTACCATTTCTTGTGGGCATTTCAATAATACATAATCGCAGAAAATAATTTCCATAATCAAGGATAGTTTCAGATATAAGATGATATATTTGTAACATATCCAGACATTACAGTCCTGCACTGAATAAATGTTTCTTCATTACTGGCTATTAGTCGGCATATTGTAGTTGCCGGGAAGATCGCAAAGTCTCCACGAACTCAATATAATCACAAATTATTGCTTGAAGCGCACCAAAATGCATATTAATGCCCTAGATATTATATATTTATGTTCCCACTCCTATCTCTTCTGATAGTGAAAGTGCTTAAGACCGAAATACAATATTCATCAAACTATATGAACTTATTATAGTAATTGAGCTTAGTATAATTAATTATTGATCATGATTATAAGTATGTAGCAACACCTTAAACAATATTTCTGCATCTGGGGGAAATCCTCTCTCATAGTGATAGTAGCCTATTTTGACTATCATCTGGGGGAAATCCTCTCTCATAGTGATAGTAGCCTATTTTGACTATCATCTGGGGGAAATCCTCTCTCATAGTGATAGTAGCCTATTTTGACTATCATCTGGGGGAAATCCTCTCTCATAGTGATAGTAGCCTATTTTGACTATCTTGTTAAGGCAATTTGTTATTCTTGCTCTCAATGATGTTTGAATTATTTGTTTTTCCAATCTGTCGTCACATCGAGCGTACCTGATGACGGATATTCTAGAAACACGTCGTACACACTATATCAGCTATCTATGTTTGTATTTTTTAATACAATATGACACATTGTTTTCAATTTACATATAGCCTGAGTACATGTAAGATAAGAGGCATGTAACAGACAGCATGGTATTATTGTAACAGACAGCATGGTATTATTGTAACAGACATCATGGTATTATTGTAACAGACAGCATGGCATTATTGTAACGGCGTGGGTTCGCACCCGGTTTTGTAAATTACACAAAAGGGTGCACTCGACTCGCAAGTGATAAAGTTTACCAGTTGCTTGCCCATAGTCGGTGGTTCTCTACGGGTGCTCCGGCTTCTTCCATCACTAAAAACTGGTCGCCCATGATATAGTTGAAATATTGCTGAAAGTGGTGTTAAACACCAAAAAATCAAAATCAAAATCAAGTCATCTGATTTTATTCATATTGAAGTCTCTTCTGATTAAAATATAATTGCCTAATTGGCTTGTCCACCTTTTAATCAGAATAAAAAAGAAAACTGTAAACTTACTTCTATACTTGCTTTATTTCCCCTAAATTTCTGTGTCGTGTGCTGTATCATTTGTTTGTCTTTTGGTTTGTCTTTTTCTTGTGGTCATTGCACATCGTCTATTTTTGTTCGATTTACGGCTCCTGATTACTCTTTAGTATCGTCAAACTTTTCTGTCATAAGGTTTTTAATCTTGTAGATTTATATATTTGCAACCAAATTAGTGGTCTTCTTGCACCTTCAAACTTTTCTTTAATACGAAACAAAGGACAAAAGGAATATCAATTTCTTACATCTTACGTCACTAATGCTAGATCAATAATACACTGCCCCTGGGAATATGTGATGTAACACATTTCATTTAAGATTAAAATGAAAGTTAACGTTAAAATGTAATTTACCAGTTTGCAAGACAATTTGCTTTAGCTTTTATCCCTAATTCTGATCTTGAGTGAGTAAGTGAATAATGTCCTTTCAGCAAATGGCTTTTTTTAATGTACATCTAGAACATGAAGAAACAGAATACCGGTTAGGGAACTACCATTTTTCTAAAAATAATATTCTGATTCCCAATGTTGCTGAAAAAACATTCTGATTTTGGTGGAGGAAAAAAAAGAATCTGATTCAGAGTTTTTGTTATATAAGCTAATGTTAAATTCTGGAAAAAAAATTAATATACCAACTCTCGTGTTGTCCGGAAAAAAAAAATTCTGAACGAAAAAAAAAACATAGCCTCGCCCCCCCCCCCCCCCCCCCCCCCCTGATATGTCTAAGAGTACAAATACGGCAGAATACTTTGATTGGAAGACGGTAATAACAGACTGGTGAAATAAACTTAAATTCTGGTCAGAAGTCAAAGATCTAAAATCCCTCGGTTATCTATGGATGTACAAGATATGTTCCATTCGTCCGAAGCACTTCCCGGTCCTTTCCTTGTTCGTGACTTGTCACCAGATTTGTAACTAGATTAACACGACGGGTACCACAAGTGGAGCAGTTCATGCCCGTTTTTTAGTGGGGTTCGTGTTACTCGATCTGTTTTTTATGTGAAAGTTTTGTAGATCGTTGCTTGTCCTTTTGTCCTTTGGTATCTTGTGGCCATTGTGTTGTTCTGACAGTGTGGTATGTTGTTCTGACAGTGTGGTATTTCGTTCTGACAGTGTGGTATTTTGTTCTGACAGTGTGGTATTTTGTTCTGACAGTGTGGTATTTTGTTCTGACAGTGTGTTATTTTGTTCCGACAGTGTGGTATTTTGTTCTGACAGTGTGGTATGTTGTTCTGACAGTGTGGTATGTTGTTCTGACAGTGTGGTATTTTGTTCTGACAGTGTGGTATTTTGTTCTGACAGTGTGGTATTTTGTTCTGACAGTGTGGTATTTTGTTCTGACAGTGTGGTATGTTGTTCTGACAGTGTGGTATTTTGTTCTGACAGTGTGGTATTAGAACTGTTCTGACAGTGTGGTATTTTGTTCTGACAGTGTGGTATTTTGCTCTGACAGTGTGTTATGTTGTTCTGACAGTGTGGTATGTTGTTCTGACAGTGTGGTATTTTGTTCTGACAGTGTGGTATTTTGTTCTGACAGTGTGGTATTTTGTTCTGATAGTGTGGTATTTTGTTCTGACAGTGTGGTATTTTGTTCTGACAGTGTGGTATTTTGTTCTGACAGTGTGGTATGTTGATCTGACAGTGTGGAATTTTGTTCTGAGAGTGTGGTATGTTGTTCTGACAGTGTGGTATGTTGTTCTGACAGTGTGGTATTTTGTTCTGACAGTGTGGTATGTTGTTCTGACAGCGTGGTATTTTGTTCTGACAGTGTGGTATTTTGTTCTGACAGTGTGGTATTTTGTTCTGACAGTGTGGTATTTTGTTCTGACAGTGTGGTATGTTGTTCTGACAGTGTGGTATTTTGTTCTGACAGTGTGGTATTAGAAATGTTCTGACAGTGTGGTATTTTGTTCTGACAGTGTGGTATTTTGTTCTGACAGTGTGTTATGTTGTTCTGACAGTGTGGTATGTTGTTCTGACAGTGTGGTATTTTGTTCTGACAGTGTGGTATGTTGTTCTGACAGCGTGGTATTTTGTTCTGACAGTGTGGTATTTTGTTCTGACAGTGTGGTATTTTGTTCTGACAGTGTGGTATGTTGTTCTGACAGTGTGGTATTTTGTTCTGACAGTGTGGTATTAGACTGTTCTGAAAGTGTGGTATTTTGTTCTGACAGTGTGGTATTTTGTTCTGACAGTGTGGTATTTTGTTCTGACAGTGTGGTATTTTGTTCTGACAGTGTGGTATTTTGTTCTAACAGTGTGGTATTTTGTTCTGACAGTGTGGTATGTTGTTCTGACAGTGTGGTATTTTATTCTGATAGTGTGGTATGTTGTTCTGACAGTGTGGTATTTTGTTCTGACAGTGTGGTATTTTGTTCTGACAGTGTGGTATTTTGTCCTGACAGTGTGGTATTTTGTTCTGACAGTGTGGTATGTTGTTCTGACAGTGTGTAATTTTGTTCTGACAGTGTGGTATTTTGTTCTGACAGTGTGGTATGTTGTTCTGACAGTGTGGAATTTTGCTCTGAGAGTGTAGTATGTTGTTCTGACAGTGTGGTATGTTGTTCTGACAGTGTGGTATTTTGTTTTGACAGTGTGGTATGTTGTTCTGACAGTGTGGTATGTTGTTCTGACAGTGTGGTGTGTTGTTCTGACAGTGTGGTATTTTGTTCTGACAGTGTGGTATTTTGTTCTGACAGTGTGGTATTTTGTTCTGACAGTGTGGTATTTTGTTCTGACAGTGTGGTATTTTGTTCTGACAGTGTGGTATATTGTTCTGACAGTGTGGTATTTTGTTCTGACAGTGTGGTATTAGAACTGTTCTGACAGTGTGGTATGTTGTTCTGACAGTGTGGTATTTTGTTCTGACAGTGTGGTATGTTGTTCTGACAGTGTGGTATGTTGTTCTGACAGTGTGGTATTTTGTTCTGACAGTGTGGTATTTTGTTCTGACAGTGTGGTATATTGTTCTGACAGTGTGGTATGTTGTTCTGACAGTGTGGTATTAGAACTGTTCTGACAGTGTGGTATGTTGTTCTGACAGTGTGGTATTTTGTTCTGACAGTGTGGTATGTTGTTCTGACAGTGTGGTATGTTGTTCTGACAGTGTGGTATTTTGTTCTGACAGTGTGGTATTTTGTTCTGACAGTGTGGTATTTTGTTCTGACAGTGTGGTATTTTGTTCTGACAGTGTGGTATTTTGTTCTGACAGTGTGGTATGTTGTTCTGAGTGTGGAATTTTGTTCTGAGAGTGTGGTATGTTGTTCTGACAGTGTGGTATTTTGTTCTGACAGTGTGGTATGTTGTTCTGACAGTGTGGTATTTTGTTCTGACAGTGTGGTATTTTGTTCTGACAGTGTGGTATTTTGTTCTGACAGTGTGGTATTTTGTTCTGACAGTGTGGTATGTTGTTCCCATTTTATGTCCGGTGTTGTTCCTATATACTGCATACTGTTAGCATTTGTGTCCGTATTTCGTCCATTTAATTATAAGATATAAAATTACATATACATGTATCTACAAGTTCATACAAATAATCAAAAAAACAGTATAAGGTTCCACTGGTATATAATCGCTGGCAACAGTTATCCTAAAAAAATTAAGTTTATTTTAAGCTTACTTCGCCCAGTTATATGCTAGATTTGGCATTATACTCAAATATGGAAAGCACTTGCATGACCACATTATTTCACTAAGAAGGGGGATTTGGAACTATAACATTATTTTTTTATTGAAGTTCCTGACACAAACCAGGAAAGTAGGCGGTCAAGTATATATGTGTTAGGGGTATCGATTTGTCTCTTTCTACGCTTTTTCTATTCGATATCGAAACTGTTCCGACCCTTTGGTATTATTTTTTTCTTATTTTTTTTTTTCATTTTTTTTATTATTGTATATACTACATGTCCCGTTTTTAGACTATTTAAATATTTCAAGGTTTACAGAAATATATATTTTAATTCATTTTATGTTCACAATCTCCTCCAAACAAGATACCGGTAATGGGTTGCAAGTCGCTTTGGCAGATATGCAAATTGCGCAATCAATATTGATATAGTTTCAATTTCAGATATTACTGATAAACAAGACACATGTTGAGAGATTGATATACCATGTCTATGGCGATTTGGTTCCTACATACTGCTTCATGTTGTCCTTTTAACATTTGCGTCCTCATATCGTCAATTATTTATACGATATAACATTACATATATCGATAATTTCATACTAAGAATAAAGAAAACATTATGAAGGCCTGCTGGTATCCGTGGTGTTTTCTTGGTCTCCAGCTCAGAGTGAGTAATTAAAATCGGCATCACTTATGTCAAAACAAAAGAATTAAACAAGTTTGTATAGGTTAAATTCTCATACACCGTAAAAGTACTTTTATTCGCGGATGCACATTTTCGTGGTTTGAGGAAACGTTTGTGGTTGGTGGTTCCTAAATTCGTGGTTTCATTCTTGGTATTAAATAATATTTAATTGATCCAAAACACTGAATCCAGGTTTGATAGTCCACTTACAATAATACTTCCACAGTATATATCGGAGCATTTTAATCGGTATTCATTAAACTCAGTATGTGGTATGATCAAACAGGGAACATTTCAGCGCTTTGGACACCATTGTTGATTCCACAACCAAAGCAAATACATTCCAGAGTGCACAGGTGATTGAAAAGATTGACTCGTTGTACAGCTTATAAGAAATGTTGGAAGATATCAAAGGGATAATCAGAAGCCGCAAATTGAAGAAGAAAGGACAATAAAATTACCAATACGAAATGCAAGGACAATGATCTACAAAACATTACATAGAAACCTGAAAACTAAGAACTACCGAATCCCACAAAAACCTGGGAGTGTTCCGGAAGGATAAGAAGTTCCTACTCGAGTAGGGGCACCCGTCGTGTTTCTTGCTCTTACAATAACGATATAAGGAAAACAACAAAAACAATATATACTCCATATATTAAAGTACAAATCCAAATATGAAAATTCCAGAGCATTGTCTATAAGTTTGAAAACGAATTACACCGGCACCATTTCATAAAGATCAATGTCCTTCCGTTCAAACTAAATATATCCAAGGTTTCTCAACATCTTGAAAAGGTATTTTCTGGTTAATTTGTATCTAACAACTTCATACTAAATATATTTGAAATAAATGTTGCTAAGACATTGATTAATCAACAATGATGGTTGATGTAATTAGCCTTGATATATGTACAATACTATAAATCTACACACTGCACACCTAGATTTAAAAAAAAACATTGGTAATTTGAAAGCTTTAATTTTGAATACGTTATTCAATCGATGCTGGGCATATTGCAAAAATAGATTGTAGCTTGGAATTATGGAAATCAAACGTTAGAGGAAACCGAAGGGGCCATAAAGATTTGACAATCCCGGGAGCCTCGGTCAATGCTGTGTACAAGACACAGAACAAAGACGAGCAAAACATAGTACACAACGCTTAAAATCAAACAACATTAGCAACACCAAAAACCCAGAGGTGGACCAAGGTGTTCACAAAGGATAAGCAGTTCCTGCTTCTTATAGCACACCAATCGTGGGATACGCAGATCCTGCTTCTCATAGCACACCCATCGTGTTACTCATGCAGTTACTCATGTAGTTACTCATGTAGTCAAGTACGGTAACAATATATCGTGTCGGTGGTAGAGAAAAGAAAAATAATCTACGTAAAGAGAAAATATCCATTGCCATGTTTGTTTGTCCTTTTGTGTCTTTTTCTTTTGGCCATTGCGTTGTCTGTCCTTCATCTTTTGGCCATTGCGTTGTCTGTCCTTCATCTTTTGGCCATTGCGTTGTGTCCTTCTTAGATTTATGGCTTCGTTGGTATCCTTCAACTTTTCTTATTCATTGAAACAAAACAGAATTCGACTGAAAGAATGTTTGTACTTTTCACATTTAATTACATGTAGTTGTATTACAATATGTCTGTATCTTATGTAAGATTAGAGTAACGACCGTTATTCCAATAACAGCTGTCAAGATTCCCTAACATTTATATTATTACTGTATGTGTTACAGTTTAATTCAACATTACAGGTTTTGAAATTAAGATTAACATTATTTAACCGACATAATATGACATAGTATGACGACATCAACTGTTCACAGATATATGTCTTAGAGCAATACACAAAGATTTTCTAGAATTTTCTGAAAGACATCTTCCATCTTTGTACAGAAACATTAGTCTTGAGTTCACCTCATGTATAATATTATTAACAAGGGATCGCCGTTGCCGTGATCGTATGGCACTTGGATTTACAACTTCATATACAATCACTCTCTATCATCACTATCGTTGTTAGTTCGAAACCCGCTCAAACGAGGTGTACTCGATACAACCATATGTGATGTAGTTTGTCAGTGACTTACGGCAAATCGGCATTTTTTACTGGGTGCTCCGGTTTCCTCCACGATATAACTGAAATATTGTTAAAAGTGGCGTTTCATACCCACGGGGATGAACCCAGGTATTCCGGAAGGGATATGTTAAGATAAAAAAAACATAGTTTTCTAAGAATGTATTTAAAGTTCGATTTATTGAGGATTTTGGTTTATTCATGGTTCGGTTTAGACAGGCTTCACAGTATTAGCATTAGAAGCAACACATTAATCTGTACTAAAATGCAATCAAAGCTGAAATCATATAACTCCTAATTCAAGTAATGTATCATGCTGTGATTAAAGTGACATACCAAAGCCTAAAATAAATATGTAATGACTTAGAAGTACAAATATTGTCATTACACATGTCTTTCAAATTAGTTCACTGTTTTGGCATTATACAATCGACTCTTCTTCATTTTTATTATTTTTACGATTTTTTGTTTTTTTTATTGGTTTTTTTTGTGTGCCTTTTTGTTTGTGTGTTTTTTCTTCTTTCGTTTCTCGTATGTTTTCTATTTGTATGTAGCTTTTGTTTGTTATATAACTTCTCTGCTGTTAGGACTCACCGTTCTGTACCACAACGTTGCTCACCCAGTTACAAGTGAGTGTTGGCATTGTACTTGCATGTGGATAAAACTTTCCTGGACGCATCTTCTCGCCCATAGACTAGCATAACCCCGTCACTTTTTATTTAAGTGACTGTACCATGCCAAGAAGTTGGGTGGTCATGTACATATGTATCTAAGGTAAATATATTGTCTCTGTTTCTACGGTTTTTCTATTAGATTTTGGAACTGTTCTACCAGTGCTGCATTAATTTGTTTTCTTCATTTGAGTACACAAATACTCTTGATGTACACCATTTAATCAGAAAACAAAATTATAAATTTATTTTTGTAACATCAATTTGAAAGGCATAGAACTACTAATTGTATAATTAACATTTTTGTCTGATATGATATTTATTACTTTCAATTTCAAAAATTCCTTTTCAAAGAATTAATGCTGATCAACATGCCAAACAGTTGTTAATTTCTCATACATATCTTGATGTATATAGATAAAAATCACCATTACACAATAAGTTACTGCTATGTCTTGTATGTTTCTTTCAAATGCTATTTCTAAAATAAATGTATGTTTCTTTGTAATACTATTTCTAAAATGAATGAACTGTTTTGTATGTGAAGTTGTATATTAGGTCGCTTAACTGTATTTCTTCAATGAACAATGATTCTAGTCAAGATTGCTATAAAACGTATTTTAAACCGATATCTGTACTTTTATTTTTTTAATAACCTAGACCCACATGTAATGGCTTATTAAAACTTCTATCCTCAGACAATATTGATTACTTTTATGGTCTTCATTTCAACATATATTCAATTACTTACATTTGCTTGCTTGTTTTTTGCTATTATTTTCGTTTTTATTTATTTATATTTTTCCATTAAATTATAGACTGTCATTAGCCAAATCATACAATGAAAATCGTAGGGACAGAGGCAACATCGATACTCCAAATTCAGGAATACATGTCGTCTCAATCTCCTGGATTGGTACAGGCACTTCAATAAAACGTGTTAAGCTAGTTTATGGGGTCCAGTCCTCCTCTTTTAGTGAAATGATGAGGACGAGTGTTTCTACATGTGAGCAAAAAAAAATGCAGACACTCGCATATATCTAAGTCAGGAGTTTTGTTGTCATAATCTCAAACTTAATATGTAATATATATATACTTCATTACGAGATTGTAGTGGGTTCAATTTTCATTTTGTTAAAATGTATAAAGATAAGGAAGTCAAAAATATTTTTTTATCAATGTGTGACGTAAAATTGTTTTTGACATTTGCTTCACTGGGTTTGGTACTGCTTTGACAACTATTTTACCCATTTTGTTCCAGTATTGTTATAAATACTGTTATAGTATCAACCGTAACCTTTGAGCTGTAATGAAAGCGGGAGGTTTGGCGCTTTAAAATCTGATTCAACCCACCATTTCTTTAGAAATGCCTGTACCAAGTCAGGGTCATTACGGTTTTCACAGTTTTCCGGTTGTTGACTGATTTTGTCTGTTTATATACTTATGAGTTTTGACTTACCCTTTGTAAGATTGTTCGGAGTTCGGTAATTTTGTTATTACCTTATTGCGCAATCTTCAGTTTTCTATGTAGCATGTTTGTAGATCATTGATTGTCATGTTATCTTTATTCTCTGGTTTATTTTTTGTCCTTCCCCGACTTACAGCTTCTGATTACCCCCTTTGGTAACTTCAAACTTTTCTTATTTCAAAAAATAATCGTGCTACAATATATTTCCCCTAGGACCCGGGTGGCTCAATGAGTTAGGTAGTTGTAGGGCCCGGCTGGCTCAATGAGTTAGGTAGTTGTAGGGCCCGGCTGGCTCAATGAGTTAGGTAGTTAGGTAGTTGTAGGGCCCGGGTGCCTCAATGAGTTAGGTAGTTGTAGAGCCCGGGTGGGTCAATGAGTTAGGTAGTTGGATTACCTAACAACTCATACAAGCCAATCACAAATACGGCGTGTGTTAGCGCCCGGCTTTGTAAATTACAAAAAAGGGTGCACTCGACTCGCAATGATAACGAAATAAAGTGATAAAGTTTACCAGTTGCTTGCCCATGGTCGGTGGTTCTCTCCGGGTACTCCGAGTACTTCTTCCACCACTAAAACTGGTCGCCATGATATAGCTGAAATATTGCTGAAAGTGGCGTTAAAACACCAAAAATAAAATAAAATCAATCTATACTTCCTCTAAATCTGATGTTTGATTGATGGGCGTCATAAGAGCACTCCTACTTGTCAATATTAAAACCGTAAATGGTGGAAGAAATTCAACAAGAAACAACCGAAGAATTAAATTCAACAACCATACGATCGCGACGTCGACGGTCCTTCCAATTGTGGTAGCACATTACATCGACTTTGATGTTTTATGGATTCAAAGAGGCAAGCGGAACATTTAATTGGAATTCGTTTAAATTCAACTGCCATACGACCCCTACCATGACGACCTCTAATACTATTACATATATCAGTATTATTTATTGTATGATTTAATGTTTAATGTCAGAATGACACTATATATTACAACAGCTTTCTATCAATTACGTATTAATTAATATTTAAATGCGGGTTAAGCTTTCTATGCGACAAAATCTGATATTTACATGACATTTAGACACATTGCTAAAGTACTTTAAGAATGGGTACTAAATTAAAATGCTCTACAAATTATGTATTATTATTATGTACCATGACAGGAAACGGAGCGGTCATGTATTTGTGTGTTAGAAGAATAGTTTGAAGATACTAAAGGGGTAATCAGTATCCGCAATTCTAAAAAGGACAGAAAACACAATGGCCAAAAGTATAAGGACAACAGGACTATCAACGGTCTACAAAACACTACACAGAAAACTAAAGATCTAGTAACATGAATCTCGCGCCAAACCGAGGGTGAACTCAGCTGTTCCGGAAAGGTTGGCAGTACTGCTCCACTAGTGGCACCCGTTGTGTTACTCAAGTGGATATTATCGATTTTGTCTCTTCCTACGATTTTCTGTTTGATTCTGAAAGTATACCGACATTGTGGTATTTTTATTATCTCATTTTGTAGGAATTTTACAAACCAATATATACCATTAGTTTAAGTCCATGTATTCACGATAAAACATCATGTTTTATAGACTGGGATGAAACCATAATGATCCAAGTCACAAGACGCTTATTCTTTTCGGGATTCGAGCAGGCGTTCAGGGTATACTGCTACAACAACAGATATTCGCTTAGGGGATATAATTAATTTGTAGAGATGTATTCTTTGTGACAGCCGCACTGATGCTGACTCAGCAGTAATACCTCAGATAATTGATTTAGTTTTTTCGCTGACGTTGCATTGAATACCTTACATAAGCAGATTAATATTGTAATAGACCTAACATTTCTTAAATTCTCTTTATTACCTTTAATCTTATTATTTTTTCACTTAAGCTGCCAATGTTCTTGGAATTACTTGATCATAATGTTTTAGTTCTTATGTCATCGCCCTTCTGTTGACAGGCAATGCTTGTTCTGTCGTTTTTAGACACTTTTGAAGATTTTGGCATTAGCTCATGGTGATATGAATGTTTTGTACCTTGTATTATATATCGGGTTATTTGAGTTGGTGAACATTTTAAAGATTTTCCATGAAAAAAGATTCAGGAAAATACTTATTGGTTTGCATTTTCGCGATTACTAATAGTTTTCCGTTACTAATACAGACACAAAGACAAGCACATGGCCCCCATCAGGTAAATATTAAGAAGAGTTTGAAGATACCAAAGGGGCAATCAGAATCCGTATATCGAAGAAGAACAGACAACACAATGGTCAAAAGAAAAGGTACAAAAGGACAAACACAGATCTACAAAACATACACATAAAACTAAAGATTGAGTAACACGAACCCCACTAAGAACCGGGGGTGAACTCAGGTGCTCAGGAATGGTAAGCAGTTCCTGCTCCACTAGTGGTACCCGTCCTGTTAATCTAGTTACAAACCCGTGATGTCATGAACGAGGAAAGACCGGTAAGTGTTTACGACAAGTGGAACATGTCCGTGGTCATTTGTAACACAGATATTCCATAAATGTGACACATGTTAATATATGTTTATTTAGACTAACTACCCCTTCAGATCTGGGGCACATACAGGCAGGGTACCTGCAGTGCGTCTAAAATATAAGGTACAATATCATCTTAATTATAATACAGTCACAGTTAAAAAGTCTCTTTAGTTGTAAAATAGTATATTGTATGCTAAAGGAAAACGTCTAAAGGTTGTCTTAAAATATAAATATAGATAATAATTTAGGTAATACATTAATATTGCCGGTTTTTATCAGAAGGCTGAAATAACTAGTTTCCCTTTTATGTAATTTATTTTCCTCTGTGGCGACAAAAACATTTACCAGACTTGACTATTAGAGTAACACGATAGGTGCCTTGAAAGAAGCAGGAACTGTTTACCGTTCGAGAGCATCCGAGTCCACCCCGGGTTTTTTTTATGCGGTCTGCATTGCTCAACCCTCCCCGTTGTATGTGTCTTATACACAGTCTTGCCTGTGTTTCTGGATTGTTCATGATTGCCCTTTCGGTTCCTTTAACGTTTGTAAGCTGAAATTTGCAACCCGCAAAGTATACAATGGTTGTAAATAAAGAAGAAAAAACACAAAGATCATAATTATATATGTAATAATCTCCCGTGACCTATTTCATAAGGCCGTTGTTTCTATAAAGGCAATACACTCGTTAAGTTCGATATTTCAGTCATTGTTATAATTCCAAAAATAGAATCGTACGAGTATGTTAGTTTAATACTAAAATAGTCATTTGTGTTTCCTTGGATGTAAATAGCATCTCTTGTTATTGAAAACGATATAGTTATTTATGATATTATAACAAAGAACCAGCATATGACTATTTCTATTCCAAGTACAAATCTAGAATTGCTATTTTTTCCATTCTTTTAATAAATCATATTTATATCTTCGTATTTCTTTTGTGATGTCTTACCTGCTGAGAAACTATAATGACTTCGTTTACAAAAAACGATCCTATTTCAATAACACGAAACAGTAATAAACGAATGAAATAAATATCTTCTATAAATAACATTGTAAGACAGCATGTACTTTAAAACATGTTAGCTTGTGTCTATGAGTTCACTAACAGCTTTGTGTGGGGGGGGGGGTCTTTTTTGTTGCTGGTTTCGAGCTATTCTTGCTGCGTAGTAACTTGTATATTATTGTCTTTCTGCCCTTTTCCTCCTTTTGATCAGAGGCTGTCGTGGCCGTGATCGTATGATAATTGCATTTACAACTACCTATGCAATCGGTAGTCGATACACCATTATGTGATCAGGTTTGTCAATGATTTGCGACAGGTCGGTGTTTTTCTCTGGGTACCCTGGTTTCCTCCACCAATGTTGAAAGTGGCGTTAAACACCATAACCCTAACCCCTTTTTGCCATTGTATTTCCAACTCAGATGTTGTTTATGTCGTTTAACAGCGGGTATCACTAATTACTAACATTTTCGTGCACCTGATTTAAGGTGGTACCATACACTTCAGGTAAAATTTGATCTGCTCGTTTAATTTTTTTAATTTTTTTGGCAGTGTGTTTGAATATATCCACTCTAATAAATATCAAAATTTTAACAAATTCCAACCAACAGACTCAGAGCTATAAATTCACTTGCCACATAGCAGCGTTTCTCTCTGTGGTTTTAATCACCGAGATGCTTGAAATCTGCATACAAACATCATATGATCAAAACGTTCAACTGATTTTAAAGAGTTATCTCCTTGTAGTGTAAGGTACCACCTTAACCCCCTGTTTTTATAAAGGGTTCGTATAGTTCAATCTTTAGTTTTCTGTAAAATGTTGCGAAGCTCATTGTTTGTCCCTTTGTTCTTTCTAGATTTACCAGCTTCTGATATAACACCTTTCGTATCTTAAAAAAACTTGCCTTGCATGTGTTTTATGTATGGTGCTTCTGTTGTTACATACAGACCTCCAAAATACCTCTCTTCACATAACTGATATCAAATACATTTCGTGTACAATTAACAAATAAGATATCATCTCCTCTTAGTAAATAAATTCTATTATTTTTTTTATAACGCGATATTTATAAATGATAAACATGATGTTCGGTTCGTCTTTACCTCCAGTTGTTTGTAGGGGCGTTAATGTCTTATTTACGTTATTTGTGTTTGTTTGCCTATGGTGGTGTTCAACATATATTGTGTTGTGTTCTTGTTTTTCTTCGTCTTGTGTACCCTATGTTGCCAGTTTCTCTGGGTTGTCAATTTTTTATTGCCACTTCGGTATTCTTTAACGTTGATTAAATTAATGGAATTGTTGACGGATAGTTGAAACTTTCTTTTCCCAATAATTAGTCATATATTTTACATTCCAATATGTTTTAAGTGTTATTCTATGTTCTGTTGTTTTCCGAATGGACATTTATTTGTAATTACCGATCCTTAAATCCTTACCACTCCTTTTGTTTTTTGTTATTCGATTTTTATTTATTGTTTTTTCCCAATATTATGATTTCCATGTAAATATTTTGAGATCCATGCACTCATTCATCAAGCGTTAGATTTACAATTTTAAATAAATTTGTAAATAGATCATGTGTGATTAATTACAGGTGTATTCCATCTTTCTTATCACAATATTCTTCTATTGGAGGAGCTTAACAAATTGATACAGTTCGAGATTAACAAATTGATACAGTTCGAGATTAACACATTGATACAATTCAAGATTAACACATTGATACAATTGGAGATTAACACATTGATACAGTTCGAGATTAACAAATTGATACAATTTGAGATTAACAAATTGATACAATTTGAGATTAACAAATTGATACAGTTCGAGATTAACAAATTGATGCAATTCGAGATTAACAAATTGATACAATTCGAGATTAACAAATTGATACAGCTCGAGATTAAAGTTTCATTTCAACTGACATGTTTTGAATAGAACAGTTCAGTCAATTTTAACAGTCACATGCTATGCTGGTTGAAACAATCCTTTATACTTCAACATAATATAGGCCTATACAAGTGCAATTAGTTTTCATAATCGCTGGGGCCGTCGGGGTCCTGATCGTATGGTAATTGGACTTACTGCAATCAGTACCCATCATCACTAACGCTGTGAGTTCGAATCCCGTTCATGCCGAAGCGTACTCGATACAACATTATGTGATAAAGATTGTCAGTGACTTACGAGAGGTCGGTGGTTTTCTCAGGGCACTCCGGTTTCCTCCACCAATAAAACTTACCGCCCCGATATAACTGAAATATTGTTGAAAGTGGCCTCAAACACCATAACCCTAACCCATATACGCTTGATTTTTTTTCCTCAGATGTTGTTATTTTGCATTTTTGCTATTGCCTATTTGTTTGTTTGTTTGTTTTAATTGTATTATTGAACTCATAAAGCTGAGTACATATAGTTAACATTGAAATGTGCACTGTTTTATAATAAAAAAAAATAGATATTCGTGACAAATTTTCTGCTCTCTGTTGTTATACATGTTAAATAATTGTAATTTAATAGACATTGAATTGATCTAGCCATATTTTCTCTGATAATAGTCATTTGACATGATAATTAAGTTCCCTTGAAAATATACTATTTGTTATCATATGCATTAGTGAATAGTAGGAGATTATTACATGACATTTTCCATATCGGCCCTGGTATTAGCCCGAGACTCCCATATCAAACCCAACAGCGAAGCTGGAGGGCTGATATGGGTCAAGGGTTGATACCAGGGACCATATGGAAAATTTCATGTCATAATCTTTTTATCACATATTTACATTGACCTTTTCCAAGCATTGACTTGTATATTGCAAAAAAGATCTATGAACAGACAAATTGCGAAAATAAATCCTTAATAGAGTTGCCTTTGTTCAACTTGCAAATATTTCTGTTTCGAATCTGGTTTCAAAAATATACCAAACAATGTCGATCTGTACAATGACGTTAGAAACTGTTTGTAAAATCTACCCAAGACGTTGACATTTGAATGGAAATTCCTATTCAGCACGACCACTCATTCATCAAGCGTTAGATTTACAATTTTAAATAAATTTGTAAATAGATCATGTTTGATTAATTACAGGTGTATTCCATCTTTCTTATCACGATATTCTTCTATTAGAGGAGTTTTACAAATTGATACAGTTCGAGATTCACACATTGATACAGTTCGAGATTAACACATTGATACAATTCGAGATTAACACATTGATACAATTGGAGATTAACACATTGATACAGTTCGAGATTAACACATTGATACAGTTCGAGATTAACACATTGATACAATTCGAGATTAACACATTGATACAATTCGAGATTAACAAATTGATACAATTCGAGATTAACACATTGATACAATTCGAGATTAACAAATTGATACAATTCGAGATTAACAAATTGATACAATTCGAGATAAACACATTGATACAATTCGAGATTAACACATTGATACAATTCGAGATTAAAGTTTAAATTCAACTGACATGTTTTGAATAGAACAGTTCAATCGATTTTAAGTCACACGCTATGCTGGTTGAAACAATCCTTTATACTTCAACATAATATAGGCCTGTACAAGTGCAACTAGTTTTCATAACCGCTGGGGCCGTCGGGGTCCTGATTGTACGGTAATTGGTCTTACTGCAATCAGTACCCATCATCACTAACGCTGTGAGTTCGAATCCCGTTCATGCCGAAGTGTACTCGATACAACATTATGTGATAAAGATTGTCATTGACTTGTGACAGGTCGGTGGTTTTCTCAGGGCACTCGGGTTTCCATAACCAATAAAACTTACTACCCGATATAAGGGAACGACCATTAAACTTGAAGGGGGGGGGGGGGGTTATGGTTTTTTTCTAAAAAAATATTCTGATTCCCAATGTTGCTGAAAAAAATATTCTGATATTGGTGGAGGAAAAAAAATAGTCTGATTCAGAGTTTTTACATATAATCTAACGTTAAAATCTGGAAAAAAATATCGCGCTTTGCGCGACAAAAAAATAAATATTCTAACTCTTGTGTTGTCCGAAAAAAAATTTCTGAACGAAACAAAAAACCATAACCCCCCCTTCAAGTTAAATGGTCGGTCCCTAACTGAAATGTTGTTGAAAGTGGCCTCAAACACCATAACCCTAACCCATATACGCTTCAGATGTTGTTATTTTACATTTTTGCTATTGCCTATTTGTTTGTTTGTTTGTTTTAATTGTATTCTTGAACTCATAAAGCTGAGTACATATAGTTAACTTTGAAATGTGCACTGTTTTATAATAAAAAAAAAAGAAGATATTCGTGACAAATTTTCTGCTCTCTGTTGTTATTCAAACCGTTATACATATTAAATAATTGTAATTGAATAGACATTGTATTGATCTAGCCATATTTTCTCTGATAATAGTAATTTGACATGATAATTAAATTCCCTTGAAAATATACTATTTGTTATCATATGCATTAGTGAATAAAAAATCATGATTCAACACTAGGTATTTCCAATAAAAATTTTGCTAAATGGCAGGCTCCTGGGGGTCATTGTTAGCCTACTTTATATATATTTAGAAAGTAGACTAATTAGCAGAATGCTATATATGTATATAAATATATAAAGAAAACAAATGACACCAGTATTGGATCCATTTGGTTGCACTTTGGGGATTTATTGCAAACAAAAAATAAAAACAAAACAAGTTATGCTTATTATTAGTTGAAGTCAAGTATGTCAGTTCAAACAAGAGGCCTACGTGGTAGATGCACAATATATGATAGTGACAATCAGTGTTCTTGATACATCCTATTGTGTTTGACCTGTATTCTTCTTACAAGATAAATATACTCAGGTCATTCACACGAATTGCACCATACCGACTTTGATTCTAAAATTATACGATTTAAAGGAGTAATGTTCCTTTATGTCGGGAAAAACGGTAATAATAATATCAATCAGTGTTATTAATACAGCTTATTGTGTTTGACATGAATTCTTCTTACTAGGTAAATAAACTCAGATAAAAAAAAGGGGGGGGGGGGGGTAATGTTTAAAAGGAGCACGAATCTCCGTTTTTATATATTTCCGTTATGAGTTTGCCCACGTGGACAGGTAGAAATCGTTGCACGAAGTGACCCAAGTCCCTATATACCAAGAAGGGCAACAACGATGATTGTCTACAGTCCCTGTGAGTTTTGCCATTTAGCATTGTTAAGATAGTAATTTTATTTTTTTTTATATATTTGATATGTTGTTTTTTCTGATCGCCTATTGAAAAGCTGATACATTTACTACCTTTAGTAACTCCCTTTGAACAATTACTGAATATGTATTTTGGATTCCATTTAGATGCAAATGGCCCTGGATGTGGATGAATATCAACACTGTGTAAGAGATATAGCAATCGTAACTACTCGGCCATTCTCGCTACCCTGCAAATAACCTCGTACGTACATAGTAGAAATTAAATTGTTTGCCGGAAGTTAAGTTAAGTTAAGCTGCACAAAAATATAGTCCACGAAAATCCAATATGGAAGACATACTAAGTAAAATCTAATCATGCAAAACTAATTAAAAACTTTAATTGAAATATAGAAAATAGTTTAAAATATAACTTTATCAAACTTTCATGTAACTGACATGTGAAAAGTAGTGCGATTTATATGCCTAATGCATACGAGGTTATTTGCAGGGTAGCGAGAATGGCCGAGTAGTTAGGATTGAGAGATATAGTAGAAATAGACAACCAAAAGAACTGACCGGAGTTGACAAAAATATTTTTTTCGTGCATAACACGGGCGATCTAAACAAATATTGACTGTCAAAAATGTTTTTAAAATATAAATTAAAACGTTTTGGTTCCTCAAATTTAGGAGCATGTATCAGTTTGTATAGCCAGGGACCAAACAGACCTGTTGTTTTTTTGGGGTCTGCATTTTTTAATTACTCGAAAATATTTTCTTAATCTGTGTTCATCAGAAACCTTTACATTGACACGTATTAAAGATATATTATAGGAATCTTTGACATACAAATATGTGCTATTTTAATCTTAATATCGATTTTCTTCTAGAAATAATCTTTAGCTCAGAGAAATGTTCCTTCCTCAAGCATTCTTTGTCGACAGTATTCTCTCGATAATCACAAGATAATTACAACACACCAAACAATATTATAGACACATCTGTAGATATCATCGTGTAGCTAGTAGTGATAGGGAGATAGTGATCTTATTACAATACTATAGACACATCTGTAGATATCATCGTGTAGCTAGTAGTGATAGAGAGATAGTGATGTTATTACAATACTATAGACACATCTGTAGATATCATCGTGTAGCTAGAAGTGATAGGGAGATAGTGATGTTATTACAATACTATAGACACATCAGTAGATATCATCGTGTAGCTAGTAGTGATAGGGAGATAGTGATGTTATTACAATACTAGAGACACATCTGTAGATATCACCGTGTAGCTAGTAGTGATAGGGAGATAGTGATGTTATTACAATACTATAGACACATCTGTAGATATCATCGTGTAGCTAGTAGTAATAGGGAGATAGTGATGTTATTACAATACTATAGACACATCTGTAGATATCATCGTGTAGCTAGTAGTGATAGGGAGATAGTGATGTTATTACAATACTATAGACATATCTGTAGATATCATCGTGTAGCTATTAGTGATAGGGAGATAGTGATGTTATTACAATACTATAGACACATCTGTAGATATCATCGTGTAGCTAGTAGTGATAGGGAGATAGTGATGTTATTACAATACTATAGACACATCTGTAGATATCATCGTGTAGCTAGTAGTTATAGAGAGATAGTGATGTTATTACAATATTATAGACACATCTGTAGATATCACCGTGTAGCTAGTAGTGATATGGAGATAGTGATGTTATTACAATACAATAGACACATCTGTAGATATCATCGTGTAGCTAGTAGTGATAGGGAGATAGTGATGTTATTACAATACTATATACACATCTGTAGATATCATCGTGTAGCTAGTAGTGATAGGGAGATAGTGATGTTATTACAATACTATAGACACATCTGTAGATATCATCGTGTAGCTAGTAGTGATAGGGAGATGGTGATGTTATTACAATACTATAGACACATCTGTAGATATCATCGTGTAGGTAGTAGTGATAGAGAGATAGTGATGTTATTACAATACTATAGACACATCTGTAGATATCATCGTGTAGCTAGAAGTGATAGGGAGATAATGATGTTATTACAATACTATAGACACATCTGTAGATATCATCGTGTAGCTAGTAGTGATAGGGAGATAGTGATGTTATGACAATACTATAGACACATCTGTAGATATCATCGTGTAGCTAGTAGTGATAGGGAGATAGTGATGTTATTGCAATACTATAGACACATCTGTAGATATCATCGTGTAGCTAGTAGTGATAGGGAGATAGTGATGTTATTATAATACTATAGACACATCTGTAGATATCATCGTGTAGCTAGTAGTGATAGAGAGATAGTGATGTTATTACAATACTATAGACACATCTGTAGATATCATCGTGTAGCTAGTAGTGAAAGGCAGATAGTGATGTTATTACAATACTATAGACACATCTGTAGATATCATCGTGTAGCTAGTAGTGATAGGGAGATAGTGATGTTATTACAATACTATAGACACATCTGTAGATATCATCGTGTAGCTAGTAGTGATATGGAGATAGTGATGTTATTACAATACTATAGACACATCTGTAGATATCATCGTGTAGCTAGTAGTGATAGGGAGATAGTGATGTTATTACAATACTATAGACACATCTGTAGATATCATCGTGTAGCTAGTAGTGATAGGGAGATATTGATGTTATTACAATACTATAGACACATCTGTAGATATCATCGTGTAGGTAGTAGTGATAGGGAGATAGTGATGTTATTACAATACTATATACACATCTGTAGATATCATCGTGTAGCTAGTAGTGATAGGGAGATAGTGATGTTATTACAATACTATAGACACATCTGTAGATATCATCGTGTAGGTAGTAGTGATAGAGAGATAGTGATGTTATTACAATACTATAGACACATCAGTAGATATCATCGTGTAGCTAGTAGTGATAGGGAGATAGTGATGTTATTACAATACTATAGACACATCTGTAGATATCACCCTGTAGCTAGTAGTGATAGGGAGATAGTGATGGTATTACAATACTATAGACACATCTGTAGATATCATCGTGTAGCTAGTAGTGATAGGGAGATAGTGATGTTATTACAATACTATAGACACATCTGTAGATATCATCGTGTAGGTAGTAGTGATAGGGAGATAGTGATGTTAATACAATACTATAGACACATCTGTAGATATCATCGTGTAGCTAGTAGTGATAGGGAGATAGTGATGTTATTACAATACTATATACACATCTGTAGATATCACCCTGTAGCTAGTAGTGATAGAGAGATAGTGATGTTATTACAATACTATAGACACATCTGTAGATATCATCGTGTAGCTAGTAGTGATAGGGAGATAGTGATGTTATTACAATATTATAGACACATCTGTAGATATCACCGTGTAGCTAGTAGTGATATGGAGATAGTGATGTTATTACAATACAATAGACACATCTGTAGATATCATCGTGTAGCTAGTAGTGATAGGGAGATAGTGATGTTATTACAATACTATATACACATCTGTAGATATCATCGTGTAGCTAGTAGTGATAGGGAGATAGTGATGTTATTACAATACTATAGACACATCTGTAGATATCATCGTGTAGCTAGTAGTGATAGGGAGATAGTGATGTTATTACAATACTATAGACACATCTGTAGATATCATCGTGTAGGTAGTAGTGATAGGGAGATAGTGATGTTATTACAATACTATAGACACATCTGTAGATATCATCGTATAGGTAGTAGTGATAGGGAGATAGTGATAGTATTACAATACTATATACACATCTGTAGATATCATCGTGTAGCTAGTAGTGATAGGGAGATAGTGATGTTATGACAATACTATAGACACATCTGTAGATATCATCGTGTAGCTAGTAGTGATAGGGAGATAGTGATGTTATTACAATACTATAGACACATCTGTAGATATCATCGTGTAGCTAGTAGTGATAGGGAGATAGTGATGTTATTATAATACTATAGACACATCTGTAGATATCATCGTGTAGCTAGTAGTGATAGAGAGATAGTGATGTTATTACAATACTATAGACACATCTGTAGATATCATCGTGTAGCTAGTAGTGAAAGGCAGATAGTGATGTTATTACAATACTATAGACACATCTGTAGATATCATCGTGTAGCTAGTAGTGATAGGGAGATAGTGATGTTATTACAATACTATAGACACATCTGTAGATATCATCGTGTAGCTAGTAGTGATATGGAGATAGTGATGTTATTACAATACTATAGACACATCTGTAGATATCATCGTGTAGCTAGTAGTGATAGGGAGATAGTGATGTTATTACAATACTATAGACACATCTGTAGATATCATCGTGTAGCTAGTAGTGATAGGGAGATATTGATGTTATTACAATACTATAGACACATCTGTAGATATCATCGTGTAGGTAGTAGTGATAGGGAGATAGTGATGTTATTACAATACTATATACACATCTGTAGATATCATAGTGTAGCTAGTAGTGATAGGGAGATAGTGATGTTATTACAATACTATAGACACATCTGTAGATATCATCGTGTAGGTAGTAGTGATAGAGAGATAGTGATGTTATTACAATACTATAGACACATCAGTAGATATCATCGTGTAGCTAGTAGTGATAGGGAGATAGTGATGTTATTACAATACTATAGACACATCTGTAGATATCACCCTGTAGCTAGTAGTGATAGGGAGATAGTGATGTTATTACAATACTATAGACACATCTGTAGATATCATCGCGTAGCTAGTAGTGATAAGGAGATAGTGATGTTATTACAATACTATAGACACATCTGTAGATATCATCGTGTAGGTAGTAGTGATAGGGAGATAGTGATGTTAATACAATACTATAGACACATCTGTAGATATCATCGTGTAGCTAGTAGTGATAGGGAGATAGTGATGTTATTACAATACTATATACACATCTGTAGATATCACCCTGTAGCTAGTAGTGATAGGGAGATAGTGATGTTATTACAATACTATAGACACATCTGTAGATATCATCGTGTAGCTAGTAGTGATAGGGAGATAGTGATGTTATTACAATACTATAGACACATCTGTAGATATCATCGTGTAGCTAGAAGTGATAGGGAGATAGTGATGTTATTACAATACTATAGACACATCTGTAGATATCATCGTGTAGGTAGTAGTGATAGGGAGATAGTGTTGTTATTACAATACTATAGACACATCTGTAGATATCATCGTGTAGCTAGAAGTGATAGGGAGATAGTGATGTTATTACAATACTATAGACACATCTGTAGATATCATCGTGTAGCTAGAAGTGATAGGGAGATAGTGATGTTATTACAATACTATAGACACATCTGTAGATATCATCGTGTAGGTAGTAGTGATAGGGAGATAGTGATGTTATTACAATACTATAGACACATCTGTAGATATCATCGTGTAGCTAGAAGTGATAGGGAGATAGTGATGTTATTACAATACTATAGACACATCTGTAGATATCATCGTGTAGGTAGTAGTGAAAGGGAGATAGTGTTGTTATTACAATACTATAGACACATCTGTAGATATCATCGTGTAGCTAGAAGTGATAGGGAGATAGTGATGTTATTACAATACTATAGACACATCTGTAGATATCATCGTGTAGCTAGAAGTGATAGGGAGATAGTGATGTTATTACAATACTATAGACACATCTGTAGATATCATCGTGTAGCTAGTAGTGATAGGGAGATAGTGATGTTATTACAATACTATAGACACATCTGTAGATATCATTGTGTAGCTAGAAGTGATAGGGAGATAGTGATGTTATTACAATACTATAGACACATCTGTAGATATCATCGTGTAGCTAGTAGTGATAGGGAGATAGAGATGTTATTACAATACTATAGACACATCTGTAGATATCATCGTGTAGCTAGAAGTGATAGGGAGATAGTGATGTTATTACAATACTATAGACACATCTGTAGATATCATCGTGTAGCTAGTAGTGATAGGGAGATAGTGATGTTATTACAATACTATAGACACATCTGTAGATATTATCGTGTAGCTAGTAGTGATAGGGAGATAGTGATGTTATTACAATACTATAGACATATCTGTAGATATCATCGTGTAGCTAGTAGTGATAGGGAGATAGTGATGTTATTACAATACTATAGACACATCTGTAGATATCATCGTGTAGCTAGTAGTGATAGAGAGATAGTGATGTTATTACAATACTATAGACATATCTGTAGATATCATCGTGTAGCTAGTAGTGATAGGGAGATAGTGATGTTATTACAATACTATAGACACATCAGTAGATATCATCGTGTAGCTAGTAGTGATAGGGAGATAGTGATGGTATTACAATACTATAGACACATCTGTAGATATCATCGTGTAGGTAGAAGTGATAGGGAGATAGTGATGTTATTACAATACTAGAGACACATCTGTAGATATCATCGTGTAGCTAGTAGTGATAGGGAGATAGTGATGTTATTACAATACTATAGACATATCTGTAGATATCACCGTGTAGCTAGTAGTGGTAGGGAGATAGTGATGTTATTACAATACTATAGACACATCTATAGATATCATCGTGTAGCTAGTAGTGATAGGGAGATATTGATGTTATTACAATACTATAGACACATCTGTAGATATCATCGTGTAGGTAGTAGTGATAGGGAGATAGTGATGTTATTACAATACTATATACACATCTGTAGATATCATCGTGTAGCTAGTAGTGATAGGGAGATAGTGATGTTATTACAATACTATAGACACATCTGTAGATATCATCGTGTAGGTAGTAGTGATAGAGAGATAGTGATGTTATTACAATACTATAGACACATCAGTAGAGATCATCGTGTAGCTAGTAGTGATAGGGAGATAGTGATGTTATTACAATACTATAGACACATCTGTAGATATCACCCTGTAGCTAGTAGTGATAGGGAGATAGTGATGGTATTACAATACTATAGACACATCTGTAGATATCATCGTGTAGCTAGTAGTGATAGGGAGATAGTGATGTTATTACAATACTATAGACACATCTGTAGATATCATCGCGTAGCTAGTAGTGATAAGGAGATAGTGATGTTATTACAATACTATAGACACATCTGTAGATATCATCGTGTAGGTAGTAGTGATAGGGAGATAGTGATGTTAATACAATACTATAGACACATCTGTAGATATCATCGTGTAGCTAGTAGTGATAGGGAGATAGTGATGTTATTACAATACTATATACACATCTGTAGATATCACCCTGTAGCTAGTAGTGATAGGGAGATAGTGATGTTATTACAATACTATAGACACATCTGTAGATATCATCGTGTAGCTAGTAGTGATAGGGAGATAGTGATGTTATTACAATACTATAGACACATCTGTAGATATCATCGTGTAGCTAGAAGTGATATGGAGATAGTGATGTTATTACAATACTATAGACACATCTGTAGATATCATCGTGTAGGTAGTAGTGATAGGGAGATAGTGTTGTTATTACAATACTATAGACACATCTGTAGATATCATCGTGTAGCTAGAAGTGATAGGGAGATAGTGATGTTATTACAATACTATAGACACATCTGTAGATATCATCGTGTAGCTAGAAGTGATAGGGAGATAGTGATGTTATTACAATACTATAGACACATCTGTAGATATCATCGTGTAGGTAGTAGTGATAGGGAGATAGTGATGTTATTACAATACTATAGACACATCTGTAGATATCATCGTGTAGCTAGAAGTGATAGGGAGATAGTGATGTTATTACAATACTATAGACACATCTGTAGATATCATCGTGTAGGTAGTAGTGAAAGGGAGATAGTGTTGTTATTACAATACTATAGACACATCTGTAGATATCATCGTGTAGCTAGAAGTGATAAGGAGATAGTGATGTTATTACAATACTATAGACACATCTGTAGATATCATCGTGTAGCTAGAAGTGATAGGGAGATAGTGATGTTATTACAATACTATAGACACATCTGTAGATATCATCGTGTAGCTAGTAGTGATAGGGAGATAGTGATGTTATTACAATACTATTGACACATCTGTAGATATCATCGTGTAGCTAGAAGTGATAGGGAGATAGTGATGTTATTACAATACTATAGACACATCTGTAGATATCATCGTGTAGCTAGTAGTGATAGGGAGATAGAGATGTTATTACAATACTATAGACACATCTGTAGATATCATCGTGTAGCTAGAAGTGATAGGGAGATAGTGATGTTATTACAATACTATAGACACATCTGTAGATATCATCGAGTAGCTAGTAGTGATAGGGAGATAGTGATGTTATTACAATACTATAGACACATCTGTAGATATTATCGTGTAGCTAGTAGTGATAGGGAGATAGTGATGTTATTACAATACTATAGACACATCTGTAGATATCATCGTGTAGCTAGTAGTGATAGGGAGATAGTGATGTTATTACAATACTATAGACACATCTGTAGATATCATCGTGTAGCTAGTAGTGATAGAGAGATAGTGATGTTATTACAATACTATAGACATATCTGTAGATATCATCGTGTAGCTAGTAGTGATAGGGAGATAGTGATGTTATTACAATACTATAGACACATCAGTAGATATCATCGTGTAGCTAGTAGTGATAGGGAGATAGTGATGGTATTACAATACTATAGACACATCTGTAGATATCATCGTGTAGGTAGAAGTGATAGGGAGATAGTGATGTTATTACAATACTAGAGACACATCTGTAGATATCATCGTGTAGCTAGTAGTGATAGGGAGATAGTGATGTTAATACAATACTATAGACATATCTGTAGATATCATCGTGTAGCTAGTAGTGGTAGGGAGATAGTGATGTTATTACAATACTATAGACACATCTATAGATATCATCGTGTAGCTAGTAGTGATAGGGAGATAGTGATGTTATTACAATACTATAGACACATCTGTAGATATCATCGTGTAGGTAGTAGTGATAGGGAGATAGTGATGTTATTACAATGCTATAGACACATCTGTAGATATAATCGTGTAGCTAGAGGTGATAGGGAGATAGTGATGTTATTACAATACTATAGACACATCTGTAGATATCATCGTGTAGGTAGTAGTGATAGGGAGATAGTGATGTTATTACAATACTAGAGACACATCTGTAGATATCATCGTGTAGGTATTAGTGATAGGGAGATAGTGATGTTATTACAATACTAGAGACACATCTGTAGATATCATCGTGTAGCTAGTAGTGATAGGGAGATAGTGATGTTATTACAATACTAGAGAAACATCTGTAGATATCATCGTGTAGCTAGTAGTGATAGGGAGATAGTGATGTTATTACAATACTAGAGACACATCTGTAGATATCATCGTGTAGGTAGTAGTGATAGGGAGATAGTGATGTTATTACAATACTATAGACACATCTGTAGATATCATCGCGTAGCTAGTAGTGATAGGGAGATAGTGATGTTATTACAATACTATAGACACATCTGTAGATATCATCGTGTAGCTAGTAGTGATAGGGAGATAGTGATGTTAATACAATACTATAGACACATCTGTAGATATCATCGTGTAGCTAGTAGTGATAGGGAGATAGTGATCTTATTACAATACTATATACACATCTGTAGATATCACCCTGTAGCTAGTAGTGATAAGGAGATAGTGATGTTATTACAATACTATAGACACATCTGTAGATATCATCGTGTAGCTAGTAGTGATAGGGAGATAGTGATGTTATTACAATACTATAGACACATCTGTAGATATCATCGTGTAGCTAGAAGTGATAGGGAGATAGTGATGTTATTACAATACTATAGACACATCTGTAGATATCATCGTGTAGCTAGAAGTGATAGGGAGATAGTGATGTTATTACAATACTATAGACACATCTGTAGATATCATCGTGTAGGTAGTAGTGAAAGGGAGATAGTGTTGTTATTACAATACTATAGACACATCTGTAGATATCATCGTGTAGCTAGAAGTGATAAGGAGATAGTGATGTTATTACAATACTATAGACACATCTGTAGATATCATCGTGTAGCTAGAAGTGATAGGGAGATAGTGATGTTATTACAATACTATAGACACATCTGTAGATATCATCGTGTAGCTAGTAGTGATAGGGAGATAGTGATGTTATTACAATACTATTGACACATCTGTAGATATCATCGTGTAGCTAGAAGTGATAGGGAGATAGTGATGTTATTACAATACTATAGACACATCTGTAGATATCATCGTGTAGCTAGTAGTGATAGGGAGATAGAGATGTTATTACAATACTATAGACACATCTGTAGATATCATCGTGTAGCTAGAAGTGATAGGGAGATAGTGATGTTATTACAATACTATAGACACATCTGTAGATATCATCGAGTAGCTAGTAGTGATAGGGAGATAGTGATGTTATTACAATACTATAGACACATCTGTAGATATTATCGTGTAGCTAGTAGTGATAGGGAGATAGTGATGTTATTACAATACTATAGACACATCTGTAGATATCATCGTGTAGCTAGTAGTGATAGGGAGATAGTGATGTTATTACAATACTATAGACACATCTGTAGATATCATCGTGTAGCTAGTAGTGATAGAGAGATAGTGATGTTATTACAATACTATAGACATATCTGTAGATATCATCGTGTAGCTAGTAGTGATAGGGAGATAGTGATGTTATTACAATACTATAGACACATCAGTAGATATCATCGTGTAGCTAGTAGTGATAGGGAGATAGTGATGGTATTACAATACTATAGACACATCTGTAGATATCATCGTGTAGGTAGAAGTGATAGGGAGATAGTGATGTTATTACAATACTAGAGACACATCTGTAGATATCATCGTGTAGCTAGTAGTGATAGGGAGATAGTGATGTTAATACAATACTATAGACATATCTGTAGATATCATCGTGTAGCTAGTAGTGGTAGGGAGATAGTGATGTTATTACAATACTATAGACACATCAATAGATATCATCGTGTAGCTAGTAGTGATAGGGAGATAGTGATGTTATTACAATACTATAGACACATCTGTAGATATCATCGTGTAGGTAGTAGTGATAGGGAGATAGTGATGTTATTACAATGCTATAGACACATCTGTAGATATAATCGTGTAGCTAGAGGTGATAGGGAGATAGTGATGTTATTACAATACTATAGACACATCTGTAGATATCATCGTGTAGGTAGTAGTGATAGGGAGATAGTGATGTTATTACAATACTAGAGACACATCTGTAGATATCATCGTGTAGGTATTAGTGATAGGGAGATAGTGATGTTATTACAATACTAGAGACACATCTGTAGATATCATCGTGTAGCTAGTAGTGATAGGGAGATAGTGATGTTATTACAATACTAGAGACACATCTGTAGATATCATCGTGTAGCTAGTAGTGATAGGGAGATAGTGATGTTATTACAATACTAGAGACACATCTGTAGATATCATCGTGTAGGTAGTAGTGATAGGGAGATAGTGATGTTATTACAATACTATAGACACATCTGTAGATATCATCGCGTAGCTAGTAGTGATAGGGAGATAGTGATGTTATTACAATACTATAGACACATCTGTAGATATCATCGTGTAGCTAGTAGTGATAGGGAGATAGTGATGTTAATACAATACTATAGACACATCTGTAGATATCATCGTGTAGCTAGTAGTGATAGGGAGATAGTGATGTTATTACAATACTATATACACATCTGTAGATATCACCCTGTAGCTAGTAGTGATAGGGAGATAGTGATGTTATTACAATACTATAGACACATCTGTAGATATCATCGTGTAGCTAGTAGTGATAGGGAGATAGTGATGTTATTACAATACTATAGACACATCTGTAGATATCATCGTGTAGCTAGAAGTGATAGGGAGATAGTGATGTTATTACAATACTATAGACACATCTGTAGATATCATCGTGTAGGTAGTAGTGATAGGGAGATAGTGTTGTTATTACAATACTATAGACACATCTGTAGATATCATCGTGTAGCTAGAAGTGATAGGGAGATAGTGATGTTATTACAATACTATAGACACATCTGTAGATATCATCGTGTAGGTAGTAGTGATAGGGAGATAGTGATGTTATTACAATACTATATACACATCTGTAGATATCATCGTGTAGCTAGTAGTGATAGGGAGATAGTGATGTTATTACAATACTATAGACACATCTGTAGATATCATCGTGTAGGTAGTAGTGATAGAGAGATAGTGATGTTATTACAATACTATAGACACATCAGTAGAGATCATCGTGTAGCTAGTAGTGATAGGGAGATAGTGATGTTATTACAATACTATAGACACATCTGTAGATATCACCCTGTAGCTAGTAGTGATAGGGAGATAGTGATGGTATTACAATACTATAGACACATCTGTAGATATCATCGTGTAGCTAGTAGTGATAGGGAGATAGTGATGTTATTACAATACTATAGACACATCTGTAGATATCATCGCGTAGCTAGTAGTGATAAGGAGATAGTGATGTTATTACAATACTATAGACACATCTGTAGATATCATCGTGTAGGTAGTAGTGATAGGGAGATAGTGATGTTAATACAATACTATAGACACATCTGTAGATATCATCGTGTAGCTAGTAGTGATAGGGAGATAGTGATGTTATTACAATACTATATACACATCTGTAGATATCACCCTGTAGCTAGTAGTGATAGGGAGATAGTGATGTTATTACAATACTATAGACACATCTGTAGATATCATCGTGTAGCTAGTAGTGATAGGGAGATAGTGATGTTATTACAATACTATAGACATATCTGTAGATATCATCGTGTAGCTAGAAGTGATAGGGAGATAGTGATGTTATTACAATACTATAGACACATCTGTAGATATCATCGTGTAGGTAGTAGTGATAGGGAGATAGTGTTGTTATTACAATACTATAGACACATCTGTAGATATCATCGTGTAGCTAGAAGTGATAGGGAGATAGTGATGTTATTACAATACTATAGACACATCTGTAGATATCATCGTGTAGCTAGAAGTGATAGGGAGATAGTGATGTTATTACAATACTATAGACACATCTGTAGATATCATCGTGTAGGTAGTAGTGATAGGGAGATAGTGATGTTATTACAATACTATAGACACATCTGTAGATATCATCGTGTAGCTAGAAGTGATAGGGAGATAGTGATGTTATTACAATACTATAGACACATCTGTAGATATCATCGTGTAGGTAGTAGTGAAAGGGAGATAGTGTTGTTATTACAATACTATAGACACATCTGTAGATATCATCGTGTAGCTAGAAGTGATAAGGAGATAGTGATGTTATTACAATACTATAGACACATCTGTAGATATCATCGTGTAGCTAGAAGTGATAGGGAGATAGTGATGTTATTACAATACTATAGACACATCTGTAGATATCATCGTGTAGCTAGTAGTGATAGGGAGATAGTGATGTTATTACAATACTATTGACACATCTGTAGATATCATCGTGTAGCTAGAAGTGATAGGGAGATAGTGATGTTATTACAATACTATAGACACATCTGTAGATATCATCGTGTAGCTAGTAGTGATAGGGAGATAGAGATGTTATTACAATACTATAGACACATCTGTAGATATCATCGTGTAGCTAGAAGTGATAGGGAGATAGTGATGTTATTACAATACTATAGACACATCTGTAGATATCATCGAGTAGCTAGTAGTGATAGGGAGATAGTGATGTTATTACAATACTATAGACACATCTGTAGATATTATCGTGTAGCTAGTAGTGATAGGGAGATAGTGATGTTATTACAATACTATAGACACATCTGTAGATATCATCGTGTAGCTAGTAGTGATAGGGAGATAGTGATGTTATTACAATACTATAGACACATCTGTAGATATCATCGTGTAGCTAGTAGTGATAGAGAGATAGTGATGTTATTACAATACTATAGACATATCTGTAGATATCATCGTGTAGCTAGTAGTGATAGGGAGATAGTGATGTTATTACAATACTATAGACACATCAGTAGATATCATCGTGTAGCTAGTAGTGATAGGGAGATAGTGATGGTATTACAATACTATAGACACATCTGTAGATATCATCGTGTAGGTAGAAGTGATAGGGAGATAGTGATGTTATTACAATACTAGAGACACATCTGTAGATATCATCGTGTAGCTAGTAGTGATAGGGAGATAGTGATGTTAATACAATACTATAGACATATCTGTAGATATCATCGTGTAGCTAGTAGTGGTAGGGAGATAGTGATGTTATTACAATACTATAGACACATCTATAGATATCATCGTGTAGCTAGTAGTGATAGGGAGATAGTGATGTTATTACAATACTATAGACACATCTGTAGATATCATCGTGTAGGTAGTAGTGATAGGGAGATAGTGATGTTATTACAATGCTATAGACACATCTGTAGATATAATCGTGTAGCTAGAGGTGATAGGGAGATAGTGATGTTATTACAATACTATAGACACATCTGTAGATATCATCGTGTAGGTAGTAGTGATAGGGAGATAGTGATGTTATTACAATACTAGAGACACATCTGTAGATATCATCGTGTAGGTATTAGTGATAGGGAGATAGTGATGTTATTACAATACTAGAGACACATCTGTAGATATCATCGTGTAGCTAGTAGTGATAGGGAGATAGTGATGTTATTACAATACTAGAGACACATCTGTAGATATCATCGTGTAGCTAGTAGTGATAGGGAGATAGTGATGTTATTACAATACTAGAGACACATCTGTAGATATCATCGTGTAGGTAGAAGTGATAGGGAGATAGTGATGTTATTACAATACTAGAGACACATCTGTAGATATCATCGTGTAGCTAGTAGTGATAGGGAGATAGTGATGTTATTACAATACTATAGACACATCTGTAGATATCAGCGTGTAGGTAGTAGTGATAGGGAGATAGTGATGTTAATACAATACTATAGACACATCTGTAGATATCATCGTGTAGCTAGTAGTGATAGGGAGATAGAGATGTTATTACAATACTATATACACATCTGTAGATATCACCCTGTAGCTAGTAGTGATAGGGAGATAGTGATGTTATTACAATACTATAGACACATCTGTAGATATCATCGTGTAGCTAGTAGTGATAGGGAGATAGTGATGTTATTACAATACTATAGACACATCTGTAGATATCATCGTGTAGCTAGAAGTGATAGGGAGATAGTGATGTTATTACAATACTATAGACACATCTGTAGATATCATCGTGTAGGTAGTAGTGATAGGGAGATAGTGTTGTTATTACAATACTATAGACACATCTGTAGATATCATCGTGTAGCTAGAAGTGATAGGGAGATAGTGATGTTATTACAATACTATAGACAAATCTGTAGATATCATCGTGTAGCTAGAAGTGATAGGGAGATAGTGATGTTATTACAATACTATAGACACATCTGTAGATATCATCGTGTAGGTAGTAGTGATAGGGAGATAGTGATGTTATTACAATACTATAGACACATCTGTAGATATCATCGTGTAGCTAGAAGTGATAGGGAGATAGTGATGTTATTACAATACTATAGACACATCTGTAGATATCATCGTGTAGGTAGTAGTGAAAGGGAGATAGTGTTGTTATTACAATACTATAGACACATCTGTAGATATCATCGTGTAGCTAGAAGTGATAAGGAGATAGTGATGTTATTACAATACTATAGACACATCTGTAGATATCATCGTGTAGCTAGAAGTGATAGGGAGATAGTGATGTTATTACAATACTATAGACACATCTGTAGATATCATCGTGTAGCTAGTAGTGATAGGGAGATAGTGATGTTATTACAATACTATTGACACATCTGTAGATATCATCGTGTAGCTAGAAGTGATAGGGAGATAGTGATGTTATTACAATACTATAGACACATCTGTAGATATCATCGTGTAGCTAGTAGTGATAGGGAGATAGAGATGTTATTACAATACTATAGACACATCTGTAGATATCATCGTGTAGCTAGAAGTGATAGGGAGATAGTGATGTTATTACAATACTATAGACACATCTGTAGATATCATCGAGTAGCTAGTAGTGATAGGGAGATAGTGATGTTATTACAATACTATAGACACATCTGTAGATATTATCGTGTAGCTAGTAGTGATAGGGAGATAGTGATGTTATTACAATACTATAGACACATCTGTAGATATCATCGTGTAGCTAGTAGTGATAGGGAGATAGTGATGTTATTACAATACTATAGACACATCTGTAGATATCATCGTGTAGCTAGTAGTGATAGAGAGATAGTGATGTTATTACAATACTATAGACATATCTGTAGATATCATCGTGTAGCTAGTAGTGATAGGGAGATAGTGATGTTATTACAATACTATAGACACATCTGTAGATATCATCGTGTAGCTAGTAGTGATAGGGAGATAGTGATGGTATTACAATACTATAGACACATCTGTAGATATCATCGTGTAGGTAGAAGTGATAGGGAGATAGTGATGTTATTACAATACTAGAGACACATCTGTAGATATCATCGTGTAGCTAGTAGTGATAGGAAGATAGTGATGTTAATACAATACTATAGACATATCTGTAGATATCATCGTGTAGCTAGTAGTGGTAGGGAGATAGTGATGTTATTACAATACTATAGACACATCTATAGATATCATCGTGTAGCTAGTAGTGATAGGGAGATAGTGATGTTATTACAATACTATAGACACATCTGTAGATATCATCGTGTAGGTAGTAGTGATAGGGAGATAGTGATGTTATTACAATGCTATAGACACATCTGTAGATATAATCGTGTAGCTAGAGGTGATAGGGAGATAGTGATGTTATTACAATACTATAGACACATCTGTAGATATCATCGTGTAGGTAGTAGTGATAGGGAGATAGTGATGTTATTACAATACTAGAGACACATCTGTAGATATCATCGTGTAGCTAGTAGTGATAGGGAGATAGTGATGTTATTACAATACTAGAGACACATCTGTAGATATCATCGTGTAGCTAGTAGTGATAGGGAGATAGTGATGTTATTACAATACTAGAGACACATCTGTAGATATCATCGTGTAGGTAGTAGTGATAGGGAGATAGTGATGTTATTACAATACTATAGACACATCTGTAGATATCATCGCGTAGCTAGTAGTGATAGGGAGATAGTGATGTTATTACAATACTATATACACATCTGTAGATATCACCCTGTAGCTAGTAGTGATAGGGAGATAGTGATGTTATTACAATACTATAGACACATCTGTAGATATCATCGTGTAGCTAGAAGTGATAGGGAGATAGTGATGTTATTACAATACTATAGACACATCTGTAGATATCATCGTGTAGGTAGTAGTGATAGGGAGATAGTGTTGTTATTACAATACTATAGACACATCTGTAGATATCATCGTGTAGCTAGAAGTGATAGGGAGATAGTGATGTTATTACAATACTATAGACACATCTGTAGATATCATCGTGTAGCTAGAAGTGATAGGGAGATAGTGATGTTATTACAATACTATAGACACATCTGTAGATATCATCGTGTAGGTAGTAGTGATAGGGAGATAGTGATGTTATTACAATACTATAGACACATCTGCAGATATCATCATGTAGCTAGAAGTGATAGGGAGATAGTGATGTTATTACAATACTATAGACACATCTGTAGATATCATCGTGTAGGTAGTAGTGAAAGGGAGATAGTGTTGTTATTACAATACTATAGACACATCTGTAGATATCATCGTGTAGCTAGAAGTGATAGGGAGATAGTGATGTTATTACAATACTATAGACACATCTGTAGATATCATCGTGTAGCTAGAAGTGATAGGGAGATAGTGATGTTATTACAATACTATAGACACATCTGTAGATATCATCGTGTAGCTAGTAGTGATAGGGAGATAGTGATGTTATTACAATACTATAGACACATCTGTAGATATCATCGTGTAGCTAGAAGTGATAGGGAGATAGTGATGTTATTACAATACTAGAGACACATCTGTAGATATCATCGTGTAGCTAGTAGTGATAGCGAGATAGTGATGTTATTACAATACTATAGACACATCTGTAGATATCATCGTGTAGCTAGAAGTGATAGGGAGATAGTGATGTTATTACAATACTATAGACACATCTGTAGATATCATCGAGTAGCTAGTAGTGATAGGGAGATAGTGATGTTATTACAATACTATAGACACATCTGTAGATATTATCGTGTAGCTAGTAGTGATAGGGAGATAGTGATGTTATTACAATACTATAGACACATCTGTAGATATCATCGTGTAGCTAGTAGTGATAGGGAGATAGTGATGTTATTACAATACTATAGACACATCTGTAGATATCATCGTGTAGCTAGTAGTGATAGAGAGATAGTGATGTTATTACAATACTATAGACATATCTGTAGATATCATCGTGTAGCTAGTAGTGATAGGGAGATGGTGATGTTATTACAATACTATAGACACATCAGTAGATATCATCGTGTAGCTAGTAGTGATAGGGAGATAGTGATGGTATTACAATACTATAGACACATCTGTAGATATCATCGTGTAGGTAGAAGTGATAGGGAGATAGTGATGTTATTACAATACTAGAGACACATCTGTAGATATCATCGTGTAGCTAGTAGTGATAGGGAGATAGTGATGTTATTACAATACTATAGACATATCTGTAGATATCACCGTGTAGCTAGTAGTGATAGGGAGATAGTGATGTTATTACAATACTATAGACACATCTATAGATATCATCGTGTAGCTAGTAGTGATAGGGAGATAGTGATGTTATTACAATACTATAGACACATCTGTAGATATCATCGTGTAGGTAGTAGTGATAGGGAGATAGTGATGTTATTACAATACTATAGACACATCTGTAGATATAATCGTGTAGCTAGAGGTAATAGGGAGATAGTGATGTTATTACAATACTATAGACACATCTGTAGATATCATCGTGTAGGTAGTAGTGATAGGGAGATAGTGATGTTATTACAATACTAGAGACACATCTGTAGATATCATCGTGTAGGTAGTAGTGATAGGGAGATAATGATGTTATTACAATACTAGAGACACATCTGTAGATATCATCGTGTAGCTAGTAGTGATAGGGAGATAGTGATGTTATTACAATACTAGAGACACATCTGTAGATATCATCGTGTAGCTAGTAGTGATAGGGAGATAGTGATGTTATTACAATACTAGAGACACATCTGTAGATATCATCGTGTAGGTAGTAGTGATAGGGAGATAGTGATGTTATTACAATACTATAGACACATCTGTAGATATCATCGTGTAGCTAGAAGTGATAGGGAGATGGTGATGTTATTACAATACTATAGACACATCTGTAGATATCATCGTGTAGCTAGTAGTGATAGGGAGATAGTGATGTTATTACAATACTATAGACACATCTGTAGATATCATCGTGTAGGTAGTAGTGATAGAGAGATAGTGATGTTATTACAATACTATAGACACATCGGTAGATATCATCGTTTAGCTAGTAGTGATAGGGAGATAGTGATGTTATTACAATACTATAGACACATCTGTAGATATCATCCTGTAGCTAGTAGTGATAGGGAGATAGTGATGGTATTACAATACTATAGACACATCTGTAGATATCATCGTGTAGCTAGTAGTAGTAGGGAGATAGTGATGTTATTACAATACTATAGACACATCTGTAGATATCATCGCGTAGCTAATAGTGATAGGGAGATAGTGATGTTAATACAATACTATAGACACATCTGTAGATATCATCGTGTAGCTAGTAGTGATAGGGAGATAGTGATGTTATTACAATACTATATACACATCTGTAGATATCACCCTGTAGCTAGTAGTGATAGGGAGATAGTGATGTTATTACAATACTATAGACACATCTGTAGATATCATCGTGTAGCTAGTAGTGATAGGGAGATAGTGATGTTATTACAATACTATAGACACATCTGTAGATATCATCGTGTAGCTAGAAGTGATAGGGAGATAGTGATGTTATTACAATACTATAGACACATCTGTAGATATCATCGTGTAGGTAGTAGTGATAGGGAGATAGTTTTGTTATTACAATACTATAGACACATCTGTAGATATCATCGTGTAGCTAGAAGTGATAGGGAGATAGTGATGTTATTACAATACTATAGACACATCTGTAGATATCATCGTGTAGCCAGAAGTGATAGGGAGATAGTGATGTTATTACAATACTATAGACACATCTGTAGATATCATCGTGTAGGTAGTAGTGATAGGGAGATAGTGATGTTATTACAATACTATAGACACATCTGTAGATATCATCGTGTAGCTAGAAGTGATAGGGAGATAGTGATGTTATTGCAATACTATAGACACATCTGTAGATATCATCGTGTAGCTAGTAGTGATAGGGAGATAGTGATGTTATTACAATACTATAGACACATCTGTAGATATCATCGTGTAGCTAGTAGTGATAGGGAGATAGTGATGTTATTACAATACTATAGACACATCTGTAGATATCATCGTGTAGCTAGTAGTGATAGGGAGATAGTGATGTTATTACAATACTATAGACACATCTGTAGATATCATCGTGTAGCTAGTAGTGATAGGGAGATAGTGATGTTATTACAATACTATAGACACATCTGTAGATATCATCGTGTAGCTAGTAGTGATAGGGAGATAGTGATGTTATTACAATACTATAGACACATCTGTAGATATCATCGTGTAGCTAGTAGTGATAGGGAGATAGTGATGTTATTACAATAATATAGACACATCTGTAGATATCATCGTGTAGCTAGTAGTGATAGAGAGATAGTGATGTTATTACAATACTATAGACATATCTGTAGATATCATCGTGTAGGTAGTAGTGATAGGGAGATAGTGATGTTATTACAATACTATAGACACATCAGTAGATATCATCGTGTAGCTAGTAGTGATAGGGAGATAGTGATGGTATTACAATACTATAGACACATCTGTAGATATCATCGTGTAGGTAAAAGTGATAGGGAGATAGTGATATTAATACAATACTAGAGACACATCTGTATATATCATCGTGTAGCTAGTAGTGATATGGAGATAGTGATGTTATTACAATACTATAGACATATCTGTAGATATCACCGTGTAGCTAGTAGTGATAGGGAGATAGTGATGTTATTACAATACTATAGACACATCTATAGATATCATCGTGTAGCTAGTAGTGATAGGGAGATAGTGATGTTATTACAATACTATAGACACATCTGTAGATATCATCGTGTAGGTAGTAGTGATAGGGAGAAAGTGATGTTATTACAATACTATAGACATATCTGTAGATATCATCGTGTAGCTAGAGGTGATAGGGAGATAGTGATGTTATTACAATACTATAGACACAACTGTAGATATCATCGTGTAGGTAGTAGTGATAGGGAGATAGTGATGTTATTACAATACTAGAGACACATCTGTAGATATCATCGTGTAGGTAGTAGTGATAGGGAGATAGTGATGTTATTACAATACTAGAGACACATCTGTAGATATCATCGTGTAGCTAGTAGTGATAGGGAGATAGTGATGTTATTACAATACTAGAGACACATCTGTAGATATCATCGTGTAATTAGTAGTGATAGGGAGATTGTGATGTTATTACAATACTAGAGACACATCTGTAGATATCATCGTGTAGGTAGTAGTGATAGGGAGATAGTGATGTTATTACAATACTAGAGACACATCTGTAGATACCATCGTGTAGGTAGTAGTGATAGGGAGATAGTGATGTTATTACAATACTAGAGACACATCTGTAGATATCATCGCGTAGCTAATAGTGATAGGGAGATAGTGATGTTAATACAATACTATAGACACATCTGTAGATATCATCGTGTAGCTAGTAGTGATAGGGTGATAGTGATGTTATTACAATACTATATACACATCTGTAGATATCACCCTGTAGCTAGTAGTGATAGGGAGATAGTGATGTTATTACAATACTATAGACACATCTGTAGATATCATCGTGTAGCTAGTAGTCATAGGGAGATAGTGATGTTATTACAATACTATAGACACATCTGTAGATATCATCGTGTAGCTAGTAGTGATAGGGAGATAGTGATGTTATTACAATACTATAGACACATCTGTAGATATCATCGCGTAGCTAGTAGTGATAGGGAGATAGTGATGTTAATACAATACTATAGACACATCTGTAGATATCATCGTGTAGCTAGAAGTGATAGGGAGATAGTGATGTTATTACAATACTATAGACACATCTGTAGATATCATCGTGTAGGTAGTAGTGATAGGGAGATAGTGATGTTATTACAATACTATAGACACATCTGCAGATATCATCATGTAGCTAGAAGTGATAGGGAGATAGTGATGTTATTACATTACTATAGACACATCTGTAGATATCATCGTGTAGGTAGTAGTGAAAGGGAGATAGTGTTGTTATTACAATACTATAGACACATCTGTAGATATCATCGTGTAGCTAGAAGTGATAGGGAGATAGTGATGTTATTACAATACTATAGACACATCTGTAGATATCATCGTGTAGCTAGAAGTGATAGGGAGATAGTGATGTTATTACAATACTATAGACACATCTGTAGATATCATCGTGTAGCTAGTAGTGATAGGGAGATAGTGATGTTATTACAATACTATAGACACATCTGTAGATATCATCGTGTAGCTAGAAGTGATAGGGAGATAGTGATGTTATTACAATACTATAGACACATCTGTAGATATCATCGTGTAGCTAGTAGTGATAGGGAGATAGTGATGTTATTACAATACTATAGACACATCTGTAGATATCATCGTGTAGCTAGAAGTGATAGGGAGATAGTGATGTTATTACAATACTATAGACACATCTGTAGATATCATCGAGTAGCTAGTAGTGATAGGGAGATAGTGATGTTATTACAATACTATAGACACATCTGTAGATATTATCGTGTAGCTAGTAGTGATAGGGAGATAGTGATGTTATTACAATACTATAGACACATCTGTAGATATCATCGTGTAGCTAGTAGTGATAGGGAGATAGTGATGTTATTACAATACTATAGACACATCTGTAGATATCATCGTGTAGCTAATAGTGATAGAGAGATAGTGATGTTATTACAATACTATAGACATATCTGTAGATATCATCGTGTAGCTAGTAGTGATAGGGAGATGGTGATGTTATTACAATACTATAGACACATCAGTAGATATCATCGTGTAGCTAGTAGTGATAGGGAGATAGTGATGGTATTACAATACTATAGACACATCTGTAGATATCATCGTGTAGGTAGAAGTGATAGGGAGATAGTGATGTTATTACAATACTAGAGACACATCTGTAGATATCATCGTGTAGCTAGTAGTGATAGGGAGATAGTGATGTTATTACAATACTATAGACATATCTGTAGATATCACCGTGTAGCTAGTAGTGATAGGGAGATAGTGATGTTATTACAATACTATAGACACATCTATCGATATCATCGTGTAGCTAGTAGTGATAGGGAGATAGTGATGTTATTACAATACTATAGACACATCTGTAGATATCATCGTGTAGGTAGTAGTGATAGGGAGATAGTGATGTTATTACAATACTATAGACACATCTGTAGATATAATCGTGCAGCTAGAGGTAATAGGGAGATAGTGATGTTATTACAATACTATAGACACATCTGTAGATATCATCGTGTAGGTAGTAGTGATAGGGAGATAGTGATGTTATTACAATACTAGAGACACATCTGTAGATATCATCGTGTAGGTAGTAGTGATAGGGAGATAATGATGTTATTACAATACTAGAGACACATCTGTAGATATCATCGTGTAGCTAGTAGTGATAGGGAGATAGTGATGTTATTACAATACTAGAGACACATCTGTAGATATCATCGTGTAGCTAGTAGTGATAGGGAGATAGTGATGTTATTACAATACTAGAGACACATCTGTAGATATCATCGTGTAGGTAGTAGTGATAGGGAGATAGTGATGTTATTACAATACTATAGACACATCTGTAGATATCATCGTGTAGCTAGAAGTGATAGGGAGATAGTGATGTTATTACAATACTATAGACACATCTGTAGATATCATCGTGTAGGTAGTAGTGATAGGGAGATAGTGATGTTATTACAATACTATATACACATCTGTAGATATCATCGTGTAGCTAGTAGTGATAGGGAGATAGTGATGTTATTACAATACTATAGACACATCTGTAGATATCACCGTGTAGGTAGTAGTGATAGAGAGATAGTGATGTTATTACAATACTATAGACACATCGGTAGATATCATCGTTTAGCTAGTAGTGATAGGGAGATAGTGATGTTATTACAATACTATAGACACATCTGTAGATATCATCCTGTAGCTAGTAGTGATAGGGAGATAGTGATGGTATTACAATACTATAGACACATCTGTAGATATCATCGTGTAGCTAGTAGTAGTAGGGAGATAGTGATGTTATTACAATACTATAGACACATCTGTAGATATCATCGCGTAGCTAATAGTGATAAGGAGATAGTGATGTTAATACAATACTATAGACACATCTGTAGATATCATCGTGTAGCTAGTAGTGATAGGGAGATAGTGATGTTATTACAATACTATATACACATCTGTAGATATCACCCTGTAGCTAGTAGTGATAGGGAGATAGTGATGTTATTACAATACTATAGACACATCTGTAGATATCATCGTGTAGCTAGTAGTGATAGGGAGATAGTGATGTTATTACAATACTATAGACACATCTGTAGATATCATCGTGTAGCTAGAAGTGATAGGGAGATAGTGATGTTATTACAATACTATAGACACATCTGTAGATATCATCGTGTAGGTAGTAGTGATAGGGAGATAGTTTTGTTATTACAATACTATAGACACATCTGTAGATATCATCGTGTAGCTAGTAGTGATAGGGAGATGGTGATGTTATTACAATACTATAGACACATCAGTAGATATCATCGTGTAGCTAGTAGTGATAGGGAGATAGTGATGGTATTACAATACTATAGACACATCTGTAGATATCATCGTGTAGGTAGAAGTGATAGGGAGATAGTGATGTTATTACAATACTAGAGACACATCTGTAGATATCATCGTGTAGCTAGTAGTGATAGGGAGATAGTGATGTTATTACAATACTATAGACATATCTGTAGATATCACCGTGTAGCTAGTAGTGATAGGGAGATAGTGATGTTATTACAATACTATAGACACATCTATCGATATCATCGTGTAGCTAGTAGTGATAGGGAGATAGTGATGTTATTACAATACTATAGACACATCTGTAGATATCATCGTGTAGGTAGTAGTGATAGGGAGATAGTGATGTTATTACAATACTAGAGACACATCTGTAGATATAATCGTGTAGCTAGAGGTAATAGGGAGATAGTGATGTTATTACAATACTATAGACACATCTGTAGATATCATCGTGTAGGTAGTAGTGATAGGGAGATAGTGATGTTATTACAATACTAGAGACACATCTGTAGATATCATCGTGTAGGTAGTAGTGATAGGGAGATAATGATGTTATTACAATACTAGAGACACATCTGTAGATATCATCGTGTAGCTAGTAGTGATAGGGAGATAGTGATGTTATTACAATACTAGAGACACATCTGTAGATATCATCGTGTAGCTAGTAGTGATAGGGAGATAGTGATGTTTTTACAATACTAGAGACACATCTGTAGATATCATCGTGTAGGTAGTAGTGATAGGGAGATAGTGATGTTATTACAATACTATAGACACATCTGTAGATATCATCGTGTAGCTAGAAGTGATAGGGAGATAGTGATGTTATTACAATACTATAGACACATCTGTAGATATCATCGTGTAGGTAGTAGTGATAGGGAGATAGTGATGTTATTACAATACTATATACACATCTGTAGATATCATCGTGTAGCTAGTAGTGATAGGGAGATAGTGATGTTATTACAATACTATAGACACATCTGTAGATATCACCGTGTAGGTAGTAGTGATAGAGAGATAGTGATGTTATTACAATACTATAGACACATCGGTAGATATCATCGTTTAGCTAGTAGTGATAGGGAGATAGTGATGTTATTACAATACTATAGACACATCTGTAGATATCATCCTGTAGCTAGTAGTGATAGGGAGATAGTGATGGTATTACAATACTATAGACACATCTGTAGATATCATCGTGTAGCTAGTAGTAGTAGGGAGATAGTGATGTTATTACAATACTATAGACACATCTGTAGATATCATCGCGTAGCTAATAGTGATAGGGAGATAGTGATGTTAATACAATACTATAGACACATCTGTAGATATCATCGTGTAGCTAGTAGTGATAGGGAGATAGTGATGTTATTACAATACTATATACACATCTGTAGATATCACCCTGTAGCTAGTAGTGATAGGGAGATAGTGATGTTATTACAATACTATAGACACATCTGTAGATATCATCGTGTAGCTAGTAGTGATAGGGAGATAGTGATGTTATTACAATACTATAGACACATCTGTAGATATCATCGTGTAGCTAGAAGTGATAGGGAGATAGTGATGTTATTACAATACTATAGACACATCTGTAGATATCATCGTGTAGGTAGTAGTGATAGGGAGATAGTTTTGTTATTACAATACTATAGACACATCTGTAGATATCATCGTGTAGCTAGAAGTGATAGGGAGATAGTGATGTTATTACAATACTATAGACACATCTGTAGATATCATCGTGTAGCCAGAAGTGATAGGGAGATAGTGATGTTATTACAATACTATAGACACATCTGTAGATATCATCGTGTAGGTAGTAGTGATAGGGAGATAGTGATGTTATTACAATACTATAGACACATCTGTAGATATCATCGTGTAGCTAGAAGTGATAGGGAGATAGTGATGTTATTGCAATACTATAGACACATCTGTAGATATCATCGTGTAGCTAGTAGTGATAGGGAGATAGTGATGTTATTACAATACTATAGACACATCTGTAGATATCATCGTGTAGCTAATAGTGATAGGGAGATAGTGATGTTATTACAATACTATAGACACATCTGTAGATATCATCGTGTAGCTAGTAGTGATAGGGAGATAGTGATGTTATTACAATACTATAGACACATCTGTAGATATCATCGTGTAGCTAGTAGTGATAGGGAGATAGTGATGTTATTACAATACTATAGACACATCTGTAGATATCATCGTGTAGCTAGTAGTGATAGGGAGATAGTGATGTTATTACAATACTATAGACACATCTGTAGATATCATCGTGTAGCTAGTAGTGATAGGGAGATAGTGATGTTATTACAATAATATAGACACATCTGTAGATATCATCGTGTAGCTAGTAGTGATAGAGAGATAGTGATGTTATTACAATACTATAGACATATCTGTAGATATCATCGTGTAGGTAGTAGTGATAGGGAGATAGTGATGTTATTACAATACTATAGACACATCAGTAGATATCATCGTGTAGCTAGTAGTGATAGGGAGATAGTGATGGTATTACAATACTATAGACACATCTGTAGATATCATCGTGTAGGTAAAAGTGATAGGGAGATAGTGATATTAATACAATACTAGAGACACATCTGTATATATCATCGTGTAGCTAGTAGTGATATGGAGATAGTGATGTTATTACAATACTATAGACATATCTGTAGATATCACCGTGTAGCTAGTAGTGATAGGGAGATAGTGATGTTATTACAATACTATAGACACATCTATAGATATCATCGTGTAGCTAGTAGTGATAGGGAGATAGTGATGTTATTACAATACTATAGACACATCTGTAGATATCATCGTGTAGGTAGTAGTGATAGGGAGATAGTGATGTTATTACAATACTATAGACATATCTGTAGATATCATCGTGTAGCTAGAGGTGATAGGGAGATAGTGATGTTATTACAATACTATAGACACAACTGTAGATATCATCGTGTAGGTAGTAGTGATAGGGAGATAGTGATGTTATTACAATACTAGAGACACATCTGTAGATATCATCGTGTAGGTAGTAGTGATAGGGAGATAGTGATGTTATTACAATACTAGAGACACATCTGTAGATATCATCGTGTAGCTAGTAGTGATAGGGAGATAGTGATGTTATTACAATACTAGAGACACATCTGTAGATATCATCGTGTAATTAGTAGTGATAGGGAGATTGTGATGTTATTACAATACTAGAGACACATCTGTAGATATCATCGTGTAGGTAGTAGTGATAGGGAGATAGTGATGTTATTACAATACTAGAGACACATCTGTAGATACCATCGTGTAGGTAGTAGTGATAGGGAGATAGTGATGTTATTACAATACTAGAGACACATCTGTAGATATCATCGCGTAGCTAATAGTGATAGGGAGATAGTGATGTTAATACAATACTATAGACACATCTGTAGATATCATCGTGTAGCTAGTAGTGATAGGGTGATAGTGATGTTATTACAATACTATATACACATCTGTAGATATCACCCTGTAGCTAGTAGTGATAGGGAGATAGTGATGTTATTACAATACTATAGACACATCTGTAGATATCATCGCGTAGCTAGTAATGATAGGGAGATAATGATGTTAATACAATACTATAGACACATCTGTAGATATCATCGTGTAGCTAGTAGTGATAGGGAGATATTGATGTTATTACAATACTATATACACATCTGTAGATATCACCCTGTAGCTAGTAGTGATAGGGAGATAGTGATGTTATTACAATACTATAGACACATCTGTAGATATCATCGTGTAGCTAGTAGTGATAGGGAGATAGTGATGTTATTACAATACTATAGACACATCTGTAGATATCATCGTGTAGCTAGAAGTGATAGGGAGATAGTGATGTTATTACAATACTATAGACACATCTGTAGATATCATCGTGTAGGTAGTAGTGATAGGGAGATAGTGTTGTTATTACAATACTATAGACACATCTGTAGATATCATCGTGTAGCTAGAAGTGATAGGGAGATAGTGATGTTATTACAATACTATAGACACATCTGTAGATATCATCGTGTAGCTAGAAGTGATAGGGAGATAGTGATGTTATTGCAATACTATAGACACATCTGTAGATATCATCGTGTAGCTAGTAGTGATAGGGAGATAGTGATGTTATTGCAATACTATAGACACATCTGTAGATATCATCGTGTAGCTAGTAGTGATAGGGAGATAGTGATGTTATTACAATACTATAGACACATCTGTAGATATCATCGTGTAGCTAGTAGTGATAGGGAGATAGTGATGTTATTACAATACTATAGACACATCTGTAGATATCATCGTGTAGCTAGTAGTGATAGGGAGATAGTGATGTTATTACAATACTATAGACACATCTGTAGATATCATCGTGTAGCTAGTAGTGATAGGGAGATAGTGATGTTATTACAATAATATAGACACATCTGTAGATATCATCATGTAGCTAGTAGTGATAGAGAGATAGTGATGTTATTACAATACTATAGACATATCTGTAGATATCATCGTGTAGGTAGTAGTGATAGGGAGATAGTGATGTTATTACAATACTATAGACACATCAGTAGATATCATCGTGTAGCTAGTAGTGATAGGGAGATAGTGATGGTATTACAATACTATAGACACATCTGTAGATATCATCGTGTAGGTAAAAGTGATAGGGAGATAGTGATGTTATTACAATACTAGAGACACATCTGTAGATATCATCGTGTAGCTAGTAGTGATATGGAGATAGTGATGTTATTACAATACTATAGACATATCTGTAGATATCACCGTGTAGCTAGTAGTGATAGGGAGATAGTGATGTTATTACAATACTATAGACACATCTATAGATATCATCGTGTAGCTAGTAGTGATAGGGAGATAGTGATGTTATTACAATACTATAGACACATCTGTAGATATCATCGTGTAGGTAGTAGTGATAGGGAGATAGTGATGTTATTACAATACTATAGACATATCTGTAGATATCATCGTGTAGCTAGAGGTGATAGGGAGATAGTGATGTTATTACAATACTATAGACACATCTGTAGATATCATCGTGTAGGTAGTAGTGCTAGGGAGATAGTGATGTTATTACAATACTAGAGACACATCTGTAGATATCATCGTGTAGGTAGTAGTGATAGGGAGATAGTGATGTTATTACAATACTAGAGACACATCTGTAGATATCATCGTGTAGCTAGTAGTGATAGGGAGATAGTGATGTTATTACAATACTAGAGACACATCTGTAGATATCATCGTGTAATTAGTAGTGATAGGGAGATTGTGATGTTATTACAATACTAGAGACACATCTGTAGATATCATCGTGTAGGTAGTAGTGATAGGGAGATAGTGATGTTATTACAATACTAGAGACACATCTGTAGATACCATCGTGTAGGTAGTAGTGATAGGGAGATAGTGATGTTATTACAATACTAGAGACACATCTGTAGATATCATCGTGTAGCTAGTAGTGATAGGGAGATAATGATGGTATTAAGAAGAAGCCGTTGTTGTCGTGATCGTATGGTAGTTGGATAAACAACTACCTGTGCAATCAGTGCCTTTCACCACTGATGTTGTGAGTTCGAACCCCGTTCATCGAGAGGTGTACTCGTTATTTGATAACGTTTGTCAGTGACCTGCGACAGAGCGGTGTTTTTTTCCAAGTTCTCAGGTTTCCTCCATCGATAAAACTGACTGCCACGATATAATTGAAATATTGTTGAAAGTGGCGTTTAACACCATAACCCATCGTGTAGTTAGTAGCGAAGGTGATGTTATTAAAGAAGTCAGTTATAATACGAGAGGTGAAATGTAGGTTTGTTTTCAGTAAAATCGTAAGGCGTCCATTTTGATTATTTATTATTTATTCTGTTTAGAAATAGATAACATTTTCTATAATTGTGAAATTGAATCATGATTTAGAATTCACGAAACAATTTTGCATGTAAAATATACATATTTTCTCGGCCTCGTTTTATAATTTGATAGACTTAATTAATGGTCTTCTATTTCATTGTTATGTTAGAAAATGTTTTTTTAATTAAACCTGGTAGAATTTTAACACTATCTTATCGAATACCACTGTACATATTCATAATATTAAGAACTGAACGTAATTAGCATGGAAGAATATTCACAATATTCCATCGACTACCACTGAACAAATTCGCTATATTACGAAATGAACGTAATGAGCAACGAAGAATATTCACAATTTCTCATCGTCTACCACTATACAAATTCGTAATATTACGAAGTGAACGTAATGAGGCTGGCAGAATATTCACAGTAGCTCATCGTCTACCATTCTACAAATTCGTAATATTACGAAATGAACGTAATAAGCGTGGGAGAATATTCACAAGATCTCATCGTCTATCACTGTACAAATTCGTAATATTACGAACTGAACGTAATGAGCTTGGAAGAATATTCACAATATCTCATCGTCTACCACTGTACAAATTAGCAATATTACGAAAGTAACGTAAATAAATAATTAGAATATGATATAGCTATGAATTTTAGGCAAATATTATGAAAATATCAAAATGTTAATCCGAATCCATATATTGAAAAAGGACAGACAATAAAATGGCCAAGATGCATTTGATTTATTCAAACGTTCCAATCTAGTACTAGGCTCGTGTGTTCGATGAAAGTTATGATGATTGTTCAGTAATGAAGACGGCCATTTAAATCACATGTGCGATATATTTACAGTGAGAGAAATGTTTGAAAATACCAAAGGGAAATCAGAACCCCTAAATCGAAAAAGGACAGACAACACAACGACCAAACGAAAATGGACAGACAACACAACGACCAAACGAAAATGGACAGACAACACAACGACCAAAAGAAAAAGGACAGACAACACAACGACCAAAAGGAAAAGGACAGACAACACAACGACCAAAAGAAAAAGGACAGACAACACAACGACCAAAAGAAAAAGGACAGACAACACAACGACCAAAAGAAAAAGGGCAGACATTACAACGACCAAACGAAAATGGACAGACAACACAACGACCAAAAGAAAAAGGACAGACAACACAACGACCAAAAGAAAAAGGGCAGACAACACAACGACCAAACGAAAATGGACAGACAACACAACGACCAAACGAAAATGGACAGACAACACAACGACCAAAAGAAAAAGGACAGACAACACAACGACCAAAAGAAAAAGGACAGACAACACAACGACCAAAAGAAAAAGGGCAGACAACACAACGACCAAAAGAAAAAGGACAGACAACACAACGACCAAAGGAAAAAGGACAGACACCACAACGACCAAAAGGAAAAGGACAGACAACACAACGACCAAAAGAAAAAGGTCAGACAACACAACGACCAAAAGAATGAGCACAGACAACACAACGACCAAAAGAAAAGGTCAGACAACACAACGACCAAAAGAATGAGCACAGACAACACAACGACCAAAAGAAAAAGAACAGACAACAAAACGACCAAAAGAAAAAGGACAGACAACACAACGACCAAAAGAAAAAGGACAGACAACACAACGACCAAAAGAAAAAGGACAGACAACACAACGACCAAAATAAAAATGACAGACAACACAACGACCAAAAGAAAAAAGACAGACAACAAAACGACCAAAAGAAAAAGGACAGACAACACAACGACCAAAAGAAAAAGGACAGACACCACAACGACCAAAAGAAAAAGGACAGACAACACAACGACCAAAATAAAAAGGACAGACACCACAACGACCAAAAGAAAAAGGACAGACAACACAACGACCAAAAGAAAAAGGACAGAGACCACAACGACCAAAATAAAAAGGACAGACAACACAACGACCAAAAGGAAAAGGACAGACAACACAACGACCAAAAGAAAAAGGACAGACAACACAACGACCAAAAGAAAAAGGACAGACAACACAACGACCAAAAGAAAAAGGACAGACAACACAACGACCAAAAGAAAAAGGACAGACAACACAACGATCAAAAGGAAAAGGACAGACAACACAGCGACCAAAAGAAAAAGGACAGACAACACAACGACCAAAAGAAAAAGGACAGACAACACAACGACCAAAAGGAAAAGGACAGACAAGACAACGACCAAAAGAAAAAGGACAGACAACACAACGACCAAAGGAAAAGGACAGACAACACAACGACCAAAAGAAAAAGGACAGACAACACAACGACCAAAAGAAAAAGGACAGACAACACAACGACCAAAAGAAAAAGGACAGACAACACAACGACCAAAAGAAAAAGGACAGACAACACAACGACCAAAAGAAAAACGACAGACAACACAACGACCAAAAGAAAAACGACAGACAACACAACGACCAAAAGGAAAAGGACAGACAACATAACGACCAAAAGAAAAAGGTTAGACAACACAACGACCAAAAGGAAAAGGACAGACAACACAACGACCAAAAGAAAAAGGACAGACAACACAACGACCAAAAGGAAAAGGACAGACAACACAACGACCAAAAGAAAAAGGACAGACACCACAACGACCAAAAGAAAAAGGACAGACACCACAACGACCAAAAGAAAAACGACAGACAACACAACGACCAAAAGAAAAAGGACAGACAACACAACGACCAAAAGGAAAAGGACAGACAACACAACGACCAAAAGAAAAAGGACAGACAACACAACGACCAAAAGGAAAAGGACAGACAACACAACGACTAAAAGAAAAAGGACAGACAACACAACGACCAAAAGGAAAAGGACAGACAACACAACGACCAAAAGAAAAAGGACAGATACCACAACGACCAAAAGAAAAAGGACAGACACCACAACGACCAAAAGAAAAATGACAGACAACACAACGACCAAAAGAAAAAGGACAGACACCACAACGACCAAAAGAAAAATGACAGACAACACAACGACCAAAAGAAAAAGGACAGACAACACAACGACCAAAAGAAAAAGGACAGACAACACAACGACCAAAAGAAAAAGGACAGACACCACAACGACCAAAAGAAAAATGACAGACAACACAACGACCAAAAGAAAAAGGACAGACAACACAACGACCAAAAGAAAAAGGACAGACAACACAACGACCAAAAGAAAAAGGACAGACAACACAACGACCAAAAGAAAAAAGACAGACAACACAACGACCAAAAGAAAAAGGACAGACAACACAACGACCAAAAGAAAAAGGACAGACACCACAACGACCAAAAGAAAAAGGACAGACAACACAACGACCAAAAGAAAAAGGACAGACAACACAAGGACCAAAAGGAAAAGGACAGACAACACAACGACCAAAAGAAAAAGGACAGACAACACAACGACCAAAAGAAAAAGGACAGACAACACAACGACCAAAAGAAAAAGGACAGACAACACAACGACCAAAAGAAAAAGGACAGACAACACAACGACCAAAAGAAAAAGGACAGAGACCACAACGACCAAAATAAAAAGGACAGACAACACAACGACCAAAAGGAAAAGGACAGACAACACAACGACCAAAAGAAAAAGGACAGACAACACAACGACCAAAAGAAAAAGGACAGACAACACAACGACCAAAAGAAAAAGAACAGACAACACAACGACCAAAAGGAAAAGGACAGACAACACAACGACCAAAAGAAAAAGGACAGACACCACAACGTCCAAAAGAAAAACGACAGACAACACAACGACCAAAAGAAAAAGGACAGACAACACAACGACCAAAAGGAAAAGGACAGACAACACAACGACCAAAAGAAAAAGGACAGACAACACAATGACCAAAAGGAAAAGGACAGACAACACAACGACTAAAAGAAAAAGGACAGACAACACAACGACCAAAAGGAAAAGGACAGACAACACAACGACCAAAAGAAAAAGGACAGACACCACAACGACCAAAAGAAAAAGGACAGACACCACAACGACCAAAAGAAAAATGACAGACAACACAACGACCAAAAGAAAAAGGACAGACACCACAACGACCAAAAGAAAAATGACAGACAACACAACGACCAAAAGAAAAAGGACAGACAACACAACGACCAAAAGAAAAAGGACAGACAACACAACGACCAAAAGAAAAATGACAGACAACACAACGACCAAAAGAAAAAGGACAGACAACACAACGACCAAAAGAAAAATGACAGACAACACAACGACCAAAAGAAAAAGGACAGACAACACAACGACCAAAAGAAAAAGGACAGACAACACAACGACCAAAAGAAAAAGGACAGACAACACAACGACCAAAAGAAAAAGGACAGACACCACAACGACCAAAAGGAAAAGGACAGACAACACAACGACCAAAAGAAAAAGGATAGACACCACAACGACCAAAAGGAAATGGACAGACAACACAACGACCAAAAGAAAAAGGTCAGACAACACAACGACCAAAAGAATGAGCACAGACAACACAACGACCAAAAGAAAAAGGTCAGACAACACAACGACCAAAAGAATGAGCACAGACAACACAACGACCAAAAGAAAAAGAACAGACAACACAACGACCAAAAGAAAAAGGACAGACAACACAACGACCAAAAGAAAAAGGACAGACAACACAACGACCAAAAGAAAAAGGACAGACAACACAACGACCAAAAGAAAAAGGACAGACAACACAACGACCAAAAGAAAAAAGACAGACAACACAACGACCAAAAGAAAAAGGACAGACACCACAACGACCAAAAGAAAAAGGACAGACAACACAACGACCAAAAGAAAAAGGACAGACAACACAAGGACCAAAAGGAAAAGGACAGACAACACAACGACCAAAAGAAAAAGGACAGACAACACAACGACCAAAAGAAAAAGGACAGACAACACAACGACCAAAAGAAAAAGGACAGACAACACAACGACCAAAAGAAAAAGGACAGACAACACAACGACCAAAAGAAAAAGGACAGAGACCACAACGACCAAAATAAAAAGGACAGACAACACAACGACCAAAAGGAAAAGGACAGACAACACAACGACCAAAAGAAAAAGGACAGACAACACAACGACCAAAAGAAAAAGGACAGACAACACAACGACCAAAAGAAAAAGGACAGACAACACAACGACCAAAAGGAAAAGGACAGACAACACAACGACCAAAAGAAAAAGGACAGACAACACAACGACCAAAAGAAAAAGGACAGACACCACAACGACCAAAAGAAAAACGACAGACAACACAACGACCAAAAGAAAAAGGACAGACAACACAACGACCAAAAGGAAAAGGACAGACAACACAACGACCAAAAGAAAAAGGACAGACAACACAATGACCAAAAGGAAAAGGACAGACAACACAACGACTAAAAGAAAAAGGACAGACAACACAACGACCAAAAGGAAAAGGACAGACAACACAACGACCAAAAGAAAAAGGACAGACACCACAACGACCAAAAGAAAAAGGACAGACACCACAACGACCAAAAGAAAAATGACAGACAACACAACGACCAAAAGAAAAAGGACAGACACCACAACGACCAAAAGAAAAATGACAGACAACACAACGACCAAAAGAAAAAGGACAGACAACACAACGACCAAAAGAAAAAGGACAGACAACACAACGACCAAAAGAAAAATGACAGACAACACAACGACCAAAAGAAAAATGACAGACACCACAACGACCAAAAGAAAAATGACAGACAACACAACGACCAAAAGAAAAAGGACAGACAACACAACGACCAAAAGAAAAAGGACAGACAACACAACGACCAAAAGAAAAAGGACAGACAACACAACGACCAAAAGAAAAAGGACAGACACCACAACGACCAAAAGGAAAAGGACAGACAACACAACGACCAAAAGAAAAAGGATAGACACCACAACGACCAAAAGGAAAAGGACAGACAACACAACGACCAAAAGAAAAAGGTCAGACAACACAACGACCAAAAGAATGAGCACAGACAACACAACGACCAAAAGAAAAAGGTCAGACAACACAACGACCAAAAGAATGAGCACAGACAACACAAAGACCAAAAGAAAAAGGACAGACAACACAACGACCAAAAGAAAAAGGACAGACAACACAACGACCAAAAGAAAAAGGACAGACAACACAACGACCAAAAGAAAAAGGACAGACAACACAACGACCAAAAGAAAAAGGACAGACAACACAACGACCAAAAGAAAAAAGACAGACAACACAACGACCAAAAGAAAAAGGACAGACAACACAACGACCAAAAGAAAAAGGACAGACACCACAACGACCAAAAGAAAAAGGACAGACAACACAACGACCAAAAGAAAAAGGACAGACACCACAACGACCAAAAGAAAAAGGACAGACAACACAACGACCAAAGGAAAAAGGACAGAGACCACAACGACCAAAATAAAAAGGACAGACAACACAACGACCAAAAGGAAAAGGACAGACAACACAACGACCAAAAGAAAAAGGACAGACAACACAACGACCAAAAGAAAAAGGACAGACAACACAACGACCAAAAGAAAAAGGACAGACAACACAACGACCAAAAGAAAAAGGACAGACAACACAACGACCAAAAGGAAAAGGACAGACAACACAACGACCAAAAGAAAAAGGACAGACAACACAACGACCAAAAGAAAAAGGACAGACAACACAACGACCAAAAGGAAAAGGACAGACAACACAACGACCAAAAGAAAAAGAACAGACAACACAAGGACCAAAAGAAAAAGGACAGACAACACAACGACTAAAAGAAAAAGGACAGACAACACAACGACCAAAAGGAAAAGGACAGACAACACAACGACCAAAAGAAAAAGGACAGACACCACAATGACCAAAAGAAAAAGGACAGACACCACAACGACCAAAAGAAAAATGACAGACAACACAACGACCAAAAGAAAAAGGACAGACACCACAACGACCAAAAGAAAAATGACAGACAACACAACGACCAAAAGAAAAATGACAGACAACACAACGACCAAAAGAAAAAGGACAGACAACACAACGACCAAAAGAAAAATGACAGACAACACAACGACCAAAAGAAAAAGGACAGACAACACAACGACCAAAAGAAAAATGACAGACAACACAACGACCAAAAGAAAAAGGACAGACAACACAACGACCAAAAGAAAAAGGACAGACAACACAACGACCAAAAGAAAAAGGACAGACAACACAACGACCAAAAGAAAAAGGACAGACACCACAACGACCAAAAGGAAAAGGACAGACAACACAACGACCAAAAGAAAAAGGATAGACACCACAACGACCAAAAGGAAATGGACAGACAACACAACGACCAAAAGAAAAAGGTCAGACAACACAACGACCAAAAGAATGAGCACAGACAACACAACGACCAAAAGAAAAAGGTCAGACAACACAACGACCAAAAGAATGAGCACAGACAACACAACGACCAAAAGAAAAAGAACAGACAACACAACGACCAAAAGAAAAAGGACAGACAACACAACGACCAAAAGAAAAAGGACAGACAACACAACGACCAAAAGAAAAAGGACAGACAACACAACGACCAAAAGAAAAAGGACAGACAACACAACGACCAAAAGAAAAAAGACAGACAACACAACGACCAAAAGAAAAAGGACAGACACCACAACGACCAAAAGAAAAAGGACAGACAACACAACGACCAAAAGAAAAAGGACAGACAACACAAGGACCAAAAGGAAAAGGATAGACAACACAACGACCAAAAGAAAAAGGACAGACAACACAACGACCAAAAGAAAAAGGACAGACAACACAACGACCAAAAGAAAAAGGACAGACAACACAACGACCAAAAGAAAAAGGACAGACAACACAACGACCAAAAGAAAAAGGACAGAGACCACAACGACCAAAATAAAAAGGACAGACAACACAACGACCAAAAGGAAAAGGACAGACAACACAACGACCAAAAGAAAAAGGACAGACAACACAACGACCAAAAGAAAAAGGACAGACAACACAACGACCAAAAGAAAAAGGACAGACAACACAACGACCAAAAGGAAAAGGACAGACAACACAACGACCAAAAGAAAAAGGACAGACAACACAACGACCAAAAGAAAAAGGACAGACACCACAACGACCAAAAGAAAAACGACAGACAACACAACGACCAAAAGAAAAAGGACAGACAACACAACGACCAAAAGGAAAAGGACAGACAACACAACGACCAAAAGAAAAAGGACAGACAACACAATGACCAAAAGGAAAAGGACAGACAACACAACGACTAAAAGAAAAAGGACAGACAACACAACGACCAAAAGGAAAAGGACAGACAACACAACGACCAAAAGAAAAAGGACAGACACCACAACGACCAAAAGAAAAAGGACAGACACCACAACGACCAAAAGAAAAATGACAGACAACACAACGACCAAAAGAAAAAGGACAGACACCACAACGACCAAAAGAAAAATGACAGACAACACAACGACCAAAAGAAAAAGGACAGACAACACAACGACCAAAAGAAAAAGGACAGACAACACAACGACCAAAAGAAAAATGACAGACAACACAACGACCAAAAGAAAAATGACAGACACCACAACGACCAAAAGAAAAATGACAGACAACACAACGACCAAAAGAAAAAGGACAGACAACACAACGACCAAAAGAAAAAGGACAGACAACACAACGACCAAAAGAAAAAGGACAGACAACACAACGACCAAAAGAAAAAGGACAGACACCACAACGACCAAAAGGAAAAGGACAGACAACACAACGACCAAAAGAAAAAGGATAGACACCACAACGACCAAAAGGAAAAGGACAGACAACACAACGACCAAAAGAAAAAGGTCAGACAACACAACGACCAAAAGAATGAGCACAGACAACACAACGACCAAAAGAAAAAGGTCAGACAACACAACGACCAAAAGAATGAGCACAGACAACACAAAGACCAAAAGAAAAAGGACAGACAACACAACGACCAAAAGAAAAAGGACAGACAACACAACGACCAAAAGAAAAAGGACAGACAACACAACGACCAAAAGAAAAAGGACAGACAACACAACGACCAAAAGAAAAAGGACAGACAACACAACGACCAAAAGAAAAAAGACAGACAACACAACGACCAAAAGAAAAAGGACAGACAACACAACGACCAAAAGAAAAAGGACAGACACCACAACGACCAAAAGAAAAAGGACAGACAACACAACGACCAAAAGAAAAAGGACAGACACCACAACGACCAAAAGAAAAAGGACAGACAACACAACGACCAAAGGAAAAAGGACAGAGACCACAACGACCAAAATAAAAAGGACAGACAACACAACGACCAAAAGGAAAAGGACAGACAACACAACGACCAAAAGAAAAAGGACAGACAACACAACGACCAAAAGAAAAAGGACAGACAACACAACGACCAAAAGAAAAAGGACAGACAACACAACGACCAAAAGAAAAAGGACAGACAACACAACGACCAAAAGGAAAAGGACAGACAACACAACGACCAAAAGAAAAAGGACAGACAACACAACGACCAAAAGAAAAAGGACAGACAACACAACGACCAAAAGGAAAAGGACAGACAACACAACGACCAAAAGAAAAAGAACAGACAACACAAGGACCAAAAGAAAAAGGACAGACAACACAACGACTAAAAGAAAAAGGACAGACAACACAACGACCAAAAGGAAAAGGACAGACAACACAACGACCAAAAGAAAAAGGACAGACACCACAATGACCAAAAGAAAAAGGACAGACACCACAACGACCAAAAGAAAAATGACAGACAACACAACGACCAAAAGAAAAAGGACAGACACCACAACGACCAAAAGAAAAATGACAGACAACACAACGACCAAAAGAAAAATGACAGACAACACAACGACCAAAAGAAAAAGGACAGACAACACAACGACCAAAAGAAAAATGACAGACAACACAACGACCAAAAGAAAAAGGACAGACACCACAACGACCAAAAGAAAAATGACAGACAACACAACGACCAAAAGAAAAAGGACAGACAACACAACGACCAAAAGAAAAAGGACAGACAACACAACGACCAAAAGAAAAAGGACAGACAACACAACGACCAAAAGAAAAAGGACAGACACCACAACGACCAAAAGGAAAAGGACAGACAACACAACGACCAAAAGAAAAAGGACAGACACCACAACGACCAAAAGAAAAAGGACAGACAACACAACGACCAAAAGAAAAAGGACAGACACCACAACGACCAAAAGGAAAAGGACAGACAACACAACGACCAAAAGAAAAAGGACAGACACCACAACGACCAAAAGGAAAAGGACAGACAACACAACGACCAAAAGAAAAAGGTCAGACAACACAACGACCAAAAGAATGAGCACAGACAACACAACGACCAAAAGAAAAAGGTCAGACAACACAACGACCAAAAGAATGAGCACAGACAACACAACGACCAAAAGAAAAAGAACAGACAACACAACGACCAAAAGAAAAAGGACAGACAACACAACGACCAAAAGAAAAAGGACAGACAACACAACGACCAAAAGAAAAAAAACAGACAACACAACGACCAAAAGAAAAAGGACAGACAACACAACGACCAAAAGAAAAAGGACAGACACCACAACGACCAAAAGAAAAAGGACAGACAACACAACGACCAAAAGAAAAAGGACAGACAACACAAGGACCAAAAGGAAAAGGACAGACAACACAACGACCAAAAGAAAAAGGACAGACAACACAACGACCAAAAGAAAAAGGACAGACAACACAACGACCAAAAGAAAAAGGACAGACAACACAACGACCAAAAGAAAAAGGACAGACAACACAACGACCAAAAGAAAAAGGACAGACAACACAACGACCAAAAGGAAAAGGACAGACAACACAACGACCAAAAGAAAAAGGACAGACAACACAACGACCAAAAGAAAAAGGACAGACAACACAACGACCAAAAGGAAAAGGACAGACAACACAACGACCAAAAGAAAAAGGACAGACAACACAAGGACCAAAAGGAAAAGGACAGACAACACAACGACCAAAAGAAAAAGGACAGACAACACAACGACCAAAAGAAAAAGGACAGACAACACAACGACCAAAAGAAAAAGGACAGACAACACAACGACCAAAAGAAAAAGGACAGACAACACAACGACCAAAAGAAAAACGACAGACAACACAACGACCAAAAGAAAAACGACAGACAACACAACGACCAAAAGGAAAAGGACAGACAACACAACGACCAAAAGAAAAAGGTTAGACAACACAACGACCAATAGGAAAAGGACAGACAACACAACGACCAAAAGAAAAAGGACAGACAACACAACGACCAAAAGGAAAAGGACAGACAACACAACGACCAAAAGAAAAAGGACAGACACCACAACGACCAAAAGAAAAAGGACAGACACCACAACGACCAAAAGAAAAACGACAGACAACACAACGACCAAAAGAAAAACGACAGACAACACAACGACCAAAAGGAAAAGGACAGACAACACAACGACCAAAAGAAAAAGGACAGACAACACAACGACCAAAAGGAAAAGGACAGACAACACAACGACTAAAAGAAAAAGGACAGACAACACAACGACCAAAAGGAAAAGGACAGACAACACAACGACCAAAAGAAAAAGGACAGACACCACAACGACCAAAAGAAAAAGGACAGACACCACAACGACCAAAAGAAAAAGGACAGACAACACAACGACCAAAAGAAAAAGGACAGACAACACAACGACCGAAAGAAAAAGGGCAGACACCACAACGACCAAAAGGAAAACGACAGACAACACAACGACCAAAAGAAAAAGGACAGACAACACAATGACCAAAAGAAAAAGGACAGACACCACAACGACCAAAAGAAAAATGACAGACAACACAACGACCAAAAGAAAAAGGACAGACAACACAACGACCAAAAGAAGAAAGACAGAGAACACAACTACCAAAAGAAAAAGGACAGACACCAAAACGACCAAAAGAAAAAGGACAGACAACACAACGACCAAAAGAAAAAGGACAGACAACACAACGACTAAAAGAAAAAGGACAGACACCACAACGACCAAAAGGAAAAGGACAGACAACACAACGACCAAAAGAAAAAGGACAGACACCACAACGACCAAAAGGAAAAGGACAGACAACACAACGACCAAATGAAAAAGGTCAGACAACACAACGACCAAAAGAATGAGCACAGACAACACAACAACCAAAAGAAAAAGGACAGACAACACAACGACCAAAAGAAAAAGGACAGACAACACAACGACCAAAAGAAAAAGAACAGACAACACAACGACCAAAAGAAAAAGGACAGACAACACAACGACCAAAAGAAAAAGGACAGACAACACAACGACCAAACGAAAAAGGACAGACAACACAACGACCAAAAGAAAAAGGACAGACAAGACAACGACCAAAAGAAAAAGGACAGACAACACAACGACCCAAAGAAAAAGGACAGACAACACAACGACCAAAAAAAAAAGGACAGACACCACAACGACCAAAAGAAAAAGGACAAACAACACAACGACCAAAAGAAAAAGGACAGACAACACAACGACCAAAAGAAAAAGGACAGACAACACAACGACCAAAAGAAAAACGTAAGACAACACAACGACCAAAAGAAAAAGGACAGACAACACAACGACCAAAAGGAAAAGGACAGACAACACAACGACCAAAAGAAAAAGGACAGACAACACAACGACCAAAAGAAAAAGGACAGACAACACAACGACCAAAAGAAAAAGGTCAGACAACACAACGACCAAAAGAAAAAGGACAGACAACACAACGACCAAAAGAAAAAGGACAGACAACACAACGACCAAAAGAAAAAGGACAGACAACACAACGACCAAAAGAAAAAGGACAGACAACACAACGACCAAAAGAAAAAGGACAGACAACACAACGACCAAAAGAAAAAGGACAGACAACACAACGACCAAAAGAAAAAGGACAGACAACACAACGACCAAAAGAAAAAAGACAGACATCACAACGACCAAAAGAAAAAGGACAGACAACACAACGACCAAAAGAAAAAGGACAGACACCACAACGACCAAAAGAAAAAGGACAGACAACACAACGACCAAAAGAAAAAGGACAGACAACACAACGACCAAAAGAAAAAGGACAGACAACACAACGACCAAAAGGAAAAGGACAGACAACACAACGACCAAAAGAAAAAGGACAGACAACACAACGACCAAAAGAAAAAGGACAGACAACACAACGACCAAAAGGAAAAGGACAGACAACACAACGACCAAAAGAAAAAGGACAGACAACACAAGGACCAAAAGGAAAAGGACAGACAACACAACGACCAAAAGAAAAAGGACAGACAACACAACGACCAAAAGAAAAAGGACAGACAACACAACGACCAAAAGAAAAAGGACAGACAACACAACGACCAAAAGAAAAACGACAGACAACACAACGACCAAAAGAAAAACGACAGACAACACAACGACCAAAAGGAAAAGGACAGACAACACAACGACCAAAAGAAAAAGGTTAGACAACACAACGACCAATAGGAAAAGGACAGACAACACAACGACCAAAAGAAAAAGGACAGACAACACAACGACCAAAAGGAAAAGGACAGACAACACAACGACCAAAAGAAAAAGGACAGACACCACAACGACCAAAAGAAAAAGGACAGACACCACAACGACCAAAAGAAAAACGACAGACAACACAACGACCAAAAGAAAAACGACAGACAACACAACGACCAAAAGGAAAAGGACAGACAACACAACGACCAAAAGAAAAAGGACAGACAACACAACGACCAAAAGGAAAAGGACAGACAACACAACGACTAAAAGAAAAAGGACAGACAACACAACGACCAAAAGGAAAAGGACAGACAACACAACGACCAAAAGAAAAAGGACAGACACCACAACGACCAAAAGAAAAAGGACAGACACCACAACGACCAAAAGAAAAAGGACAGACAACACAACGACCAAAAGAAAAAGGACAGACAACACAACGACCGAAAGAAAAAGGGCAGACACCACAACGACCAAAAGGAAAACGACAGACAACACAACGACCAAAAGAAAAAGGACAGACAACACAACGACCAAAAGAAAAAGGACAGACACCACAACGACCAAAAGAAAAATGACAGACAACACAACGACCAAAAGAAAAATGACAGACAACACAACGACCAAAAGAAGAAAGACAGAGAACACAACTACCAAAAGAAAAAGGACAGACACCAAAACGACCAAAAGAAAAAGGACAGACAACACAACGACCAAAAGAAAAAGGACAGACAACACAACGACTAAAAGAAAAAGGACAGACACCACAACGACCAAAAGGAAAAGGACAGACAACACAACGACCAAAAGAAAAAGGACAGACACCACAACGACCAAAAGGAAAAGGACAGACAACACAACGACCAAATGAAAAAGGTCAGACAACACAACGACCAAAAGAATGAGCACAGACAACACAACAACCAAAAGAAAAAGGACAGACAACACAACGACCAAAAGAAAAAGGACAGACAACACAACGACCAAAAGAAAAAGAACAGACAACACAACGACCAAAAGAAAAAGGACAGACAACACAACGACCAAAAGAAAAAGGACAGACAACACAACGACCAAAAGAAAAAGGACAGACAACACAACGACCAAAAGAAAAAGGACAGACAACACAACGACCAAAAGAAAAAAGACAGACATCACAACGACCAAAAGAAAAAGGACAGACAACACAACGACCAAAAGAAAAAGGACAGACACCACAACGACCAAAAGAAAAAGGACAGACAACACAACGACCAAAAGAAAAAGGACAGACAACACAACGACCAAAAGAAAAAGGACAGACAACACAACGATCAAAAAAAAAAGGACAGACACCAGAACGACCGACCAAAAGGAAAAGGACAGACAACACAACGACCAAAAGAAAAAGGACAGACAACACAACGACCAAAAGAAAAAGGACAGACAACACAACGACCAAGAGAAAAAGGACAGACAACACAACGACCAAAAGAAAAAGGACAGACAACACAACGACCAAAAGAAAAAGGACAGACAACACAACGACCAAAAGAAAAAGGACAGACAACACAACGACCAAAATGAAAAGGACAGACAACACAACGACCAAAAGAAAAAGGACAGACAACACAACGACCAAAAGGAAAAGGACAGACAACACAACGACCAAAAGAAAAAGGACAGACAACACAAGGACCAAAAGGAAAAGGACAGACAACACAACGACCAAAAGAAAAAGGACAGACAACACAACGACCAAAAGAAAAAGGACAGACAACACAACGACCAAAAGAAAAAGGACAGACAACACAACGACCAAAAGAAAAAGGACAGACAACACAACGACCAAAAGAAAAACGACAGACAACACAACGACCAAAAGAAAAAGGACAAACAACACAACGACCAAAAGGAAAAGGACAGACAACACAACGACCAAAAGAAAAAGGTTAGACAACACAACGACCAAAAGAAAAAGGACAGACACCACAACGACCGACCAAAAGGAAAAGGACAGACAACACAACGACCAAAAGAAAAAGGACAGACAACACAACGACCAAAAGAAAAAGGACAGACAACACAACGACCAAAAGAAAAAGGACAGACAACACAACGACCAAAAGAAAAAGGACAGACAACACAACGACCAAAAGAAAAAGGACAGACAACACAACGACCAAAAGAAAAAGGACAGACAACACAACGACCAAAAGGAAAAGGACAGACAACACAACGACCAAAAGAAAAAGGACAGACAACACAACGACCAAAAGGAAAAGGACAGACAACACAACGACCAAAAGAAAAAGGACAGACAACACAACGACCAAAAGGAAAAGGACAGACAACACAACGACCAAAAGAAAAAGGACAGACAACACAACGACCAAAAGAAAAAGGACAGACAACACAACGACCAAAAGAAAAAGGACAGACAACACAACGACCAAAAGAAAAACGACAGACAACACAACGACCAAAAGAAAAACGACAGACAACACAACGACCAAAAGAAAAAGGACAAACAACACAACGACCAAAAGGAAAAGGACAGACAACACAACGACCAAAAGAAAAAGGTTAGACAACACAACGACCAATAGGAAAAGGACAGACAACACAACGACCAAAAGAAAAAGGACAGACAACACAACGACCAAAAGGAAAAGGACAGACAACACAACGACCAAAAGAAAAAGGACAGACACCACAACGACCAAAAGAAAAAGGACAGACACCACAACGACCAAAAGAAAAACGACAGACAACACAACGACCAAAAGAAAAAGGACAGACAACACAACGACCAAAAGGAAAAGGACAGACAACACAACGACCAAAAGAAAAAGGACAGACAACACAACGACCAAAAGAAAAACGACAGACAACACAACGACCAAAAGAAAAAGGACAGACAACACAACGACCAAAAGGAAAAGGACAGACAACACAACGACCAAAAGAAAAAGGTTAGACAACACAACGACCAATAGGAAAAGGACAGACAACACAACGACCAAAAGAAAAAGGACAGACAACACAACGACCAAAAGGAAAAGGACAGACAACACAACGACCAAAAGAAAAAGGACAGACACCACAACGACCAAAAGAAAAAGGACAGACACCACAACGACCAAAAGAAAAACGACAGACAACACAACGACCAAAAGAAAAAGGACAGACAACACAACGACCAAAAGGAAAAGGACAGACAACACAACGACCAAAATAAAAAGGACAGACAACACAACGACCAAAAGGAAAAGGACAGACAACACAACGACTAAAAGAAAAAGGACAGACAACACAACGACCAAAAGGAAAAGGACAGACAACACAACGACCAAAAGAAAAAGGACAGACACCACAACGACCAAAAGAAAAAGGACAGACACCACAACGACCAAAAGAAAAAGGACAGACAACACAACGACCAAAAGAAAAAGGACAGACAACACAACGACCGAAAGAAAAAGGGCAGACACCACAACGACCAAAAGGAAAACGACAGACAACACAACGACCAAAAGAAAAAGGACAGACAACACAACGACCAAAAGAAAAAGGACAGACACCACAACGACCAAATGAAAAAGGACAGACAACACAACGACCAAAAGAAAAATGACAGACAACACAACGACCAAAGGAAAAAGGACAGACAACACAACGACCAAAAGAAGAAAGACAGAGAACACAACTACCAAAAGAAAAAGGACAGACACCAAAACGACCAAAAGAAAAAGGACAGACAACACAACGACCAAAAGAAAAAGGACAGACAACACAACGACCAAAAGAAAAAGGACAGACACCACAACGACCAAAAGGAAAAGGACAGACAACACAACGACCAAAAGAAAAAGGACAGACACCACAACGACCAAAAGGAAAAGGACAGACAACACAACGACCAAATGAAAAAGGTCAGACAACACAATGACCAAAAGAATGAGCACAGACAACACAACAACCAAAAGAAAAAGGACAGACAACACAACGACCAAAAGAAAAAGGACAGACAATACAACGACCAAAAGAAAAAGAACAGACAACACAACGACCAAAAGAAAAAGGACAGACAACACAACGACCAAAAGAAAAAGGATAGACAACACAACGACCAAAAGAAAAAGGACAGACAACACAACGACCAAAAGAAAAAGGACAGACAACACAACGACCAAAAGAAAAAAGACAGACATCACAACGACCAAAAGAAAAAGGACAGACAACACAACGACCAAAAGAAAAAGGACAGACACCACAACGACCAAAAGAAAAAGGACAGACAACACAACGACCAAAAGAAAAAGGACAGACAACACAACGACCAAAAGAAAAAGGACAGACAACACAACGATCAAAAAAAAAAGGACAGACACCACAACGACCGACCAAAAGGAAAAGGACAGACAACACAACGACCAAAAGAAAAAGGACAGACAACACAACGACCAAAAGAAAAAGGACAGACAACACAACGACCAAAAGAAAAAGGACAGACAACACAACGACCAAAAGAAAAAGGACAGACAACACAACGACCAAAAGAAAAAGGACAGACAACACAACGACCAAAAGAAAAAGGACAGACAACACAACGACCAAAAGGAAAAGGACAGACAACACAACGACCAAAAGAAAAAGGACAGACAACACAACGACCAAAAGAAAAAGGACAGACAACACAACGACCAAAAGGAAAAGGACAGACAACACAACGACCAAAAGAAAAAGGACAAACAACACAACGACCAAAAGGAAAAGGACAGACAACACAACGACCAAAAGAAAAAGGACAGACAACACAACGACCAAAAGAAAAAGGACAGACAACACAACGACCAAAAGAAAAAGGACAGACAACACAACGACCAAAAGAAAAAGGACAGACAACACAACGACCAAAAGAAAAACGACAGACAACACAACGACCAAAAGAAAAAGGACAGACAACACAACGACCAAAAGGAAAAGGACAGACAACACAACGACCAAAGGAAAAAGGTTAGACAACACAGCGACCAATAGGAAAAGGACAGACAACACAACGACCAAAAGAAAAAGGACAGACAACACAACGACCAAAAGGAAAAGGACAGACAACACAACGACCAAAAGAAAAAGGACAGACACCACAACGACCAAAAGAAAAAGGACAGACACCACAACGACCAAAAGAAAAACGACAGACAACACAACGACCAAAAGAAAAAGGACAGACAACACAACGACCAAAAGGAAAAGGACAGACAACACAACGACCAAAAGAAAAAGGACAGACAACACAACGACCAAAAGGAAAAGGACAGACAACACAACGACTAAAAGAAAAAGGACAGACAACACAACGACCAAAAGGAAAAGGACAGACAACACAACGACCAAAAGAAAAAGGACAGACACCACAACGACCAAAAGAAAAAGGACAGACACCACAACGACCAAAAGAAAAAGGACAGACAACACAACGACCAAAAGAAAAAGGACAGACAACACAACGACCGAAAGAAAAAGGGCAGACACCACAACGACCAAAAGGAAAACGACAGACAACACAACGACCAAAAGAAAAAGGACAGACAACACAACGACCAAAAGAAAAAGGACAGACACCACAACGACCAAAAGAAAAAGGACAGACAACACAACGACCAAAAGAAAAATGACAGACAACACAACGACCAAAAGAAAAAGGACAGACAACACAACGACCAAAAGAAGAAAGACAGAGAACACAACTACCAAAAGAAAAAGGACAGACACCAAAACGACCAAAAGAAAAAGGACAGACAACACAACGACCAAAGAAAAAGGACAGACAACACAACGACCAAAAGAAAAAGGACAGACACCACAACGACCAAAAGGAAAAGGACAGACAACACAACGACCAAAAGAAAAAGGACAGACACCACAACGACCAAAAGGAAAAGGACAGACAACACAACGACCAAATGAAAAAGGTCAGACAACACAACGACCAAAAGAATGAGCACAGACAACACAACAACCAAAAGAAAAAGGACAGACAACACAACGACCAAAAGAAAAAGGACAGACAACACAACGACCAAAAGAAAAAGAACAGACAACACAACGACCAAAAGAAAAAGGACAGACAACACAACGACCAAAAGAAAAAGGACAGACAACACAACGACCAAAAGAAAAAGGACAGACAACACAACGACCAAAAGAAAAAGGACAGACAACACAACGACCAAAAGAAAAAAGACAGACATCACAACGACCAAAAGAAAAAGGACAGACAACACAACGACCAAAAGAAAAAGGACAGACACCACAACGACCAAAAGAAAAAGGACAGACAACACAACGACCAAAAGAAAAAGGACAGACAACACAACGACCAAAAGAAAAAGGACAGACAACACAACGATCAAAAGAAAAAGGACAGACACCACAACGACCGACCAAAAGGAAAAGGACAGACAACACAACGACCAAAAGAAAAAGGACAGACAACACAACGACCAAAAGAAAAAGGACAGACAACACAACGACCAAAAGAAAAAGGACAGACAACACAACGACCAAAAGAAAAAGGACAGACAACACAACGACCAAAAGGAAAAGGACAGACAACACAACGACCAAAAGAAAAAGGACAGACAACACAACGACCAAAAGAAAAAGGACAGACAACACAACGACCAAAGGGAAAAGGACAGACAACACAACGACCAAAAGAAAAAGGACAGACAACACAACGACCAAAAGAAAAAGGACAGACAACACAACGACTAAAAGAAAAAGGACAGACAACACAACGACCAAAAGAAAAAGGACAGACAACACAACGACCAAAAGAAAAAGGACAGACACCACAACGACCAAAAGAAAAAGGACAGACACCACAACGACCAAAAGAAAAAGGACAGACAACACAACGACCAAAAGAAAAAGGACAGACAACACAACGACCGAAAGAAAAAGGACAGACACCACAACGACCAAAAGGAAAACGACAGACAACACAACGACCAAAAGAAAAAGGACAGACAACACAACGACCAAAAGAAAAAGGACAGACAACACAACGACCAAAAGAAAAAGGACAGACAACACAACGACCAAAAGAAAAAGGACAGACAACATAACGACCAAAAGAAAAACGACAGACAACACAACGACCAAAAGAAAAAGGACAGACAACACAACGACCAAAAGAAAAAGGACAGACAACACAACGACCAAAAGAAAAACGGCAGACAACACAACGACCCAAAAAAAAGGACAGACAACACAACGACCAAAAGAAAAAGGACAGACAACACAACGACCAAAAGAAAAAGGACAGACAACACAACGACCAAAAGAAAAAGGACAGACAACACAACGACCAAAAGAAAAAGGACAGACAACACAACGACCAAAAGAAAAAGGACAGACAACACAACGACCAAAAGAAAAAGGACAGACAACACAACGACCAAAAGAAAAAAGACAGACATCACAACGACCAAAAGAAAAAGGACAGACAACACAACGACCAAAAGAAAAAGGACAGACACCACAACGACCAAAAGAAAAAGGACAGACAACACAACGACCAAAAGAAAAAGGACAGACAACACAACGACCAAAAGAAAAAGGACAGACAACACAACGATCAAAAGAAAAAGGACAGACACCACAACGACCGACCAAAAGGAAAAGGACAGACAACACAACGACCAAAAGAAAAAGGACAGACAACACAACGACTAAAAGAAAAAGGACAGACAACACAACGACCAAAAGAAAAAGGACAGACAACACAACGACCAAAAGAAAAAGGACAGACACCACAACGACCAAAAGAAAAAGGACAGACAACACAACGACCAAAAGAAAAAGGACAGACAACACAACGACCGAAAGAAAAAGGACAGACACCACAACGACCAAAAGGAAAACGACAGACAACACAACGACCAAAAGAAAAAGGACAGACAACACAACGACCAAAAGAAAAAGGACAGACAACACAACGACCAAAAGAAAAAGGACAGACAACACAACGACCAAAAGAAAAAGGACAGACAACATAACGACCAAAAGAAAAACGACAGACAACACAACGACCAAAAGAAAAAGGACAGACAACACAACGACCAAAAGAAAAAGGACAGACAACACAACGACCAAAAGAAAAAGGACAGACAACACAACGACCAAAAGAAAAACGGCAGACAACACAACGACCCAAAAAAAAGGACAGACAACACAACGACCAAAAGAAAAAGGACAGACAACACAACGACCAAAAGAAAAAGGACAGACAACACAACGACCAAAAGAAAAAGGACAGACAACACAACGACCAAAAGAAAAAGGACAGACAACACAACGACCAAAAGAAAAAGGACAGACAACACAACGACCAAAAGAAAAAGGACAGACAACACAACGACCAAAAGGAAAAGGACAGACAACACAACGACCAAAAGAAAAAGGACAGACAACGCAACGACCAAAAGAAAAAGGACAGACAACACAACGACCAAAAGAAAAAGGACAGACAACACAACGACCAAAAGAAAAAGGACAGACACCACAACGACCAAAAGAAAAAGGACAGACAACACAACGACCAAAAGAAAAAGGACAGACAACACAACGACCAAAAGAAAAAGGACAGACAACACAACGATCAAAAGAAAAAGGACAGACACCACAACGACCGACCAAAAGGAAAAGGACAGACAACACAACGACCAAAAGAAAAAGGACAGACAACACAACGACCAAAAGAAAAAGGACAGACAACACAACGACCAAAAGAAAAAGGACAGACAACACAACGACCAAAAGAAAAAGGACAGACAACACAACGACCAAAAGAAAAAGGACAGACAACACAACGACCAAAAGAAAAACGGCAGACAACACAACGACCAAAAAAAAAAGGACAGACAACACAACGACCAAAAGAAAAAGGACAGACAACACAACGACCAAAAGAAAAAGGACAGACAACACAACGACCAAAAGAAAAAGGACAGACAACACAACGACCAAAAGGAAAAGGACAGACAACACAACGACCAAAAGAAAAAGGACAGACAACACAACGACCAAAAGAAAAAGGACAGACAACACAACGACCAAAAGAAAAAGGACAGACAACACAACGACCAAAAGAAAAAGGACAGACAACACAACCACCAAAAGAAAAACGACAGACACTACAACGACCAAAAGAAAAAGGACAGACAACACAACGACCAAAAGAAAAAGGACAGACAACACAAGGACCAAAAGAAAAAGAACAGACAACACAACGACCAAAAGAAAAAGGACAGACAACACAACGACCAAAAGGAAAAGGACAGACAACACAACGACCAAAAGAAAAAGGACAGACAACACAACGACCAAAAGAAAAAGGACAGACAACACAACGACCAAAAGGAAAAGGACAGACAACACAACGACCAAAAGAAAAAGGACAGACAACACAAGGACCAAAAGGAAAAGGACAGACAACACAACGACCAAAAGAAAAAGGACAGACAACACAACGACCGAAAGAAAAAGGACAGACAACACAACGACCAAAAGAAAAAGGACAGACAACACAACGACCAAAAGAAAAAGGACAGACAACACAACGACCAAAAGAAAAACGACAGACAACACAACGACCAAAAGAAAAAGGACAGACAACACAACGACCAAAAGGAAAAGGACAGACAACACAACGACCAAAAGAAAAAGGTTAGAAAACACAGCGACCAATAGGAAAAGGACAGACAACACAACGACCAAAAGAAAAAGGACAGACAACACAACGACCAAAAGGAAAAGGACAGACAACATAACGACCAAAAGAAAAAGGACAGACACCACAACGACCAAAAGAAAAAGGACAGACACCACAACGACCAAAAGAAAAACGACAGACAACACAACGACCAAAAGAAAAAGGACAGACAACACAACGACCAAAAGGAAAAGGACAGACAACACAACGACCAAAAGAAAAAGGACAGACAACACAACGACCAAAAGGAAAAGGACAGACAACACAACGACTAAAAGAAAAAGGACAGACAACACAACGACCAAAAGGAAAAGGACAGACAACACAACGACCAAAAGAAAAAGGACAGACACCACAACGACCAAAAGAAAAAGGACAGACACCACAACGACCAAAAGAAAAAGGACAGACAACACAACGACCAAAAGAAAAAGGACAGACAACACAACGACCGAAAGAAAAAGGGCAGACACCACAACGACCAAAAGGAAAACGACAGACAACACAACGACCAAAAGAAAAAGGACAGACACCACAACGACCAAAAGGAAAAGGACAGACAACACAACGACCAAATGAAAAAGGTCAGACAACACAATGACCAAAAGAATGAGCACAGACAACACAACAACCAAAAGAAAAAGGACAGACAACACAACGACCAAAAGAAAAAGGACAGACAATACAACGACCAAAAGAAAAAGAACAGACAACACAACGACCAAAAGAAAAAGGACAGACAACACAACGACCAAAAGAAAAAGGATAGACAACACAACGACCAAAAGAAAAAGGACAGACAACACAACGACCAAAAGAAAAAGGACAGACAACACAACGACCAAAAGAAAAAAGACAGACATCACAACGACCAAAAGAAAAAGGACAGACAACACAACGACCAAAAGAAAAAGGACAGACACCACAACGACCAAAAGAAAAAGGACAGACAACACAACGACCAAAAGAAAAAGGACAGACAACACAACGACCAAAAGAAAAAGGACAGACAACACAACGATCAAAAAAAAAAGGACAGACACCACAACGACCGACCAAAAGGAAAAGGACAGACAACACAACGACCAAAAGAAAAAGGACAGACAACACAACGACCAAAAGAAAAAGGACAGACAACACAACGACCAAAAGAAAAAGGACAGACAACACAACGACCAAAAGAAAAAGGACAGACAACACAACGACCAAAAGAAAAAGGACAGACAACACAACGACCAAAAGAAAAAGGACAGACAACACAACGACCAAAAGGAAAAGGACAGACAACACAACGACCAAAAGAAAAAGGACAGACAACACAACGACCAAAAGAAAAAGGACAGACAACACAACGACCAAAAGGAAAAGGACAGACAACACAACGACCAAAAGAAAAAGGACAAACAACACAACGACCAAAAGGAAAAGGACAGACAACACAACGACCAAAAGAAAAAGGACAGACAACACAACGACCAAAAGAAAAAGGACAGACAACACAACGACCAAAAGAAAAAGGACAGACAACACAACGACCAAAAGAAAAAGGACAGACAACACAACGACCAAAAGAAAAACGACAGACAACACAACGACCAAAAGAAAAAGGACAGACAACACAACGACCAAAAGGAAAAGGACAGACAACACAACGACCAAAGGAAAAAGGTTAGACAACACAGCGACCAATAGGAAAAGGACAGACAACACAACGACCAAAAGAAAAAGGACAGACAACACAACGACCAAAAGGAAAAGGACAGACAACACAACGACCAAAAGAAAAAGGACAGACACCACAACGACCAAAAGAAAAAGGACAGACACCACAACGACCAAAAGAAAAACGACAGACAACACAACGACCAAAAGAAAAAGGACAGACAACACAACGACCAAAAGGAAAAGGACAGACAACACAACGACCAAAAGAAAAAGGACAGACAACACAACGACCAAAAGGAAAAGGACAGACAACACAACGACTAAAAGAAAAAGGACAGACAACACAACGACCAAAAGGAAAAGGACAGACAACACAACGACCAAAAGAAAAAGGACAGACACCACAACGACCAAAAGAAAAAGGACAGACACCACAACGACCAAAAGAAAAAGGACAGACAACACAACGACCAAAAGAAAAAGGACAGACAACACAACGACCGAAAGAAAAAGGGCAGACACCACAACGACCAAAAGGAAAACGACAGACAACACAACGACCAAAAGAAAAAGGACAGACAACACAACGACCAAAAGAAAAAGGACAGACACCACAACGACCAAAAGAAAAAGGACAGACAACACAACGACCAAAAGAAAAATGACAGACAACACAACGACCAAAAGAAAAAGGACAGACAACACAACGACCAAAAGAAGAAAGACAGAGAACACAACTACCAAAAGAAAAAGGACAGACACCAAAACGACCAAAAGAAAAAGGACAGACAACACAACGACCAAAGAAAAAGGACAGACAACACAACGACCAAAAGAAAAAGGACAGACACCACAACGACCAAAAGGAAAAGGACAGACAACACAACGACCAAAAGAAAAAGGACAGACACCACAACGACCAAAAGGAAAAGGACAGACAACACAACGACCAAATGAAAAAGGTCAGACAACACAACGACCAAAAGAATGAGCACAGACAACACAACAACCAAAAGAAAAAGGACAGACAACACAACGACCAAAAGAAAAAGGACAGACAACACAACGACCAAAAGAAAAAGAACAGACAACACAACGACCAAAAGAAAAAGGACAGACAACACAACGACCAAAAGAAAAAGGACAGACAACACAACGACCAAAAGAAAAAGGACAGACAACACAACGACCAAAAGAAAAAGGACAGACAACACAACGACCAAAAGAAAAAAGACAGACATCACAACGACCAAAAGAAAAAGGACAGACAACACAACGACCAAAAGAAAAAGGACAGACACCACAACGACCAAAAGAAAAAGGACAGACAACACAACGACCAAAAGAAAAAGGACAGACAACACAACGACCAAAAGAAAAAGGACAGACAACACAACGATCAAAAGAAAAAGGACAGACACCACAACGACCGACCAAAAGGAAAAGGACAGACAACACAACGACCAAAAGAAAAAGGACAGACAACACAACGACCAAAAGAAAAAGGACAGACAACACAACGACCAAAAGAAAAAGGACAGACAACACAACGACCAAAAGAAAAAGGACAGACAACACAACGACCAAAAGGAAAAGGACAGACAACACAACGACCAAAAGAAAAAGGACAGACAACACAACGACCAAAAGAAAAAGGACAGACAACACAACGACCAAAGGGAAAAGGACAGACAACACAACGACCAAAAGAAAAAGGACAGACAACACAACGACCAAAAGAAAAAGGACAGACAACACAACGACTAAAAGAAAAAGGACAGACAACACAACGACCAAAAGAAAAAGGACAGACAACACAACGACCAAAAGAAAAAGGACAGACACCACAACGACCAAAAGAAAAAGGACAGACACCACAACGACCAAAAGAAAAAGGACAGACAACACAACGACCAAAAGAAAAAGGACAGACAACACAACGACCGAAAGAAAAAGGACAGACACCACAACGACCAAAAGGAAAACGACAGACAACACAACGACCAAAAGAAAAAGGACAGACAACACAACGACCAAAAGAAAAAGGACAGACAACACAACGACCAAAAGAAAAAGGACAGACAACACAACGACCAAAAGAAAAAGGACAGACAACATAACGACCAAAAGAAAAACGACAGACAACACAACGACCAAAAGAAAAAGGACAGACAACACAACGACCAAAAGAAAAAGGACAGACAACACAACGACCAAAAGAAAAAGGACAGACAACACAACGACCAAAAGAAAAACGGCAGACAACACAACGACCCAAAAAAAAGGACAGACAACACAACGACCAAAAGAAAAAGGACAGACAACACAACGACCAAAAGAAAAAGGACAGACAACACAACGACCAAAAGAAAAAGGACAGACAACACAACGACCAAAAGAAAAAGGACAGACAACACAACGACCAAAAGAAAAAGGACAGACAACACAACGACCAAAAGAAAAAGGACAGACAACACAACGACCAAAAGAAAAAAGACAGACATCACAACGACCAAAAGAAAAAGGACAGACAACACAACGACCAAAAGAAAAAGGACAGACACCACAACGACCAAAAGAAAAAGGACAGACAACACAACGACCAAAAGAAAAAGGACAGACAACACAACGACCAAAAGAAAAAGGACAGACAACACAACGATCAAAAGAAAAAGGACAGACACCACAACGACCGACCAAAAGGAAAAGGACAGACAACACAACGACCAAAAGAAAAAGGACAGACAACACAACGACTAAAAGAAAAAGGACAGACAACACAACGACCAAAAGAAAAAGGACAGACAACACAACGACCAAAAGAAAAAGGACAGACACCACAACGACCAAAAGAAAAAGGACAGACAACACAACGACCAAAAGAAAAAGGACAGACAACACAACGACCGAAAGAAAAAGGACAGACACCACAACGACCAAAAGGAAAACGACAGACAACACAACGACCAAAAGAAAAAGGACAGACAACACAACGACCAAAAGAAAAAGGACAGACAACACAACGACCAAAAGAAAAAGGACAGACAACACACCGACCAAAAGAAAAAGGACAGACAACATAACGACCAAAAGAAAAACGACAGACAACACAACGACCAAAAGAAAAAGGACAGACAACACAACGACCAAAAGAAAAAGGACAGACAACACAACGACCAAAAGAAAAAGGACAGACAACACAACGACCAAAAGAAAAACGGCAGACAACACAACGACCCAAAAAAAAGGACAGACAACACAACGACCAAAAGAAAAAGGACAGACAACACAACGACCAAAAGAAAAAGGACAGACAACACAACGACCAAAAGAAAAAGGACAGACAACACAACGACCAAAAGAAAAAGGACAGACAACACAACGACCAAAAGAAAAAGGACAGACAACACAACGACCAAAAGAAAAAGGACAGACAACACAACGACCAAAAGGAAAAGGACAGACAACACAACGACCAAAAGAAAAAGGACAGACAACGCAACGACCAAAAGAAAAAGGACAGACAACACAACGACCAAAAGAAAAAGGACAGACAACACAACGACCAAAAGAAAAAGGACAGACACCACAACGACCAAAAGAAAAAGGACAGACAACACAACGACCAAAAGAAAAAGGACAGACAACACAACGACCAAAAGAAAAAGGACAGACAACACAACGATCAAAAGAAAAAGGACAGACACCACAACGACCGACCAAAAGGAAAAGGACAGACAACACAACGACCAAAAGAAAAAGGACAGACAACACAACGACCAAAAGAAAAAGGACAGACAACACAACGACCAAAAGAAAAAGGACAGACAACACAACGACCAAAAGAAAAAGGACAGACAACACAACGACCAAAAGAAAAAGGACAGACAACACAACGACCAAAAGAAAAACGGCAGACAACACAACGACCAAAAAAAAAAGGACAGACAACACAACGACCAAAAGAAAAAGGACAGACAACACAACGACCAAAAGAAAAAGGACAGACAACACAACGACCAAAAGAAAAAGGACAGACAACACAACGACCAAAAGGAAAAGGACAGACAACACAACGACCAAAAGAAAAAGGACAGACAACACAACGACCAAAAGAAAAAGGACAGACAACACAACGACCAAAAGAAAAAGGACAGACAACACAACGACCAAAAGAAAAAGGACAGACAACACAACCACCAAAAGAAAAACGACAGACACTACAACGACCAAAAGAAAAAGGACAGACAACACAACGACCAAAAGAAAAAGGACAGACAACACAAGGACCAAAAGAAAAAGAACAGACAACACAACGACCAAAAGAAAAAGGACAGACAACACAACGACCAAAAGGAAAAGGACAGACAACACAACGACCAAAAGAAAAAGGACAGACAACACAACGACCAAAAGAAAAAGGACAGACAACACAACGACCAAAAGGAAAAGGACAGACAACACAACGACCAAAAGAAAAAGGACAGACAACACAAGGACCAAAAGGAAAAGGACAGACAACACAACGACCAAAAGAAAAAGGACAGACAACACAACGACCGAAAGAAAAAGGACAGACAACACAACGACCAAAAGAAAAAGGACAGACAACACAACGACCAAAAGAAAAAGGACAGACAACACAACGACCAAAAGAAAAACGACAGACAACACAACGACCAAAAGAAAAAGGACAGACAACACAACGACCAAAAGGAAAAGGACAGACAACACAACGACCAAAAGAAAAAGGTTAGAAAACACAGCGACCAATAGGAAAAGGACAGACAACACAACGACCAAAAGAAAAAGGACAGACAACACAACGACCAAAAGGAAAAGGACAGACAACATAACGACCAAAAGAAAAAGGACAGACACCACAACGACCAAAAGAAAAAGGACAGACACCACAACGACCAAAAGAAAAACGACAGACAACACAACGACCAAAAGAAAAAGGACAGACAACACAACGACCAAAAGGAAAAGGACAGACAACACAACGACCAAAAGAAAAAGGACAGACAACACAACGACCAAAAGGAAAAGGACAGACAACACAACGACTAAAAGAAAAAGGACAGACAACACAACGACCAAAAGGAAAAGGACAGACAACACAACGACCAAAAGAAAAAGGACAGACACCACAACGACCAAAAGAAAAAGGACAGACACCACAACGACCAAAAGAAAAAGGACAGACAACACAACGACCAAAAGAAAAAGGACAGACAACACAACGACCGAAAGAAAAAGGGCAGACACCACAACGACCAAAAGGAAAACGACAGACAACACAACGACCAAAAGAAAAAGGACAGACAACACAACGACCAACAGAAAAAGGACAGACACCACAACGACCAAAAGAAAAAGGACAGACAACACAACGACCAAAAGAAAAAGGACAGACAACACAACGACCAAAAGAAAAAGGACAGACAACACAACGACCAAAAGAAGAAAGACAGAGAACACAACTACCAAAAGAAAAAGGACAGACACCAAAACGACCAAAAGAAAAAGGACAGACAACACAACGACCAAAGAAAAAGGACAGACAACACAACGACCAAAAGAAAAAGGACAGACACCACAACGACCAAAAGGAAAAGGACAGACAACACAACGACCAAAAGAAAAAGGACAGACACCACAACGACCAAAAGGAAAAGGACAGACAACACAACGACCAAATGAAAAAGGTCAGACAACACAACGACCAAAAGAATGAGCACAGACAACACAACAACCAAAAGAAAAAGGACAGACAACACAACGACCAAAAGAAAAAGGACAGACAACACAACGACCAAAAGAAAAAGAACAGACAACACAACGACCAAAAGAAAAAGGACAGACAACACAACGACCAAAAGAAAAAGGACAGACAACACAACGACCAAAAGAAAAAGGACAGACAACACAACGACCAAAAGAAAAAGGACAGACAACACAACGACCAAAAGAAAAAAGACAGACATCACAACGACCAAAAGAAAAAGGACAGACAACACAACGACCAAAAGAAAAAGGACAGACACCACAACGACCAAAAGAAAAAGGACAGACAACACAACGACCAAAAGAAAAAGGACAGACAACACAACGACCAAAAGAAAAAGGACAGACAACACAACGATCAAAACAAAAAGGACAGACACCACAACGACCGACCAAAAGGAAAAGGACAGACAACACAACGACCAAAAGAAAAAGGACAGACAACACAACGACCAAAAGAAAAAGGACAGACAACACAACGACCAAAAGAAAAAGGACAGACAACACAACGACCAAAAGAAAAAGGACAGACAACACAACGACCAAAAGGAAAAGGACAGACAACACAACGACCAAAAGAAAAAGGACAGACAACACAACGACCAAAAGAAAAAGGACAGACAACACAACGACCAAAAGAAAAAGGACAGACAACACAACGACCAAAAGAAAAAGGACAGACAACACAACGACCAAAAGAAAAAGGACAGACAACACAACGACTAAAAGAAAAAGGACAGACAACACAACGACCAAAAGAAAAAGGACAGACAACACAACGACCAAAAGAAAAAGGACAGACACCACAACGACCAAAAGAAAAAGGACAGACACCACAACGACCAAAAGAAAAAGGACAGACAACACAACGACCAAAAGAAAAAGGACAGACAACACAACGACCGAAAGAAAAAGGACAGACACCACAACGACCAAAAGGAAAACGACAGACAACACAACGACCAAAAGAAAAAGGACAGACAACACAACGACCAAAAGAAAAAGGACAGACAACACAACGACCAAAAGAAAAAGGACAGACAACACAACGACCAAAAGAAAAAGGACAGACAACATAACGACCAAAAGAAAAACGACAGACAACACAACGACCAAAAGAAAAACGACAGACAACACAACGACCAAAAGAAAAAGGACAGACAACACAACGACCAAAAGAAAAACGGCAGACAACACAACGACCCAAAAAAAAGGACAGACAACACAACGACCAAAAGAAAAAGGACAGACAACACAACGACCAAAAGAAAAAGGACAGACAACACAACGACCAAAAGAAAAAGGACAGACAACACAACGACCAAAAGAAAAAGGACAGACAACACAACGACCAAAAGAAAAAGGACAGACAACACAACGACCAAAAGAAAAAGGACAGACAACACAACGACCAAAAGAAAAAAGACAGACATCACAACGACCAAAAGAAAAAGGACAGACAACACAACGACCAAAAGAAAAAGGACAGACACCACAACGACCAAAAGAAAAAGGACAGACAACACAACGACCAAAAGAAAAAGGACAGACAACACAACGACCAAAAGAAAAAGGACAGACAACACAACGATCAAAAGAAAAAGGACAGACACCACAACGACCGACCAAAAGGAAAAGGACAGACAACACAACGACCAAAAGAAAAAGGACAGACAACACAACGACTAAAAGAAAAAGGACAGACAACACAACGACCAAAAGAAAAAGGACAGACAACACAACGACCAAAAGAAAAAGGACAGACACCACAACGACCAAAAGAAAAAGGACAGACACCACAACGACCAAAAGAAAAAGGACAGACAACACAACGACCAAAAGAAAAAGGACAGACAACACAACGACCGAAAGAAAAAGGACAGACACCACAACGACCAAAAGGAAAACGACAGACAACACAACGACCAAAAGAAAAAGGACAGACAACACAACGACCAAAAGAAAAAGGACAGACAACACAACGACCAAAAGAAAAAGGACAGACAACACAACGACCAAAAGAAAAAGGACAGACAACATAACGACCAAAAGAAAAACGACAGACAACACAACGACCAAAAGAAAAAGGACAGACAACACAACGACCAAAAGAAAAAGGACAGACAACACAACGACCAAAAGAAAAAGGACAGACAACACAACGACCAAAAGAAAAACGGCAGACAACACAACGACCCAAAAAAAAGGACAGACAACACAACGACCAAAAGAAAAAGGACAGACAACACAACGACCAAAAGAAAAAGGACAGACAACACAACGACCAAAAGAAAAAGGACAGACAACACAACGACCAAAAGAAAAAGGACAGACAACACAACGACCAAAAGAAAAAGGACAGACAACACAACGACCAAAAGAAAAAGGACAGACAACACAACGACCAAAAGGAAAAGGACAGACAACACAACGACCAAAAGAAAAAGGACAGACAACGCAACGACCAAAAGAAAAAGGACAGACAACACAACGACCAAAAGAAAAAGGACAGACAACACAACGACCAAAAGAAAAAGGACAGACACCACAACGACCAAAAGAAAAAGGACAGACAACACAACGACCAAAAGAAAAAGGACAGACAACACAACGACCAAAAGAAAAAGGACAGACAACACAACGATCAAAAGAAAAAGGACAGACACCACAACGACCGACCAAAAGGAAAAGGACAGACAACACAACGACCAAAAGAAAAAGGACAGACAACACAACGACCAAAAGAAAAAGGACAGACAACACAACGACCAAAAGAAAAAGGACAGACAACACAACGACCAAAAGAAAAAGGACAGACAACACAATGACCAAAAGAAAAAGGACAGACAACACAACGACCAAAAGAAAAACGGCAGACAACACAACGACCAAAAAAAAAAGGACAGACAACACAACGACCAAAAGAAAAAGGACAGACAACACAACGACCAAAAGAAAAAGGACAGACAACACAACGACCAAAAGAAAAAGGACAGACAACACAACGACCAAAAGGAAAAGGACAGACAACACAACGACCAAAAGAAAAAGGACAGACAACACAACGACCAAAAGAAAAAGGACAGACAACACAACGACCAAAAGAAAAAGGACAGACAACACAACGACCAAAAGAAAAAGGACAGACAACACAACCACCAAAAGAAAAACGACAGACACTACAACGACCAAAAGAAAAAGGACAGACAACACAACGACCAAAAGAAAAAGGACAGACAACACAAGGACCAAAAGAAAAAGAACAGACAACACAACGACCAAAAGGAAAAGGACAGACAACACAACGACCAAAAGAAAAAGGACAGACAACACAACGACCAAAAGGAAAAGGACAGACAACACAACGACCAAAAGAAAAAGGACAGACAACACAACGACCAAAAGGAAAAGGACAGACAACACAACGACTAAAAGAAAAAGGACAGACAACACAACGACCAAAATGAAAAGGACAGACAACACAACGACCAAAAGAAAAAGGACAGACACCACAACGACCAAAAGAAAAAGGACAGACACCACAACGACCAAAAGAAAAAGGACAGACAACACAACGACCAAAAGAAAAAGGACAGACAACACAACGACCGAAAGAAAAAGGGCAGACACCACAACGACCAAAAGGAAAACGACAGACAACACAACGACCAAAAGAAAAAGGACAGACAACACAACGACCAAAAGAAAAAGGACAGACACCACAACGACCAAAAGAAAAAGGACAGACAACACAACGACCAAAAGAAAAATGACAGACAACACAACGACCAAAAGAAAAAGGACAGACAACACAACGACCAAAAGAAGAAAGACAGAGAACACAACTACCAAAAGAAAAAGGACAGACACCAAAACGACCAAAAGAAAAAGGACAGACAACACAACGACCAAAGAAAAAGGACAGACAACACAACGACCAAAAGAAAAAGGACAGACACCACAACGACCAAAAGGAAAAGGACAGACAACACAACGACCAAAAGAAAAAGGACAGACACCACAACGACCAAAAGGAAAAGGACAGACAACACAACGACCAAATGAAAAAGGTCAGACAACACAACGACCAAAAGAATGAGCACAGACAACACAACAACCAAAAGAAAAAGGACAGACAACACAACGACCAAAAGAAAAAGGACAGACAACACAACGACCAAAAGAAAAAGAACAGACAACACAACGACCAAAAGAAAAAGGACAGACAACACAACGACCAAAAGAAAAAGGACAGACAACACAACGACCAAAAGAAAAAGGACAGACAACACAACGACCAAAAGAAAAAGGACAGACAACACAACGACCAAAAGAAAAAAGACAGACATCACAACGACCAAAAGAAAAAGGACAGACAACACAACGACCAAAAGAAAAAGGACAGACACCACAACGACCAAAAGAAAAAGGACAGACAACACAACGACCAAAAGAAAAAGGACAGACAACACAACGACCAAAAGAAAAAGGACAGACAACACAACGATCAAAAGAAAAAGGACAGACACCACAACGACCGACCAAAAGGAAAAGGACAGACAACACAACGACCAAAAGAAAAAGGACAGACAACACAACGACCAAAAGAAAAAGGACAGACAACACAACGACCAAAAGAAAAAGGACAGACAACACAACGACCAAAAGAAAAAGGACAGACAACACAACGACCAAAAGGAAAAGGACAGACAACACAACGACCAAAAGAAAAAGGACAGACAACACAACGACCAAAAGAAAAAGGACAGACAACACAACGACCAAAAGAAAAAGGACAGACAACACAACGACCAAAAGAAAAAGGACAGACAACACAACGACCAAAAGAAAAAGGACAGACAACACAACGACTAAAAGAAAAAGGACAGACAACACAACGACCAAAAGAAAAAGGACAGACAACACAACGACCAAAAGAAAAAGGACAGACACCACAACGACCAAAAGAAAAAGGACAGACACCACAACGACCAAAAGAAAAAGGACAGACAACACAACGACCAAAAGAAAAAGGACAGACAACACAACGACCGAAAGAAAAAGGACAGACACCACAACGACCAAAAGGAAAACGACAGACAACACAACGACCAAAAGAAAAAGGACAGACAACACAACGACCAAAAGAAAAAGGACAGACAACACAACGACCAAAAGAAAAAGGACAGACAACACAACGACCAAAAGAAAAAGGACAGACAACATAACGACCAAAAGAAAAACGACAGACAACACAACGACCAAAAGAAAAAGGACAGACAACACAACGACCAAAAGAAAAAGGACAGACAACACAACGACCAAAAGAAAAAGGACAGACAACACAACGACCAAAAGAAAAACGGCAGACAACACAACGACCCAAAAAAAAGGACAGACAACACAACGACCAAAAGAAAAAGGACAGACAACACAACGACCAAAAGAAAAAGGACAGACAACACAACGACCAAAAGAAAAAGGACAGACAACACAACGACCAAAAGAAAAAGGACAGACAACACAACGACCAAAAGAAAAAGGACAGACAACACAACGACCAAAAGAAAAAGGACAGACAACACAACGACCAAAAGAAAAAAGACAGACATCACAACGACCAAAAGAAAAAGGACAGACAACACAACGACCAAAAGAAAAAGGACAGACACCACAACGACCAAAAGAAAAAGGACAGACAACACAACGACCAAAAGAAAAAGGACAGACAACACAACGACCAAAAGAAAAAGGACAGACAACACAACGATCAAAAGAAAAAGGACAGACACCACAACGACCGACCAAAAGGAAAAGGACAGACAACACAACGACCAAAAGAAAAAGGACAGACAACACAACGACTAAAAGAAAAAGGACAGACAACACAACGACCAAAAGAAAAAGGACAGACAACACAACGACCAAAAGAAAAAGGACAGACACCACAACGACCAAAAGAAAAAGGACAGACACCACAACGACCAAAAGAAAAAGGACAGACACCACAACGACCAAAAGAAAAAGGACAGACAACACAACGACCAAAAGAAAAAGGACAGACAACACAACGACCGAAAGAAAAAGGGCAGACACCACAACGACCAAAAGGAAAACGACAGACAACACAACGACCAAAAGAAAAAGGACAGACAACACAACGACCAAAAGAAAAAGGACAGACACCACAACGACCAAAAGAAAAAGGACAGACAACACAACGACCAAAAGAAAAATGACAGACAACACAACGACCAAAAGAAAAAGGACAGACAACACAACGACCAAAAGAAGAAAGACAGAGAACACAACTACCAAAAGAAAAAGGACAGACACCAAAACGACCAAAAGAAAAAGGACAGACAACACAACGACCAAAGAAAAAGGACAGACAACACAACGACCAAAAGAAAAAGGACAGACACCACAACGACCAAAAGGAAAAGGACAGACAACACAACGACCAAAAGAAAAAGGACAGACACCACAACGACCAAAAGGAAAAGGACAGACAACACAACGACCAAATGAAAAAGGTCAGACAACACAACGACCAAAAGAATGAGCACAGACAACACAACAACCAAAAGAAAAAGGACAGACAACACAACGACCAAAAGAAAAAGGACAGACAACACAACGACCAAAAGAAAAAGAACAGACAACACAACGACCAAAAGAAAAAGGACAGACAACACAACGACCAAAAGAAAAAGGACAGACAACACAACGACCAAAAGAAAAAGGACAGACAACACAACGACCAAAAGAAAAAGGACAGACAACACAACGACCAAAAGAAAAAAGACAGACATCACAACGACCAAAAGAAAAAGGACAGACAACACAACGACCAAAAGAAAAAGGACAGACACCACAACGACCAAAAGAAAAAGGACAGACAACACAACGACCAAAAGAAAAAGGACAGACAACACAACGACCAAAAGAAAAAGGACAGACAACACAACGATCAAAAGAAAAAGGACAGACACCACAACGACCGACCAAAAGGAAAAGGACAGACAACACAACGACCAAAAGAAAAAGGACAGACAACACAACGACCAAAAGAAAAAGGACAGACAACACAACGACCAAAAGAAAAAGGACAGACAACACAACGACCAAAAGAAAAAGGACAGACAACACAACGACCAAAAGGAAAAGGACAGACAACACAACGACCAAAAGAAAAAGGACAGACAACACAACGACCAAAAGAAAAAGGACAGACAACACAACGACCAAAAGAAAAAGGACAGACAACACAACGACCAAAAGAAAAAGGACAGACAACACAACGACCAAAAGAAAAAGGACAGACAACACAACGACTAAAAGAAAAAGGACAGACAACACAACGACCAAAAGAAAAAGGACAGACAACACAACGACCAAAAGAAAAAGGACAGACACCACAACGACCAAAAGAAAAAGGACAGACACCACAACGACCAAAAGAAAAAGGACAGACAACACAACGACCAAAAGAAAAAGGACAGACAACACAACGACCGAAAGAAAAAGGACAGACACCACAACGACCAAAAGGAAAACGACAGACAACACAACGACCAAAAGAAAAAGGACAGACAACACAACGACCAAAAGAAAAAGGACAGACAACACAACGACCAAAAGAAAAAGGACAGACAACACAACGACCAAAAGAAAAAGGACAGACAACATAACGACCAAAAGAAAAACGACAGACAACACAACGACCAAAAGAAAAAGGACAGACAACACAACGACCAAAAGAAAAAGGACAGACAACACAACGACCAAAAGAAAAAGGACAGACAACACAACGACCAAAAGAAAAACGGCAGACAACACAACGACCCAAAAAAAAGGACAGACAACACAACGACCAAAAGAAAAAGGACAGACAACACAACGACCAAAAGAAAAAGGACAGACAACACAACGACCAAAAGAAAAAGGACAGACAACACAACGACCAAAAGAAAAAGGACAGACAACACAACGACCAAAAGAAAAAGGACAGACAACACAACGACCAAAAGAAAAAGGACAGACAACACAACGACCAAAAGAAAAAAGACAGACATCACAACGACCAAAAGAAAAAGGACAGACAACACAACGACCAAAAGAAAAAGGACAGACACCACAACGACCAAAAGAAAAAGGACAGACAACACAACGACCAAAAGAAAAAGGACAGACAACACAACGACCAAAAGAAAAAGGACAGACAACACAACGATCAAAAGAAAAAGGACAGACACCACAACGACCGACCAAAAGGAAAAGGACAGACAACACAACGACCAAAAGAAAAAGGACAGACAACACAACGACTAAAAGAAAAAGGACAGACAACACAACGACCAAAAGAAAAAGGACAGACAACACAACGACCAAAAGAAAAAGGACAGACACCACAACGACCAAAAGAAAAAGGACAGACACCACAACGACCAAAAGAAAAAGGACAGACAACACAACGACCAAAAGAAAAAGGACAGACAACACAACGACCGAAAGAAAAAGGACAGACACCACAACGACCAAAAGGAAAACGACAGACAACACAACGACCAAAAGAAAAAGGACAGACAACACAACGACCAAAAGAAAAAGGACAGACAACACAACGACCAAAAGAAAAAGGACAGACAACACAACGACCAAAAGAAAAAGGACAGACAACATAACGACCAAAAGAAAAACGACAGACAACACAACGACCAAAAGAAAAAGGACAGACAACACAACGACCAAAAGAAAAAGGACAGACAACACAACGACCAAAAGAAAAAGGACAGACAACACAACGACCAAAAGAAAAACGGCAGACAACACAACGACCCAAAAAAAAGGACAGACAACACAACGACCAAAAGAAAAAGGACAGACAACACAACGACCAAAAGAAAAAGGACAGACAACACAACGACCAAAAGAAAAAGGACAGACAACACAACGACCAAAAGAAAAAGGACAGACAACACAACGACCAAAAGAAAAAGGACAGACAACACAACGACCAAAAGAAAAAGGACAGACAACACAACGACCAAAAGGAAAAGGACAGACAACACAACGACCAAAAGAAAAAGGACAGACAACGCAACGACCAAAAGAAAAAGGACAGACAACACAACGACCAAAAGAAAAAGAACAGACAACACAACGACCAAAAGAAAAAGGACAGACACCACAACGACCAAAAGAAAAAGGACAGACAACACAACGACCAAAAGAAAAAGGACAGACAACACAACGACCAAAAGAAAAAGGACAGACAACACAACGATCAAAAGAAAAAGGACAGACACCACAACGACCGACCAAAAGGAAAAGGACAGACAACACAACGACCAAAAGAAAAAGGACAGACAACACAACGACCAAAAGAAAAAGGACAGACAACACAACGACCAAAAGAAAAAGGACAGACAACACAACGACCAAAAGAAAAAGGACAGACAACACAACGACCAAAAGAAAAAGGACAGACAACACAACGACCAAAAGAAAAACGGCAGACAACACAACGACCAAAAAAAAAAGGACAGACAACACAACGACCAAAAGAAAAAGGACAGACAACACAACGACCAAAAGAAAAAGGACAGACAACACAACGACCAAAAGAAAAAGGACAGACAACACAACGACCAAAAGGAAAAGGACAGACAACACAACGACCAAAAGAAAAAGGACAGACAACACAACGACCAAAAGAAAAAGGACAGACAACACAACGACCAAAAGAAAAAGGACAGACAACACAACGACCAAAAGAAAAAGGACAGACAACACAACCACCAAAAGAAAAACGACAGACACTACAACGACCAAAAGAAAAAGGACAGACAACACAACGACCAAAAGAAAAAGGACAGACAACACAAGGACCAAAAGGAAAAGGACAGACAACACAACGACCAAAAGAAAAAGGACAGACAACACAACGACCGAAAGAAAAAGGGCAGACACCACAACGACCAAAAGGAAAACGACAGACAACACAACGACCAAAAGAAAAAGGACAGACAACACAACGACCAAAAGAAAAAGGACAGACACCACAACGACCAAAAGAAAAAGGACAGACAACACAACGACCAAAAGAAAAATGACAGACAACACAACGACCAAAAGAAAAAGGACAGACAACACAACGACCAAAAGAAGAAAGACAGAGAACACAACTACCAAAAGAAAAAGGACAGACACCAAAACGACCAAAAGAAAAAGGACAGACAACACAACGACCAAAGAAAAAGGACAGACAACACAACGACCAAAAGAAAAAGGACAGACACCACAACGACCAAAAGGAAAAGGACAGACAACACAACGACCAAAAGAAAAAGGACAGACACCACAACGACCAAAAGGAAAAGGACAGACAACACAACGACCAAATGAAAAAGGTCAGACAACACAACGACCAAAAGAATGAGCACAGACAACACAACAACCAAAAGAAAAAGGACAGACAACACAACGACCAAAAGAAAAAGGACAGACAACACAACGACCAAAAGAAAAAGAACAGACAACACAACGACCAAAAGAAAAAGGACAGACAACACAACGACCAAAAGAAAAAGGACAGACAACACAACGACCAAAAGAAAAAGGACAGACAACACAACGACCAAAAGAAAAAGGACAGACAACACAACGACCAAAAGAAAAAAGACAGACATCACAACGACCAAAAGAAAAAGGACAGACAACACAACGACCAAAAGAAAAAGGACAGACACCACAACGACCAAAAGAAAAAGGACAGACAACACAACGACCAAAAGAAAAAGGACAGACAACACAACGACCAAAAGAAAAAGGACAGACAACACAACGATCAAAAGAAAAAGGACAGACACCACAACGACCGACCAAAAGGAAAAGGACAGACAACACAACGACCAAAAGAAAAAGGACAGACAACACAACGACCAAAAGAAAAAGGACAGACAACACAACGACCAAAAGAAAAAGGACAGACAACACAACGACCAAAAGAAAAAGGACAGACAACACAACGACCAAAAGGAAAAGGACAGACAACACAACGACCAAAAGAAAAAGGACAGACAACACAACGACCAAAAGAAAAAGGACAGACAACACAACGACCAAAAGAAAAAGGACAGACAACACAACGACCAAAAGAAAAAGGACAGACAACACAACGACCAAAAGAAAAAGGACAGACAACACAACGACTAAAAGAAAAAGGACAGACAACACAACGACCAAAAGAAAAAGGACAGACAACACAACGACCAAAAGAAAAAGGACAGACACCACAACGACCAAAAGAAAAAGGACAGACACCACAACGACCAAAAGAAAAAGGACAGACAACACAACGACCAAAAGAAAAAGGACAGACAACACAACGACCGAAAGAAAAAGGACAGACACCACAACGACCAAAAGGAAAACGACAGACAACACAACGACCAAAAGAAAAAGGACAGACAACACAACGACCAAAAGAAAAAGGACAGACAACACAACGACCAAAAGAAAAAGGACAGACAACACAACGACCAAAAGAAAAAGGACAGACAACATAACGACCAAAAGAAAAACGACAGACAACACAACGACCAAAAGAAAAAGGACAGACAACACAACGACCAAAAGAAAAAGGACAGACAACACAACGACCAAAAGAAAAAGGACAGACAACACAACGACCAAAAGAAAAACGGCAGACAACACAACGACCCAAAAAAAAGGACAGACAACACAACGACCAAAAGAAAAAGGACAGACAACACAACGACCAAAAGAAAAAGGACAGACAACACAACGACCAAAAGAAAAAGGACAGACAACACAACGACCAAAAGAAAAAGGACAGACAACACAACGACCAAAAGAAAAAGGACAGACAACACAACGACCAAAAGAAAAAGGACAGACAACACAACGACCAAAAGAAAAAAGACAGACATCACAACGACCAAAAGAAAAAGGACAGACAACACAACGACCAAAAGAAAAAGGACAGACACCACAACGACCAAAAGAAAAAGGACAGACAACACAACGACCAAAAGAAAAAGGACAGACAACACAACGACCAAAAGAAAAAGGACAGACAACACAACGATCAAAAGAAAAAGGACAGACACCACAACGACCGACCAAAAGGAAAAGGACAGACAACACAACGACCAAAAGAAAAAGGACAGACAACACAACGACTAAAAGAAAAAGGACAGACAACACAACGACCAAAAGAAAAAGGACAGACAACACAACGACCAAAAGAAAAAGGACAGACACCACAACGACCAAAAGAAAAAGGACAGACACCACAACGACCAAAAGAAAAAGGACAGACAACACAACGACCAAAAGAAAAAGGACAGACAACACAACGACCGAAAGAAAAAGGACAGACACCACAACGACCAAAAGGAAAACGACAGACAACACAACGACCAAAAGAAAAAGGACAGACAACACAACGACCAAAAGAAAAAGGACAGACAACACAACGACCAAAAGAAAAAGGACAGACAACACAACGACCAAAAGAAAAAGGACAGACAACATAACGACCAAAAGAAAAACGACAGACAACACAACGACCAAAAGAAAAAGGACAGACAACACAACGACCAAAAGAAAAAGGACAGACAACACAACGACCAAAAGAAAAAGGACAGACAACACAACGACCAAAAGAAAAACGGCAGACAACACAACGACCCAAAAAAAAGGACAGACAACACAACGACCAAAAGAAAAAGGACAGACAACACAACGACCAAAAGAAAAAGGACAGACAACACAACGACCAAAAGAAAAAGGACAGACAACACAACGACCAAAAGAAAAAGGACAGACAACACAACGACCAAAAGAAAAAGGACAGACAACACAACGACCAAAAGGAAAAGGACAGACAACACAACGACCAAAAGAAAAAGGACAGACAACGCAACGACCAAAAGAAAAAGGACAGACAACACAACGACCAAAAGAAAAAGAACAGACAACACAACGACCAAAAGAAAAAGGACAGACACCACAACGACCAAAAGAAAAAGGACAGACAACACAACGACCAAAAGAAAAAGGACAGACAACACAACGACCAAAAGAAAAAGGACAGACAACACAACGATCAAAAGAAAAAGGACAGACACCACAACGACCGACCAAAAGGAAAAGGACAGACAACACAACGACCAAAAGAAAAAGGACAGACAACACAACGACCAAAAGAAAAAGGACAGACAACACAACGACTAAAAGAAAAAGGACAGACAACACAACGACCAAAAGAAAAAGGACAGACAACACAACGACCAAAAGAAAAAGGACAGACACCACAACGACCAAAAGAAAAAGGACAGACACCACAACGACCAAAAGAAAAAGGACAGACAACACAACGACCAAAAGAAAAAGGACAGACAACACAACGACCGAAAGAAAAAGGACAGACACCACAACGACCAAAAGGAAAACGACAGACAACACAACGACCAAAAGAAAAAGGACAGACAACACAACGACCAAAAGAAAAAGGACAGACAACACAACGACCAAAAGAAAAAGGACAGACAACACAACGACCAAAAGAAAAAGGACAGACAACATAACGACCAAAAGAAAAACGACAGACAACACAACGACCAAAAGAAAAAGGACAGACAACACAACGACCAAAAGAAAAAGGACAGACAACACAACGACCAAAAGAAAAAGGACAGACAACACAACGACCAAAAGAAAAACGGCAGACAACACAACGACCCAAAAAAAAGGACAGACAACACAACGACCAAAAGAAAAAGGACAGACAACACAACGACCAAAAGAAAAAGGACAGACAACACAACGACCAAAAGAAAAAGGACAGACAACACAACGACCAAAAGAAAAAGGACAGACAACACAACGACCAAAAGAAAAAGGACAGACAACACAACGACCAAAAGAAAAAGGACAGACAACACAACGACCAAAAGAAAAAAGACAGACATCACAACGACCAAAAGAAAAAGGACAGACAACACAACGACCAAAAGAAAAAGGACAGACACCACAACGACCAAAAGAAAAAGGACAGACAACACAACGACCAAAAGAAAAAGGACAGACAACACAACGACCAAAAGAAAAAGGACAGACAACACAACGATCAAAAGAAAAAGGACAGACACCACAACGACCAAAAGAAAAAGGACAGACAACACAACGACCAAAAGAAAAAGGACAGACAACACAACGACTAAAAGAAAAAGGACAGACAACACAACGACCAAAAGAAAAAGGACAGACAACACAACGACCAAAAGAAAAAGGACAGACACCACAACGACCAAAAGAAAAAGGACAGACACCACAACGACCAAAAGAAAAAGGACAGACAACACAACGACCAAAAGAAAAAGGACAGACAACACAACGACCGAAAGAAAAAGGACAGACACCACAACGACCAAAAGGAAAACGACAGACAACACAACGACCAAAAGAAAAAGGACAGACAACACAACGACCAAAAGAAAAAGGACAGACAACACAACGACCAAAAGAAAAAGGACAGACAACACAACGACCAAAAGAAAAAGGACAGACAACATAACGACCAAAAGAAAAACGACAGACAACACAACGACCAAAAGAAAAAGGACAGACAACACAACGACCAAAAGAAAAAGGACAGACAACACAACGACCAAAAGAAAAAGGACAGACAACACAACGACCAAAAGAAAAACGGCAGACAACACAACGACCCAAAAAAAAGGACAGACAACACAACGACCAAAAGAAAAAGGACAGACAACACAACGACCAAAAGAAAAAGGACAGACAACACAACGACCAAAAGAAAAAGGACAGACAACACAACGACCAAAAGAAAAAGGACAGACAACACAACGACCAAAAGAAAAAGGACAGACAACACAACGACCAAAAGGAAAAGGACAGACAACACAACGACCAAAAGAAAAAGGACAGACAACGCAACGACCAAAAGAAAAAGGACAGACAACACAACGACCAAAAGAAAAAGAACAGACAACACAACGACCAAAAGAAAAAGGACAGACACCACAACGACCAAAAGAAAAAGGACAGACAACACAACGACCAAAAGAAAAAGGACAGACAACACAACGACCAAAAGAAAAAGGACAGACAACACAACGATCAAAAGAAAAAGGACAGACACCACAACGACCGACCAAAAGGAAAAGGACAGACAACACAACGACCAAAAGAAAAAGGACAGACAACACAACGACCAAAAGAAAAAGGACAGACAACACAACGACCAAAAGAAAAAGGACAGACAACACAACGACCAAAAGAAAAAGGACAGACAACACAACGACCAAAAGAAAAAGGACAGACAACACAACGACCAAAAGAAAAACGGCAGACAACACAACGACCAAAAAAAAAAGGACAGACAACACAACGACCAAAAGAAAAAGGACAGACAACACAACGACCAAAAGAAAAAGGACAGACAACACAACGACCAAAAGAAAAAGGACAGACAACACAACGACCAAAAGGAAAAGGACAGACAACACAACGACCAAAAGAAAAAGGACAGACAACACAACGACCAAAAGAAAAAGGACAGACAACACAACGACCAAAAGAAAAAGGACAGACAACACAACGACCAAAAGAAAAAGGACAGACAACACAACCACCAAAAGAAAAACGACAGACACTACAACGACCAAAAGAAAAAGGACAGACAACACAACGACCAAAAGAAAAAGGACAGACAACACAAGGACCAAAAGGAAAAGGACAGACAACACAACGACCAAAAGAAAAAGGACAGACAACACAAGGACCAAAAGGAAAAGGACAGACACCACAACGACCAAAAGAAAAACGACAGACACCACAACGACCAAAAGAAAAAGGACAGACAACACAACGACCATAAGAAAAAGGACAGACAACACAAGGACCAAAAGGAAAAGGACAGACAACACAACGACCAAAAGAAAAAGGACAGACAACACAACGACCAAAAGAAAAACGACAGACACCACAACGACCAAAAGAAAAACGACAGACAACACAACGACCAAAAGGAAAAGGACAGACAACACAACGACCAAAAGAAAAAGGACAGACAACACAACGACCAAAAGAAAAACGACAGACACCACAACGACCAAAAGAAAAAGGACAGACAACACAACGACCTAAAGAAAAAGGACAGACAATACAACGACCAAAAGAAAAAGGACAGACACCACAACGACCCAAAGAAAAAGGACAGACAACACAACGACCAAAAGAAAAAGGACAGACAACACAACGACCAAAAGAAAAAGGACAGACAACACAACGACCAAAAGAAAAAGGTCAGACAACACAACGACCAAAAGAAAAAGGACAGACAACACAACGACTAAAAGAAAAAGAGACAGACAACACAACGACCAAAAGAAAAAGGACAGACAACACAACGACCAAAAGAAAAAGGACAGACAACACAACGACCAAAAGAAAAAGGACAGACAACCCAACGACCAAAAGAAAAAGGACAGACACCACAACGACCAAAAGAAAAAGGACAGACAACACAACGACCAAAAGAAAAAGGACAGACAACACAACGACCAAAAGAAAAAGGACAGACAACACAACGACCAAACGAAAAAGGACAGACAACACAACGACCAAAAGAAAAGGGACAGACAACACAACGACCAAAAGAAAAAGGACAGACACCACAACGACCAAAAGAAAAACGACAGACAACACAACGACCAAAAGGAAAAGGACAGACAACACAACGTCCAAAAGAAAAAGGACAGACAACACAACGACCAAAAGAAAAACGACAGACACCACAACGACCAAAAGAAAAAGGACAGACAACACAACGACCAAAAGAAAAAGGACAGACAACACAACGACCAAAAGAAAAAGGACAGACACCACAACGACCCAAAGAAAAAGGACAGACAACACAACGACCAAAAGAAAAAGGACAGACAACACAACGACCAAAAGAAAAAGGACAGACAACACAACGACCAAAAGAAAAAGGTCAGACAACACAACGACCAAAAGAAAAAGGACAGACAACACAACGATCAAAAGAAAAAGAGACAGACAACACAACGACCAAAAGAAAAAGGACAGACAACACAACGACCAAAAGAAAAAGGACAGACAACACAACGACCAAAAGAAAAAGGACAGACAACCCAACGACCAAAAGAAAAAGGACAGACACCACAACGACCAAAAGAAAAAAGGACAGACAACACAAGGACCAAAAGGAAAAGGACAGACAACACAACGACCAAAAGAAAATGGACAGACAACACAACGACCAAAAGAAAAAGGACAGACACCACAACGACCAAAAGAAAAAGGACAGACAACACAACGACCAAAAGGAAAAGGACAGACAACACAACGACCAAAAGAAAAAGGACAGACAACACAACGACCAAAAGAAAAACGACAGACACCACAACGACCAAAAGAAAAAGGACAGACAACACAACGACCAAAAGAAAAAGGACAGACAACACAACGACCAAAAGAAAAAGGACAGACACCACAACGACCCAAAGAAAAACGACAGACAACACAACGACCAAAAGAAAAAGAACAGACAACACAACGACCAAAAGAAAAAGGACAGACAACACAACGACCAAAAGAAAAACGACAGACACCACAACGACCAAATGAAAAAGGACAGACAACACAACGACCAAAAGAAAAAGGACAGACAACACAACGACCAAAAGAAAAAGGACAGACACCACAACGACCCAAAGAAAAAGGACAGACAACACAACGACCCAAAGAAAAAGGACAGACAACACAACGACCAAAAGAAAAAGAACAGACAACACAACGACCAAAAGAAAAAGGTCAGACAACACAACGACCAAAAGAAAAAGGACAGACAACACAACGATCAAAAGAAAAAGAGACAGACAACACAACGACCAAAAGAAAAAGGACAGACAACACAACGACCAAAAGAAAAAGGACAGACAACACAACGGCCAAAAGAAAAAGGACAGACAACCCAACGACCAAAAGAAAAACGACAGACACCACAACGACCAAAAGAAAAACGACAGACAACACAACGACCAAAAGAAAAAGGACAGACAACACAACGACCAAAAGAAAAAGGACAGACAACACAACGACTAAAAGAAAAACGCCAGACACCACAACGACCAAAAGAAAAAGGACAGACAACACAACGACCAAAAGAAAAAGGACAGACAACACAACGACCAAAAGAAAAAGGACAGACAACACAACGACCAAACGAAAAAGGACAGACAACACAACGACCAGATGAAAAAGGACAGACAACACAACGACCAAAAGAAAAACGACAGACACCACAACGACCAAAAGAAAAACGACAGACAACACAACGACCAAAAGGAAAAGGACAGACAACACAACGACCAAAAGAAAAAGGACAGACAACACAACGACCAAAAGAAAAACGACAGACAACACAACGACCAAAAGAAAAAGGACAGACAACACAACGACCAAAAGAAAAAGGACAGACAACACAACGACCAAAGGAAAAAGGACAGACACCACAACGACCCAAAGAAAAAGGACAGACAACACAACGACCAAAAGAAAAAGGACAGACAACACAACGACCAAAAGTAAAAGGACAGACAACACAACGACCAAAAGAAAAAGGTCAGACAACACAACGACCAAAAGAAAAAGGACAGACAACACAACGATCAAAAGAAAAAGAGACAGACAACACAACGACCAAAAGAAAAAGGACAGACAACACAACGACCAAAAGAAAAAGGACAGACAACACAACGACCAAAAGAAAAAGGACAGACAACCCAACGACCAAAAGAAAAAGGACAGACACCACAACGACCAAAAGAAAAAGGACAGACAACACAAGGACCAAAAGGAAAAGGACAGACAACACAACGACCAAAAGAAAAAGGACAGACAACACAACGACCAAAAGGAAAACGACAGACACCAAAACGACCAAAAGAAAAACGACAGACAACACAACGACCAACAGGAAAAGGACAGACAACACAACGACCAAAAGAAAAAGGACAGACAACACAACGACCAAAAGAAAAACGACAGACACCACAACGACCAAAAGAAAAAGGACAGACAACACAACGACCAAAAGAAAAAGGACAGACAACACAACGACCAAAAGAAAAAGGACAGACAACACAACGACCAAAAGAAAAACGACAGACACCACAACGACCAAAAGAAAAAGGACAGACAACACAACGACCAAAAGAAAAAGGACAGACAACACAACGACCAAAAGAAAAACGACAGACACCACAACGACCCAAAGAAAAACGACAGACAACACAACGACCAAAAGAAAAAGGACAGACAACACAACGACCAAACGAAAAAGGACAGACAACACAACGACCAAAAGAAAAAGGACAGACAAGACAACGACCAAAAGAAAAAGGACAGACAACACAACGACCAAAAGAAAAAGGACAGACAACACAACGACCCAAAGAAAAAGGACAGACAACACAACGACCAAAAGAAAAAGGACAGACAACACAACGACCAAAAGAAAAAGGACAGACACCACAACGACCCAAAGAAAAAGGACAGACAACACAACGACCAAAAAAAAAAGGACAGACACCACAACGACCAAAAGAAAAAGGACAAACAACACAACGACCAAAAGAAAAAGGACAGACAACACAACGACCAAAAGAAAAAGGACAGACAACACAACGACCAAAAGAAAAAGGACAGACAACACAACGACCAAAAGAAAAAGGACAGACAACACAACGACCAAAAGAAAAAGGACAGACAACACAACGACCAAAAGAAAAAGGACAGACAACACAACGACCAAAAGAAAAAGGACAGACAACACAACGACCAAAAGAAAAAGGACAGACAACACAACGACCAAAAGAAAAAGGACAGACACCACAACGACCCAAAGAAAAAGGACAGACAACACAACGACCAAAAGAAAAAGGAGAGACAACACAACGACCAAACGAAAAAGGACAGACAACACAACGACCAAAAGAAAAAGGACAGACAAGACAACGACCAAAAGAAAAAGGACTGACAACACAACGACCAAAAGAAAAAGGACAGACAAGACAACGACCAAAAGAAAAAGGACTGACAACACAACGACCAAAAGAAAAAGGACAGACAACACAACGACCCAAAGAAAAAGGACAGACAACACAACGACCAAAAAAAAAAGGACAGACACCACAACGACCAAAAGAAAAAGGACAAACAACACAACGACCAAAAGAAAAAGGACAGACAACACAACGACCAAAAGAAAAAGGACAGACAACACAACGACCAAAAGAAAAAGGACAGACAACACAACGACCAAAAGAAAAAGGACAGACAACACAACGACCAAAAGAAAAAGGACAGACACCACAACGACCAAAAGAAAAAGGACAGACAACACAACGACCAAAAGGAAAAGGACAGACAACACAACGACCAAAAGAAAAAGGACAGACAACACAACGACCAAAAGAAAAACGACAGACACCACAACGACCAAAAGAAAAAGGACAGACAACACAACGACCAAAAGAAAAAGGACAGACAACACAACGACCAAAAGAAAAAGGACAGACACCACAACGACCCAAAGAAAAACGACAGACAACACAACGACCAAAAGAAAAAGAACAGACAACACAACGACCAAAAGAAAAAGGACAGACAACACAACGACCAAAAGAAAAACGACAGACACCACAACGACCAAATGAAAAAGGACAGACAACACAACGACCAAAAGAAAAAGGACAGACAACACAACGACCAAAAGAAAAAGGACAGACACCACAACGACCCAAAGAAAAAGGACAGACAACACAACGACCCAAAGAAAAAGGACAGACAACACAACGACCAAAAGAAAAAGAACAGACAACACAACGACCAAAAGAAAAAGGTTAGACAACACAACGACCAAAAGAAAAAGGACAGACAACACAACGATCAAAAGAAAAAGAGACAGACAACACAACGACCAAAAGAAAAAGGACAGACAACACAACGACCAAAAGAAAAAGGACAGACAACACAACGGCCAAAAGAAAAAGGACAGACAACCCAACGACCAAAAGAAAAACGACAGACACCACAACGACCAAAAGAAAAAGGACAGACAACACAACGACCAAAAGAAAAAGGACAGACAACACAACGACCAAAAGAAAAAGGACAGACACCACAACGACCAAAAGAAAAAGAACAGACAACACAACGACCAAAAGAAAAAGGACAGACAACACAACGACCAAAAGAAAAACGACAGACACCACAACGACCAAATGAAAAAGGACAGACAACACAACGACCAAAAGAAAAAGGACAGACAACACAACGACCAAAAGAAAAAGGACAGACACCACAACGACCCAAAGAAAAAGGACAGACAACACAACGACCCAAAGAAAAAGGACAGACAACACAACGACCAAAAGAAAAAGAACAGACAACACAACGACCAAAAGAAAAAGGTCAGACAACACAACGACCAAAAGAAAAAGGACAGACAACACAACGATCAAAAGAAAAAGAGACAGACAACACAACGACCAAAAGAAAAAGGACAGACAACACAACGACCAAAAGAAAAAGGACAGACAACACAACGGCCAAAAGAAAAAGGACAGACAACCCAACGACCAAAAGAAAAACGACAGACACCACAACGACCAAAAGAAAAACGACAGACAACACAACGACCAAAAGAAAAAGGACAGACAACACAACGACCAAAAGAAAAAGGACAGACAACACAACGACTAAAAGAAAAACGCCAGACACCACAACGACCAAAAGAAAAAGGACAGACAACACAACGACCAAAAGAAAAAGGACAGACAACACAACGACCAAAAGAAAAAGGACAGACAACACAACGACCAAACGAAAAAGGACAGACAACACAACGACCAAATGAAAAAGGACAGACAACACAACGACCAAAAGAAAAACGACAGACACCACAACGACCAAAAGAAAAACGACAGACAACACAACGACCAAAAGGAAAAGGACAGACAACACAACGACCAAAAGAAAAAGGACAGACAACACAACGACCAAAAGAAAAACGACAGACAACACAACGACCAAAAGAAAAAGGACAGACAACACAACGACCAAAAGAAAAAGGACAGACAACACAACGACCAAAGGAAAAAGGACAGACACCACAACGACCCAAAGAAAAAGGACAGACAACACAACGACCAAAAGAAAAAGGACAGACAACACAACGACCAAAAGTAAAAGGACAGACAACACAACGACCAAAAGAAAAAGGTCAGACAACACAACGACCAAAAGAAAAAGGACAGACAACACAACGATCAAAAGAAAAAGAGACAGACAACACAACGACCAAAAGAAAAAGGACAGACAACACAACGACCAAAAGAAAAAGGACAGACAACACAACGACCAAAAGAAAAAGGACAGACAACCCAACGACCAAAAGAAAAAGGACAGACACCACAACGACCAAAAGAAAAAGGACAGACAACACAAGGACCAAAAGGAAAAGGACAGACAACACAACGACCAAAAGAAAAAGGACAGACAACACAACGACCAAAAGAAAAACGACAGACACCAAAACGACCAAAAGAAAAACGACAGACAACACAACGACCAACAGGAAAAGCACAGACAACACAACGACCAAAAGAAAAAGGACAGACAACACAACGACCAAAAGAAAAACGACAGACACCACAACGACCAAAAGAAAAAGGACAGACAACACAACGACCAAAAGAAAAAGGACAGACAACACAACGACCAAAAGAAAAAGGACAGACAACACAACGACCAAAAGAAAAACGACAGACACCACAACGACCAAAAGAAAAAGGACAGACAACACAACGACCAAAAGAAAAAGGACAGACAACACAACGACCAAAAGAAAAACGACAGACACCACAACGACCCAAAGAAAAACGACAGACAACACAACGACCAAAAGAAAAAGGACAGACAACACAACGACCAAACGAAAAAGGACAGACAACACAACGACCAAAAGAAAAAGGACAGACAAGACAACGACCAAAAGAAAAAGGACAGACAACACAACGACCAAAAGAAAAAGGACAGACAACACAACGACCCAAAGAAAAAGGACAGACAACACAACGACCAAAAGAAAAAGGACAGACAACACAACGACCAAAAGAAAAAGGACAGACACCACAACGACCCAAAGAAAAAGGACAGACAACACAACGACCAAAAAAAAAAGGACAGACACCACAACGACCAAAAGAAAAAGGACAAACAACACAACGACCAAAAGAAAAAGGACAGACAACACAACGACCAAAAGAAAAAGGACAGACAACACAACGACCAAAAGAAAAAGGACAGACAACACAACGACCAAAAGAAAAAGGACAGACAACACAACGACCAAAAGAAAAAGGACAGACAACACAACGACCAAAAGAAAAAGGACAGACAACACAACGACCAAAAGAAAAAGGACAGACAACACAACGACCAAAAGAAAAAGGACAGACAACACAACGACCAAAAGAAAAAGGACAGACACCACAACGACCCAAAGAAAAAGGACAGACAACACAACGACCAAAAGAAAAAGGAGAGACAACACAACGACCAAACGAAAAAGGACAGACAACACAACGACCAAAAGAAAAAGGACAGACAAGACAACGACCAAAAGAAAAAGGACTGACAACACAACGACCAAAAGAAAAAGGACAGACAAGACAACGACCAAAAGAAAAAGGACAGACAACACAACGACCAAAAGAAAAAGGACAGACAACACAACGACCCAAAGAAAAAGGACAGACAACACAACGACCAAAAAAAAAAGGACAGACACCACAACGACCAAAAGAAAAAGGACAAACAACACAACGACCAAAAGAAAAAGGACAGACAACACAACGACCAAAAGAAAAAGGACAGACAACACAACGACCAAAAGAAAAAGGACAGACAACACAACGACCAAAAGAAAAAGGACAGACAACACAACGACCAAAAGAAAAAGGACAGACACCACAACGACCAAAAGAAAAAGGACAGACAACACAACGACCAAAAGGAAAAGGACAGACAACACAACGACCAAAAGAAAAAGGACAGACAACACAACGACCAAAAGAAAAACGACAGACACCACAACGACCAAAAGAAAAAGGACAGACAACACAACGACCAAAAGAAAAAGGACAGACAACACAACGACCAAAAGAAAAAGGACAGACACCACAACGACCCAAAGAAAAACGACAGACAACACAACGACCAAAAGAAAAAGAACAGACAACACAACGACCAAAAGAAAAAGGACAGACAACACAACGACCAAAAGAAAAACGACAGACACCACAACGACCAAATGAAAAAGGACAGACAACACAACGACCAAAAGAAAAAGGACAGACAACACAACGACCAAAAGAAAAAGGACAGACACCACAACGACCCAAAGAAAAAGGACAGACAACACAACGACCCAAAGAAAAAGGACAGACAACACAACGACCAAAAGAAAAAGAACAGACAACACAACGACCAAAAGAAAAAGGTCAGACAACACAACGACCAAAAGAAAAAGGACAGACAACACAACGATCAAAAGAAAAAGAGACAGACAACACAACGACCAAAAGAAAAAGGACAGACAACACAACGACCAAAAGAAAAAGGACAGACAACACAACGGCCAAAAGAAAAAGGACAGACAACCCAACGACCAAAAGAAAAACGACAGACACCACAACGACCGAAAGAAAAACGACAGACAACACAACGACCAAAAGAAAAAGGACAGACAACACAACGACCAAAAGAAAAAGGACAGACAACACAACGACTAAAAGAAAAACGCCAGACACCACAACGACCAAAAGAAAAAGGACAGACAACACAACGACCAAAAGAAAAAGGACAGACAACACAACGACCAAAAGAAAAAGGACAGACAACACAACGACCAAACGAAAAAGGACAGACAACACAACGACCAAATGAAAAAGGACAGACAACACAACGACCAAAAGAAAAACGACAGACACCACAACGACCAAAAGAAAAACGACAGACAACACAACGACCAAAAGGAAAAGGACAGACAACACAACGACCAAAAGAAAAAGGACAGACAACACAACGACCAAAAGAAAAACGACAGACAACACAACGACCAAAAGAAAAAGGACAGACAACACAACGACCAAAAGAAAAAGGACAGACAACACAACGACCAAAGGAAAAAGGACAGACACCACAACGACCCAAAGAAAAAGGACAGACAACACAACGACCAAAAGAAAAAGGACAGACAACACAACGACCAAAAGTAAAAGGACAGACAACACAACGACCAAAAGAAAAAGGTCAGACAACACAACGACCAAAAGAAAAAGGACAGACAACACAACGATCAAAAGAAAAAGAGACAGACAACACAACGACCAAAAGAAAAAGGACAGACAACACAACGACCAAAAGAAAAAGGACAGACAACACAACGACCAAAAGAAAAAGGACAGACAACCCAACGACCAAAAGAAAAAGGACAGACACCACAACGACCAAAAGAAAAAGGACAGACAACACAAGGACCAAAAGGAAAAGGACAGACAACACAACGACCAAAAGAAAAAGGACAGACAACACAACGACCAAAAGAAAAACGACAGACACCAAAACGACCAAAAGAAAAACGACAGACAACACAACGACCAACAGGAAAAGGACAGACAACACAACGACCAAAAGAAAAAGGACAGACAACACAACGACCAAAAGAAAAACGACAGACACCACAACGACCAAAAGAAAAAGGACAGACAACACAACGACCAAAAGAAAAAGGACAGACAACACAACGACCAAAAGAAAAAGGACAGACAACACAACGACCAAAAGAAAAACGACAGACACCACAACGACCAAAAGAAAAAAGACAGACAACACAACGACCAAAAGAAAAAGGACAGACAACACAACGACCAAAAGAAAAACGACAGACACCACAACGACCCAAAGAAAAACGACAGACAACACAACGACCAAAAGAAAAAGGACAGACAACACAACGACCAAACGAAAAAGGACAGACAACACAACGACCAAAAGAAAAAGGACAGACAAGACAACGACCAAAAGAAAAAGGACAGACAACACAACGACCAAAAGAAAAAGGACAGACAACACAACGACCCAAAGAAAAAGGACAGACAACACAACGACCAAAAGAAAAAGGACAGACAACACAACGACCAAAAGAAAAAGGACAGACACCACAACGACCCAAAGAAAAAGGACAGACAACACAACGACCAAAAAAAAAAGGACAGACACCACAACGACCAAAAGAAAAAGGACAAACAACACAACGACCAAAAGAAAAAGGACAGACAACACAACGACCAAAAGAAAAAGGACAGACAACACAACGACCAAAAGAAAAAGGACAGACAACACAACGACCAAAAGAAAAAGGACAGACAACACAACGACCAAAAGAAAAAGGACAGACAACACAACGACCAAAAGAAAAAGGACAGACAACACAACGACCAAAAGAAAAAGGACAGACAACACAACGACCAAAAGAAAAAGGACAGACAACACAACGACCAAAAGAAAAAGGACAGACACCACAACGACCCAAAGAAAAAGGACAGACAACACAACGACCAAAAGAAAAAGGAGAGACAACACAACGACCAAACGAAAAAGGACAGACAACACAACGACCAAAAGAAAAAGGACAGACAAGACAACGACCAAAAGAAAAAGGACTGACAACACAACGACCAAAAGAAAAAGGACAGACAAGACAACGACCAAAAGAAAAAGGACTGACAACACAACGACCAAAAGAAAAAGGACAGACAACACAACGACCCAAAGAAAAAGGACAGACAACACAACGACCAAAAAAAAAAGGACAGACACCACAACGACCAAAAGAAAAAGGACAAACAACACAACGACCAAAAGAAAAAGGACAGACAACACAACGACCAAAAGAAAAAGGACAGACAACACAACGACCAAAAGAAAAAGGACAGACAACACAACGACCAAAAGAAAAAGGACAGACAACACAACGACCAAAAGAAAAAGGACAGACAACACAACGACCAAAAGAAAAAGGACAGACAAGACAACGACCAAAAGAAAAAGGACAGACAACACAACGACCAAAAGAAAAAGGACAGACAACACAACGACCCAAAGAAAAAGGACAGACAACACAACGACCAAAAGAAAAAGGACAGACACCACAACGACCAAAAGAAAAAGGACAAACAACACAACGACCAAAAGAAAAAGGACAGACAACACAACGACCAAAAGAAAAAGGACAGACAACACAACGACCAAAAGAAAAAGGTCAGACAACACAACGACCAAAAGAAAAAGGACAGACAACACAACGACCAAAAGAAAAAGGACAGACAACACAACGACCAAAAGAAAAAGGACAGACAACACAACGACCAAAAGAAAAAGGACAGACAACACAACGACCAAAAGAAAAAGGACAGACAACACAACGACCAAAAGAAAAAGGACAGACAACACAACGACCCAAAGAAAAAGGACAGACAACACAACGACCAAAAGAAAAAGGACAGACAACACAACGACCAAAAGAAAAAGGACAGACACCACAACGACCCAAAGAAAAAGGACAGACAACACAACGACCAAAAAAAAAAGGACAGACACCACAACGACCAAAAGAAAAAGGACAAACAACACAACGACCAAAAGAAAAAGGACAGACAACACAACGACCAAAAGAAAAAGGACAGACAACACAACGACCAAAAGAAAAAGGACAGACAACACAACGACCAAAAGAAAAAGGACAGACAACACAACGACCAAAAGAAAAAGGACAGACAACACAACGACCAAAAGAAAAAGGACAGACAACACAACGACCAAAAGAAAAAGGACAGACAACACAACGACCAAAAGAAAAAGGACAGACAACACAACGACCAAAAGAAAAAGGACAGACAACACAACGACCAAAAGAAAAAGGACAGACACCACAACGACCCAAAGAAAAAGGACAGACAACACAACGACCAAAAGAAAAAGGAGAGACAACACAACGACCAAACGAAAAAGGACAGACAACACAACGACCAAAAGAAAAAGGACAGACAAGACAACGACCAAAAGAAAAAGGACTGACAACACAACGACCAAAAGAAAAAGGACAGACAAGACAACGACCAAAAGAAAAAGGACTGACAACACAACGACCAAAAGAAAAAGGACAGACAACACAACCACCCAAAGAAAAAGGACAGACAACACAACGACCAAAAAAAAAGGACAGACACCACAACGACCAAAAGAAAAAGGACAAACAACACAACGACCAAAAGAAAAAGGACAGACAACACAACGACCAAAAGAAAAAGGACAGACAACACAACGACCAAAAGAAAAAGGACAGACAACACAACGACCAAAAGAAAAAGGACAGACAACACAACGACCAAAAGAAAAAGGACAGACAACACAACGACCAAAAGAAAAAGGACAGACAAGACAACGACCAAAAGAAAAAGGACAGACAACACAACGACCAAAAGAAAAAGGACAGACAACACAACGACCCAAAGAAAAAGGACAGACAACACAACGACCAAAAGAAAAAGGACAGACACCACAACGACCAAAAGAAAAAGGACAAACAACACAACGACCAAAAGAAAAAGGACAGACAACACAACGACCAAAAGAAAAAGGACAGACAACACAACGACCAAAAGAAAAAGGTCAGACAACACAACGACCAAAAGAAAAAGGACAGACAACACAACGACCAAAAGAAAAAGGACAGACAACACAACGACCAAAAGAAAAAGGACAGACAACACAACGACCAAAAGAAAAAGGACAGACAACACAACGACCAAAAGAAAAAGGACAGACAACACAACGACCAAAAGAAAAAGGACAGACAACACAACGACCAAAAGGAAAAGGACAGACAACACAACGACCAAAAGAAAAAGGACAGACAACACAACGACCAAAAGAAAAAGGACAGACAACACAACGACCAAAAGAAAAAGGACAAACAACACAACGACCAAAAGAAAAAGGACAGACAACACAACGACCAAAAGAAAAAGGACAGACAACACAACGACCAAAAGAAAAAGGACAGACAACACAACGACCAAAAGAAAAAGGACAGACAACACAACGACCAAAAGAAAAAGGACAGACAACACAACGACCAAAAGAAAAAGGACAGACAAGACAACGACCAAAAGAAAAAGGACAGACAACACAACGACCAAAAAAAAAAGGACAGACAACACAACGACCCAAAGAAAAAGGACAGACAACACAACGACCAAAAGAAAAAGGACAGACACCACAACGACCAAAAGAAAAAGGACAAACAACACAACGACCAAAAGAAAAAGGACAGACAACACAACGACCAAAAGAAAAAGGACAGACAACACAACGACCAAAAGAAAAAGGTCAGACAACACAACGACCAAAAGAAAAAGGACAGACAACACAACGACCAAAAGAAAAAGGACAGACAACACAACGACCAAAAGAAAAAGGACAGACAACACAACGACCAAAAGAAAAAGGACAGACAACACAACGACCAAAAGAAAAAGGACAGACAACACAACGACCAAAAGAAAAAGGACTGACAACACAACGACCAAAAGGAAAAGGACAGACAACACAACGACCAAAAGGAAAAGGACAGACAACACAACGACCAAAAGAAAAAGGACAGACAACACAACGACCAAGAGAAAAAGGACAGACAACACAACGACCAAAAGAAAAAGGACAAACAACACAACGACAAAAAGAAAAAGGACAGACAACACAACGACCAAAAGAAAAAGGACAGACAACACAACGACCAAAAGAAAAAGGACAGACAACACAACGACCAAAAGAAAAAGGACAGACAACACAACGACCAAAAGAAAAAGGACAGACAACACAACGACCAAAAGAAAAAGGACAGACAACACAACGACCAAAAGAAAAAGGACAGACAACACAACGACCAAAAGAAAAAGGACAGACAACACAACGACCAAAAGAAAAAGGACAGACACCACAACGACCCAAAGAAAAAGGACAGACAACACAACGACCAAAAGAAAAAGGAGAGACAACACAACGACCAAACGAAAAAGGACAGACAACACAACGACCAAAAGAAAAAGGACAGACAAGACAACGACCAAAAGAAAAAGGACTGACAACACAACGACCAAAAGAAAAAGGACAGACAAGACAACGACCAAAAGAAAAAGGACTGACAACACAACGACCAAAAGAAAAAGGACAGACAACACAACGACCCAAAGAAAAAGGACAGACAACACAACGACCAAAAAAAAAAGGACAGACACCACAACGACCAAAAGAAAAAGGACAAACAACACAACGACCAAAAGAAAAAGGACAGACAACACAACGACCAAAAGAAAAAGGACAGACAACACAACGACCAAAAGAAAAAGGACAGACAACACAACGACCAAAAGAAAAAGGACAGACAACACAACGACCAAAAGAAAAAGGACAGACAACACAACGACCAAAAGAAAAAGGACAGACAAGACAACGACCAAAAGAAAAAGGACAGACAACACAACGACCAAAAGAAAAAGGACAGACAACACAACGACCCAAAGAAAAAGGACAGACAACACAACGACCAAAAGAAAAAGGACAGACACCACAACGACCAAAAGAAAAAGGACAAACAACACAACGACCAAAAGAAAAAGGACAGACAACACAACGACCAAAAGAAAAAGGACAGACAACACAACGACCAAAAGAAAAAGGTCAGACAACACAACGACCAAAAGAAAAAGGACAGACAACACAACGACCAAAAGAAAAAGGACAGACAACACAACGACCAAAAGAAAAAGGACAGACAACACAACGACCAAAAGAAAAAGGACAGACAACACAACGACCAAAAGAAAAAGGACAGACAACACAACGACCAAAAGGAAAAGGACAGACAACACAACGACCAAAAGGAAAAGGACAGACAACACAACGACCAAAAGAAAAAGGACAGACAACACAACGACCAAAAGAAAAAGGACAGACAACACAACGACCAAAAGAAAAAGGACAGACAACACAACGACCAAAAGAAAAAGGACAGACAACACAACGACCAAAAGAAAAAGGACAGACAACACAACGACCAAAAGAAAAAGGACAGACAACACAACGACCAAAAGGAAAAGGACAGACAACACAACGACCAAAAGAAAAAGGACAGACAACACAACGACCAAAAGAAAATGGACAGACAACACAACGACCAAAAGAAAAAGGACAGACAACACAACGACCAAAAGAAAAAGGACAGACAACACAACGACCAAAAGAAAAAGGAGAGACAACACAACGACCAAAAGAAAAAGGACAGACAACACAACGACCAAAAGAAAAAGGACATACACACAACGACCAAACGAAAAAGGACAGAAAACACAACGACCAAAAGAAAAAGGACAGACAAGACAACGACCAAAAGAAAAAGGACAGACAACGCAACGACCAAAAGAAAAAGGACAGACAACACAACGACCCAAAGAAAAAGGACAGACAACACAACGACCAAAAGAAAAAGGACAGACACCACAACGACCAAAAGAAAAAGGACAAACAACACAACGACCAAAAGAAAAAGGACAGACAACACAACGACCAAAAGAAAAAGGACAGACAACACAACGACCAAAAGAAAAAGGACAGACAACACAACGACCAAAAGAAAAAGGACAGACAACACAACGACCAAAAGAAAAAGGACAGACAACACAACGACCAAAAGAAAAAGGACAGACAAGACAACGACCAAAAGAAAAAGGACAGACAACACAACGACCAAAAGAAAAAGGACAGACAACACAACGACCAAAAGAAAAAGGACAGACAACACAACGACCAAAAGAAAAAGGACAGACACCACAACGACCAAAAGAAAAAGGACAGACAACACAACGACCAAAAGAAAAAGGGCAGACAACACAACGACCAAAAGAAAAAGGACAGACAACACAACGACCAAACGAAAAAGGACAGACAACACAACGACCAAAAGAAAAAGGACAGACAAGACAACGACCAAAAGAAAAAGGACAGACAACACAACGACCAAAAGAAAAAGGACAGACAACACAACGACCCAAAGAAAAAGGACAGACAACACAACGACCAAAAGAAAAAGGACAAACAACACAACGACCAAAAGAAAAAGGACAGACAACACAACGACCAAAAGAAAAAGGACAGACAACACAACGACCAAAAGAAAAAGGACAGACAACACAACGACCAAAAGAAAAAGGACAGACAAGACAACGACCAAAAGAAAAAGGACAGACAACACAACGACCAAAAGAAAAAGGACAGACAACACAACGACCAAAAGAAAAAGGACAGACAACACAACGACCAAAAGAAAAAGGACAGACACCACAACGACCAAAAGAAAAAGGACAGACAACACAACGACCAAAAGAAAAAGGACAGACAACACAACGACCAAAAGAAAAAGGACATACACACAACGACCAAACGAAAAAGGACAGACAACACAACGACCAAAAGAAAAAGGACAGACAAGACAACGACCAAAAGAAAAAGGACAGACAACGCTACGACCAAAAGAAAAAGGACAGACAACACAACGACCCAAAGAAAAAGGACAGACAACACAACGACCAAAAGAAAAAGGACAGACACCACAACGACCAAAAGAAAAAGGACAAACAACACAACGACCAAAAGAAAAAGGACAGACAACACAACGACCAAAAGAAAAAGGACAGACAACACAACGACCAAAAGAAAAAGGACAGACAAGACAACGACCAAAAGAAAAAGGACAGACAACACAACGACCAAAAGAAAAAGGACAGACAACACAACGACCAAAAGAAAAAGGACAGACAACACAACGACCAAAAGAAAAAGGACAGACACCACAACGACCAAAAGAAAAAGGACAGACAACACAACGACCAAAAGAAAAAGGACAGACAACACAACGACCAAAAGAAAAAGGACAGACAACACAACGACCAAACGAAAAAGGACAGACAACACAACGACCAAAAGAAAAAGGACAGACAAGACAACGACCAAAAGAAAAAGGACAGACAACACAACGACCCAAAGAAAAAGGACAGACAACACAACGACCAAAAAAAAAAGGACAGACACCACAACGACCAAAAGAAAAAGGACAAACAACACAACGACCAAAAGAAAAAGGACAGACAACACAACGACCAAAAGAAAAAGGACAGACAACACAACGACCAAAAGAAAAACGTAAGACAACACAACGACCAAAAGAAAAAGGACAGACAACACAACGACCAAAAGGAAAAGGACAGACAACACAACGACCAAAAGAAAAAGGACAGACAACACAACGACCAAAAGAAAAAGGACAGACAACACAACGACCAAAAGAAAAAGGTCAGACAACACAACGACCAAAAGAAAAAGGACAGACAACACAACGACCAAAAGAAAAAGGACAGACAACACAACGACCAAAAGAAAAAGGACAGACAACACAACGACCAAAAGAAAAAGGACAGACAACACAACGACCAAAAGAAAAAGGACAGACAACACAACGACCAAAAGGAAAAGGACAGACAACACAACGACCAAAAGGAAAAGGACAGACAACACAACGACCAAAAGAAAATGGACAGACAACACAACGACCAAAAGAAAAAGGACAGACAACACAACGACCAAAAGAAAAAGGACAGACAACACAACGACCAAAGGAAAAAGGACAGACAACACAACGACCAAAAGAAAAAGGACAGACAACACAACGACCAAAAGAAAAAGGACAGACAACACAACGACCAAAAGGAAAAGGACAGACAACACAACGACCAAAAGAAAAAGGACAGACAACACAACGACCAAAAGAAAATGGACAGACAACACAACGACCAAAAGAAAAAGGACAGACAACACAACGACCAAAAGGAAAAGGACAGACAACACAACGACCAAAAGAAAAAGGACAGACAACACAACGACCGAAAGAAAAAGGAGAGACAACACAACGACCAAAAGAAAAAGGACAGACAACACAACGACCAAAAGAAAAAGGACATACACACAACGATCAAACGAAAAAGGACAGACAACACAACGACCAAAAGAAAAAGGACAGACAAGACAACGACCAAAAGAAAAAGGACAGACAACGCAACGACCAAAAGAAAAAGGACAGACAACACAACGACCCAAAGAAAAAGGACAGACAACACAACGACCAAAAGAAAAAGGACAGACACCACAACGACCAAAAGAAAAAGGACAAACAACACAACGACCAAAAGAAAAAGGACAGACAACACAACGACCAAAAGAAAAAGGACAGACAACACAACGACCAAAAGAAAAAGGACAGACAACACAACGACCAAAAGAAAAAGGACAGACAACACAACGACCAAAAGAAAAAGGACAGACAACACAACGACCAAAAGAAAAAGGACAGACAAGACAACGACCAAAAGAAAAAGGACAGACAACACAACGACCAAAAGAAAAAGGACAGACAACACAACGACCAAAAGAAAAAGGACAGACAACACAACGACCAAAAGAAAAAGGACAGACACCACAACGACCAAAAGAAAAAGGACAGACAACACAACGACCAAAAGAAAAAGGACAGACAACACAACGACCAAAAGAAAAAGGACAGACAACACAACGACCAAACGAAAAAGGACAGACAACACAACGACCAAAAGAAAAAGGACAGACAAGACAACGACCAAAAGAAAAAGGACAGACAACACAACGACCAAAAGAAAAAGGACAGACAACACAACGACCCAAAGAAAAAGGACAGACAACACAACGACCAAAAGAAAAAGGACAGACACCACAACGACCAAAAGAAAAAGGACAAACAACACAACGACCAAAAGAAAAAGGACAGACAACACAACGACCAAAAGAAAAAGGACAGACAACACAACGACCAAAAGAAAAAGGACAGACAACACAACGACCAAAAGAAAAAGGACAGACAACACAACGACCAAAAGAAAAAGGACAGACAACACAACGACCAAAAGAAAAAGGACAGACAACACAACGACCAAAAGAAAAAGGACAGACAAGACAACGACCAAAAGAAAAAGGACAGACAACACAACGACCAAAAGAAAAAGGACAGACAACACAACGACCAAAAGAAAAAGGACAGACAACACAACGACCAAAAGAAAAAGGACAGACACCACAACGACCAAAAGAAAAAGGACAGACAACACAACGACCAAAAGAAAAAGGACAGACAACACAACGACCAAAAGAAAAAGGACAGACAACACAACGACCAAACGAAAAAGGACAGACAACACAACGACCAAAAGAAAAAGGACAGACAACACAACGACCAAAAGAAAAAGGACAGACAACACAACGACCAAAAAAAAAAGGACAGACACCACAACGACCAAAAGAAAAAGGACAAACAACACAACGACCAAAAGAAAAAGGACAGACAACACAACGACCAAAAGAAAAAGGACAGACAACACAACGACCAAAAGAAAAAGGACAGACAACACAACGACCAAAAGAAAAAGGACAGACAACACAACGACCAAAAGAAAAAGGACAGACAACACAACGACCAAAAGAAAAAGGACAGACAACACAACGACCAAAAGAAAAAGGACAGACAACACAACGACCAAAAGAAAAAGGACAGACAACACAACGACCAAAAGAAAAACGACAGACAACACAACGACCAAAAGAAAAAGGACAGACAACACAACGACCAAAAGGAAAAGGACAGACAACACAACGACCAAAAGAAAAAGGACAGACAACACAACGACCAAAAGAAAATGGACAGACAACACAACGACCAAAAGAAAAAGGACAGACAACACAACGACCAAAAGAAAAAGGACAGACAACACAACGACCAAAAGGAAAAGGACAGACAACACAACGACCAAAAGAAAAAGGACAGACAACACAACGACCAAAAGAAAAAGGACAGACAACACAACGACCAAAAGAAACAGGACAGACAACACAACGACCAAAAGAAAAAGGACAGACAACACAACGACCAAAAGAAAAAGGACAGACAACACAACGACCAAACGAAAAAGGACAGACAACACAACGACCAAAAGAAAAAGGACAGACAAGACAACGACCAAAAGAAAAAGGACAGACAACACAACGACCAAAAGAAAAAGGACAGACAACACAACGACCCAAAGAAAAAGGACAGACAACACAACGACCAAACGAAAAAGGACAGACACCACAACGACCAAAAGAAAAAGGACAAACAACACAACGACCAAAAGAAACAGGACAGACAACACAACGACCAAAAGAAAAAGGACAGACAACACAACGACCAAAAGAAAAAGGTCAGACAACACAACGACCAAAAGGAAAAGGACAGACAACACAACGACCAAAAGAAAAAGGACAGACAACACAACGACCAAAAGAAAAAGGACAGACAACACAACAACCAAAAGGAAAAGGACAGACAACACAACGACCAAAAGAAAAAGGACAGGCAACACAACGACCAAAACAAAAAGGACAGACAACACAACGACCAAAAGAAAAAGGACAGACAACACAACGACCAAAAAAAAAAAGACAAAAACTAACAATTATCTACATAGCACTAAATAGGGAAAAAAAATTGAGCTACACGATCCCCACTAAAAACCGGGGCTGACCCCATGTGCTCAGAAAGGGTAAGTAGTTACTGCTTCATTATTGGCACCAGTCGTGTTGGCCGGTGGTAAGTCATGAATGTGGAAAGGGTGACATTATGACTTCAACGAACGGAACAACCCCATTGTCTTTTTTGACACAGATAGTCAGTAACTATTAACTAAGACATGATGAATTCAATTTAACCACTAAGAATCCTTGAGTCAGTATGTTCATTATAAGCCGCAACCCTTCATCAAGAAAATCAATTATAAGAACCATAAGCCAATGCGGTCACGTAGGGGCCTAGCGTTATCGTCTTGGTAAATTGGTCGTAGTCCGATTCGTCTTTAAAATTGCATAACTATCGCCCTCAATATCTGATCAATGTAGCGATGAGAGTTCAAATATTCGTTGATAACGTAAAACTTGGTTCGTCTCTTAAATGTTATACCTGCCCATACCATCACGGACCCCCAACAAAACGATCATGCTCCCTAATGGTGGCATCAGTGTAGCGCTCCCCAGGACGGCTGTAGACAAGGATTCGACCATTATTAAACCTTAAATTGAAACGTGATTCGTCCGAAAAGCAAACAGTGGATCACTGACGTACTGTCCAGCGAAGATGGCGTCGACACCAATCCAAACCTAATCTCCTATGATGCCGAGTAATGGGGATACGTACGGCAGGACGTCTTGGCCTAAGATTTCTTGTGCGTAAATGGTTTTGAATAGTCTGATATGAGACGTCTACACCAGCGGCGGCTCGTAATTCATGTGTCAATGTACAGGCAACTCCAAATGTAACTGCAACGTACCTACAGGATAAACCTGACTGCAACATCCCAAGAGCTCTATTTCTGTCATTGTTACTCAGAGACCGTCTTCTACCCATTTCATTTAATGATCCAAAATCAATATTAAGCAGACAGCTCGACAAGCTTAAACACTTTGCACGTGCTAATTAAGGTATAAAACAAAGTTTCAAAACGAGACATGAGTTTGAAATTGACTGGTATTTATCATCAATAATGTTTTCATTTGTTAATGCAATTTTTTATTTCTATATTCCGACTCATAGGCATCAGTGACATTAAATTTTACTCAAATATCCAAATATCCCATCCGCCTTTTGTTTCGGTTCAACAGTTGGGACCCCCTCAATCAAATCTGTTGAAATTCATACACAAAGTCATGGGCCATGAAAAGTAGTTCAGGTCAAGGACTATGGCATATTTGTTTTAACGTTTTGGAGTTATGACTCTTGATTCTCGGATAGTTCAGTTTCCCTTAATCAAATCAGTTGATATGTATGCACAAGTTCAGAGACCACAGAAGACAGTCAAAGTTCACCTTTGAGCTTTCTAGATTTATTGCCCTTAATAAATTGAAAACAAGCAAGTTTTGTGAGTTTGGAGCTCTATCATGCGTTTTTTTATCACTCGAAAACTAGTGTCTGCTGCACATTACAGCCTAATGTATAATATTAGCTGGAAGTGCGTAGCATCTATGTCTTTTATTTATCCAAGTGCATTCTATATAAGGCAGATGTATCCTGTTCATCAATAATTAAAAACGAAAAGTAGCTGACATGGAAAACACCTGGAGACAACCACGACCTTCATCAAGAAGCACACATAGATAATATCCACAAAAGACAAACACCAACCTTCCTAAAGTAAATGACAACCGCCAACCCTCCCTAAGGAACTGCCATAGCGAACACCTCCAGAAGACAATCACCTACCTACCTCAAGTAAATGATATCGAATACACCTCCAGAAAACACCCACCGACCTTTCTCAAGTAACTGACATAGAGAATACCTCCAGAAGAAAAGACCCCCTAGAAGACAATCACTGACCTACCTCAAGTTACTTACATAGAGTATATTGCAAGGAGACTACCGCCTTAAGAAACAGGAATACAGTACACCCGTCGTGGTCGTGATTGTATGACCACTAATGTTGTGAGTTCGACTCTCGTTCATGACGAAGTGTACAACGTTACGTGATAAATTTTTCAGTGACTTGCGGCATGTCGGTAGTTTTCTCTGGTTTCCTCCACCAATAAAACTGACCACCACGACATTGCTGAAATATTATTGAAAGTGGCGTTAAACACCACTAAACCAATCAACCATCCTTACAGGTAAATTAAGAAATTTATATTGATCAAAACAACAAACAGAGATAACTTTGAGAAAACACAGTGTTTATGGGTTTGTACCATTGCTAATCCATTTCTCAAATGACAATGAATCTGTTACTCTCTACGTAGATGTTTTTTTCCTCTATCACTGCGAGCACTTGACTATATATGAGCAACACGGCGGGTGCCTTATACGAAGTAAGAACTGCCTACCCTTCGCGAGCACCTGAGTTCACCTCCGTTGTTTTTTTGATTGGGTCCTTGTTGCTCATCTTTCTCGTGTTATGTGTCTTTACGTTCTGTGTTCCGTGTTATGTGTCTTTACGTTCTGTGTTCCGTGTTATGAAGTCAGTTACGACTTCACTATAAAAACTATGTTCGGTTCGTCTTTATTTCTAGTTGTTTGTATGACGGCTCATGTCTAATTTACGTTATGTGTGTTTGGTTGCGCATAGTGGTGTCCAACACATATTGTGTTGTTTTTTTTTGTTATGTTTTTCTTCGTCTTGTGTACCTAATGTTGCCAGTCTATCTAGATTGTCCCTTTTCGATTTCCCCTTCGTTTATTTAAAATAAGGTGTAAAAACTACATTAATTGCAATATATTTTATTCTTGGATAAAATATCCAGAAAACGTTGATTGGTGATTCCCATTGATTTTTTGCGATGATGATTTGTACCAGTGTTTGATGAATACACGATCACCTTTCTTCATCTCGACGATTGCATTGATTGTGCTGGACATATATCCCCCCTTATTTGAATATCCATAGGTATGAACTGCATCGTTCTTGTTCAGTTGATAATGAACATCACTACTGGAGTATGCCATGATCGAGCATGAAATATAGTAGAGTCCATTCCTTGGTGCTGTAAATACGCCAGTTGAAGGATTGTAGCCTTGACCTCTATTAACAGTGACATCTTCAAATTTGACCACGTCATTTATGCCTCTTAACGTGAATGGGGTCTGTTTTAAAAACGCAAAGAAGGCTGGTTGAAGACGTGCATCTGAATTCAATAAAAAAAATATACAATTATGTAATCTATATAATTTATAGACACGTATCAATAATTCATAAAATGATTTAGTGAGTGCTTGTTGCTTAACGGCAAAATGAGCGCTTTTAAAGGTATTTTCTTGCGAGAACATCTTACATTCGATAAGAAGATAATGATTCCCGTTTTGTACTAAACGAAAACGCTCAGTTGGATTGTTATAGTGATAGCTCACTGAAAACAACAGTCTGCTGGTAGACATGTCGCTTCTCTCGGACACTTTATCCTAATTCCGATCCAACCAGTCTTGATTCTTACTCGTTTAGTCTGTGTGCATAGGGAAAAAGCTTCGAGTTAAAGCATTCAATGTGCATGATAATTGGACCTTTTGATAGGTCTAAATTAAAGTACCTATATCAGTAGCCCCGCCCCCAAATTCCCCACCATCACGACTAGAGGAAGATGCAAGAGAATACAGTAGGTTACTACAGCATATGTAAGGATGCCTATCACAGTTCAAAATGATTATACACCTTGGCCGGATGACCCCTTGATTTTGATGTCCTAGGCTTAAGCCTGCCAAGCCTATATGTAAATCCGGCACTGGGCATCTTACACACTTTTTAATATCATTAAGAAATAATAGTTTCTTTTAAAAAAAGATATGAAAAAAGCATAGTTTACCTTTTCTAGTACTAATTCCCATCACCATTTGTAGCAGGTCTTCAGTGATACAAGTCGTTTTACCTTAAATTTTAACAAATCTTGTATTAGTATTATGTATTTTCAATTTCAATACGAATGAATTACAAAAAACAGAACAAACCAATGAAATTAATCAAATAACAAGATATGATTATAATCTATCGATTATGAAGTCTCCCAAACCGACCACTGACAACAGTTTTAAAAAATAAATCAAAAGCTACCTTTGAAATTTTTCGATGTCGGGAATCAATTCAGGTCATCATAATCTACCTTCATATGAAATTTCGTTGAAATCGAACAATGTTGAATTTGTGCGGTATTGTGGCGGCCATTTTGAAAATAGCGATCGGTAGAAATTTTTCGATGTCAGGAATCATTTCGGGACATCATAATCTACCTACACATGAAATGTCGTTGAAATCGGACAATGTTGAATTTTTGCGGTATTGTGGCGGCCATTTTGAAAATGGCGATCGGTAGAAATTTTTCAATGTCGGGAATCAATTAGGGACATTATTATCTACCCATATCTAAAATGTTGATGATATCGGAAAATGTTGAATTTGTGCGGTATTGTGGCGGCCATTTTGAAAATAGCGATCGGTAGAAATTTTTCGATGTCAGGAATCATTTCGGGACATCATAATCTACCTACACATGAAATGTCGTTGAAATCGGACAATGTTGAATTTTTGCGGTATTGTGGCGGCCATTTTGAAAATGGCGATCGGTAGAAATTTTTCAATGTCGGGAATCAATTAGGGACATTATTATCTACCCATATCTAAAATGTTGATGATATCGGAAAATGTTGAATTTTTACCGCCCATATTTTATGCCGTCTTTTGTCAGCCATTGTCAAAATGGCAGACATTTTGAAAAAGAAGAATTGCTCCTCCTCTAATGGTGACCTATCACTATGTAAACTTTAATGTCTCTATCATTATCGATTTAGAAGTTATCAACATTAATGTACGAAATTTCAACTTTCCCATAGGATTCTAGAGTAACCACCACCCCCTTTGAAGCCCTCAAAATATGACTTTGACCCCCTTTACCACAAAGCTGAAAACTTTAGGACCAACTAAAATCATATATCTATAACTCCACCAAGTTTCATGGAATTCTGTCCAGTAGTGCCTGAGATCTGCCGTGGACAAGTTCATGGTCCGCGGAAAGAAAGGAGAAGAAGAATAATAATAATAAAAATAAAAATAATAATAAGAAACGGAGCAAAAACAATAAGTCTCCCAAACTTTGTTTGGAGACTTAATAACACGTACAAAGTAAGATCTGGCTTGATTTATGGTGTTTAACGCGACTTTCAACAATATTTCAGTTATATCGTGGCGGTCAGTTTTCTTGGTGAAGGAAACCGGAGTACTCAAAGAAAACATCGACCTGACGCAAGTCACTGACAAACTTTATCACATAATGTTGTATCGAGTACACCTCGCCATGAACAGGGTTCGAACTCACAACTTAAGTGATCATAGGCACTGATGGCACATGTCATTGTAAATCAAACTACCAAACGATCACGACCACGACGGCCCCTCCGAACTAATGGCATCTTACTACATGTGCAATATACACTACATGTAGACTACACTACATGTGTTTAGTGGGTTAAGGTGAGGTGTGATTGTTTGAAATTGGTGGAATTGTTGACCAGCACCGCTTAAAGTTTCCTTTCATCATAAGTCTGTCTTTCCAGGAAATAACAACGCATAGTAGAGATGAATAGTGTAAAATAGGACGTATCTATTAGATGACGTCAACTTCGTGAACTCCCTATTGTTTTGTCTAATTTCTACTGATAAAATACTTACCATGACTCTCATTACAAGTAGCACCAAATTCACAGACAGAGAGAAAGGCGATTACAATGGCGAACCACATTTTACAGTTGAATGTATATACGATGGTTACCGTAATATCATACACAAATACTTTGTGTTTCTGTTTTTATTCCTCTTTTCCCGCCACATGTTAAAGACTTTTGAAATATGATATGTATAATGAGTATTTAACACGCAATGTTTATACATTCTTTATCACGTTTACAATTCTTGGAAGTCCTTGAAATGATAGAGATAAAATATCAAATACACCTATTTTCCCGCCACATGTTAAAGACCTTTGAAATATGATATGTATAATGAGTATTTAACACGCAATGTTTATACATTCTTTATCACGTTTACAATTCTTGGAAGTCCTTGAAATGATAGAGATAAAATATCAAATACACCTATTTTCCCGCCACATGTTAAAGACCTTTGAAATATGATATGTATAATGAGCATTTAACACGCAATGTTTATACATTCTTTATCACGTTTACAATTCTTGGAAATCCTTGAAATGATAAAACTAAAATACCAAATAGATGGAATTGTGCCAAACGGATCACTAGTTAACCCGTAGATTCAAAATAGTGGAAATGTAACGTAAATAAAATTTTAAAAAAACATTGATGTATTAATGATTTGATTGATTGATATTATTGTGTTTAACGACACTTTCAGCAATATTTCAGCTATATCATGGCGACCAGTTTTAGTGGTGGAAGAAGCCGGAGTACACGGGGAGAACCACCGACCATGGGCAAGCAACTGGTAAACTTGATCACTTGCCGCTGCGAATCGAGTGCACCCTTTTTGTAATTTACAAAGCCGGGTGCGAACCCGCCCCGTATCGGTGATAGGCTTGCATAAGTTGTTAGGTACTCCAAATACCTAACTCATTGAGCCACCCGAGCCCTCTATTAATGAGACATCGAAATACATTCCTTTATTGGCAATACTCCTTGTTCTTACGGTCAAATTCGGAAAGAACAAGCAGTTTTAACCGGATGTCGTATAGGTCATGGTAGAATTACTCATAGTTATATATGGTTTTATTCTTTTAATTGTTCTTTTATTTGTACATATAACCCGTTTGTTTTATAGACATTTATGCTATATTTCGAAGGTCTTGTAGGTGTCTTAAGAAAAGAGCGTTAAGGCATATTTCGACCCTGATTGACATGGTATTTTCAGTGGGGTTGTATAAAGAGATAGTTTAATAAAGAAATTAAATTAATATAAAAATTTCACGCCACGATATAGCTGAAATACTACAAAAGTTGTCGTTAAACGCCATTCAATCCATATGAATCCTTTTCTAGTGTAAATTTGCATAATATTATTGTCCAAATTTGACATATCTAAAATTAAATTTAAAAAATAGATATATTAATGATATATTAATTATTTATTTACGGTTTCATCCTCTATGCACGACACTCGCCTTTGTCAGGGCTGGATTCTCCTCTAGTATGAATTGGCATAACATTCTCCAAATTGGAAATATTTATCACACTCCTGTTTACATACGGTGTAAATGGTTGGATCCGTCATTACACATCATACAAAAAGTGTTTACTACAAAGAATTTCATGATGATTTGTATACATCGTTGAAATAGGGTGAATGTTATGGTCTTTAACGCTATTTTACAAAAAATATTTCAGTTATATCGTGGCAGTCAGTTTTATTGGTGGGGAAACCAGAGTACCCGGAGAAAATCACCGACCTATCGCAAGTCACTAACGAACTGTATCACATACTATTGTATCGAATACACCTCTCCATGAGTGAGATTCGAACTCACAACGTTACTGGTAATAGGAACTAATTGCATATGTAGTTATAAACACAACTACCATACGATTACGATAATGTCAAAATGTTCAATACAACAGCCACTAAAAAGAGCGCTAAGGCATTGAATGTGAATTTCACATATTTTGACCCTGTTTGACATGGTATTTTCAGAGGTTGTATAAAGAGATAGTTTAATAAAGAAATTAATAAATGTTTTCACATTCATTTACGTTTATAAAAGTTATGTCGTAGTGTGTAGTAATCGCGGAGAGATAATTACGCAATGCAATTTGATATTTTAGAATCATCGATTGTTTACACTACAGATTGAGAGTTACTTTTATTGGTCTTAAGGGGTTAATATATTACTTCAATAACGATACATAATATAAATAAACATATATAACATAACAAAAAAACAAATATTTAATGGTTGGAAAAAAAATACGAATACACAGAAAACTAAATGTTAAGCAACACAACCCCCAATAAGCACCAGAGGTGAACTTATGTGCTCTGTGGGTGCTTGTAGTGTTTACTTCAATGATACCTCAGAGGGAGCTGGTGCAATAGCCCTCACCTCTTTGAAAAGTTGGGGAATGACAAAATGATTGTGGTGCACCCCCACCCCGACACTTTTTGTCATTAATTTTAAGAGAAAGCTTGTTTAGTATGGAAGCATATTGTCTATTTAACCAATGATATAAGGATAAGATTATTCTTTGAAACCTAATTGCCTTTTTACTGTACAGCTTGAAAACTTGCTTAAGAAGAAGGAATACATTTTTTGTATATTTTTCTTATAAAATGTAATCAGCTTCCAATTAAATTATTATAATTATTGAGGTAATTACACATGTGCATTAAAATCAAAAATAAAAATAATTATGGTATTGTTCTTGTTTCATTTTAGTGTCTTTTTCAAGAAAAACGTATGAGGGGACCGCTATTAAAGCCCCAGAATGGTGCTTTCTATTGAAAATATGCCCCATTTTTTTTCATATTCTAAATGTTAAGTTGTATATGATGAATGGTGTGTGTTTTTTTTTTTTAATAATTAGTGGAAAGAAAAGGTGTAAGAAAACCTGGCTCAATATTTCAATAAAATTAAAATTTGCTTTCAAACTAAAGCACTTATTAACATATGATTAGTACCGGTAAAAAATTGCATAGAAAAGTTTTCAATAATATGGGAACGATATCCTCGATTTGTATTCGTTTTATTTTCAGAAGGTTGCAAATAATCAGATCGAAACATTTAAGCTAACTTAACCCTGCCACTTTTTTATTCAGGTGCCTGTACGAGACCAGGACAGTTGGCGGTCATGTATACATATTTGTGTTAGGGATATCTATTTGGTCTCTTTCTACGAATTTTCATTTGATTTTAGAAATGTTCCTACAGTGTGGTGGTATATTTTGCTTTTTATTTTATTGCAAATACTTGTAAAATGAATTAGCAACATAGATTTATCTAACAGTATCAGTCAATAACTGGAAAATTAAATATATAAAAAGAGAAAACAAATAGTCATAAACTCGGGCTTATAATTTAACAAGAAAATATCTACTTCCGAAACAACTCATGGATACTAGTAACTGGAAAGATTTATCTTTATATAGGCTGAATAGGAATAAGCAGTCCTTTTTGTATTAAACATATAAATCTAGCTTAACCCCGCCACATTGTATTGAGGTGCCTGTACCAATACAGAGATGTGAGAGGTCAATGCTTTTTTTTTGCTTTTTTTTGTAATTTGTTTATTTTTCCAAGAACAGATTTATACATACATGATTCTATAAACACAATGTTTCAATGCACAAAAGTTACGATGTAAAAACAAGTTGATCTTCATAACATACTGTTTTGTAATAACTTTTGAAATTCAAAGTTAGCAATGCATTTTAAGTTATACAAGGTAACATATATTTTAGTATAATAGATATATATTAATATTCACCACTCAATACCGCCTCCAGATCTAACCATTTTCTTTTAACATGTTCCTTTTGTACTGGAGACAGATATATCATTGATGCCTTTTCAATATTTATAGCATATTTCAGAAATTCAAGACCACCTTCTAAATCAAGGTCCTTACATTTGCATCTGCCGACATAAATATAATATTTCAAAATAATTAAAACATTGTTGATTGTGCCCTGGGCTGAACTGTGTTCAGTCAAGCCAAGAATTATGTCCTTTGCATTAAAGGGTAATCTAAGACTTCACTGAATTTGGTGCTGCTTTGACAACTATTTTACCTATTTTGTTCCAGTATTGTTATAAATACTGTTATAGTGACATCCGGAACCTTTGAGCCGTAATGAAAGCGGGAGGTTTGCCGCTTTAAAATCTGATTCAACCCACCATTTCTTTAGAAATGCCTGTATCAAGTCAGGGTCATTACAGTTTTCGCAGTTTCCCGGTGGTTGACTGATTTTGTCTGTTTATATACTTATGAGTTTTGACTTTCCCTTTGTAAGATTGTTCGGAATTCGGTAATTTTTTTATTACCCTTCCATACCACATATTTTCAGGAAATTGCCAATTGATAACCAAAAGTTCCGAACATAATTACAATCCCAAAAGATGTGAACCAGATTTTCTTTAGTTTCTGTACAAAATGTACATAGCTCAGTATCTTTTAGCTCATATTTATATAGAAAGGAATTTGTAATTAAGATTCTGTGTATAAGTTTATATTGAAAGTCCTGTAATTTAGTATCTTTTGTAACAGAGAAAGGTATACAGTAAATACATCTCCAATTATAATTTTCAATAACAACTCCCATATGAACTTCCTTTTCCCATTTACTCTGAATGTTTAAAGGAACCATTTTTACATTTAACATGTATTGTTTTGAAAAGTATTTGCATGGCTTAGGGTTACTTTTCAGTCTTTCAACATACAGATATATTGATGATGTTTTATCTATCAATAATTCTAGATTTGCAGAATTTCTTCCATTGATATATCCTCCAGAGCTGGAAGTTAAAGAGACCACAGATACCGCTTCGTCCGCATCATTTTTGGACTTATACCTCGAATTTGACGACAGTGGTCAAATCAGTACTACAATTTATGATAAACGGGACGACTTCAATTTTAAAATCATAAATTTTCCAAATATGTTCAGCAATATACCAGCTTCTCCTGCATATAGTGTTTACATCTCGCAATTGATTCGTTATGCAAGGGCCAGTAGCAATTATTCTGATTTCCTGAAACGTCATCTTCATCTGAGAAACAGGCTACTGGAACAGGGCTATACAAAGATTCGCCTTAGTCGATCTCTTAAAAAGTTTATATTCCGATACCAAGATCTTGTCGAAATATATTCCGTCTCTGCAGAAAAGATTATAAACGATGGATTTTCACATATTGAAAATGTATAAAGATAAGGTGTCAACAAAAGTGTCAAATATATTTTGTTATCAATGTGTGACGTAAAAGTGTCTTTGACATTTACTTCACTGAGTTTGGTACTGCTTTTACAACTGTTTTACCTGTTTTGTTCAAGTATTGTTATACATACTGTTATAGTGATAGCCGGAAACTTTGAGCCGTAATGAAAGGGGGAGGTTTGGCGCTTTAAAATCGGATTCAACCCACCATTTCTTTAGAAATGCCTGTACCAAGTCAGGGTCATTACGGTTTTCACAATTTTCCGGTTTTGTGACTGATTTTGTCTGTGTATATACTTATGAGCTTTGACTTTCCCTATGTAAGATTGTTCGGAGTTCGGTAATTTTGTTATTACCCTTATTTCAATTAAGTTTAATTTTCCTATCCCTCTTATTAGAAATGTCCATCTATGGCACTTAGAATACTGAAATATTCTATAAAATTTAATCTAATATTATACTGATTCTTAAATACCTCATATGTAAAAAGCATTAATTTTCTGATATTAAATCATTTACAAAAAAAGACACCATTTTATTCATACACATATTACCACCTATGTTTATCAAGGGATTTAACCATATGGGCTGGCTCAAGACGTGTTGACTAACCACTAACTCACCCTTTTCCTGTTTCAGCTCTGATCAATTCAAAAAAACATCTTTCCAAAACGGGTTAACTTTTCTGCTATTTTTTCTAGACCCTCTTTACTCAAGTATAATATATTACTTCCTCCCCATTTTTGTATAGAACCCAATAAAAGTACTTTCCATGGTGAATGATTGAGAGGGTCAAGTAATTTATGAAGCCATGACAATTTAAGTGCTTTGTAAAAGGATTGAATATTTGGCATTTTTAGTCCCCCTTTTCATATTCATTGATAATAATGGATCTCTTGATCTTGTCCTTTTTACCATTCCATAAAAATTTATAAAATATTTTTTCAATATCATTCAAAATTGAATCTGGAGGGTTTGGTAAAACAGTAAGGCATTGAACTAGAATAGGAAGAGCTAGAGTCTTAATAACAGTGACTTTACCAATGTATGTAAGATCTCTATAAGACCTCAAGTTTAATATTTTTTTCACTGATTGAACTTTTTCTGTAAAATTTTCCAGTGTTTTATCAGATTCAGACAAATTAAAACTAATACCCAATGACTAAAATTTTCCAGAAAAGTTCCATGATAAATGTTTATCTGGAAGGAGCTGTTCATGGCAACTCCGCCTTGAGCCAAGCCATATTGCTTCGGTCTTGTCAAAATTAACTCTCAGTCCAGCACAATCTGAAAATTTATTAAACATAGATAATGATTGATCAAGTGATTTCGGGTTATCCAATGAGAAAAATTCAGAAACATGCCCATTTTTAGTAACTGCGCTACTTATATCACAATAAAAGGCTCTTATACATTTTTCAAGAGATGGTCCAAAACCGTAAAATTGCAAAGTTTTTTCAATAAATGACCATTCCACTGTGTCGAAAGCTTTCTCAAAATCTATCAATAGTAAAAGGCCTGATATATCATCTTCTTCATCTTCTTCTAACTTATCTATCAAATCGTATACCAGTCTAGTGCACTCCCCTATATACCTACCTTTTAAAAACCCTTTTTGTGTTTCACTGATAATATTTCTGAGTATGCTTTTTTTTTGTTAGGGAAATCGATTTTGCCTCTTTCTATCATATTTTTTTTTGGAACTGCTCGGACAGTGTGGATTTTCTTTTTCATGATCCGAATACCGTAAATAATGTTTTATAAAAGGTAGCTAGTATAAACTTGACAAGTAAAATGACAAAACAACATAACTTAATCTGTGTCAACATCAACTTCAAAACACAGAAAAGACGACAGAAAACTATTGGAAAAACCATGGCCTGGGTTCAGACAGACACACATACGTGAGGCGGGGTTAAAGCGATTAGTATGATCTCTCAGCAGTTTTCTCTTGCTAGCAAATATCTAGCTGCCGGGAATATTAATAAAAACCTGTACAACGTTGGTTCAACTCAAAAAGACCATGTATTATCACAGAAATAACATATATCTAACTGCCATATATATTAAGCACCTGTACAGAGTTGGTTCAAGCCCTAAAGACCAACCATATATTATCACTGAAAGTACATATTTCTAACTGCCACGGATATTAATTAATAAAAACCTGTACAACGTTGGTTCAACTCAAAAAGAACATATATTAGCACAGAAATGACAATAACATGAACATGAACATAAAATGGAGGGTCAATGAATGCTCCGCAGCTAATTACATGAGAAAGGTTAATAGGTCAATATCGTTGTCAATGAATGCCCGCAGTTAATTTTCTGAGAGAGATTAATAAATAGGTCAATGTCCTTGGTGGGAATTATTTCATATTTGTTTTTATTCCATACTTACGTTAAATTATATGTAAATTTAGAGAAATAATTATTCGTGTTCGTAACAGTAATTATGTAATAAAATGAAAAGCAAAAAATTCGAATATTTCGGAGGAGTCCAAAGTCCAATCGAATAAAATTGTAGAAACAGAGTCAAAACCGATTCCCGTAAGTCACGTGACTGCTTGGTGCAGACATTTCAATAAAAAGTGACGGGATCCAACTATATGAATCGCGCAGACCTCGAGGTGAGCTTTAAGCAAATACATACCTCATTATTATAGATAGATGTATTTCTTTTATGGAGAATAGACATTTGCTTTAATCACTTACACACCGAACCACATATTTTACCTTACTTTCGTAATATTGCGAATTTGTACAGTGGTAGACGATGAGAAATTGTGAATATTCGTCCATGCTCATTACGTTCAGTTCGTAATATTACGAATTTGTACAGTGGTAGACGATGAGAAATTGTGAATATTCGTCCATGCTCATTACGTTCAGTTCGTAATATTACGAATTTGTACAGTGGTAGTCGATGAGAAATTGTGAATATTCGTCCATGCTCATTACGTTCAGTTCGTAATATTACGAATTTGTACAGTGGTAGACGATGCGAAATTGTGAATATCCGTCCATGCTCATTACGTTCAGTTCGTAATATTACGAATTTGTACAGTGGTAGACGATGCGAAATTGTGAATATTCGTCCATGCTCATTACGTTCAGTTCGTAATATTACGAATTTGTACAGTGGTAGACGATGAGAAATTGTGAATATTCGTCCATGCTCATTACGTTCAGTTCGTAATATTACGAATTTGTACAGTGGTAATCGATGAGAAATTGTGAATAAAAGACCAAACAAGTAAACATATATTCTTTATTTGTGAGAGAATATATTACGAGAATAAGCCAGGTGCAAAAACTCCAAAATAGTAAACTGTTAGCAAAAATAAGGGAAAATATTGAAATTTAAATATTTATGCATTGTATATATGTATATGTATATGTATGCATGCATACGTATGTGTGTATATGCATAGATGTATGTGTGTAGATGTAGGTGCGTATGTATAGGTATATTTAATTAAAGTCTGATACTCAACAGTTATATTATATTATTTGAAAGTATTTTAATTATATAAGAAAATATTAATATGAAATACTTCATAAGTAGCTTGGGCTTTTGAAGTAAGAATGTAACAAGCATTTTGAATAAAAATATATTGTTGTTAAAAAAAAAAAAGAAATTGTGAATATTCTTCAATGTTCATTACGTTCAGTTCATGATATTACGAATTTGCACCTGACTAATAATCGGGAGTTAACTCATGTGCTCCGGAAGAGTCAGCAGTTCCTACTCAACTGGTTGCACCCGTTGTGTTACTCTAATGGTTATCGATTTTGCCTCTTTCTACGATTTTCTGTTTGATTCTGAACGTGTACCGACATTGTGGTATGTTTTATTATCTCAAAAAGGGTGTTGTCATTTTGTAGGAATTTTACAAACCAATATATACCATTAGTTTAATTGCATTTGTTCACCAAAACAAATTGTTTTACAGAGATGAAACCATATTGATCCAAGTCACAAGATGTTTATTCTTTTCGGGATACGGGCGGACGTTCATGATATACCGGCACAACAAACAAAATTCGTTTTTGGGGAAATAAGTCATCTGTAGCGATGTATTCTCTGCGACAGCCTCACTGATGCTGACTCAGCAGTAATACCTCAGATCATTGAGTTATTTTTTTCGCTGATGTCGCATTAAATAGCTTGCATAAGCAGATTAACATTGTAATAGGCTTCACATATTGTTAATCCATTGTATTGCCTTAAATCTTTTTTTCACTTAAGCTGCCAATGTTGTTGGAATTATTGGCATAACGTTTTAGTTCTTATGTCATCGTCCTTCTGTTGACAGACAATGCTTGTCTCGTCGTTGTTATGCTCTTCTGAAGATATTTGCATTCGTTTATGTTAAAGTGTAATCTTTTGTAACTTGTATCATATATCGGATTATTTGAGTTGGTGAAAATTTTAAAGCTTTTCCATGAAAAAAGATTTAAGAAAATACTTACTGGTTTGCATTTTCCCGATTACTAATAGTTTTCCGTTATATAATGGGAAAAATGTTAATATATGTTTATTGAGATGAAGTACCCCATTACACATACAGGTACCTGCAGTGCCTCTAAAGTATAAGGTACAATATCATCTTAATTATAATACAGCCACAGTTAAAAAGTCTCTTTAGTTGGAAAACATTCTATTGTATGCTAAAGGCAAACGTCTAAAGGTTATCTTAAAATATAAATATAGATAATAGTTTAGGTAATACATTTATGTTGCAGGTCTTTATCAGAAAGCTGAAATAAATATTTTCCCTTTTATGTAGATTTTTTTCCCTTTGTGGGGGCAAAATATTAACTGACTTGACCATGGAACAGGAACTGTTTACCCTTCAAGAGCATCCGAGTCCAAACAGGTTTTTTTGGTGCCGTCTGCATTGCTCAACTCTACCCTTTTCTTTTTTATTCTTTAATTTTGGTGTCTTATGAACAATTGTAGAAAACCACCGACCTGTCGCAAGTAGCTGACAAACTTTACTACAACATTATGTTGTCAGCTGAAATTTGCAACCCGCGAAGTATCAAGGGTTGTAAGTAAAGAAGAAAAAACACAAATATCATATATATGTAGCAATCTCCCGTGACTTATTTCACAATGCAGTTCGTTCTATCAAGGCAATAATCTCATTAAATTCGATATTTCAGTCAATATTATTATTCCATTAATAGAATCATACGAACATGTCATCATTTGTGTTTCCTTGAATGTAAATATCATCCTTTGTTATTGAAGACGATATGGCTATTTGTGATCTTATAACAAAGAATCATCATTTCACTATTTCTATTCCAAGTACGAATCTAGAATTTCTTTTTTACTTTTCTCTAAATAAATTATATTTATATCTTCGTATTTCTTTTGTGATGTCTTACCTGCTGAGAAACTGTAATGACTTCGTTTACAATAAACGATCCTATTTCAATAACACGAAACAGAAATAAACGAATGAAATAAATATCTCTATAAATAGTATTGTAGAACAGCACTTCTACTTAACATGTTAGCTTGTGTCTCCGAGTTTACTCGCATTTTTTTATAATTTGGATTGGTTTCGTGTTATTCGAACTCGATTCTTGCTGCGTAGTAACTTGTATATTATTGTCATGTTGTCTTTTTCCTTTTGAATAGAGGACGTCGTGGTAGTGATCGTATGGAGATTGGATTTACGACTACCGATGCATTCAGGGCATATCACCATTATCATTGTGCGTTAGAATCTTTCTCATGGCTGGGTGTACTCGATACAACATTATGTGATACAGTTTATCAGTGGCTTGCGGAAGGTCGGTGTACTCCGATTTCCTCCACCAATAAACTGACCGCCACGATATAACTGAAATATTGTTGAAACTGGTGCTTAATATCATAGCCATAACGCCTTCTGGTGATTGCATTTCCAATTCAGATGATGTTTGTGTCGTTTGACGGGTGGAACAAAAATTGCTAACATTTTAGTGCACCTGATTTAATCCGCTGTTTTTATAAGGGATTTGTATAGCTCAATCTTTAGTTTTCTGTAAAATGTTGCGAAGCTCATTGTTTATCCCTTTGTCCTTTTTTGATTTACCAGCTTCTGATATAACACCTTTCGCATCTTCAAAACAGTAGCCTTATATGTGTTTTATGTATGGTGCTTCTGTTGTTACAGACCTCAAAATACCTCTCTTCACCTAACTGATATCAAATACATTTCGTGTACAACTAACAAATAAGATATGATCTCTTCTTCGTAAATAAATTTTATGATTTTTTTTATAACGGGATATTTATAAATGATAAAAATTATGTTCGGTTCGTCTTTACCTCCAGTTGTGTGTATGGGCGCTTATGTCTTATTTACGTTATTTGTGTTTGTTTGCGTATGGTATTGTCCAACATATATTGTGTTGTGTTCTTGTTTTTCTTCGTCTTGTGTACCCTATGTTGCCAGTTTCTCTAGATTGTCATTTTTTTAATGCCATTTCGGTATTCTTTAACGTTGATTAAATTAGTGGAATTGTTGACGGACAGTTGAAACTTTCTTTTCACAATAATTAGTCATATATTTTACATTCTAATATGTTTTAAGTGTTATTCTATGTTCTGTTGTTTTCCGAATGGACATTTATTTGTAATTACAGATCCTTAAATCCATACCACTCCTTTTGTGTTTTGTTATTCGATTTTTATTTATTGTTTTTTCCCAATATTATGATTTCCATGTAAATATTTTGAGATCCATGCACTCATTCATCAAACGTTAGATTTACAATTTCAAATAAATTTGTAAATAGATCATGTGTGATTAATTACAGGTGTGTCCCATCTTTCTTATCACGATATTCTTCTATTGGAGGAGTTTAACAAATTGATACAGTTCGAGTTTATAGTTTAATTTCAACTGACATGTTTTGAATAGAACAGTTCAATCGATTTTAACAGTCACACGCTATGCTGGTTGAAACAATCCTTCGTACTGCAACATAACAAGTGCAACTAGTTAGACGCTGGGGCCGTCGTTGTCCTGAAGGCATTACTTATCGACAATCACAAGATAATTACAACACATAAAACAATACTATAGACACATCCGTAGATATCATCGTGTAGCTTGTAGAGTTATGGGCTAGGATTATGGAGTTTAACGCCACTTTCAATAATATTTCAGTTTATCGTGGCAGTCAGTTTTATTGGTGTAGGAAACCAGAGTACCCGGGGGAAACCACTGACCTGCCGCAAGTCACTGAAAAACTTTATCACATATTGTTCTATCGAATACACCTCGCCTGAGGGTTATTCTACCTCACAAAATTAGTGATGATAGGCACTGATTGCATAGGTAGTTATAAATCCAATTACCAGGCAACCACGACGGCCCCTGCTGTTATTAAAGAAGACGATTATAATACAAGAGCTGAAATGTAGGTTGTTCTTGAGTAAAATCGTAAGGAGTCCATTTTAATTATTTACTTTGTTTAGATATAGATCACATTTTCTAGAATTCTGAAATTGAATCATGAATTAGAATTCACGTAACAAGTTTGCATGTAAAATGTACATATTTTCTCGGTCTCATTTTATAATTTGATAGACTTAATTAATGGGTCTTCTATTTCATTGTTATGTTAGAAAATGTTTTTTAATTAAAGCTGGCAGAATTTTAACACTATCTCATCGTGTATCACTGTACATATTCATAATATTAAGAACTGAGCATAATTAGCATGGAAAAATATTCACAATATCTCATCGTCTGCCACTGTGCAAATTCGTAATATTACGGAAGTAACGTAGTGAGTCTGGCATACTTTTCCCAATATCTCATCGTGTACCACTGTACAAATTCGTAATATTACGAACTGAACGTAATGAACATGGAAGAATATTCTTAATTTTCTTTTCTTTTTCTTTTTTAATGATGTGATCAAGCAAAAACACGGTTATCAATTATTTTCACTTCATTGTGTATTGTGGTATCCTACTTTTAATCTAGATCATTTGTGGGTTTTATTAAATAAAACTAAACTCTATCAAATATTGAGTCGGCCAACAATATGTTATACAGCCTGGTGAAACGGACTGCTTATTATAATACTGTTGAATAAAACACCCCATATGACGGCACTATGACCAATTAGAATACCTGTTACAAAACTAATATGCAATAAATGTAAATATTTTGAGATCAATCCACTCATTAGATTTACAATTATTTTAAGTAAGTAAATTTGTAAATAGATCATGTGTGATTAAGTACGCGATGTTTTCCATCTTTTTTTTTCACGATAGTTTATTGGAGGAGCTTAACAAACTAATACAGTTAGTGATTAAAATACAACATGTTTTGAACGGAACAATTCAATCAATTTTATCAGAGCTGAAGCAGTCTAGATCTTGTATTCATGGAGGTATATATCTTGGAGCAAATAGATGTCATATATCCCCTGTTTTCCAGAAGCTAAATATAGCAGCTGATTACACTTTAATATCTCCAGTTGCGGTGTTATCAACAAGGAAGCAAACGACGGATGCTCCTAATGTCATCATCATGATCTGATTGACTGTTGTCCAATAGCCATATCTCAAATGACAATGGATCTTTTCTCTATTTTCACGTAGATTGTTTGTTTTTCCTCTATGGACAAGAAGTTTACCGTACTTGATTATATATATATATATATCAATAACACGTCGGGTGTATTATAAGAAGCAGGAACTGTTTACCATTCGCGGGCACCTTAGTTCACCATTGGCTTTTTTGGTGGGGTCCGTGTTGCTCATCTTTTTTGCTTTGTTTTGTTTTCTGTTTTCGTGTTTTGTTTATCTATTTCTTGTGTGCTCAATGTCGCCAGTTTCTTTCAATTGCACATTCGATTTTCTCTAACGATTATTTACAAATATCGTCATCATTGTACCGGACATTACATGTCGAGGTTACAAATACAGACACAAAGACAATCACATGGCCCCCATCAGGTAAATATTAAGAAGAGTTTGAAGATACCAAAGGGGCAATCAGAATCCGTATATCGAAGAAGAACAGACAACACAATGGCCAAAAGAAAAAGTACAAAAGGACAAACAACGATCTATAAAACATACATATAAAACTAAAGATCGAGTAACACGAACCCCACTAAAAACCGGGGATGAATTCATGTGCTCTGGAAGGGTAAGCAGTTCCTGCTCCACTAGTGGCACCCGTCGTGTTAATCTAGTTACAAACCCGGTAATAAGTCGTGAAAGAGGAAAGGACCGGGAAGTGTTTACCACAAGTAAAATTTTCGAAGTGATAACTTCAACTTTACCATATAGTTTGAATGGGCTGACTGTATACATATCTTAAAATATAACATCTAAAAATTGAAAGTTGAAGGAGTGTGATAAATAAACTATCGCGCATAATACACCCACTACTGTATAAATAAGAGTATACACATTAAGCACGAGGAAATGCTTTACAAATTCCACACTGCACCAAAGACACTCTGATAATCAATTAGTAAGAAAATATGTGGATGTAAATGGATATGAGTGAATATTCAACATTACATTTAGACATAAATACAAGTGAAGGAACAGCGCTTTCACTGCTATTCTGCATTTCATAGTCACAGTAGTGTTTTTAACAATGAACAAAACTCATACCGTAAAAAATTAGCTTGAAACGACTCCTAGCCTGCAGTTGGACGGTACTCTTTACTTCTGTCGATAAATGCTACATCTGGGTTCTTTGTCGTTTTGACAAAGCATATGTCTGCTTTTCTTTTAACTAGCACTTATGTGTTAATATCATAACGTTTAGATAAAAATGTTATCAGTCTAGTTTGGTAGGATATGGAACTCTTGACTGAGAGCCTCGACTATTGCTTAGGGAACGCATTTGTCTTTGTTCTGTTGTTTTTGGTGTTTGGATTGACCATTTACTAGAAAATATTTTCGTAATATGTGTTCACCAGAGATCTTTACATTGACACATAATAAAGATATATTGTAGAATATTTGACATATAAATCCGTGTTATTTTCATCCTAATATCGATTTTCTTCTAGAAATAATCTCTTTTCAATTCAGTGAGATGTTCCTTCATACTTTCTTTGTCAACAGTATTCCCTATATCATCAAAGGATATTATTACATGACTGTAATTTAGCTTGCATATCATTGGTGGTGGAAGAAGCCGGAGTACCCGGGGAGAACCACCGACATTTTCGTAATATGTGTTCACCAGAGATCTTTACATTGACACATAATAAAGATATATTGTAGAATATTTGACATATAAATCCGTGTTATTTTCATCCTAATATCGATTTTCTTCTAGAAATAATCTCTTTTCAATTCAGTGAGATGTTCCTTCATACTTTCTTTGTCAACAGTATTCCCTATATCATCAAAGGATATTATTACATGACTGTAATTTAGCTTGCATATCATTGGTGGTGGAAGAAGCCGGAGTACCCGGAGAGAAACACCGACCATGGGCAAGCAACTGGTAAACTTTATCATTTGCGTTTGCGAGTTGAGTGCACTCTTTTTGTAATTTAAAAAGTCGGGCGCGAGCCTACGCCGTAATTTTGATAGACTTGTATGAATTTGAATATTGGTGTTTAACGCCACTTTCAACAATATTTCAGCTATATCATGGCGACCAGTTTTAGTGTTGGAGGAATCTGGAGTACCCGGAGAGAACCACCGACCCTGGGCAAGCAACTGGTAAACTTTACTACTTGCGGCTGCTAGTCGAGTGCACCTTTTTCGTTATTTACAAAACTGGGCGCGAAACCACGCAGTATTGGTGATAGGCTTGTATGAGTTGTTAGATCCATCGATCTAACTCATTGAGCCACCCGGGTCCCTATAGACTTGTATGAGTTGTTAGGTAATCCAAATACCTAACAAATTGAGCCACTCGGGCCCTTGTAGTGATAGCAAGATAGTGGTGATATAAAAAAAAGACAACTACAAAATATGAATTAAAAAGATCGTTCTTGGGTAAAATCGTAAGGTGTCCATTTTCACTATTATTTCTGTTTAGAAATACATGTATATACATTTTCTAGAAATTCGAAATTGAATCATGATTTAAAATTCACGTAATATGTTCAGAATTTTTTCAATATATCATCGCCTCCCACTGTACAAATTCGTAAGATTACGAAATTTACGATAATAACTATTTCTTATATGTCTTTATAGTTTTACGTGACAAAGAATATCTGACGATACAGACATTTTATCACACATATACGATAAATATATACTTTCGTTGATTGGTTTTGTGATAATTGATTTTTCATAGTAATATCGAATCGAATCCATCAACTGAAATAAACAATAGTATGCTTAATTTCTCAAGTTCATATCAAGATGCTGTTACATAACTACTAACAAATACAAACAGCTTTTCTAAAAATGTGATCAAATAACACAAGAAAGTGTGAAGATACCAAAGTGGTAATCAAAGGATGGACAACACAATAACTAAAATAAACAAGACAAAAGGACAATTAGAGCGTGACATGTGAAACGGACGGACGGACAGACGGACGGACAGTCGGACAGACGGCAATCAACGATAGAGAAAACACCACACAGAAAATTAAAGATTGAGCAACACGAACCGCATTAAAAACGGGTGAACTCATGTGCTCCGGAAGGGATAGTACTTTCTGCTTCAATCACCAAGTGCCAACCATCGTATTACAATTTCAAAAGCAGGATAAACTTCAAATTTGTGCTTTTTGTAAGGACAATTTTATTGAATATGAAATTAATTAAGGTCAAATATTATGTGCATTGCATATTAAATAATCTAATTAATTGAAAACGTTACCGTATTCTGAGTACTAACTATTAAATAAAGAATTTTTAAAGAATCGTCTCATCTTATCTTTCAAAAGGTTTTTCGGAAGATTTTAACATATTGTTCGTCAGTATTCACTGCATGAAATATCTACTTTTGAGGCAGCCAAAAGGTATTGGAAATGTCATATTTTCATTACCTTTTGTTGTATTTTGGATACATTTTGAAAAAAATCAAAAGGTCTAAAGGATCATCTTTTTGTTCACCTTTTGCTTCTTAAAAGGTAGTCGAAATGGCCCACTTTTGTTAACATCAAAAGGTATATGAAATGCCAACTTTCATATGGTTAAAATATAATTAAAAGATGGATTTCCCAATTAACTTTTAGTAACAAAATATCAATCAAAGTTCACCTTTTTTTCACCAAAATATAAACCAAATGTCATCTGATTGAACCAAAAGATCAATCAAAGTTCACCTTTTTTCACCAAAATATAAACCAAATGTCATCTGATTGAACCAAAAGATCAACCAAATATCACCAAAAAGGTGACCTTTCTAAATTGATATATTACAAAAGGTCATCAAAACCTGATCTGTTTAGACCAAAATATGAACAATATTTCACCTTTCACAACTAAAAAGGGTAAAAAGGGTAATGAAAGTTTATTCCAAAGGAATCACGTTTTTAACCTCCAGACATACAAAACGTTGAAACCGATCAATCGTTATATCTTGCCAAACCACAATGTGACATGAACAACTCCTACCGTTCATTGACAAAAGGTTTGATGAAGTTGATTTCCTTCTTCCAAAATGAGCTACAAGCTGGTTGAAAGCATTTGATGTGACAATGATATCATATATTGACACAAGACACAAAATGTTTACAATACTGTAAATTTATAAACTAAGCTTGTTTTTTTTTCAATTTTTCCATCTGAATTAAACCTTCTGGCATACAAAACGCTGAAACTGATAAATCGTTATATCTTGCCAGACCACAATTTGACGCCCATCACAATTCACTCCCATCACTGTATTTAAAGATGAAACACCATATAGCATTACTTTTTTTTAATTTACTGCATTGTTCAAAAGCAATCAATTAATCAGGAGTAGTGAGTGAAATTGGTATGTTTTCTGATATAAGTTGCAATTGATGACTGAGCTAGAAGGCATGTAATTTACATACAGACAGAAGAAATAATATGTATTCTTTTAAATTTTAATCATCTTCAACAAGCAAATAAATAAATTCAACAAACCAATACTGAATAAAAAAATTAAAGGCTCATGTGAACATGAATTGCTCGCCTTTTTATCTTAACTGGTCCATTTATGGAAGGTGAACCCAGAACTAATATTGGCTGCCATCTCGGAAGGAGGACGCATCTAGTCCGATACAATTTTGAAAGGGGACTATCCAAGCCAAGTTTGGTTTAATTTGGCCTAGTGGTTTCAAAGAAGATTGTTATATGACTTTTGGTCAAAATAGGCCTAATTTGCATATTCGGCAAAACTATATATTACATGACAAAACCTGGAATATATTTTTTGCATTAAAACAAAGGTTTTGTGCATTTGAAATATTTTCTATTTTTAGTAACGGTGGCCATGTTGGATGGAAGGCGGATCTGTCGGATATAATTTTAAAAGGTGACCACCCAAGTACCATCCCAGCCAAGTTTGGTTTAATTTGGCATAGTGGTTTCACTTTCAAAGAAGATTTTTATATGAGTTTTGGTCAAAATAGGCATAATTTGCATATTCGTCAAAAATCGGCAAAGCCGTATATTTTCTGAAGAAACCCGGAATATATGTTAAACAACTCATCATCATGCAGCTACATTCATATTTGAAACATATTCTGCATTAAAACGAAAATGTTTTATGCATTTAAAATATTTTCTATTTTTAGTAACAGTGGCCATCTTAGATGGATGGCGGACCTCTCGGATACAATTCTGAAAGGGGACCACCCAAGAACCATCCCTGCCAAATTTGATTCATATTTGTCCAGTGGTTCTGGAGAAGAAGATTAAAATGTGAATTGTTCACTGACAATGACGGACGATGACGGATGCCAAGTGATGTCAAAGGCTCGTATTGCCTTTGGCAAGGTGAGCTAAAAACAATACACTTTTTCTGCTTTGTTCATACAAAATATACAAGAATTTGGTTCTTTGAAATAACCTTAAATATGACACAGAAAGTAGCATTACCATCCTTTACTTTACAAATTCACATACAATGTAAGTTCTGATACAATCTAATAGTTGAGTACTGGTAGCTATGTGTATCATATGGACACTAGTCATTTTACAATGATGTGACTAAATTGCAACCATCAGAAATGGTGGTTATCCCTGTACTATAGAGTATTTGAAATCATTAGACTAACATGTTGAAAAAAATGTTCATGTATACAAATATAGTAACAAGTGCCCAGGGCAAGTGCAGTAAAAGATCAAATGAATGAGAAGTTCAATGAAAACTCGGCCTCAAAATAACTATTCAATCATTTTGGTCCCATTTACCACAAATTGTGATTCAAAAAAGACTTGCAGCACATCATAAGAATGCTCAAGTAAAAACTATGGGGGCGTGAAGACTAAAACTATGCCCAAGGAGACATTGCAGAGACTTTGTTTCAGTTTACTTAACTGAATATTTGTTAAAAACTGCATAAATAATATGCAAGAACAGATGCACTGGCCACTGGGCAGATGACACTAATAGTCCAGTAGAAGAGGCATTATTATATTAAATTAGCATTTATGACAAATAAATAGAAAGTTCATAATTTCTTGTTTACAAAAAAGAGTGGACTACTCAAATATAGAGCAATATTGTCTCGTGTCTACATTCATAACCATATCACTTGAGGAAAATATAGATATATTTAAGAAAAGAACGGAAAATACAAGACACCAACATTTAACGATTTATTCAAATCATACAATGTATTGACAGACAACATACAAGTTGACCCACCATTTACATTACTCCGGGTAATTGAGAAACAAATCAAATTACAATATATGGCACAATTTTACTATATTTTATAATTTCCATTGCTGACCAAATATTCATATTAAGAACAAATTGGGACATAATTTTAGAGTATTTCTTATTTCCTCTGCTCAACAAATATTCATTTTAAGAATTTACATTAAGAAACCTGTGTAGCAAGGTTTAAAAAGTATTGAAATGAGATTTATGTTGATTTAAGCCTGTAAGAAAGCTTTAAGGTATTGATCAGTAGACTGTAAGTGGCAGCTTCACCAACAGTGTTAATGTGCATGCCTTCTTACAAATGATCATCCTGTTTGGAAAACTTTAAGATATTGATCAGTAGACTGTAAGTGGCAGCTTCATCAAAAGCTTTAATGTGCATGCCTTCTTACATCTGATCATCCTGTTAGTAAAATGTTAAGGTATTGATCAGTAGACTGTAAGTGGCAGCTTCATCAAAAGCTTTAATGTGCATGCCTTCTTACATCTGATCATATTGAACATGAATTCTTTAGACATCTAAACTCAAAATATGTGGGTAATCCTTCTCTTCAGTTTTCATTTATTTTTACCGAATTAAAAAAATGAATCCAAATCTAGATTTACAGATTATTTAACCTGCCTAACTGCTACAGTTGATACCAGTCCATTTCTTAACACTTTATTTTTATTTTTTTATTATTATTTTTTTTTTTTTAAATTTCAGATCATTTTATTCAAAAACCCTGCTATATAATTACCCTATGTAGCCCAGGGGAGCTCCATAGGGCCCCTGTGGTTTACATAACTCATTTGACCAGGGAAAATATCAAATTGAGTAAAAAAAATACACTCCCTTTCATTCACAAAATGAAAATTACAAACATACGTGTACTTTTAATTTTTTTTTTCTTTAACTTTATTTTTTATAACAAATATTATTGTAGCAAATTACTTTATACCAAATCTAGATTTACAGATTATTTAACCTGCCTAACTGCTACAGTTGATACCAGTCCATTTCTTAACACTTTATACCAGTTTAAAGTAAGAGAAACTATAACTTTGACCACAATAAGTCAACAATTAATCACCAATTATTTACAAGAATATAAAATATGCACATGCCTATTAAAAAAAATATTGATTCATTTAGAATCAAATATATTTGCAAATAAAAAAGTTCTTGTTTTCATATTAAAATGCAATAATACTGAATTGTAACAGGCAAAATAAAATAATCTATCAACTATAGTAGTCATGAAAACACAATGTGAAAATGTTGATCTTTAAATGAGGTTAAGGTCAGATTATACATGTATTTAGCAATGCAATGTATTACTATACATCGTACTCTCACCGAAATTGATAAACTGACTGTTTCACACAATTATTTCAGTCAGTATATTTGCAAACATATGCCCTTCATGATACATCTGCAGACCAATTATGGTGTCTAGATAAGACAATATTTTAGAAATTGACACTATATAAAAATTAGATGCAGAGCTAAAAAAAATCATTGATATTTGAAAACGAGATCAACAGTTGGCATACATTTCACAACACAAGGGATTTACTGGCAAATATAAATTGTCTTTGTTTTCAAATTTTTGCCAAAAACATCCCATAACTAAAACTGAAAGGCAACACAAGTCACATCAAATCTAATTCATAAAAATGCTTACTACAATAATGGGTACCATTAGATATCTACAACTACTCTACATATATATAGTAATTTTATTCAACACAATCCTTTCTGAAACAAATTGCCAAAAAAAGCAGTTATATTAACATACTTTAAATATGCAACACCTCAAATGTTTTTTTTAATATCAACAGTTTGATGGACCACAGCTATATAATACATGAGTTTGCACTTTTTTTGCTATGTCTCACAACTCGAATGTATGGTACTTGGTTAATGAGCTACGGTACGAACCACTTCCAACTCTAAACTTAGAATATAACAAAGTCAACGTCAGGTCTGGACCTGCGTCACCAACATATTGACTCAAATCTACTCAAACTAAGAGGTGCATTTCTTAATTGTGTCTTTTCCTGCCTCTTAGTCTATTTTCAGGCCATCTCCCACAATGTATATTAAACTGATGGTTTTGTCTGCATTCTTTAATACAACAAGTCTTGGTGGTGACTTCTTTTTAGATTCCAGGTTGGCAAATTTTACCTAAAAAGAGAGGTTACCATTATGAAATTTTACAAGCAAGAAAGATAAAAGTGCTTTAAAGCTAATATATTGTATACTATAAAATGACAGACTGGTGTAATGGGTAGAGAGAAACAATAAATAGTGCTAATCACACAATGGCAACATTTCAACAAGGGAATATTTTTTACCCCTTTTCTGAAGGGGTCATCCCTTCTATTTTCAATAGGAGCCTTTATATTGGGCAAGGATGTATAGAACTCAATTTGAGAAAATAAAAAGGTGTTCATGGGACATGGAACTTCTTAACATGGTGTAATCAAGTCAATTTCATTTTTTGTTGTTCGAAACTTGATTTTCTGTTCCACTTTTCTCATTATTTTCAGAACTTCCAGATTATCATCATCACTTTCCTGCAAAAATGCCCACAAAAATTGTAAACAAATGTAAAGAAGACATCAAAATTCAACTAATCTAATGAAATAATGTTTCCAAACCAAATACTAAACAATTCAAGTATTACATATGTATGTCCATAATAAATCCAATTAAACATTCTATAAGATGGAATGCTGGTACCAAATCAGGGTATGATATAATTTAATTGTGGCTACTAATTTCCTAGTTACCTTTTCAAGATTTGTAGTGAATCTGTCCATCTTTCTATTATTGCTTCTTTTTTTAGTTCCGTTTTCATGAGATAAAAACTCTTTTTCCATCTGTAATAAAATGAAATAATAGGCATCATAAAAAGACTTCAAAACCATGAAGAAGCTATTTGAAAGACATGAATCAATTCAGATATCAAATACCTTTTCTATTGTTTTTATCAATGCGAATATTGCGACAGGTCGTTCATCACATTAATAAAAACACACATTTTTATCTTTGGAAGCAATGTTCTATTAGAACATAAAATGAAATCGCATTAATTAAAACTCACATTCTGGGCGCTTGTCAGTGATTCGCAATAATAAATGCACGCATAAATTTATGAGTTTACAGTATACAGATTTACTCCTGATATCTGATTAGTACAGTCCATTCTTGTTATGTCAAACCCATAGGAACAAGACAGTTCATTTTGACTTAAGCAAAATAAACTGTCTTGTCCCTATGGGTTCGACATAACAAGAATGGACTGTAATTTGATAAAAAAAAATTATTCTATTTTGCTATACTAAAGAGAGGCTATCACACTCTGAACAGTTTTGCTACATAACAAGTTCCTTGGCAAAAACTGCTGCTTTTTTTTACATACATGTAAATAAGTGCACATTTGAATAAAAAACTACAAAAACAAAATTAAAAAAAATTACATTGCAAAATTATATGTACTTTGGCATGTTATATACCAAATGACCCATTATATGCCTTTTTATGACCAACCTGTTTTACACTAATAATAAATTTGATGAAAATATAACCCAATGATACCTTTCAAGCAATATGCAAATGCAGAGCTCCCGATAATTTTCAAGTCCAAAGGGTAATTACCCCCTACTTTTGAAAATGATGGGTATTTGCATATTTCCTTTGCACTGTTGTACTCTCTACTTCAGAAAAGATTGCTGACATGTACTCTTTCAAAATTATGTTTGACACAAATGTTATTCAATAAACGCAGGGTGCAAGTGAAATGTATATCTCTGTTTAATTTGACACGATTGTGTCATGTTTATTAATAAAATGTTGTAAATATTTTGTTTTTTGCTCGTCGACTTCGGCAGTTTTCATAGCCGTGTTGATAATGTCATCAATGATTCCTTTAACCATGCTGTCACTAGACACAGATGAAACTGTCTGGAACTTAAGTATATAATTTTCCGTAGCGCGCTTATTCATGTTCTTGCTCATTTTCAACGAACAACGTGTTCCCAAATTGTTTTTATCTTATCTTTACTTTCGTTTTAGTTCTTACTTATTACGTAAACCGCATTTATTTGTATTTGTAATATTGACCGCGATTGGATGATTTATCATAAGCATCCAATCAGATCTCTTTTGACATCGATGCTTAGAAAGGCAAGCATTCGGTACCCCTCGGATGTATACGCTCTCTCCCTCGAAAAGTATAAAGGGAAGTAATTACGGTGAATTTCTCAAAGACAAAAATGTATTGTTATGTACACGACTGTACAAGTACGCTCCGAATTTGGAAAGTTTGCTTACACAGCAATATGCATGCGTAATGTGTACACTCTGATCTGATAATACATGCGTTTTTACTCGTTTTCATAGCGTAAAAAACGCAAATACGCAGCTTATCTGGAGCTCTGCAAATGTATATGTTCCAGACCGGATATGTATTTAAACTGTACACGAATGGTCCAGACCAGACGAGTATTTTTTCTGAAATACATGTATGGTCTGGGTAGGTTTTACTCTTGTAGTTTTAATCACTTCAGGTGACTCGGGGATGTTGATGGAGTTGGTTAACGATAGATGTTCCACCCTCATCACTGAATATAGTACTACTTTGACAACTATTTTACCTATTTTGTTCCAGTATTGTTATAAATACTGTTATAGTGACAGCCGGAACCTTTGAACCGTAATGAAAGCGGCAGGTTTGACACCTTAAAATCCGATTTAACCCACCATTTCTTTAGAAATGCCTGTACCAAGTCAGGGTCATTACGGTTTTCACAGTTTTCCGGTTGTTGACTGATTTTGTCTGTTTATATACTTGTGAGTTTTGACTTTCCCTTTGGAAGATTGTTCGGAGTTCAGTAATTTTGTTATTACCCTTGTTTGCAGTAAACTTGACATGATTTTAATGCCTTTAATTCATTCTAAAGCTGACAACCCCTCATTTGGGGGATATTTGTATCCCTAATTTGAGGGGTAGTCCCTGGTTTGGTGACTTGTTTCCAACCTGTTTAGGGTCGATATGACCTCATAATTTCCATTGAAAAACAAAGCACTCCACGAAAACTAATGTCCCACGATAACCCATGATCGGACCGTAAATGGTTGCTGCCTAAGTAACATACAAATGTAACCCCACCTTTTCTGTTTTAAGCACATGTATCAAACCCTTATCCATATTAGATATGTAAACAAGCTTTCTTTAAATCATTGATTTTATGTATGTTCTTTCTGAAACAGTATTTGAGGATTGGGTTACATTCCAGTATCATGAGGATGCAATGAAACTGCAGCTTATAATAACAATATCTGTATCTGTATTCTGTATGGTACTGGAAAGGAATAATCTATCAAACATCGACAGCGAAAAAAATGGACCCGGGAGAATATTTAACTTCAACATGCTTTTCGCGAGGGAGTTTTTGCATAATTTATCTGTCTTGTGGGTATTTTCGATGTTTTTTCCGTGTTTTTGAAAAGGTCGTTGTTTGCACTTGCAGTGTACTCGCAATAATGTATGTTAGAAATACAAACCTTTCAATTGCAGATGTAACTGCGGAATGAAACGTCAGATATAATAAAATCTTAACTAATTCATCTGTCGTAGAACCGTCGTGAATTTCTTGGCAAGCTCATGAAGCTTTATCGATTGCATCCATTTCTTTGTCTTTCATAGCAGTGGCGGGATTCTTCACGCGGGACGCGCTGCCGCCTATCGTTTCACGAACCATAACTCTTCTTTAGAAAAAAATCCGAATTTGTAGATGTGGATCTCGGATTACATCGCCTCAGGCTTAAAAAGAAATCATATATTTGTCGACTCTAAAAAAATAAAAAAAGAAATAGGCCTAAAATGAATAAATAACATAAATGAAAAAAAATATGAGACTCTCCCCCTTTATGGATAAGTTCGGTTTCTAACGTTATGCGGAAAGAAGAAACTATACTGTACATTTTTGTACGGTCACATAACGATAAATCGAGGTAAAACAAATTCGGGGGATTATTCATGTATACTTTAAAGCAAAAATCGACGTCATGTTGAAAGGATAACTACCCCGAAATAGCATCGGAGGGTCTTTAGATCACACGGAATTCGAACAACTAAGCTCAGCGGCAATGAAAACGCGACGATCCGTACCAAGGGGAAAGGTGGGGTGGGGATATGGTTTTTATTGTTATACAGCTGAAAGTCCAGGAATACACGTTTCGGTCATTATATATGATCAATAGAACAGGCGCTCGTGGCACGGACCACTCCCCTTTTTCTAACTTTCTGATTACAAATTTATTTTCAATAAAATTTCTTTATTTCTTTATTATTTCATCTCTTTTTCCTTATTTTAACTTGTTCGTCTCAATATTCATACAATCTTATGTTAACATCAAATTGCATGTGTCGACCCTATATAGAATACATTCTTTCAGTTGCGTATATATGAAGAAATACGGTATTGTCAATTATATTTTGGTTCAAAGTTGACTATTGTATTTAGATAATGGTTGAGGCCACCGACTCTCTTTGATAGAAATAATATTATACATATGACAACTTCTGTCGCGAAGATTAATTATAATAATTAGAATGTTCAAGATAATAGCATTCTTTATAATAACGCTGTTGATTTTTGATTTTGGAATTGTTCCGACAGTGCGATATTTTTTTATTTTTTATTTTATTTTTTTCATTTTATTATACAGATAACTGTGAAGGAAAGGGATCTTGATGTACTGAATAGTTCGGTGTATAAGTGATAAAATCAAATAACCATCCTTCATAAAGGAAAAAAAGACAACTTTCTTCAATTATAGACAAATGTAAGATGTATGAATGTGCTTATAGTGTACATCGAGGTCTGTTCGATTAAACTAGTAGAACCCCCTCCCCTCACTTTTTATTGAAGTGTCTGCACCAAGCCAGGAAATGAAGTGGTCGTGTATATGTGTGTTATGGTTATATATTGTGATTCTTGTTTCTACGATTTGTTATTGGACTTTGGACTTATATTTTTTTGGACTTTGGACTTGTAATTTTTCCTTTTCATTCTATTACATAATTACTGTTAAGAACACAAATAATTATTTCTCTAAATTTACATCTAATTTAGCGTAAGTATGATATAAAAAAAAACAAATATGAATTAACGTCCACCAATGGTATTTTGTTCCTGTATTTAAATACTGTTACAGTGACAGCCGGAACCTTTGAACCGTAATGAGAGCGGGAGGTTTGGCGCCTTAAAATCTGATTCAACCCACCATTTCTTTAGAAATGCCTGTACCAAGTCAGGGTCATTACGGTTTTCACAGTTTTCCGGTTGTTGACTGATTTTGTCTGTTTATATAATTATGAGTTTTGACTTTCCCTTTATAAGATTGTTCGGAGTTCGGTAATTTTGTTATTACCTTTATTGACCTATTTATTAACCCCTCTCAGAAAATTACCTGCAGGCATTCATTGACAACACTATTGACTTATTTACCTTTCTCTGTCAATTAACTACGAAGCATTCATTGACCCTGTATTTGTAATTTTCATGCTATGATCATTTCTGTGCTAATATATGTTCTTTTTGAGTTGAACAAACTCTGTAAGGTTTTCATTGTTGCATATCCGTGGCGGTTATAAATATGTACGTTCTGTGGTAATATATAATTAGTCTGTTGGTGTTGAACCAACTCTGTGCAGGTGCTTAATATCCGTGGCAGCTAGAAAGATGTTAATTTTGTGTTAATATTATACACTTAATGACTGGGTATGAGGGTAATAGCACTTTTATTGTCCCTAAGGTACCAACTATTTTCCGAGGCAATGCCGAGGACAATAGTTGGTACAGAGGGGACAATATAAGTGCTATTACCCGAATATCAAGTTTAAGTCTATAAGTGTTTTATTATACTGAACAACTGTGCAATTCAATTTTCTAAATTGTAGGCCCTTTTCTGACGGATTTATAGTCTACTTTATTAGTGGGTTTTTTAAACTAATACATTTTCATATGTGTGTATTTGAAGAAGATATTAAAATAAAGAAATAAAAAATTTATTAGTTCGGTTTTTTTTGTATGGATATTGACATTTGTCCTCTATTAGAGGGGAATAGGATCATTCTATTATATACGTAATTTAATTTAAATCAATGAGATGAATGAATTAGAAAAGTCCGAGAAATATGATTGCTGAAATTACCACAGGGGGAATAGTCATTGTTTACTTGTCGTCTGCCGTCTCGGTAATTTAGCTCGCGCAATGAAGAAGTCCGAGGACTTGGATGACGTCATTTAATTTAAACCAATGAGATGAATGACTTAGAAAAGTACGGGAAATATGATTGCTGAAATTACCACACGGGGGAATAGTCCTACAATTTTTGACCGGCACCACCGGGGGAATAGCTATGCAGTTAATTTTAGGATGCAATAGCAAAACTACTGTTGTGTTTTTATAAAGGTAAAAAGACAGTGAAGAATAATAAATGTTCTTGTTGAGTTGAACAAATTGTGTGCAGGTTTTTATTAATTAATATCCATGGCAGCTAGAAATATGTTATTTTTGTGATAATATATAGTCCTTTTGAGTTGAACAAACTCTGTTCTGATCTGTATTGTTTAATATCCTTGGCAGCTACAAATATGTTATCAAGAGAGAGCTGCTGAGAGATCATACTAATCGCTTTAACCCCGCCTCACGTATATGTGACTGTCCGTAAGTTGATGTTGACACAGATGGTGTTATGTTGGGTTGCCTTATTTCTGGTCAAGTTTATAATATTTACATTTTTTTTAATATTATTTACGGCATTCGGATCATGAAAAAGAAAACCAAAAAATACCACACTGTGGGAGCAGTCCCAAAATCAAAAAGATAATTGTAGAAAGAGTCAAACTCGATTTCCCCAACACAAAAAAGCATGACCGCTCACCTCCCTCTATTCATACAAGCACTTCAATACAATGTGACGGGGTTAAACTAGTACTATATGTTTAATGCCAAAAGGCCTACTTATTCATATTCAGCCTATATAAAAATAAATCTTTAAAGGACCGTTACAGTTAGCTATGCTTTGTTTGGGGAGTAGACATTTACTTGGTAAATTATAAGCACTGGTTGGTTTATGACTATTTTTTTTTCTTTCTATATACGTAATATTCCAGATATGGACGAATACTGGGGTTTTTTTCTAAAAAAGATATTCTGATTCCCAATGTTGCTGAAAAAAATTTCTGATTTTGGTGGAGGGAAAAAAATAATCTGATTCAGAGTTTTTGTCAAATAACCTAATGTTATATTCTGGAAAAAAAAATTCGTGCTTCACGCGACAAAATAAAATAAATATTCTAACTCTCGTGTTGTCCGAAAAAACATTTCTGAACGAAAATAAAACATAGTCCATCCCTCACCCGACCCCCACCCCCTGCAAGTTAAATGGTCGGTCCCTTAAACAAGTCTATGTAGCTAATTTATCTTACGTGTATTTACAATAAAATGAAAAACCAACTAAACCACACTGTAGTAACATTTCCAAAATCAAATAGAAAATCGTAGAAAGAGACAAAATAGATACCCCTAGCACACATATACATGACCGCTATCTGACATGGCCTGGTACAGGCACCTCAAAAATAAAGTGGCCGGGTTAAACTAGCTTGAATGTTTTAATCTGATTATTCTTCTATTTAAAAAATAATGCAAATCGAGGATATCATTTCCATATTATTGAAAACATCTATACAATTTTTTATTACCGGTATATAGATCTAATATCTAATATAATTCAGTTACCAAAGATACAAGCAAAACATGACTTTGTTCCAATAGAGGTGTTATTGGTCCAGTGAGGCGTTTCCTAACCTCCAATTGTTTGTAGGAGGGCTCATGTCTTATTTACGTTATTTGTGTTTGTTTGCGCATAGTAATGTCCAACACATATGGCGTTGTGTTTTTCCTTTGTTTGTCTTCGTCTTGTGTACCATTTGTTGCTAGTTTCTCTAGTTTGTTCTGTTTTCATTGCCCCTTTGGTATTCTCTAACGTGGGGGCCCGGGTGGCTCAATGAGTTAGGTCGTTGGGTCTAACAACTCATACAAGCCTATCACCAATACGGCGTGGATTCGCGCCCGGCTTTGTAAATTACAAAAAGGGTGCACTCGACTCGTAGTCACAAGTGATAAAGTTTACCAGTTGCTTGCCCATGGTCGGTGGTTCTCTCCGGGTACTCCGGCTTCCTCCACCACTAAGACTGGTCGCCATGATATAGAGGAAATATTGTTGAAAGTGGCGTTAAACACCAAAAAGCAAGGTATTCTCTAATGTTCATTGTAATGTTTTTTAAAATAAACAAAAAACGTTTGATTGCTTAATTAGTCATTTCTATCTTGAAACTATATTGCTCTCATTATGGAGTGAGTGATATGTTGTTTAACGCCAACTCAGAAATTTTTCAGCTACATCATGGCGAGAACAAGTTAATTGTTTTAGTCTGATTTGTTTTCTTCCGCTTCTTCCGCTTCTTCTGCTTCTTCTCGGCGAAGCTTGTCCGGACCATAACTTTTTTGTCTTTCCAGATAGGTCAATAATATTTGGTATGTGGGTGCATGACCATAAGACGGTGTGTCGTGTACCGTAATGACCTTCGTGGGACCTTGACCTTTGACCTCAAGGTCAAATAATTGTTTTTTAAATAGTATTTATTTGGTATGTGAGTGCATGACCATGAGGCGGTGTGTCGCATACCGTAATGACCTTCGTGGGACCTTGACCTTTGACCTCAAGGTGAAATAATTGTTTTTTTTATTAAATATTATTTTCTTGTCCGGCCCATAATTTTTTTTTCTTTCGAGATAGGTCAATGATATTTGGTATGTGGGTGCATGACCATAATGCGGTGTGTCGCGTACCATAATGACCTTCGTTGGATCTTGACCTTTGACCTCAAGGTCAAATAATTGTTTTTTAAATAGTATTTATTTGGTATGTGGGTGCATCACCATCAGGCAGTGTGTCACATACCGTAATGACCTTCGTGGGACCTTGACCTTTGACCTCAAGGTCAAATAATTGTTTTTTAAATAGTATTTTCTTGTCTTGGCCGTAACATTTCTGTCTCGAGATAGGTCAATGATATTTGGTATGTGGGTGTATGACCATAAGGCGGCATGTCGCGTACCATTATGACCTTCGTGGAACCTTGACCTTTGACCTCATGGTCAAATAATTTCTTTTTAAGGAGTATTTTCTTGCCCGGGCCATAACATTTTTGTCTTTCGAGATAGGTTGTTGTACAGATGGCTGCATTAAGGGGAGACATAAGTTTTAGGTATCTAAAAAAGTTCTTCCTAGTTTTCAATGAGATGGTGATGAAGTCCGCTTTGTTTTAGACCAATATGCGGACTGTTGTTTCAGTGAGCTAGCAGTATTAAAGTCCAACTAAGCGTCGGTGTTAAACACCAATCACTCATTCATTCACTTTGCAGTAGATATATTATAACGGATCCAACCATTTACACCGTATGTAAAATAGGGATGTGGTAAATATTTCAAATTTGCAGAATATTGTGCAACATTATATTGGAGAAGTATTCAGAAAGATGAGTGTTGTGCATAGAACAGAAACCCGTAAACGAATAACTGACGTTCTACGGTGCCTCATTGATATATCAATGTTTTTTAGTTTAATTTGCGTCACATTTCCGCTATTTTGCGTCTACGGGTTACCTAGTGATTCCTTTGGCACAATTCCATCTATTTGGTATTTTAGCGCTATCATTTCAAGGAATTCCAAGAATTGTAAACGTGATAAAGAATTTATAAACATTGCGTGTTAAATACTCATTATACATATCATATTTCAAAGGTCTTTAACATGTGGCGGGAAAAGAGGAATAAAAACAGAAACACAAAGTTTTCTTGAATGATACTACGGTAACCATCGTATATACATTCACTTGTGAAATGTGGTTCGCCATTGTAATCGCTTGTCTGTCTTTCTGTGAATGTGGTGCTACTTGAAATGTGAGTCATGGTAAGTATTTTGTCAGTAGAAATTAGGAAAAAAATAAAAAGGATTTCACTAACATGACGTCATCTAATAGTTAACATACATAATGTATAGTACTCTATTTATTTCAGTCATAGAAAATTGACATTCGGTATTGATTTGTGTTTTTATATAGGGCATCACCACGTTAACATTATAATGTTATTTGGTTATAGCTAAACGTTAGAGAATACCGAAAGGGCAATCAAAAATGGACAATCCAGAGAAACTGGCAACACAGGGTACAGAAGACAACGAAAACCAAACCAAAAACACGACATCATATGTGCTTGACACCATTATACGCAAGCAAACACAAATAACGTAAATAAGACATGAGCCCTCCTACAAACAACTGGAGGTAAAGACGGACCGAACATCATTTTCATGCGGAAATCGTAACGGACATCACAACACGGAACTCGGAACGGAATGACACGTAATACTATTTAGCTCTACTATGCATTGTTCTCTTCTAGAAAGACAGACTAATGATGAAAGGAAACTTTAAACAGTGATGGTCAAAAATTCCACCAATATCAACAAAACAAACAATCACATCTCATCATAACTCACTAAACACATGTAGTGTAGTGTACATGTAGTAAGATGTCCTTACTTCGGTGATTAGATGGTGTACATTGTACATTTTATTAATTGATTAATTACTTTGGTTTCTTCTCCTTTTTCAGGTTAGGGTTGGGGCTATGGTGTTTAATGCCACTTTCAACAATATTTCAGCTATATCGTGGTGGAAACTTTTATTGGTGAAGGAAACCGGAGGACCCGGAGGAAACTACCGACCTGTCGCAAGTAACAGACAAACAGACAAACTTGATGACATAATGTTGTATCGAGTATAACTCGCCTGAAAGGAATTCGAACTCACAACGTCAGTGATGGTAGGCACTGATTACATAGATAGTTGTAAATCCAACTCCCATATGATCACGACCACCACGGCCCCTGCTTTTCGTAATTCTTTCGCATTGAAATGGAAAATACATAATACCAATGAAAGATTGGTTTTAAATTGTAGGTAAAACGACTTGTATCACTGAAGACCTGCTGCAAATGATGATGAGAATTAATACTAGAAAAGGTAATCTAAAGTTTTTCATATTTTTTAAATATTAAAATGGTGTGTACGATCTCAGTTCCGGATATGCCTATAGGTTTGGCAGGCTGAAGCCTGGGACCTCAAAATCAAGGGGTGATCAGGCCAAGGTGCATACTAATTTTGACACTGTGATAGATCTCCTTACACTGTAGTCTCTAAATTCAAATTGTTTAAAACACTCTTGCATATGCCTCTACTCGTGACGGTGTGGGATTGGGAGGAGGCTCAGAAGTCGAACAACCTAGGGTCTATCGTTATCTAAATCCAGCACTGACGATGCTACTTTAATTTAGACTCACATTACCTGCTTATTGTACTTAAAATGGCTCCAATAATCTTGTACATTAAATTTTTAAACTTGAAGCTTCTCCGCTATGTGCACAGCATAAACCAGAAAGAATCAAGACTGGTTGGATCGGAATTAGGATTATGTGTCCGAGTTAAGCGACATGTCTACCAGCGGACTGTTGTTTTCAGTGAGCTAGCACTATAGCAATCCAACTGAGCGTTTTCGTTTAGTACAAAACGGGCATCGTTATCTTCTAATTAAGAAATAAATCATGGAAGCCAGAATGTGTTGGGAGTTTTAACATGGATTGGCGGATATTAGTATTTTATTCCGAGCCAGATAAAACTCAAAACACAATCTGACCTCCATGATTCATTTCAATTCTGATATGTATAAGAGTACACATATGGTAGTATACTTTGATTGGAAGACGGTCATTTATATTTATGCTTGCGGAAAATGTCGCACACAATTCATGCTGCCAATGGAAAAGTCAGTCATATTCACCGGCGCATGTGCTAATGAGATTATACCGAATGGATAACTCGCTTGTTTGTTAGCAAACCGAAAGAAGGAGGTCATGCTAGAATAGCTTGTTCTCGCAATAAAATAGTTTTAAAATCGCTCATTTGGCGTTAAGCAACAATCACTCAATCGCTCACTACATTATTTTAGGAATTATTGATACGTGTCTACAAATTATAATTTTTTTATTGATTTCAGATTCAAGTCTTCAACCAGCCTTCTTTGCGTTTATAAAACCGAATCCATTCACATTAACAGGCATAAACGATGTGGTCAAATTTGATGACGTCACTGTTAATAGAGGTAATGGCTATGATCCGTCAACTGGTGTATTTACAGCACCAAGGAAGGGGTTGTACCATATATCATGCTCGATCATGGCATATTCCAATCATGATGTTCATTTTCAACTGAACAAGAACGATGCAGCTCATACCTATGCATATGCAAATAATGGGGGACATACAACCAGCACAATTAATGCAATCGTCGAGATGAAGAAGGGTGATCGAGTATTCATCAAACACAGGCATGTATCAAAATCTCAAAAAATCAGTGGAAGTCTCCATTCAACGTTTTCTGGATATTTTATGCAAGAATAAAAAATATTTTGATATTAATGTAGTTTTTTCACCTTATTATTAATAGCAATGGTACAAACCCATAAACACAACGATATAGTTGAAATACTGCTAATGTTGGCGCTAAACACCAATCAATCAATCATAAACACTATGTTCTCTGATATTTATCTCTGTTTGTTGTTTTGATGATTTTTAGTTTCAGTACATTTCATAGTTTACCTGCAAGAATGGTTGGTTGGTTGGTTTTACAGTGTTTAACGCCACTTTCAACGATATTTCAGTTATGTCGTGGCGGTCAGTTTTATTGGTGGTGGAAACCGGAGAAAACCACCGACCTGCCGCAAGTCACTGACCAGCTTGAACACGTAATGGTGTACACCTCGCCATGAGCGAAATTCGAACTCACGACATTAGTGGTAATAGGCACCGATATGCAAGGAGTAAATTAATTTTAAATATATCGGGAAGGGGAAATTAATTACATAAAATTTACTTTCATTAGGTAAAATATAAATTTATCTACCTTGTCTTTTATAAGATACCATAAATGAAATGTGCCTTTATAGATCGTTGCTTGTACTTTTTCTTTTGGTCATTATGTTGTCTGTTCTTCTTCGATATACGAATTATGATTACCCCTTTGGTATCTTCAAACTCTTCTTTGAACATCTTGACACCATGAGGGATGACTACGTTAAAATTAACCGGTTTACTTATAACCATGTGATATTGGCGTGCGTGTCCCAAGCCATATGATATATGGCCTTCAGGTTCTGCCATCTTCTGTCATCTTCTGTTTTTGCTGGCTGGCTGGCTGGATTGATTGATTGATTGATTGATTGATTGATTGATTGATTGATTGATTGATTGATTGATTGATTGATTGATTGATTGATTGATTGATTGATTGATTGATTGATTGATTGATTGATTGATTGATTGATTGATTGATTGATTGATTGATTGATTGATTGATTGATTGATTGATTGATTGATTGATTGATTGATTGATTGATTGATTGATTGATTGATTGATTGATTGATTGATTGATTGATTGATTGATTGGTGCTTAACGCCAACTTTTGTAGTATTTCAGCTATATCGTGGCGATGAAGATAGCATTGTTGACGATTAAGACCAGTAAAGGGGACCTGGCCAATTTCAAAATAGTATAAAATGTTTGTCTCATTTTGAATATTTAAGTAATTGTTTAACTGCCTGACTATTTATATATATATATACAGAAAATGATCCTAAGTAAAGAAAAACGCATTTGGTATATCTTATGAAGTTAAATCTTTCTGAATGCCACACGACCACGGACATCATACGCTTGTCGTATATCAGGAGCATCTGCATGCACCCCGTTTATATTGGGTTTCGTTTTGCTCAATCTTGAGTTTTATATGTATCATTTTGTCGAACTTTGTTTCTTTCTCTTTTTCTTTTGACCATAGTATTGTCAGGCCTTCGAATTACGGCTTCTGATTACCCATTTGGTATCTCCAATATTTTCTTACAATATCGTAAGATAGAAAACTGTCAATAATTTCTGTCACTCTTTAATACCACCATTGTATATTATGTTGTATTTCATAACTATTTACCAAGCTATTTGTGAGAGTTGGCATTATTCTCACTCACACTAAGAGGGGGGGTTTGGACCACGGAGTTGGTTTGACCCCACCACTTTTTATTCAGCCGTCGGGGCGGGATGGTGGGCGGTCGTGTGATGGAGATATCAAACATTCCTCTTTCTATGATTTTTCTACTGGATTTTGGAAATGTTTCGGCGGTGTGTGTGGGTTTTTTTGGGTTTTTTTTGGTTTTTTTTATCTTTTCATTCGATAATATCACAACTTGAAATACACTTTATCATAGATTTTCGCTTAAAAGAATATGAAGTTTATATAGTTATATAAGACTGATTCGTTCTATTACGTAATATCTGGAGATGAAAATGTAATTTCTGATTTGCATCTTGTCTATATGAGCTGTGGTTTAAATTTCAGTTTGAATGGGGTTCATTAGAGTACTTGTGTTATTTGTTCTCAGGTCAACGGATATTCCCATAAAAGAATTATCATACCTTCGGAATCAATGGTAATACTTATTGTTCTTTATTCTTCATGATTGTAAACGCAATACAATGCCTTGATTATGGCGTGAGATAATTGTTTGCAAGAGAATTAAAATGTCACGTTAGATATTGATTTTGCTTTTTATATTGTTTTATGTCATTTCTTTTTCCTATTTTTTTCTTTTTTTCTTTTTTTTGTTGTTGTCTACAATTAATCTAATTATACAAATTGGTATTAAATGTCCATTCGATTTTCTCTAATGCTTTTTTATACCTTGACCTACACCATAAACATTTACGATCAACGAGATGATTTCAAATTTCTCAGTGTGAACTTTCTATTTATATGTAGCCACATTCCAGCAGCACCTGCATATAGAGTGTGTAT